>CM052446.1:5892705-5953596 GCA_028533085.1 Varecia variegata | reverse complement strand
AAAAAAAAATAAATAAAATTAAAAAAAAAAGAAAATGAAAAGACACCCCATGGAATAGATGGAAACATCTGCAAATCACATGTCTGGTGAGAGAAAAGTATTCCGAATGCAGTTGACTCTTTAGCAACACCGGTTTGAACTGTGCAGGTCCACTTACAGGCAGATTTTTTTCCAACCAAATACATATCTAAAACACCGTATTCACAGACTGTAAAATCCACGTTTATGGAGGGTTGACATTTTTATATAAGCAGATTCCATAGGGCCAGCCATGGGACTTGAATATGCACAGATTTAGGTAAACACAGATGTCCTGGAAACAATCACCATGTCTAATGAGAAACAGGTGAATATAAGTAATCCTGATAACTCAAATATATAAGGAAAAATAACCCAATATTTTAAATAGGCAAAGGACTTGAATATATCTTTCTCTAGAAAAGATATAGAAATGGTCAATAAACACATGAAAAGATGCTCAACGTCATTAGTCATTAGGAAAATGAAAAACAAAATCACAATGAGATGACACTTCATAATCACTAAGAAGGCTGTAATCAAAAAGACAGACAATAACAAGTATAGGCAAGGTGTGGAGAAATTAGAACTCTCATACATATAATATCTAGAATAGGCAAATCCATGAGAAAGTAGATGAGTGATTGTCAGGCCTGAAGGTGAGGAGGAATCAGGATTGACTGCAAATTCACGTTGGGTTTCTTTGGGGGATTAATAAAAATGTTCTGGCATTAGATAGAGGTGACAGTTACATGATATTGTGAGTATACTAAACATTTCATTGAACACTTTAAGGAAGTGAATTTTACAGTGTATTATTTTTATATTAATTTTTTTATATGTCTAAAAATTAAAGAAATTGGAACTTTTATTAATGTGGCAGAGCTGTTTATGGAGGGAAGTGACATAGACTGATTTTTAAAATAATCTTTTCATTGAAATACAAATGTATATGCAGGCAAAAAACTGTATAAATCCAAAAGTAATCACTATCCAGGTCAAGAAATAGAACATTATCAGGATCCCATAAGCCTGTCTCTTCTTTCACCCTGTCAACATCTTCATCTTCCTTCCATTATTTAGGCTCCTAACAATATTGTTTCTTTTTTTTTTTAATTTTTACTTGCAGTCATACAGTATGCATTCTTTTGTGTCTAGCTTCTTTTTCTCAACTTTGTGTTTTTAAGGTTCATCAGTGTTGTTTCAAGTAGTAATCTACAGTATTTCTATAGTATTTCTATGCTCTATAGTATTTCATTGTAAACTATACCACAATTATTATTATTTTTTATCCATGCTATTGTTCATAGACATATGAGTGGTTACTAGACTGGATCAATCACAAACTGTGTTGTGATGAATATTCTAAATCTCCCTTGTGCCAAACACAGGTACATATTTACGTGATGAATAAAATTTTGTGGCCAGAGGACATGCTTATTATGATCATCCTTATCAGAAATTTCCTAATTGTTTTCCAGAATGGTTGATCTGATTTCCACTGGCATCAGTGATGTAGGAAAGTTCTAGGTGTTTTCCACCATGTTAACATTTGGTGTCAAGGTTTTAAAACCGTAACCACCTTGTTTGCTGTATAATGGTACCTTGTTTTGTTTTAATTTGCATTTCCTTGATGACTAATCCATGTGAACATAGTTTCATATAATTTATTGCTCATTTGTGTGTCCTCTTTTATAAAGTGACTCAGAGGTTTTTGTTCAATGTTTTCTATTGTTTTCCTCTTTCCTATTAATTTAGAGAATTTATTTTTATAAAATCTATTTATGAATCCTTTGTCTTTTTGATTATTGAAAACAGAAATAGATTCAAGATTATTGGAGTCAAATCACATGTACTATTTTAGGGATATCCTTTTAAGAATATGACTACCAAACTTAGCTGCAGAACTGAATATGTGTTTACATTAATAAAATAAATTATAATTAGTTACACATTTTAACAGCTGAAAACTGTTTTACTAATCAGATAAATAAATTTTTAAATTTATTGACTGTGTGACACACTGTTCTAATTTTTTGTACTTTTTAAAATTTTTGTTTACATACTAGTCTTTTTCTCTTCATATATAATATTTTTAAATATTAAGTTTGGTAAAAAATATGAAAATAACTTTGTCCTTTTTGTAGCATGGTTTATCAACATTCCTTTGTTTTGTTGTAAGTAGTTTAGAAATGTGCCTTTTAGCTTCACAACTCATTATTGTTAATACCATGTACACTTTTAAGTTGGCTGTAAAATTTGCAAAAACTTTTATTAAGTTTCTTCCACTTATAATCTGCAATATTTCAAGATATTTACGTTTTCTTTTACTATGAATAACTTTAAATACTCTTTGGATTAATGACCTGCACTGTGTTCAATGCGTGCAAGAATTCTGACAAATTCTATTTTGCATGACTCCCATCAAATAAAAAGAAAATGTATCTGCCTTTATAATTGCATATGCCATACCATGCAACATATTCTTGACAAGACAGCACTTCTGTTTGACTCATTTTGAAGGGAACTAAATACTTTGCTTACAATTTTACATGTCAGATGAACAGAAGTCTTTCCTACAGATTAGTATCTGGATTTATACATTAAAAACCTTGTTTCTCTTCCTCTACTTGCATAATTTTAGGAATGGATACTCTATGTCACAATTTTATCATGCTATATCCTGAATCATGCACCTTTGTGTCATGCTTCTGGGTGAATTGTCACAGTGAGTCATAGGAGTATTCCTAGAATCCCTTTCTACATGAGGTGGAGAGCAATAACATCCAAAGAAGGCACTGTGAACAACATAAGTATTTCCCAGTGGACTCAAACTAAATGCACCCCTAATTCAATGTTTCTTTAGCAGATCCCAAAGAGACTGGTACACCTCCAATGCCCCCTGATCTAAGGACAAGTGCAACAGAAATCAAGATGATCTATAACCAATTGCAGTTAAAAATCAACAAAACTTGGTCTTAGGAATTAAAAAAGAAAACATTTTTTCAGTGGAAACACATTTCTAGGACCTTTCCCAAAGCCTTGAGGACCATAAAAGTGTAATTAATCTTTATTAGTTTCATGGTAAATCCATAACAGTTGCTACCTTTTCTTACTCTGTGGCTTGCCGTTTCACTTCTGTAATGATATATTTGCATAAACAGAAATTCTTAATTTTTTAAAAATAAATTGTATTATGTATATGTAAGGCACACATGATGTTCAGAGACTTATATAGGAAATATGTATAATCTATACAGATATTATTAGCAAGTTAACACATCCATCATAGTTACCCATTTTTGTATGTGTGTGGCAAAAGCAGACAAATCCACTCACTGAGCAAAAATACTGAGTACAATACAATATTATTAACTATAATCCTGTTGCACATTAGATCTCCAGACTTGTTCATTCATCTGTCTACAGCTGTATATCCTTTGACTTATATCTCCGCATATCCTCTATTCCCCCACCCACCCTTAGTAACCACTGTTTCATTTTCTATCTCTATAGATTCCAAATGTAAGTGAGATTATGAAATTTTTTCTGTCTCTGGCCTATTTCAGTTAACATAATGTCCTCCAGGCTCATCCACGTTGTGGCAAATTGCAGGCTCTCCTCCTTTTTAAGGTTAATATGCCATTATGCATATTTACCACCTTTTCTCTGCCCATTCCTCTGGTGATAAACACTTAGGTTGTTCCAATATTTCCAATATCTTAGCTACTATGAATAATGCTGCAATGGACATGGAAGTGCTGATATTTTTATGAGATGGAGATTTCAATTCCTTTGTATTGTGTGTGTGTGTGTGTGTGTGTGTATCCAAAAGAGAGATTGCTGGGTAATATAATAGTTCTACTTTTAATTTCTTTAGAAATTCTTAATTTTTATGTCACCCAATTTATCAATACTTTCCTTTTTGTTAATGCTTTTGTGTCTTAGCACACCAAAGTCATGAATATATTCTCTTAAGTTACCTTACAGAAGATTTATTGCTTTTAACTTTTACAGAGGATTTGCTATTTTTATATTTTATCTGAAAGTAAGTGTTGTAAATGGTATGAAATAGTGAACCAAAATTCATTTCTAATGCACATACTGAAAATTATAATTCATTGAAATACATATGGTAACACAAAATATATAACTATGTTAAAATACATGTATTCATATATTCATGTATTAGATTACATTAAGAGCATTTATTATATATATATTTATAGTTATAAATTACCCTATATCCATGGCTTTCTTAAACCATAAATCTTAACATGCCTAATTTTATTATCATTCGGATTAAAATTTTTAAATTTCCCCTGTGATTTCTTCTTTTGCTTTTGAGATATATAGAAAAGTATTACTATACATTGAGTTAGTAGTCATTCTTTTTGTTATTCCCTTGAAGGTTATGAGGTATATGTATCTTGCTGATTTTAATTCTTTTATTTTACCTTATTTTCAGCATATTTTTCATTGCCCAGGCCTGGTTTTGTTTGTATTTATTCTGCTTTGATTTGTAGTACTTCTTGCATCTATTGTTGATGTCTCTCATATGTTTTAGAAAGTTCCCAGCAATTGACACTTTACATATAGCCTCATTCTCTGTTGTTTTTGTTTTAGGATGATGATTACACATATATTAAACCTTTCCACTTGTACCATGTATTGCTCATTCTCTTTGTTTTCCATTCTTTTGAGTATTTATGCTTCAATTAGTATATATGAAATGCCCAATTTTGAATCAAAAGTTTAGTTTATTATATCTCAAATAAGAAGCAGTACAATTAATCAAAGTATGCACTTAAACTATTGACACAGTTTTGCCATCTTAATGGTAGCTTGTTTATGCCAGCAGTGAAGAAGCATGGACAGCGAGTGGTTATAAAATTGCAAAAGGCGTTTTCCACAGCTTGTTAAGAATTGAACATTTTTCCTGCAAGAAGTGGTCCAAAGCCTGGAAGAAGTGGTAGTCAGTTGGTGCAAGGTCTGGTGAATAGCGGGGATGACAGACAGTTTCCAAGTCCAGCCTCTGTAGTTTGAGCAGTGTTGTTTGTGTGACGTGGTCCAGTGTTGTCTTACAAGAGGATTGGTCTGTCTCTATTGACTAGTCTCAGTTGCTTAATTGCAATCATCCTCATCATGTCATCCAACTGGTTGCAGTAGACATCTGGTATAATAGATTGACCAGGTTTCATGAAGCTGTAGTAGATAATACTGCTGGACCACCAAAAAGACACAGTTAGCTTTCTTTGATGAGTATTTGGTTTTGGACTGTGTTTTGGCACTTCATCTTTATCCAACCATTGTGGCAAATGCTTGTGATTGTCAAAAAGAATCCATTTTTCCTCACACATAACAAAATGGTGTAGAAATAGTTCACCTTTACGTCATGACAGCAAAGAAAGGCAAGCTTCCAGACAATTTCTCCTCTGACGCTCATTTAATTCATGTGGTACCCATCTATCCAGCTTCTTTACCTTGCCCATTTGTTTCAAATAGTCCAATATTGTTGGAATAGTAATGAGAAACCTTGCTGCTAATTCACGTGTAAGTTAAGATGGATTCACTTCCACTATAGATCTCAGCACATCATTACCCACTTTGGTCTCATGTCACCCACGTGGCTCATTTTCAACATCAAAATCACCAGAACAGAACTTCTCAAACCATCAATGTACCGTGTGTTCATTAACCACATTCTTCCCAAACACTTCATTGATATTTCAAGCTGTCTGCATTGCATTGGTTCCACAATGGACCTCATATTCAAAAATGACAAAAATTTTTGACTTACCTACAGTTTCACAAAAATTGTTCTAAAAAAAAATTGACTTGATGTCAAGGTGAACTAACATGGCTCACTTTTATATACAATAGACAGAGTTGCCAGTCTTATAGAGAAGGAAACAGGTAACAGGTTGTTCAATGAGCCTGCCCAAGGTCACAGAACTAGTAAGAAGAAAAACCAGGATTCAAATCCAAGAGTAGTAACGAAGCGCATTCTCTTTATGCTTATTTTGAAGAAAGAGAAGCATACACGTGTAGAGATCCATTCAACAAATATTTATTATATGTCAAGCACTATTCTGGGCTCTGAGAATACAGCAGTGAACAAAAGATATAAAAATCCTTGTACTCATGGAGTTTAAACATTCTGGGAGTAGACAGGTCATAAACAAAGGTAAATGGTATATCAGATAGTCAATTAAATGCTACAAAAAAGTAAAATAAGGTGCTATGGAATAAGTGGTTCAATGTTTAAAAGTAGAAATGTCTGAAGGAACATACTGTAAAACAATGCAAAAGACATGGTTACTAATGTGAAAAGGACACGTGAGAACAGAGGCAACTAAATGACTTGGTTGATCTCAAAAAAAGTAAAATAAAAACAGTTAAGGAAGAGGAAGATACACTAATAGACTGATTTCAACCTAACCAAAAAAGAAAAAAAAATTTGAAAGATTATCACAAGCCGAACCATGTGTTTGAAAGAACGAGGATGTACCTTCACAATAAAAATAAAACAAGAAGTATCAAAATGAAATGTCAGAGACAACAACTCTCAACATTAGTAATTAAGGAAATCAGACATTTCATACTTAATAATCTAATTTTTTGACCTTTCTTCCTTTTTCTTAATTTGATCTGTCTAATTTGTTAGCAATACTATTTGTTGAACTTATAATTCTTTTGCTTTTGATTTTTATTTGAAGTGTTTACACTACCAGTTATCTGCCAATATTCTCCATCTTGTTTTTTTTATTTCTAGATTATGTTAATCATGACTATTGTAAAATATTTTCTTAGGGTTTTGGTCACTTTTTTATCTTTTTAGATGGCAAGTTATTTTTTATATAGGGTCACTATATATAAAAACTTGAAAAGATAAGGGGAAGATCTGGATGAGATGTTCTTCTTTTCTTCTATGTTCTTCTCTACCCTTTGGATTATTGAATTAACAAAACCTAATTCTTTTGGTAATTATCTCTTTCCATCAAGCAGAGTCATAAGTATTTAGTAAAGATTTTCTAATTGTCGTGGATGAGACAATTGATCCAAAACCAGCTAATTCTTCATTGGCTGTAGTGGAAGTAACTTGATCTGTTTTTCAAAATGAGATCTAGTTCTGGATTCTGTGTGGGTTTTGCTATTGCTGTTTGCTTTTTGTTAACTGATTTAGGTTTTGTTTTTTCGAAAGAAAAATACTGTTTTAATTATTGTTGTTTTAAAATATGCTTATGTGGTAGATGGCAAAAATGACCACATATTTTCCTATCTCTATTTATTATTTTTTGTAATACTACTTTGAAGCTCGAAAGATGAAATCTATTTCTGTACCCTTGAATTTTAGATTGGCCATCTCAGTTTCTTTGGCTAGTGGAACATTAGGAAATGTGATGCAAACAGAGGTTTTAAAAGTGCTTGTGTGTTGCGACATTCTCTTTTTTGTGACCCCTACCATTCATCATGTAACTGAACCTGGAATATTTTGCTGAATGATGAGAGACATGTGACAATTGTCAACATTGGCAGCATTGATCCAGCCATCAGGTATTTGAGTAAGACCATCTTTGTACACAGCCTAATCACTTTAGAGAATCATGAAAAAATTCATGTGTTTTATCTTAAGCCACTAAACTTTAGGTGGTTTGTTATGCAACAAAATCTAAGTTTTACAGAAATCAGTACCTAGGAGTGGGAGGCTATCATAAATGCAAACATAAAATAGTAACATTCATTGCCTTTGGGATTGGGTGATAGGTAGAGGCTAAACAAAGTGACATAAAACCAGGTAGTGAAGGCTGGAAAAATTGTAAATAAACTGTTAATAGAGACAGGAAAAAATAAGTAATTGCCACAACAGGATAAAGTAAGGTAATATGTGTCACATAGCAGCATAAAAACTGGTGAAACTATTGTTTTGGGTAATTAGAAGATGGAAAATATACATAATAAAATTTAGGTATATGCACTTCATAAGGCAGAATATTAGAAGTATCATTTGGCTTATTTTAACTGCCTAAGATAAGTTATAATATGTGCAGAGATAAATAAGCTAAGGAGAAAACTTTTTAGAGGAAATGAAGAAGAGCTAGTTCTTGTGGGTTTCGAAAATAATACTGTTTCAAATTTTGAGTTTTTTCCAGGCAGCAAAATATTCTCAATGTGAGAAATGACTTCAATGTAAAGATCAAATGGATGATTTTAATATCCTTTTTTAAAATCTTAGAAAGATAAGGTGCTGCCTAGTGATTCTCTCAACCCTACCAAAGAGTAACCAAGAATTGTAAGTGTTGTCCTACCATGTCCTACCATGACATAGTGAAGAGGAAAGAAGCCGGTTTCAAGGAGACTTGTATGTGTGGTTTTCTTGAATGTAGTAGAGTCAAGTGACATACCTAGGAAACCTACGAAGTTTTTAAAATAGTTATAATCAAGAAAGCACTGACAGTTGGAACCAAAAGGAAATGTAATTGTTCAAATTTCAAAAAGATCTCTGGGCTTTCAACTTTCTTCAGGTAGCAAGAAGGCTAAACACCCATTGATTGAACTGCAAAGAGAGGTCATTTCATATGGAAAAAAAGGCCTCTCAGATCACAGCCAAAAGCTGAGCACAATGCACTCTCAGGGTGAAATAAAGAGTAATGCAATGGGGAGACACTTCCAGGGAACAGAAATAGATCCTTTCAGTTACTACTTCTCCTTCTGAGATCTACCAGCTCCTTTGCTTTCATCATATCATTTTCATCCCTCACCATTACCACCTCTCCTCAGTCTATGAGTTTTTTGGTAGGAGACCATGGTCAGTCACATTTTTCGCAAATATGATGCTTATGTTGAGACTTCTGCATTACCCTAAAGGACTAGTGCTATTGCAAACCAAAGCCAAGACCCTTTGACCCTAACTCACTCCCGCTTTATTATCCCTTTACATTCTTGTTCCAAAGCAATGAACACAGAGTCTATTTGCTTGAATAAGCAGGGGAGGAAAAATGAATTATCTGGAGTAAAGAAAAAATGGTTAACATCTCAAAAATATTTTTTAGTCAACATTGGCTTCTCGTCTATTTTTAATTTTTGTTTTATATCTTCCAAAATATTCTTGAGTTCATCATTTTTTTCTATTTTTAAAAGCACTATTTATTTTTAATTGACAAAGGGTAACTGTGTATATTTATGGGGTACAATGTAATGTTTTGATCTATACACACATTATAGAAAGAATTAAGCTAATCAACATATCCATTTCCTCATCAGTTTACCAGAATTTTTTTTGTGGTAAGAATGTTAAAAATAGAGTGTAGCAATTATGAAGCATATATTGTTAACTGTGGTCACCATACAATGCAATAGATTGCTATACTTATTCCTCCATTCTAACTCTGTACCCTTTGATTAACATTTTCCCTTTCCCCATTTCTCTCTTTTCCCCTTCAGCCTCTGGTAATTACCTTTCTGTTCTCTTTTTTCTATGAGATCATTTTTTTTCTTTAGATTCTACATATAAGTGAAATTATGCATTATTTGTCTTTATGTGCCTGACTTATTTCACTTAACGTAATGTCCTCCAGTTCCATAAATGTTGTTGCAAATGACAGAATTTTCTTCCTTTTTTAAGGCTATCTGTTATTTCATTGTTCATATATATCACATTTTATTTATCCATTCATCCATTGATGGGCATTTAGGTTTTTTCCATAACTTAGCTATTGTAAATAATGTTAAAATAAACATGAGAGTGCAGATATCTCTTCAACATACAAGCTTCAATTTTTTGAATATATGCCAGAAGTAGAATTGCTGGATCATATAGTAATTCTACTCTTGCTTTCTTGAGGAACCTCCATATTATTTTCCAAAATGGTTGTACTTACTAATTTACATTCTCACTAACAGTATACAAGGATTCACTTTTCTCCACATCCTTGCCAACATTTGTTGTCATTAATCTTCTTGATAATAGTGTGAAATGATATCTCATTTTGGTCTTAGTTTTTATTTCCCTGATGATTAGCAATGTTGAGCATTTTTTCACATATCAATTGGCCATTCGTATCTCTTCTTTTGAGCAATGTATGTTTAGAGCCTTTGCTCATTTTTAATAGGGTTGTTTTCTTGCTATTGAGTTGTTTAAGTTTTTTATATATATATATATACGCATATATATACGCATATATATATATACGCATATATATATACACATTTTGGATATTAGCCTCTATACTCATAGCCTCTATATATATGCGTATATATATATATACATTTTGGATATTAGCCTCTTATTAGATGTATGGTTTGCAAATATTTTCTCACAATCAGTGAGTCATGTCTTTACTCTGTTAATTGTTTCCTTGGCTGTGCAGAAGTTTTTTAGTTTGATGAAATCCCAGTTGTCTACTTTTTCTTTTGTTGCCTATGGTTTTGGAATCCTGTCCAAGAAATCGTTGCCCAGAACAATGCCATGGAGATTTTCCCCAATGTTTTCTTCTACTAGCTTTGCAGTTTCATGTCTTATGTTTAAGTCTTTCATCAATTTTGAGTTGATTTATGTTTATGGTATGAAATAAGGGTCTAAATTAATTCCTCTGTATGTAGATATTCAGTTTTTCCAACACCACTTATTAAAGAGACTGTCCTTTCATTGTTATGTATTTTTGACACCTTTGTTGAAAATTAATTGATTGTAAATACTTGAATTTGTAACTGGGCTTTTTATCCTGTTCCTTTGGTTAATGTGTCTGTTTTTATGCCAATAACATGCTGTTTTGATTAAAGCAGCTTTATAATGTATTTTGAATTCAGGGAGCTTTGTTCAAAATTTCTTTTGCTATTTGGGATCCTAAATAGCATCTTAGAAATTGGGATCTTAGAAATTTTAGGATTCTTTTTTCTATTTATGTGAAAAACAACATTGAAATTTTGATAAGAATCACTTTGACTATGTAAATCATTCTGGGGAGTGTGGATATTTTAACAATATTAAATATTCCGATTTATGAACATGATACATATTTTCATTTTTCTCTTCTTCAATTTATTTTATCAATGGTTTCAATGGAAGAAATAATTTCAAACTCCTTTTACCAAGCCGGCATTACCCTAATACCAAAGCCAGACAAAATCACTACCAAAAAAGAAAACTATAAAACACTATTTCTGATGAACACAGATACAAAAATCCTCCAGAAAATACTAGCAAATGAAATTCAATAGCACATTAAAAAGATTATTCACCATAATCAGGTGGTATTTATCTCAGGGATGCAAGGATGTTTCCATATTTATAAATCAATAAAGGTGATATACCAAATCAAATAATCTGATATTAACAAAATGCAGGATAAAAATCACATGATTACCTCAATAGATGCAGAAAAAGCATTTGACAAATTTAGCATTCACTTATGTCAAACACTCTTAAAAAATAAGTATAGGAGGAATGTACTTCAACACAATAAAGACAATATATGACAACCTATTCCTTCTATTTAACATAGCACTGGAAGTCCCAGCCAGAGCAATTAGAAAAAAAAAAGAAATAAAAGGCATCCATATATGAAAGAAAGAAATGAAATTGTCTGTTTTCTGATGACATGATCATATATGCAGAAAACCCTAAAGATTCCACCAAAAAGCTATTAGAACTGATAAATAAGTTTAGTAAAGTTGTAGGTTATAAAATAAACACACAAAAATCAGTAGCATTTCTGTACACTAACAATGAATTACCCAAAAATGATTTTTAAAAATCCAATTTACAATCATATCAAAAAATACTTAGGAGTAAATTTAACCAAGGAGGTGAAATTTTTTTATACTTTTAAATAGAGTTCCAGGGCTTAGTTGATAATACAGAATCCTTAATATAATTCTGATTCAAGAACTTCTCAGATGAAGATGCCATCTGAAAACCACTTGCCAGCAACATGAATAGTATTTAGAGAGTCATCTTTAAATGTGAGTAAGATCAGATAGTTTTGTTAATCATCCTTGCATATTCAGGAAGTTTTTGTTTACTTCAGAAAATTTTATACATATTTCAATGGGATTTAAGGGAAAAGTGTTTATGACACACAGTAAATCTATGATTTCTGGTTGCTTCCCTAAATGATCATGTCCTACTTCTTCACAATTAAGAACACTTGGTGGTAGCAAACTTGTCTACCAAAGGAAACATTTTTGAGTGCCTTCAATTTAATACATAAATCCACTTATTCTGGCCTATATCTGTTTATTTTTTATGGAATTATTCTTTCTCTGTGGGATAATTAGAAATGTGACTGGGTTTGGTGCTGTGATCTGTGCATGCTCTAGGCCATATTCTCACTGACTTCATTGAATACTTAACTTTAAGAATAGCATTAAGACAGAATTCTTTCTACCTCAGAGTCCTAGTCTCTTTAGATTGCTCTTTAGTTAAGATGAGATGGTGGCTCCAATACTTAGATGAACATTAATTGTGTGAAATTTTTTATTTCCCATGTTTCTTACTTTTTAATCTCTCTCAGATGTCAAGCAGAAGGCTATACTTAATTAGGTATGAGGAAGCCTCATGGGATCCCTCTCTCCTCACTCACAGCTGGGTCTCTTCCTTTTGTATACCCAAATTCTGTGTTTGGTGACCTTTTACATAGCTGAATAAGCTCCTGGTAATCTCTTGGTGCTGAGACTAAGCTGGGCATAAGGACATTAAGTCTCTAAGAAACCTTACCAAAACTTCAAGGACTATGTCCCAAAGATTTCTGAAGCAAAGTGGCCAGAAAGTCTTTCCAATAAAGGAAAAATTATTTCTTATAAAAAAAGGAAAAGTAATGTTTCTGATAGCTTGTGAAATTTACATTCTGACAAACGTATTTTCACCGTTACAAGACATGCTTCCTTCTTCCATGGCAACTCAAAGATGAAAGTTTAATTCCATGCATAAAAGAAAGACATTTATGAAATCTTCAAGTAAGAATTCTATGGAAGTTTTCTTTTCCCTCTAGGATAGGACAAAAGAAGTTAGAGCTAATCCAGGTAAACAGATCTGCTGGGAAAATCTGGTTACTACACCCATCCAAGATTATCCTACTTACTATTGCTACATAACAAATTGCCCTAAAACTTAGTGACTTAAAACAATCTATTTATTTTGCTCACCATTTTATGGGCCAGAAATTTGAAAAGGGCTCCTATTACTTGGGTTCTGTCACATAGGTGTAGTCAGATAGTGGCTGGAGCTGCAAAATTGTGAAATCTTGTTGGGCTGGACACATAAAATGGCTCACTCACAAGACTGGTAGCTGTTGTTGGTTTTCAGCTGGAAGCTGATCTGGGCTATTGGCCTGGAGTGACTATATGTAGTCTCTCCATTATGGTGGTCTCAGGGTAGTTGGACATCTTACAGAGTGACTTGGGGCTCCAAAAGTGAGTATCCCAGTTTATGAGATGAAGGCTGCATCACCTTTTATGACATAGCCTTCAAAGTCACACAACAGCACTTCCACCACATTCTATTGGTTCCATAGAAACCATAGTCCTGCCCAGATTCAAAGGAAGGGGTATTAGACTCTACCTCCCAATATTGGGGAAGCAGAAAGAAGAGGCTGTGGGATGAGAGTGTTGCTGCCAAATTTGAGAGATATAATCTGCCTCAGACATGACACAAGATTATAATCAATAAGTGAGATTATAAACCAAGAGGTGCCAAAGGGTACCAGAAAAGCCACCACTTTTCTTCAGGAACTACAAAAGGCAGCTGGGACTCCAAGAAACTTACTCAGAGGCAAAGCAAAAACTGAACATGGGACTACATGGCTGAGACTCCCATGTAGATGTTTTCTCTCTCAGAAAGCACATGGCCACCAACAGGTCAAGATGTTCCCATTATCTCCAACTTCCAGTTACCCTTGAGGATCTGACCAAAAGGACTTAAGTATTAAGAAGAAGGAGGAAGAAAGCATTCATTATGTCACCAGTAGATTCATAGAAAATATTATTAATAATTAGATTTGGTACCTATATACTAGAGCAAGATTATGTCTCCCTGGATTCCAGACATTAATGAGAAGAAATGGGTAGGTCCTTTCATTGAATGACCAGTGACATATCACTATGCATAGAGTGAGGGAAGGCAGAGCTTGTGAACAAAGTTGGTCAGTTATGAGGTGATAGGGTTTAATTTATACATTCTTTTCAGAGGCTTTCAACTCTGAGGAGTATTTCAAGTCTCTCTGAAGAGTCTCAGTTCCCCACTGTGGAAGGGGGTATTTTTTATAATGCTTTAGACACCGTTCTCCATGAGGTCACTGTACAGACAAGAAGAAAAATTTCCTGAGGGGACTTTTACTCCTCCTAAAACTGGAGGTGGGTGAGGCATGAGTTTCAAAGACCACAGCTGGAATGAAATTATTATCTTTTTGAGTAGGACACTGTTCTGGATGTCCTGCTATCTCATTTTATCTTCAAATCAGTCCTGACATGTTAATATTATTATTCTCCCTTCACAGATGAAGATAGGCTCCTCTTTGAAGAACACATTCTGAGTAAAGCTCTCATAGTTAGTACTCTGAGAGTCACAGGTTAAAAAGCCGTGCCCGGTGCCAGAGCCTCGTCTCCACAGCGCACTTCAGTGCTTTCTAGGATCCCAATGCAGCTCAGAGGAAATTATTCACTGTTAACATTTTTGTTCTTCTTGGTCTTCTCTAAAGTGCTGTTTTAATATTCTCCAGCTCACAGAGGAAATCTCAAAATAAAGAAAAACAAAGCCCGCGGCATAAGGGAGGCTGTGGACATTTCCCCTTGTGATCGTGCTGAGATCCAAAGCTGGGAAGTCAATCCCTGCAGTCAAAGGTGGGCAGAGTCTTAAGACAGTCTGAATGAGACAGGGCTACATCTGCACTTCTAAGACTCCAATTGAGAGATAGAAGAGAAGGGCCTTGAGCCCTTTTACAGCTATTACTCCTATGTAGAAAAAGCAAGTGACAGCACATGACACAGGGGACTAACCCAAAGCTCGGTGCATGAAATAATTTTAGGCCTGAAATGGCAAAGAATAGAAAAAGAGCATTCCAGGATTCCCTGTGTCTCTACTCAGATATAAATTTATGGTAACTACAAAATTAAATTTCAGAAAATGGGATTTAATTTCATACTAATAATTATTTTATTCATTCACTAATTTGTCCATGTATCTAAAAATGTGTTTTGAGTCTCTACTATGTATCAAGCTCTGAGGATGTATTAGTACCCAAAGAAGGTGTGGTCTCTATCTTCATGGATAGTCTAGTTGAGAAAGCATATAATACACAATTGAAAGAAAACAAAGTAGGATGAAATTACTAGTTTTGATAAGTACTATGAGAGAAATTCATAGAGTACAATGATGAGGATTTATGCGACCTACTCCAGAAGGGTCAGCAGAGAATATATTGCTGTGAGGCTAATACTTGAATGATATAAGGAACCTTGAGAAGGGTAATCTAGGAAAACAGACTAGGTCTACATGGATGAAGGTCTAGAGGGGGGAAAGTATGGATTGCCCTTCAAGAACTAAAATAAACTGCACTGAGTCATGGAACATAAGGAGGAGTTTGGCAAGGTGGGCTTGAGGAGGTAGGTTGAGACAGGAGCATGCAGTGTCTTTGAGCTATGATGAAAACTTTTGATTTTATTCTCAGTGCATCAGGTAGCTGTTGGAGGCTCCTGGAGAAGAAATTGACATGATCTGATTTACATTTAAATAGCCATTTGTGGATAAGATGGGTGCTTGATCTGCAGCATTTTTCTGAGGGCTTAAATAATAATGAAATGTAATAGGACTCTTTCCCAGAGAGCCAATAGAAGAATCTCACCTATTTCCTTTTGTTTCTTCTATAGTCTTCTGAATCCCTCACGAACAAGATAATAGGAAAAGGAATTCTTGGTAACCAGCCAGCTCAATTTCTGATGCAAGGTCCTGCTATAACCAGAAATGGTTCAGCTAGCTGGAATGGTAGCATCTTCTCAGAACAGAAGGTAATGAGCTAAGCTCAGAGGAGTAGGACTGAGAGAAAGAAAAGATTGGAAGTTGGTGAGAAGGGGACATTGAAATACTAACTCAAGTTCAGTTTGATTGGGTTAATGTACGAGAAGTATGATTTATGGAGCAGGTTGTTTGTTCAATGCAGGAGTAGTTCTTAGTGTTGTGTGCACTGAGTCCAGAGACAGCTGTCTATGTTAATAAATTTGGTGTTAGATGTGAGATCCTTTCCTGATTGGGAGAAGCTGGCAAGGCCAAGGCTACCACTGGCTAAATAAATGTTTAGGACAGGACTTCCAGTCCATTAAGTGCTGCCATGAGCACAGGAAGAGAATAGAGAGCCATTCTGGTAGATGGAGCCCTTTGGTCATGGTTTTAGTTTTGAGGCAACAAGATTGAGTCCAAGGGGACATTAGACTACTTGGACATAGTAGTCATGGATGTGGAGGTTGAACACTGCTTTCCACCCACCTGATTGGTAGGGAGGAAGCTCCTTTTTTACTTTTAGGTCAGAGTTTGCTTGGCTTAAGGCTCAGCCCAGAAGGAGTCTACAGGTGGTGAGGTAAGCCTTGCTGGCAGTTGGGTGGGGCTGGCAGGAGTTGGATGTGATCCTCCATCTTTTGTCAACCAATTTCTTTTCCTCTCCCTACCCTCTCCCTCCTATTACTCTGTCTCTTTCCCTTCCCCTCTTTCCTCCCCCTCCTTCTCCTCCTCCTCCTCTTCCTCCTTCATTGATACTATGTTCCCTGTACCAAACAAATGAAGATAATAAAGATGATACATTGATACATTTTTGTATTTCAAAATATTTTGGGGGAACAAATGGTTTTGGTTACATGTATTGATATTGTTATGCTTAAGTCAGGGTTATAAGTGTGCCCATCACCCAGATAGTGTTCACTGCACTCGTTAGGTAGATTTTTGCCCATCCCCTCCTCCCCCTCCCACCTGCTTGATTTTCACTGTGTTTTACTTCTCTCTGTGCATGTGTGTGTTCATAGATTAGTCCCAATTTAATAGTGAGTACATGCGATGTTTGTTTTTCCATTCTTTAGATAATTCACTTAGGATAATGGTCTCCAGTTCCATCCAAATTGTTACAAAAGACCTTAGTCCATCTTTGTTCATGGACGAATAGTATTCACTACTATATACATACCACATTTTGTTAATCTGCTCATGAATTAATGGGCACTCGGGTTGATGCCATATCTTTGCAATTGTGAATTGTGCTGCAATGAACATTTGAGTGCAGGTGTCTTTTTGATAAAATGACTTCTTTTCCTTTAGTTAAATACCCAGTAGTGGGATTGCTTACTCAAATGGTAGGTCTACTTTTAGTTCTTTGATGGATCTCCATACTGTTTTCCATAGAGATTGTACTAATTTGCAGTCTCATCAATAGTGTATAAACGTTCCTTTCTCTATGCACCCATGCCAATATCTATGGTTTGGGGACTTTTTAATAAAAGTCATTATAATTTGGGGAAGGTGATGTCTCATTGTAGTTTTAATTTGCATTTCTCTGATGATTAGTGATTTTGAGCATTTTTTCATATGTTTATTGGCCATTTCTCTACCTTCTTTTGAAAAGCTTCTGTCCATATTTTTGCCCACATTTTAAGGGGGTTGTTTGTTTTATTCTTGCTGATTTGCTTGAGTTCTTTAGAGAGTCTGATTATTAGCCATTTATCACAATAGATTGTGAATATTTTCTCCCATTCTGGAGGCTGTCTATATGCTCTATTGATTATTCCCTTAGCTGTGCAGAAGCTTTTTAATTTAATCAAGTTCCATTTATTTATTTTTGTTGTTGCTGTGATTTCCATTAGGGTCTTCTTCATAAATTCTTTGTCTAGGCTGATATGTAGAAAAGTTTTTCCAATATTTTCTTCCAGAATTCTTATGGTTTAATGCCTTGCATTTAAGTCTTTTACCCATCTTGAATTAATTTTTGTGAATGATGAGAGATATGGATCTTGGTTCATTATTCTGCATGTGGCTATCCAATTTTCCCAGCACCATTTATCAAATAGGGATTCTTTTCCCCATAGTTTTCTGCTTTGTTAAAGATCAGCTGGCTGTATGTGGATGGTTTCATACCTGGGTTCTCTGTTCTGTTCTGTTGGTCTATATCTCTATTTTTGTGCCAATACCATGCTAGTTTGGTTACCACAGCCTTGTAGTATAGTTTGACATCTGGTAATGTGATGCCTCCAGATTTGTTCCTTTTGTTTAACATGGATAGTTTGGCTACTTAGAGTCTTTTATGGTTCCAAACAACGTGTAGAATTATTTTTTCTAGATCTGTGAAATAATGATGGTGGTGTTTTGATGCGGATTAGATTGAGCCTATAACTCACATTGGGAAGTATGGATATTTTAACAATGTTGATTCTAAAAATCCATAAGCATGATATATTTTTAATTTGTTTGTGTCATCTGCAATTTCTTTCATCAGTGTTTCATAGTTCTTTTTCTAGAGATCTTTCACCTCCTTGGTTAAGTATATTCCTGTGTATTTCATTTTATTTGTAGCTATTGTGAATGGTATTGAGTCTTTGATTTGATTCTCAGCTTAACTGTTATTGGTGTAGAGGAATGCCACTGATTTATGTACATTGATTTTATAACCTGAGACTTTCCTGAATTTATTTATCAATTGCAGGAGTCTCTTGGTTGAGTCCTTTGGGTTTCTAGATGTAAGGTTATATCATCAGCAAAAAGCGATAGTTTGACCCCCTTCTTTCCCAATTTGTATACCCTTTATTTCTTTCTCTTACCTGATTGCTCTAAGACTTCTACCGCCATGTTGAATAGCAGTGGTGACAGTGGTCATTCTCGTCTTGCTCCAGTTCTTAGTGGGAATGCTTTCAACTTTTCCCCATTTAGTATGATGTTGGCTGTGGGTTTGTCATATATGACTTTTATAATCTTGAGAAATGTTCCTTCTATGCCTAGTTTATTGAGGGTTTTTATCATGAAAGGGTGCTAAATTTTGTCAAATGCTTTTTCTACATCTATTGAGATGATCATATGTCTTTGTTTTTGCTTCTGTCTATGTGGTGAATCACATTTATTGATTTACATATGTTGGATCATCCTTGCATCCCTGGGATGAAGCCCACTTAGTCATGTTGGATTATTATTTTGTGCGTGCTGCTGAATTTTGTTTACTATTTTATTGAGGATTTTTAAATCTATATTCATAATGGATACATATTGATCTGTAGTTTTATCTTTTTGTTGTTTCCTTTCCTTGCTTTGGTATCAAGATGATACTGGCTTTGTAGAATGAGTTGGGGAGGATTCACTCCTTCTTGATGTTATGGGATAATTTTTGCAGCACGGATATGAACTCTTCTTTGTAAACTGGTAAAATCTGGCTGTGAATCCATCTGGTCCAGGGCTTTTTTTTGTTGGAAGATTTTTTATTACTGCTTCAATCTCATTGCTCATTGTTGATCTGTCTGGGAGTTCTATTCCTTTATGATTGAGTCTTGGGAGCTTGTGTGTTTCCAGGAATTTTTCCTTTTCCTCTGTGTTTTCCAGTTCATATGCATACAGATTCTTATAGTATTCACAGATGATATTCTGTATTTCTGTGGTATCAGTTTTCATTTTTCATTTTTGATTGAGCTTATTTGGGTCGTTTGTCTTCTATTCCTGGTTAATCTAGCAAAAAGTCTATCAATTTTGTTTATCTTTTCAAAGAACCAACTTTTTGTTTCATTGATCCTTTGTATTGTTTTTTGTTTTGTTTTGTTTTCCATTTCATTTAGTTCTGTTCTGACTTCAGTTATTTCTTTTCTTCTGCTGGCTTTGGCTTTGGTTTGCTTTTCCTTTTCTAGTTCCTTGAGATGTGTCAATAGATTGTTAACTTATGATCTTTCTGTCTTTGATGTAGGCATTTAAACCTACGAATTTTCCATTTAGGTCTGCTTTTGCTGAATACCATAGATTTTGGTAGTTTGTGTCCCTTTGTCAAGGAATATTTTGATTTCCATTTTAATTTCATTATTGACCCAATAATCATTCAGCAGCAGGTTGTTTAATTTCCATGACTTTGTGTAGAATTGAGTGTTTCTCTTACAGTTGATTTCTAGTTTTATTATACTGTTGTCTGAGAAGATACATGGTATGATTTCTATTTTTTTTTTAATTTGTTGAGACATGGTTTGTGGCCTAAGATATGATCAATCTTGTAGAACATTCCATGTGCTAATGAGAAGAATGTATATTCAGTAGATTTTGTGTAAAATGTTCTTTAAAAGTCTGTTGGGTCCACTTGTTCTAGAGTTCCATTTATTTCCAGTGTTTCTTTATTTATTTTCTGCTTGGATGATCTGTCCAGTTATGTCAGTGGGGTGTTGATGTCCCAGCAATTACAATGCTGCTGTTTATCTCTCTTCTTAGATCTAGTAGGGTTTGCTTTATGAATCTGGGTGCCACTGTGTTTGTCTTGGTGATTTCCACTTTGTAATGAATCTCCCAGGTGTTCATTGAGCTTCTTATATCTGTATATTTAAATCTTTAGCAAGACCAGGGAGTTTTTCCTCAATTATTCCTTCAAATAGGTTTTCCAGCCCTTGTGTATTTTCTTCTTCACCCTCAGGCATGGCTATGATTCTTATATTTGGCCATATTAAATAATTTCATATTTCTTGTAGGCTTTGTTCATTCCTCTTATTTCTCTATTCTTTATTTTTGACTGACTGAGTTAATTTGGAAGAATTATCTTCAAGCTCTGGGATTTTTTTCTTCTGCCTGGTCTAGTCTATTCTTGAAATTTCCACTGTGTTTTGTATTTCCTTAAATGAATTTTTTTATTTCCAAAAGTTCTATTTGTTTTTTTAAATAATATGTCTATCTTTTGTGAATTTTTCAATTATTTATTTAATTATTTTTCTGGTTTCTTTGAGTTGGTTTTCCATTTTTTTTTTTTTTTTTTTTTTGGATTTCATTGAGCTTCCTTACAATGCACATTTGACATTCTTTTTTTATTATTAAATCAATAGATTTTTATTCGAAATACAGAATAAAACTTCTTTTTTTTTTAATCTTTCTTTTTTTTTATTTCAGCTTATTATCGGGGTACAAAAGTTCAGGTTATATATTTATTGCCCATGCTCTCTGCCATCCCCCCGAGTCAGAGCTTCAAGCGTGTCCATTCTTTATCTATCATTTTAATATTTTCATTTAGGTTGGTATCCATTGCTAGAGAACTGGTGTTCCCTTTTGGGGGTGTCTTTTCACTCTGATTTTTCATACTTCCAGAGTTCTTTTGCTGATTCTTTCTCATGTGGGACAGCTGTCACTTCTTATTTTTGGGTTTCCTTTTGTTTAGATGGGACTTTTTTTTTCCCCCTCACTCATAGGGAATGTCTGTAGCATATAGTTTATAAAGTTTAGTTTTGCTTGTGGATGACTTGATGGAGATCTAGGTTCTGGATTGATACTTTGTTTATAGATATCCATAATATGGTGGTTTTTCTCAGTTGGTAGCTGTTTATGAGTTGTAGCAGTGGTGAGTTATGTGCGGGGGGAGGGGGGGGAAGATTCCCTAACTCCCTTTGATGAGGGAGGATGGAGATCTTTGAGATCCTTTTTCTTTTCTGAGCCCAGTGGTCTCCTTATCAGTGTGAATTGTATTGGCACACACAGTTTAATCTCTGAGACAGTAGGTTGTGCTTGTAGGTAAGAATCAACCACACCCTGTTTGATTGAGTCAGTAAATGTTTTAAAGGCCATAAAAATTAACCTCCCTGTCAGTAGTTGGCATTTGACAGAAGGAATAAGTTCCAGTGTTGTTTTTGGGACCTGTGACTGGCTCTAGCCTCTTGAATACCTCAGGTGGGGGATGGGTCCCTTTAACTTCCAGGTGAGTGTTTATTCTCTGCCACAGCAAAGGTAGGTCAAGGAGTGAGTCTGAGCAGGGCTGGGTTGGGTGAGCCTGCCCTCAGGCTCCATAAAAGCTGTTCAGGTAGCTGTCTTGGCTGGTGTCAAAGGTCTAATCCCAGTCTTCTGGGGAAATCTGCCAGGGAGGGGCTGAAGTGACCCTATCTAAACAGAAAGTCTGCTTCTGAGGGAGAGCCCATCTGAGATTCACAGTCTGGCTGTCAGGAGCAGGTTTCACTCTTCTTCCCTCTCCCCTGCTCCATGGTCTCCCTCTGGATTCTGCCAGCCTAGCTCTCCAGCAATGGTTTTGTGGGCTGGGAGCTTCCCTGTCCAGGATCCCAACCTGGGCTGAGAGCACAGCTTTCCTGTGTGGGGAGGGGTGCTCCACGAGTGTGCTGTAGCTGGGACCCCTACTTCACCGTCTTGTCATTTCTGCCCATGAGGGCTCACTTGCCTCCGGAGATTCATTCACAAATCTCCCCTTCATGTCCCCAGACAATATGATTTACTTCTGATGGTACAGTACAGAATCTGGCCTATAGACATGTCCCTTGGTCCCTGAAGATCAATTCCTGACTGTGCCAAGAAGAAGTGTTGGGATCCTGAGTTGCCTATGGGGTGCTCAACAGGTTTGATGTCCTTCTGCTTTGGGGTGTGCCCTGATCTGATGGAACAGCCAGGCAAGCAGCACAGGGGATGACTGGTGAGCAGGGAGCCCATGGTCCAAGAACCCTTTAGTCCTCTGCAGATCTTTAAGAGGAAAGATTTGAGCCCACTCTCTATGGGAGCCCCAAAAGGGGAAGTAGCAGCTCCTGTGAGCCCTCAAGTGTGTCTCTCTGCAGCTGTGAGTCAGGGAGAGGAAGGGAAGGAAAAGAGTCTGAATGGAGCAAAGCTAGCACTCTGGTTGTCTCCATCCCTCTCTCTGCAAGGCAGCCCTCCCAAAATGTCCAGGCTATGGGGTCACCCAGATCCCCCAGGGCCCAACGGACCTCTGTGGCTCCCTCAGTCTGGGCCAGAGATGGGAAATGTCTGTGTGGGAATGAGCAAGATGAAAACTGAGGGGCTGAAACCCCATGGGGAGGACAAAGGCTCATGGTGGGTGGAGAAGCAATATGGCACCTGCCATCTTGGCTCAGGTTTGTGGTGATGAGAAGCTCCTCAAGGGGGTTTGCAGCCTAGTGATTTTTCCTCAAGAAACTCCCAGTTCACTTATGACAGCAGCTTTTGGGCTTGTGAGGGTAGAAAGGCTCTTCAGCAGATCGGGAGCCTACTGACTGCCAGAGATGTGAGGGAGGGAGAAACAAACTGCTCCACCTACCCTTCTCACTGGACTCCAAGCCTCTTGAGAGTTGACCTCTGCCAATACCTTGCTCCTTCTTGTTCTACTCCACAACTTCTTCCCATGGAATTTCTTACAGGTTCTGGCACTTTTCCCTGGGAATTACACCCAATCAATGATTTTTTGTTTGTTTTCTTTTTCACCTAAAACTTTTCCTTTATGAGACCATCTGGCAGCTGGTGTCTCTGGTTAGCCATGTTGTCTCCCCATGTATCCTGCTGATACATTGATCCTTTATGTATATGTAAATATATATATATACACACACACACACACACACACACATACATACATACTTTCTATTCTGTTAAATTCTAAATCAATTTCAAAATTGGACATTTGAAAGAAGTTATTAAGACTAAAGTTGACTACCGGGAATAGAGTTTACTATTGACTTAGAAAGCCCCCTTACACTCTCCAGGGTGTAAGAAAAAGTCCCAGGGTCTACAGGTCTGTTCAGGGATGTGAGTGAGAATATTCATGGCCCACTGGCTACATGGAGTATCCTTCCCCAGTGACTTTGCCTCAGGAAAGTCACCATTCAGACTCAGAAGATGTCTCATTAGCACCTATACTTATGAAGTACAAGACCAACCTGGGTGAGAGGGACCTGAGTGAGAAGGACCCATGTGAAATCAGGATTAGTTGTCTATTCTAGGTTAGGGGTCAGTTATATTTGGGGCTAGGGACCAGTTAGGGCCTGGGTTAGTACTCAAGTCATAGGTAGGGTCAGGAAATACTCTAGATCTATGGCTTAGCTGATCCGAGGCTTACTGAGGGTTCATTCTCTTTGGATATGGCATAAGTATGTTGCAAAAGTGAGAGATTAGTCTGAGTTTGCATCTTCCAGCCTGTGGGATTCAGTGACTTCTGACAATAAGACAGCATTTATTTTCCCCCTCTGAGCTCAGGAGACAACTCAAATAGTGACTGCCTTTGCTCACCTCCTATGTTTCAAAGTATCAGCTCAAAATTTCCCCAAGGGCAATGAAGTTATTACAGCATTTTTCTCCCTCTATAGTGTTAGAGAACAAATAGGACAATCCTGGGTGTGTTCAGTGAGATGTGTGTATCTGACGAACTATTTCCAGCTAGTGCTTTTTTGCCATAAAGTGTAGTAGTTGTCACTGCTCTATATGTCTAAGGTAAAGCTTGTGCTGGGAGCAGCATGACACTGCTGAAACCCTAAGATCCTCAGCAAAGGATCTTCCTGTGTAGGAGAAGACAGCAAGTCATCCACAGGCTGGACATGATGCCACATAGGACAACCAATGAGACAATCCATGAGACAATTGTGTTTCCTTCTCAAAATGCCCCATCAAGGACTGGCCATCAGCTCACAAAGAAAGAGGATAAGACTGAAGTCCAGAGAAGCCCTCTGTAATCCTAACAGCCACAGGAAAGAGATCCCTAACAATCAAAGTCTTCATCGAGCAAATAGAAAGAGAATCTGATCTGCCGTTCCTAGTTCAGGAGAAAGGATGGCAAAGAGAAGGCCAGGATGGAGGCTGCATCCTGACCAGGGCCCAATACACTTTCCATCCCACCTGATGGAGAAAGCTGAAATATTAAACACAGCATATTTCTGAGTATCTTTGGCTAGTGGTTGAGTCGCTAAACAAGTTTCAAAGATCAACAACTCAAATAACCCCAAGAAATGGGAAGATAGTAAGACAATAGGGAGTTGGGGGGTCGGGTTTTGGTTAATTGGAGAAGGCATGTTAATCTGAAGTCCAACAATTTGTCATTCAGTTCTAGCTAATTGTTCCCATGTTAAAATCTGGGCCCATTTTACCAGATTTTTCAAGGTTTAAGGAAAACCATGCATCCATAATTTAAATGGCTTATCTTATTTTTAAAAATTATTGTGTAATATTGCTGAAAACACTGTGTGGACAATATCTAACGCAGCTGTAAGTGCTGCACCTGTCCTGGGGGTTATCATTTGTAACCTGGAGCTTTGCAAAGATAATGGTTATGTATGGTAGTCCTTGTGCTCACTCTAATCCATTCTGATTCTCTATGGGACTCTAGGTCTGCTGGTAAGAATAGCAACAAAGTGAGCTTTAAACACAGAAAATGAGATTGAATAGATGACCTGGCTGTAAACTCCTTAGATACTAAGAATAATGTGACAGATTCTCATCCCTGGAGATAACTCTATGTGACAACGGTATTTCATTCCTGGGGCTTCAGGGACAAATGCACCTTGCAAGACCTGAGTATCCACAGGCTCTTTGTTTCAGAGTTTGGTAACAACCATATATGATGAGCATAATCAGTATGTTCTCCGTACTCTTGGAATAATCTGATCAAATCCCTTATGTCCAGTGGCCAGGGCTGTAATTGCAGCTGACAGATGATCCAACTTTAAAGACGGAGCTTTCACACCCTGGAAGGGTCCAAGCAGAAGCTCCATGCAGGGACAGCGGCACAGGAGGCAAAGGTTAGACATCATGCTGGAGCCCCAGCTGCAGGTTTCAACCTCTATAGGCTCCAAAAAAAAAAACAGGTCTTGATTTTACTGATTCATCTCAGCCCACTACTTTGAGAAAATGCCTCTAAATATTTCATGGGCAGCTCAGCCCTTCTCAGAGCCTCCACAGGAAGCTCAAATCTTTCCTCCTTGTCTCATTAATTCACAAAATGTACTTTGCTTCGCTTGATGGAAAATTCCTTTGTTGGCAAAGGAGAAGAAGCATCATTGTGCAGAGAATAGAATGCAAAGCCTTACCCCAGAATCTAAGGGCAGCCAGACCTCAGGGGATCACCTGGGGACTGTGTGGGCAGCACCAGTCCAGCCCCACCCTGCTGCTCCATCCTCTGTGGTCGAAAAGAAGCTGGGGGTGTGGATGGACATCTTCCTAGGATAGAGACCCCTGAATTCCCAAAGGCTGTGAATTGGTGTGGAAATCTCAAGGGTAATTCCCTGAAGTATTCTTAGTGAGAGGGGCACACACACACACACACACACACACGCACACCCCAGAACCCATGATTTGCAGCATTGCCTGTGGGATGCTGTGCTTGCTTCAGTGTTTGTGGCTATATCCTTTAAGCATGAAATAGCAGACATGGAAGGGGATCATGGCTGGCATCAACTCCTGGCATTAACTCTAGTTATCACTCTTTTCTTGTGCAGCTCAGAGGTTGCTGGAAGCATATTCCACCCCACTTTATACCCCTGACAGGGCTCCTGGGCCAAGGCTGAAGATGCAGAGCCCATGAGCTCGCTCCCCACTTACCCCAGTCTTCCTCAGAATGAGCAAGGACTAATGCAAGGCTTGAAATGATAACCAATGCATTTAGAATGTGTGTCGGTCGGCATCATTGATTCTGACTCATGTCATGAAAAAGAAATGAGTGCACATTATACATGTATAGGATTGCTAAGGTCCTATAGTGACCCTTCTACCTGTCTGCTTCAGACTAAAAGAATGAAGCACCTGAAGAATCCCTGACCAGAACAAGCATACTCCTCCCAGGGAACTATGGCAGGAACACAAGGTCACAGAAACATCTGCGGGTCAGAGAACATCCTCCCTCTCCTACCTTATAGGCCAAGTGCAGGTTACATTATGCTGTGTAACACAACCCCCTGTGTCTCAGTAGCATACAACACAAAAACATCTATTTCTCACTCATATTCTATGTCTATAATGGATGGAGTGTGTTTATGTCCCATGTCTTCCCCACTCCAGGACCAAAGACACAGGATCAGCCCTCAACTTGGGAAACAGCTTCTCAAGCTTCAGCTTATGAGTTGGCATCCGTTACTTGTACTCATATTTTATTAGCCAAAGCAAGTCACCAGCCCAAGTCTGAATCATGGGGAGGGAAAAGACAAAACTCTTGCATGAAGGAATAGCTAATACTTGGGAAGGATAATACATTACTTCACATATGTATCCCCTGCCAGGAATACACTGCCTTGGGAAAAGGAAGCATAAAGCTCAGAAAAATCATCTATGTATTAATTTAACTAACATTAATCAAATACCCACCATGTTCCAGGCATCGCTGGGGATAAGGGAAAAGACAAACAGAAAAATTTACTACTCTTAGGGAGCTTATATTCTAGGGAGGAGTCAGAAAACAAAGAAACATGTACATATGTGGTATATTTGTGATTAGTTCTATGGAAAATAATACTGCAAATTAAGAGGCAAAGAAAGCTGCAGGGTGTGTGTATGTGCATATGTGATGCTTTCTGTGAAGTCGTGGACTGGCTGTCAGTGGAAGCATGGCAGGATCCCAGGGACATTTTGAAAGGTCACTCTGGCTGCTGTGGACAAAAGGGCTCTTGTGGTAATTTGGGCTGGATCTTGTGGTTATGTGGATGAGGATGGTGGTGGAAATAGGCAGTGTGAGAAGTGGTCAGATTCTGAGTATATTTTGAAAATAGGCAATGGATCAGCTGACAGGTTAGACATGAGAAGTATGAGAAAAACAGAATTTGAAGGTGTCTTGAATATTTTGTCTTGAGCAGCCAGAACACATGAATTGCACTTATCTAGATGACGAGCTGCCAGAAGAGAGGTTTTGGGGTGAGGGGTCCAAGCAACCAGGAGTTCAGCCTCGGCCATGTGAAGTTTGAGGTGCCTGCTCGACATTCAAGTGGAGATGTCACATAGTCAGTTGTAGATGTGGTTTTGGAGATCAGAAAGATGTTTAGGCCAGGGATTTAAATTTTAGTGCCATTAGCTGTTTGATATTTAAAGCTGTGAGGCCAGATGAGTTGACTCAGGGTATGATATTGGCAGATAAATGGTCCGGGGTTAGAACCTTGGAGGAGAAACTGGTAAAGGAAATTGAGAAAGAGTTCCCAGCGAGGAAGGAGTGAGACCAGGAGAGGGGTGTCATGGAAGCCAGAGAAGGGGATGCTCCCCAAAAGAGGTAACGACCAACAGTGCCCAACATGGCTGGAGAAAACTGAGCACGGCCACTGCATTTAGCCAAATGCAGCAGAGAAAAGTTGCAGAGAGAGGATTTCTAGGGGAAAAACTGGCCCGAAGTTGCTGTCTTTCTGAACCCGCCCAGCTATAGTCACTGAGGATTTTCACCTTGCAGACTGAACACACCGAAGCTTCTGTGGACCATGCATTGCAGGCTCTCAGCTGGCTCAGCCCCGTCAGCCTGCAGAGTCTGGAGTCCTTTTTGGATGGCAGGGTCTCAGACACTTGCTAATCCACGGAGCAACGTTAGTTTAATCACATGTAATCCTCATAAAACTGGCCCAAATACTGAGCGTTGCATTCAGATAAAACTGGTGTGACATCCAAAGAACATTGAAAAGCAATTGAATTATTTATGGAGGGCTCTTTAAGAAGCACTAAATGGGGATTAGTCACTAACCCAAAGCCCCAATTCTGAAATCCTTTTCCTAAGTCTCTCTCCTACCCTTTCACTTAAAAGTCGCTGAAGCTGCCTCTCAATCTCTTCTGTCATATCTACAAACTCCCATAAACTCTTGGTAAACCTGCCCTAGGCTGGCTCTTCACTCTCTCCCAGCTCTTCCTCCCTCTTTGAGTCTATTGTCTATTTTATTTTATTTTTTTTTCCTATCATGCATAGCTTTCTGCCCTTTCTAATGTAGATGAACTTGGCTTTTCTGGTGCTCTTTCAATTTTCTTCTCTACTATTACCAAGATCAATAAAGTAAAGGCCAGATAGCTGACCAGGCAAACTCAGGAATCTTCTTATAAAGGGAAAGGGAAGAGGGGAAGCAACGCAGTTATTCAGTGCAGTGTGCCTGTCTGTTCCACACATGACAAGACTGACCTTCTGCTTGGAGTCACATGTGACCCCCACTCCCCTCTTGGGTCAGAAGTCCACACAGACATCACTCAATGAAGTCTTAAAGGAGCCCCTCCCTGGGCGCCCACACCTGCTCAGGTTCACAGGGGCACCTGTAGCCAAGGCATGGCCCATCCTCCTAAGCTGTGACCACTGCTAAGGAATTAGACTCTGCTTCTGATTTGACCTATTTCTTCTCCCTTCTGGGTTATATGGGTTGATTTTCACTTTTGAGGATTTGCCAAAAGCAAAAAATAACAAACCCAACTGCCTGTCACTTAAACAAGTGGAGATTTATTAGGTTTATTGGAAGGCACATAGTGCAAGAGCAATAAGAACACAACCTTAACTTCAGGTCAAATTGTCTCAACTCCTGTCCATTCAAGTTTCTTGAAAATCATTTTTTGGCTTGCTGGGTCCAGCACATAACCCCCCAAAAGCACCAGGAAAGGGAGCCAGAAGCCCTGAGGAATCAAAGCTGCAGCCATGGGTGTCTCCCCCAACTCTGTGTGTGTGAGTCAGCGTCAGAGCTTTGGTGGGATGAGCAGCTGCGATGCAAAATGGCTGTGGCCTCCTCCCACCCGCACGGCGTGTGATCTGCTCAGGGGTGGCGGTGTTAGCCACCAGGCATGGCAAGGGTGAAACTAGCTTTCAACTGGAATTAAGGAAGTGAGGGGTAGAGTCTGCAGCTGGCGATTCCTGTTGTCACCTTAGTCCCCTGTGGGAATCCAAAGTGCCATCCAAGAAGCAATCAAACCTTCTCTAGTATCTCGTTGAACATGCAATCCCCTTGGACTGAAAACGACAGCCATTTCCATGGTTACAGAGACTCATTTTCTAGGAGAAAATGTAAGATGTTCCAAAATGAGTGATCAGAAGAGAAAAGGAAGTTTGGGCGTGTGTGTATGATGTATGGGAGTGTGTGTGTGTGTGTGTGTGTGTGTGTGCATGTGCGCACATATGTTCTGCCCCTGTGTGCCCTGACTCTGTCCATCATTCTATTGCAAAGCAGAGTTGTACCCACCCTTACAAGACAGCAGGCTCTGTGAAGATGGGCGTCACGTGTGTTGTGCTTGCTCCACACCTGCAGAGGAGATATTGACCACAACTATGTGTGTTGAATTGTTGAAAGGGGATAGAATCGCCAGCGTCACTACAGTTCCGTCTGTTTCCGTGAACACTTCCGTGCTCTCTGTGCTTCACCCGCCATACCAGATGCCAGAACTGAACCTGAGTTTGCCACACCTCTGGGAACACTTGGATTTGGACCACCTCTCAGACCCCAGAACGGACAGCCTGGGGTAACTCAGTTCCCTGAGCTTGTGGCCCACCTGTCTCCACCTTGGCTCCTCTCTCCCCCAGCAAGAGTTTCAGCAAGAAGGATAAAAACAATAAAACTGAAACTGTGTGTCAATATCCGGCCTGAAAGTTCTCAACACTGGAGATACAGAGCAAACTGAGCTGGATCCTGGGTCTGCCCATCCTGTGATAATCACCCAGCAGACCTGCAAAGCCAGTCCTGAGTTTCCCTCTTCGCATCATGAGGACTGGGATGGGTGGTAGCCAGGGCAGGAGAGTGCAAGGTGTTTGCCAGGAATAGGTAACAAGACTATTTCCTTGTCTGGGAGTCAATGTTGATGGGCAGAAGAGATGGTGGCAAAAAGTGTTCCCCAGGGGTTATGAATAAGCCTTCCCAGGAGTTCCAAAGCATGTCCTTGAGGGATGCAACCAAATACCAGAGGATGATATAGCTGAGTGTCAGGAATACAGAGGTAAAGACCTAGATGTTCATCAAGGAACTCTGCTGTCCACTCTAGTCTGTTTTATTGAGCATTGTTTATATACTCTGCCCTGATACTAATCACATTTTAAGCAGCTATATTGTATTCCATTTTGTGATTGTACTTTTATTTGTTTAGCTCATTCCTTATTAATGGACATTTAGATTATTACTCTTTTTGCTGTTGTTATTACAAACATTGCTATAATATGCATATAGGATTACAACTTGTACTCTTGTTTCTTATGATTGATTCCTAAAATGTGAATGTATCAGGTCATAGGTGAAGACATTTAAAACTTTGACAGATATTGCAAAGTTACCCGGAAATTTTGTAGCATTTTAAAGTCTCACCAACCAGTAAGTGAAAAACCTTCATTGTATTTACCAACAAAAGGTATTATAAACCTTTCATAGTTTTACTTATCAAACATGTGACAATATCTAATTACTTGAATTACTGTTTATTGATTTATGAATAAGATATACTAGCTTTTCACAATTTATTAATTCCTGGTAAATCTTTTTTTGTGGTAATTTTAATAAAATGACCCTTTTTTCTTATTGAATTGGTATTGGTATTTTTTTATTTGCAAGAAATATTTTATATATTACAGATAAGGAATTTATGTTTGTTTTATGTTTTGCCAAATATTTCTAAGACAGAAACCATGTCTTTTTTGTATACCATAGTTTTGCTATCAATTCACACAGTTCCCAGCCATGAGTGGGCACTCAGTAAATATGTGTTAAAGAATTAATACAGGCACAGTGATGTAGAGATTGTGGGAGCAAAAATCTCTTGTCTGACTTCCAACCTTTTCAGCATTGACTTACTAGCTAATGATTGTTCCTTTGTCCGCCTGAGTCCCAAAAGTGTGTCTTGTTCCGTCTTTAGACAAACACAATTCCTCCTTGTTAAAATTTTAACATTTTCCTGGTACATGCCTCTCATATCATCTAGGGACCTTTTACTGGTGTGAGCAAAACTCTTCCTCCGAAGCCTAGTGACTAGAAATGAAGATTGTCCAAGAAAGGTCTTCAGTGATGAAATGCAGAGTCACTTGTATATTTCACCTTCATTCTGTTAGACAATAACTAAGATATTTGATGTTATTTCTTTGGGATTTAGCTCATCATATGTGGCCCCTTCCAATTATTTGTTTGTTGGCTCGTTCAGCTGAGACATCCTCTTCCTAGGGAAGGAGAATTTTTCAAAAATTGATACAACCGGAACAAAATGTAATAATCACAACCTGTATTTGATAATTCTATTATTCTCAACTATGCAAACCTCCAAGAAAGAGAATAACACAAATGTCAAGTAGCATCTTTTCCAATGAAAAAACTCAATCTTAAAGGTAATCTGTTTTTTATTTATTTTTTATTTTTTTCATTGTTTTGAAATACTAAGGGGATACAAAAGTTTTTTTTACATAGATACCTGGTATAATGCTTAAGTCAGGGCTTCAGATGTGCCCATCACCAGAATGGTGTTCATTGTACCTAATAGGTTAGTTTTTAGCCACTCAACCCCTCTCCACCCTGCTCCTTCTTCGTTTCCAAAGTCCTTTATATCTCATTGTGCTTATGTGTACCCATCATTTAAAAATAAATTAATAAATAAAAAGGTAATCTTATCCCATTTCTAATATTTCTGGGAAAAGCCCGACTTACCGTCTCCTGTCCAAAGACATGACTCATCTTAATGCTGATAGAAACAGACTTATGTCTTCTACCTCGTAGCTGGAATTTAACAGCACACCTATGCTATAATTTGTGCAGCACTGAGCCAGACACTGAATCTCCTGTGCATTCATGGCACATGAGCCATTACCTCTCTCCATCCAAAATAACTTGCAAAATGACCTACATGGTCACCTTATGAGAGTAGGCAAAGCACAATTAAATTCCTAAGGTTACAAGATTTCCCAGCAGGGAGCTTGCTATAAAGGAAAAGATTTGAACTCATTTTCTCATATAATATATAGTAAATTCAACCTCCAGTGGGTGAGGGTGGTAAATCCTCAGTGGACTGAGGAAGTGAAAATTGTGGGGACATCTGGAAACATTTTCTTCCCATTAAATGAACAAACAAAAATCTATTGTAGAAGAGGTCAAACACTTTTATAAAGATTCCATTTATTTCAATTCACCCAGAAATTCTTATATATCCAGTATGTGCTTAGAAATCCACAGGATAAAGGAAAAGATAAATTTTCTGCCTTAAAATAACTGGGCCCTTATTGATAAGAATATTACACAAAAAAAGCATGTAGAAATGGTGTTGGGTTCAATTCAATTGAACCTAAGAATCAAGGTTTAGCATATAACACTTGCAAAGCACTGTAGAATATAAAATGAAGAAAACAATTCCTTGAATCCTGGATGTTTGTCATTAAATTGCAAAGTGTGTACATGGCCAATAAATGCCTCAGAAGTTCACAAATCTATATAATAAACCCCTTCAGCAAGGAGGGACATGAGCTTATGACAGCAGAGGACTCCTTCCATGGGGTTAATAGGGGCCAGTGTTCCAAATCATATTTTTAAGCTCTATAATCCTCAGTTTCCTTGGCTGAAATAATCTTTCCCATCACCAAGTGAATCAGTGGGCGTGAAAGCACCATGCCACTGCAAAGAGAGATACTGCAGGAGTCCAGGTGATGCTCATTTCTTCAAGGTAACAATAGGGATGTGCAGGAAGGGCAGGATGTCCAGACACTGCCTCTAGCACTCTTAGATTAAGAACAATGGATCCTTATCCTACCCTGCCACATGGTCCCTCAGGGATGATCCTCCCTGCCTGTCTACACTTTGGCTGTATTTGAGGACTAAATCTCTTTGTGACCTGAAATAAGAAAAACCAGAAACCCAGGAAATTCAGAATTACACCTTGACTTGTCAATAGGGGACAGGAGATGTGCAACATGTTAGGTGAGAAAACCTGTAACCAGAGGCTCGCTCAGCATGCTGCATTCAGCAAAAGTGGATGTCAGGACCTTCAGGAAAACTTCTTGGTTGAAGGAGGTCAGACTGTAGTTATATTTTCCAGCTGGGAAGTATAAATTATCATGAGCTCTATGGAGTTTTTTCTAAATTTATCATTACTTTGGTTCATTTTGACCTAAACATCTTTGGAATGACTGAAGGTGAAGAGTATTAAAAATGCTTGCTTCCTTTCTATTGAAGCCCAGGTACGATCTGATATTGTGAAATGCTTAGCGTCAAACAAGCAAGCAAACCAATCAAACAGCCATTTAAGAAGTTGGCTCTCAGGAGAGCAAGACACTGAAGTCAAATAATAATCTTTTCTGAACACTTCAACTAGGCAAGGGCACGTCTCAGGGCTCCTGCTGGGCGAGGGTCTGAACCAGACAACGGGGCAAACCTGAGATGAGTCCAGCTCCCCAGAAAGCACAGGATTCATCGGAAGCCATTGAGGAAGGAGGTGAGACAGAAGCATAGATGGTATGAGCTGTGGAGAATCTAACTGGGTAGAATCTTGCCATACATCTTGGACGCTGGCCAAGACACATGGTTAGATTCTGCCTCTGACTTCTGATCTTGCCATATCTACATTGCCTTTCATCTTCCTGACTCTGGGAAGACAATTTTTAAGCTGATGTTAAGGTAAAGAAGGAGGCAGTGGGAAAATCTGCAATCACAGCATATTTATAATTTAGGGGGACCCATGCATTATGCAAAATGGTTCTGTTCTTTCCAAACCAAAGATGATGAGTGACAGCAGAGGCTTCCCTGTGGTTCTTCTGGGGAAGTGAAAAGAGAGTCATTTAAGACAGCTGACAGGGAGGGACACAAACCCCATCCCCAAGCTTCTGCCAATGGTTTTCCTTTCTATCTACCCTCTCCTTTGATGGAAACCAGGAAAGAGGTGGGCATGGCCAGTTGCACCCTAGAGTCAGAATGGAAAATGAAATATCTTTGATCTTCAGTTACCACTCAAGGACCAGAAAGCAAATATTAAAGTTATGTTATTTGAAGATCATGGAGTTTAATTCTGATATGAAATCGTAAACGTGGCCACCAAGCAAAGGGGTGGAGATAGCATGAAAGTGGTGCTCTGGGAAAAATATTGGAAGACTAGCAGGGAGAAAAGTGGGTCTTAGAGAAACAAGAATGTCCATAGTATGGGGAAAAGATTTAGGGTAGACAAATAATAGGTGGTTGCATAATTCCATTGACTAAGATCCCATGTTCCCAGTTGATTTGAGATTACATGGGTTTGTAAGAGCTGAGTAGGTTCATTTAAAGGGCTGGGTTAGAGAGCTCCTTTCTTCTCACTATTAAAACCCATGTTTTCCTTTCCCCTGTGGTGCCAAGTGAAGATTTTGGCTGTCATTTTCTAGGAGGAGGTTCAAAAAGCAGAAGTGGGGGTGGGGAGGAACTCCATCAGTTACACACAAGACCTAAGTTCACTGAATGAGAACTTTTGCTGTCAGTCTCTGACCACCTCGGGCCTCCCAACAATTTCTATTTAGAAAGACAAGTTGTGCGCTTGTCTCTCTGCGCATCTGTCTGGCTGGCTGGGCTGCTGCTCCTGCCATGCTGGACTCTGAGAACCCACAACCTCCAGAACTCTCCTGGCCTAGCACAGATGGATTCCTCTGGATTTGAATTCAGAGAGGGGGGCACAAACATCAAAAAGTCCAAAACCCAAAGTAATATGAGGCTTAGGAAGACAAGTTATTCATCTTAAGAAAAGGATGCCATCTTGGAAGATAGCAGTACATCCTCCAACCTCTCAGGCCCCACTCCATTCCTCTGCCTCCCAGCCTGTGCTCTCCAGCCCCACCAGTGAGCCCACCTTTCGTGAGCATTGCTGAAAAGTCTCTGAGTCCTTTGTGCATTCTAGGTGCTGATGTCCAGGCCTCCTTCTGCCTGTGAGAGTCATGACCTTCACTCTGGAGGGGGCTGTCTCAGATGGAGTCTTCATGCTTCCTTCAACCTTTTGGAGTTCCTATTCCTGGACTGTGACCTCACCACTAGTCCCTTCCCTTTGACCTTTGGGTTTGCCTAAATTTCATTCAGACAGACTTGGTAGTAAAGGGATGATCCTCTTTGCAGATTTTGGCTTTTTCACTGGAGCCTAGACAGACATCTGGGACAGAACAATCCCTGCTTTTAGAAATGCCATATATCTCTCCTTCATCCTGTTCCCAACAGAGTTGCTGATGCTTTCTATCTTTGCTTGACCACCTTTGTCCCCCCACTCCCATTCCATCACAGCCCAACACAGCCTAGCCTCCTTTCCTGCAACCACACAGAAAGCTGCTTTCTGGCCACGAACCAAAAAGGAGGAAAAAAGGAGGTCTGTGCATCCTAGACTTCTCTACAGCATGTGTTGCAATGGGCTGTTTCCTCCTCGAAACTCTCTCATCCTTTGCTTTTCTTTTTTTTTTTTTTTTTTTTTTTTGAGACAGAGTCTCGCTCTGTTGCCCGGGCTACAGTGAGTGCCGTGGCGTCAGCCTAGCTCACAGCAACCTCAAACTCCTGGGCTCAAGCGATCCTCCTGCTTCAGCCTCCCGAGTAGCTGGGACTACAGGCATGTGCCACCATGCCCGGCTAATTTTTTCTATATACATTTTAGTTGGCCAGATAATTTGTTTCTATTTTTAGTAGAGACAGGGTCTCGCTCTTGCTCAGGCTGGTCTCAAACTCCTGGCCTCGAGCAATCCACCCACCTCGGCCTCCCAGAGTGCTAGGATTACAGGCGTGAGCCACTGCGCCCGGCCCTTTGCTTTTCTTAATAAGACACTTTCCTGGGTTTTCCTCTGTGGCTTCCACTGGTCTCTCTTCCTCCACTTCCAACCCTCCAAAATATCCAAGTTCCCCAGATTTCCTTCCTGTCAGTTGGCTGAGGGTCAGCATAAAGTCCCTGGTAAGCATCTCTACTCTGATACCTACCTACATGGGTGAGAGTCCCAGCTTGGCCACTTCCACTCCTGGACAAGGTTTTAACCTCTTAATGAATCGGTTTCCCTGTGTATAGGAGAAACATATGGTTTCTACTTACAGGGTTGTTTTAATAATGAAGTAAATGAATATATGTAAAGTGCCAAACCATACCTGGTCACACAGTGAGCACCTGATACATGTATTCTGTTTTGATCATTAGTCTCTCATACTTTCTAAGAGCTTTAACTACCAGCTCTACACTCTGGAGTCTCAAATTATTTCAGCAACTCAAAACTCATATTTTAGTTCCAAGCTGTATTTCCATTTTTCACATTCCTGGATATGCCAGGAACATACAAATCAACATGTCCAAAACTACACTCATTATCTACTTCCTAAAACTGGCTCTTTTTCCTTCATTCCGCATCTTAGGTTAATGACACTGCCATCCTCTGGGTTGTCATAATTAGAGTTCTCAGAGTCCTTATCTATTACTTGCTCTCCCACACCTTCCACAATTTTGAACCAAGCTCTGACTATTCATCTTTCAAAATGTTTCTTAAATCTTTTTATAATCCTTCCATAATGTCAAAGCTTCAATTCAATCCCTTATCATCTCTCACTATTATAATAATTTTCTTTCTCCAATTTTACTCCTTCAAATCTTTTTTTTAAACACCAGTCAAGTTTTATTCCCCTTATGAAAAAGTGAGAAAATAAAACAATAGCAACAGCACAAGTACTGTTATGAGGTCTCCAATACCTATAGGACGAGACCTACATTTTTCTATCTCCACTACTGCTAACTACTTTGAACTCATGTTTATCACTTTTCACCTAAGTATATAAATCTCTGGTATCGAAAGAGATTTGTGATTTTTCAAGAAAGTCACACTCTTTCATCTCTCTTTGCAATTATTCCTCCTTTTTTCTCTATTTGGCAAAATATTACTTGGGTTTAAGGTCCAGGACAAATATTTATTTTCCTAGGCAGCCCCTGCACCCTAACTACCCTGCAAAGCCCAAGGCAGACTTACCAGCTCTCTTCTGAGCTCTGTCTGCTCTTTGCACAGACCTGCTCACTGAACTTACAACAGCACAATTCTGTCTCTCTCTCAGCTGTGGGTTCTTAATCATCTCTTATCCTATGCATCTGACATGGCTCCTGGCACGTATTAACACTAAATGAGTATCTATTGATTGCAATTTTCTAAGAATCTTTCTTCCTTTTGTCAGTTTCCCTGACAGGACAGCCAAACCTTCTGCCTCTTCCTTTCCTGCCCAGGAATTTCTGGCTTCAGCCAAATGTCTCTGAGTTAGCCATGGGTCCTCTCAGCTCCCTGCAGTGTCACCATGATGGACACTCATCTGGGAGGACGCAAATTCACCTACAGCCTATCTGAGTAAAACCGATTTGGTTAACGAAAACTTTCAGCATGACACTCACCTAAAATTCATATTTACCCATTCAATGTATTTTATGGAATATACACAATGTTATGCCTGTCAAAGTGAATGCTTACATCCTTTTAGGAATACTTTGGTTCATTTTGGTCTACTTGTGAGTATTTCAGGTCTTTATAGGTTCAGAAATCTTCCGTTTATGAATTTTACATTACATCATATATGATTCATCAAATACCTTCCTTGTGGTGTTCTGGCCTACATTTTGCTGTTTGGGGGCTATTTTAGGGGACTTTGTGCACTCTGTGGACTTATGAAGCAAATCGGCTAGTATCCAATTTGTCATTTTAGTGGAGCATTATACTTTGATGTTATGGATGAAATTCATTTAGCTCTGTTTCTTTATTTTAATCAACAATTTACATCATAAAGTAATACCTGATCAAAAATAGCTATAGTCACATGCTACAACAATTTAGCCTAATAATTTGAAATTTTAGGTTACTGCTTTCACTATCAAAATAGTATATACTCACTCATTAAATAAAATTTAGAAATCATTAAAGGCGTAAGAAAAGTAAAAATTTCTCAGTTTTCATAAAAAATCCATAATATTAAGCTATATTACTCTCCAGTCTTTCATGATTATTATAATTTTTATTTAGTATTTATTATGTTATTTAAAATTATCTTTATTTTGTATGTAGGTTTTATTTATTAATATTGTATTGATACAAACTTTAATAAAATATGTGATATATATACACATATATAGTCTATTCCTATGCCACTATATGGGTATATAACAATTTATTAATATTTATCCATTGATCAGTTGATGTACATTTAGATTGTTTCCAGTTTTGGGCTATTTCAAATAAAATTGTATGAGCATTCAGACACAACTTCTTGTGTGTTTATATGAGGTCATTTTTCCTGGTGAAATAACTAAGGATGGAATGACTTATTTATAAACCAGCATATGTTAACTTTTTAGGAAGCTGCAAAAATGTTTTTCAAGTGTCTGTGCCATTCTGCATCCTCACTGGCTGTGTGTAGGCATTCCAGTTGCTCCATGTCCTTGCCAGCTCTTGGTATGGTCAGCCATTTCGCTATCTCTCACTTCCTCTGAAACACCAATGGATCTCACGTTAGATCTTTTTATTTTGTACGTTCATTAAAGTGTATCTCCAATTTTCTATGTCTTTGTTACTGTTCTTCATTCTTTATAGTCTCATTTGATCCTACCCTTTAAATTATTTAACTTTTTCTTCTGCTTTGGTAAGTTAGCTGTTAAACTCACATATTGCATTTTCTATTTTTAATTATTCACTGTATACCATTTCTAGAACTTCAGTTTGATAATTTGAAAAGTGTAGTTGGTTATTTTCTATATTTTCTTGTTCTTTAAACATAGTTTCATTTTTTTCTTCAAGCTTATATTCTTAAATGATAATTCTTAAATGATAATTCCAATATTGGATATTGGCTGTGTTGCTTCTTCTGCCTTTCATTTATGGTACCTTTTCGTCACCACACATCTTTTATTTTAATCTTTAGCCAAGAAATCTCATTGATTAAAACTTTATCTATTGAAATTCTTTGACATATGTTTTGAAATTTTTTTTTTTTTGAGATTTGCCACTTTCTCTGTCAAGCCTGAGGATTTTTTGTCTTTTTTGTTTTTTAATCTCTATCATTGATTGATTTAAAAAGAAATTTTGCTATATTCAACCAAGAACTTACAATAATTTTCAACAATTGTGTTCATTATCTATCTAGTTCCCTAGATTATGCAAAATGTAAGTATTTAGGTTTTTGTTTGTATGTAGCAATTTGCCTAATGACTCATGTGCCAAGAATGCAATTATGTAGTTAATACCTTAGTGAGTTTGTATAAGTCTCTGTCTTCACTTGATGTTATGCTCAGCACTGATGTTACCAGACACCCTATAAACATCAACTTTGAAATTTGTATATGACAGAGACATTAATAAATTAATATTTTTCTAAATTATTGTTAGCTTTCTTTTTTAATTTATGTTTTTTATTTTATTATTTTTTTATATCAACATATTACGGGGGTACAAATATTTAGGCTACATATATTGCCTTTGCCCCACCCGAGTCAAAGCTTCAAGTATGTCCATACCCCAGATGGTGTGCATCACACCCATTAGGTGTGAATATATCCATCCCCTCCTCCTTCCTCCCACTTCCCCAACACCAGATGAATGTTACTACTATATGTGAACATAGTGTTGATCAGTTAATACCAATTTGATGTTGAGTACATGTGGTGCTCGTTTTTCCACTCTTATGATACTTCATTTAGTAGAATGGGCTCCAGCTCTATCCAGGATAATATAAGAGGTGCTAGATCACCACTGTTTTTTGTGGCTGAGTAGAACTCCATGGTATACATATACCACATTTTATTAATCCACTCTTATATTGATGGGCATTTGGGTTGTTTCCACATCTTTGCAATTGGGAATTGTGTCATTGCAAACAGGAAGATACCATGACACATAGTCATCAGACTGGCCAAAATAAACATGACAGAGGCCCTCCTATGAGCCGTAAAGCAAAAGAAGCAGGTAACCTACAAAGGAAAACCCATCAGACTGCAGACATCTCAGCTGAGACACTACAAGCAAGAAGAGACTGGAGCCCCATTCTCACTCTTCTCAAACAGAATAATGTCCAGCCTAGAATCTGTATCCTGGAAAACTAAGTTTCTTATACGAAGGAGAAATAAAGACCTTCTTAGACAAGCAAAGACTGAGGGAATTCATCAAGACAAAACCTGCCCTCCAGGAAGTACTCAGAACAGTGTTACACGTGGATCGGCGCAATAAACACTACTGTAAAATCATCCAAAGCCAAAGGTTAAGGGCCAGATACCACAATGGGTCAAGAGAGAAATAATTTAAGTTTTTATTTTAGATGTGGTATTTATTTTTAGGTAGTGAAATTTTTTCTCTTTGTTTTCCTTTGTGATATCTTCTATTGAATTGTAGCTTGAAAGATCCTCCTTGTGGAAGTTGGATAAATATAAAGTTCTATTTATTTTAGAAAGCTATGGCTTTATTTTTTTTTTAAATATTCAACCGTGAAGGCCTTCAGGAATTCATCTTTTTGTGTTATATAATGCCCTGAGCAAATGCTGGTTGACAGCCTCCCCAAGGAAGGAGCCTCAGTGACGTAGCCCACTCCTCTCCCCTCTGCCTCCTGCTCGTTCACTCTCGTAAGGCTCAGCATATGGCAAGACAAAGATGTGCTCTGAGATGGTTGCTGTTCTACTCATTGCAAGGAACACATTACCACTTCTTGTACATTTACTTTACTTCCTCTGAATATATACACTTTTTTGATTATTGCACTGAAATTTGCTTTTTGTTTGAAATGCTTAAAAATAGGCTAGATAGAAAAAAATACAACTAAAGGAAAAATTTAAAAAAGGGATTCTCAATAGCTGTTAAAAATCAAACTATCATATAAAAAATTTTTAAGTTTGATACACAGTATCTCAAAGGAATGTCTCATTTGCAAAGGAAAAAAGTAATAACCATTGCTAGGTTCATGGCTGAGAATCCTCTATCAAAAGACAGGTTAACAAGAGAAAAAAAGCATACGAATTTATTTAATATAAGTTTTACATGACATGGGGGACTTCGGAAACGAAGACTGAGAGAAACAGGGAAAGCTGTGCATCCCATGCTTCGGTTTGAGTGGGCAGCCGTGCAAGAGTGTCATTGGAGCACAAAAGGGGCAATAAAACCAGGGGGGACTTAGCAAGGCCTGTTTATCCAGATTCTTCTTGATGCTGCTGTGTCTTCACAGATAAGGACACTCTTTTCCTTCAAGTATAGGAAGGACCACTCTGGAGTGGGGGGTCTTATGACCTATTCTCAGGGGAAAAGCAAATAGTTATTTCATGGCCTGCTTCAGGGGAGAAAGGGTGGGAGGAGGTCAGAGAGATCTTCCTGCTTCTGTGGTTTTCTCTATTTCCTTCAGCTTAGAACACTCAGTATGCCCAGCTGCCATATTTCGGGGGAGTATGCTCTGGGCCCTGTCATGGATAACAAATTATTATTCAAATTTAGTAGCTTGGTGTAGGCAAACTGATCTGGAGCCTGAAGTCTCAGCTACTCCCATGGCCTACAAAAATGCCATGACTTTCCCCTTGGGAAATGGTTTGGTTAAATCTGATCTCTGCAGATTCCCTGTAAACATCCCCATGGCTCATAAAGACTTTGTCTTCTCTAATAACAGGGAGGCTGTCCTCTCCTAGCCCTGAATCCTGACGGTGACCTCACATACCTGCATGAACAGTGGCTCTGGCAGCCATCCCTGAGAATACCATCTATTTCAGTATTTGAAGCACAAGGCAATTTTGAACACAACTTGACTAACAGATTCTTATTAATGATAATGAAAAATGACCATATGTTGATAGTGGTTTTATGAAAGGTTTCCTGATCCCCTAAATCAAGTGGGTTAAATTACTTCATGGGAAGTTGCTGGCATTAATTATTTTGAAGGATGCCTAAGCTGATACATGATTTTCTGTATTCACTAAAATAAGAATTAGGAATTGCTCGTTTAGTTCAATTCAGCGTGTCTTGCCAGCTGCTTAGGCTGATGTGAAGCCTCCAGGTTATGACCCTGGGAGCCCATGGCTCTGTGCTGACAGCTGCGTGGGCAGGGTCAGTGGTTGTGGGGGCCTTCTGGATGCATGCGGAATGGCCAGTGCTGACCAGCAGGGTCATCTCTCCTTGCCCTATCCTGGTTATCCAGGCCCCATTGGTGGCTGGGCCCTTGGTCCTGAAACTCTGCTGTCATGGGGCTCTAGGTTGGTTAGGAAACTCCCCCTTCACCTATACAGAGATTTTGTTTATTAACTTACTCAAACCTGAAGAGGTTTCCACCTCCCAATGTGTCTCTTATCTGTCCACTGTTGTCCATTCCCATTGCTACTGTCTTGTTTCAGGCCTTATCACAGGAACTTCTTTTGTTGGGTTCTACTTTTCCAATCTCCCCCCATGACTTGTTTGCCACCATAGGGCTAGGATAAACCTCTCTAAGACACAAATGTATTATGGCCTTCTGCTACTGAATGCTGCAAAAAGTCAGATGCTTACGCAGCGCCTGGTCTCCTGTGATATGGCCAGTGCATACCTCACCAGCCCCTCTTCTTTCCTGTGGTCTTCACAATCCACGCACCTGCCAGTGAGAACAAACTGCCTCTGTTCCTCTGATGTTCTTGTGCTTTTGTGAAAAGGACTGTGACCACAATGTCCCCAATAGCCCTTATTTATCAAGCCTCAAGGATACACTGCATCTTTGGGGAAGCTTCCTCTCTCATTCGAGGTACCGTGTGTCCCTGTTTAGTGACCTGTGTGTGCATCCCCCACACTGCAGTTGTCTTTCAATTTTTTGTGCCCATCCCTTGAGGGGCATGGTGCAGTGATTAGCAAAGACACTGAATTCACATCCTTATTGTGCTACTTACTAGCTATACTCTCAGCTTTGCCTCACGTTCCTCATCTGCATGAAAGGGATTCTAATGTTATGCAACTTAGAGGGTGACATGCTAATGCCATTAGATCAAAGTGCTGGGAAAGTCTTAAAGTAGGATGAAGACCCAATAAGTGCTATCTTTTGCTAATATCAATAATGTCGTTGAATGAATCGAGCACACATTCTATGTGGGGCAATATTAATTATCAGCATGTGACTGGATAGTGCCAATGTGGCAGAGAATATAACAATTTATCCAGTTAATTTTTACAGCAAGATTGTGAGGTAGGTGCCATCTTTACTTCCATTTACAGATGAAGAGCTAAGGCCTAGAGAAAGATTAATAAAATTGCTCCAAGTCATAGACTGAATATATGGGTGAAGTGGGATTCGATTCCAAGCAATCTGACTGCAGAGCTTCTACACTTAACTACTATTCTAAACCCTCCCAAAATACACCGTGATGGTATGTGTTGAATGAATGAATTTTTTAAAATGATATGTTAATGGCCTCTCCATAGATTATATAGATTACACATGTGAGAGGAGTCATAAGAGTGTCTTGTACCAAAAGAGCTTTGGTATTTTGAAATTTATGAAATCTATTGCATTGAGTATGAACTTAAGAGTCATGGACGTAGAGCTAACGCTTGGGCATACCATAGCTAAAATGATGTGAGTTATAAAGTAACGCTCCTGGGGAAGGGCCCCAAGTCCTGGGACAGAGACAGAGAAGTGGTGAGGAGTCAGGAGGCCGCAAGGCGTAGGGAAGCCAGAGCCTGGGATGAGGCAGATCTTGTTTCTCATTCTGCTTCTACAACGTATTAGCTGACTCATCCAGTTAATAATTTATCCACATCCATTCAATATTTGTGACACTCCTGGCATGTTCCAGGAATTGCTACTTCTTTCTGAACCTACATATCCTCCTACGCAAAATAGTCATGGTAGTTCCTACTTAGAAAGATGTTTGAAAAGAAACCCTGGGACATGCAGAAAGGTACAACTCAGGGACCTTCTATGTGTGGTTTTCCCACCTATTTACCAGGCTGTCCCCAGGCAGGGACCAGAGTGTGGGTTCAGTTATGCAGGCAGGAGTTAGACAAGTGATTATAACCTCAGAGGGAGAACGGGGTAGGATCCTCAAGCTGGGGTCCAGGATAAAGTCCACGGTAAGTCAGTGGAGTCCAGGGCAGAGATCCAAGTGAGGAAGCCCAGGGTCTGAAGCTGGGCAGCAAAAGGGAAGCATGTTGGGATGCAGCTAAGGTGGGGAAGGTGTGGCCCTGATTGTTACACTGATCATTTGTTGCTCTTTGAGGTCCATCTGTACAGCTGGCTGGAGGCTGAGAGTGGGCACTGATGAGGCAAAGAAAGGAAGATCTTTGCCTCACTCCTGTTGTCTTTGAGGGCATTTTCCCCAAGAAAGCTCCTGGCCTCCTGCCTACCATTATTTCTGATTAAGTGACTCAAATTACCTGGGTGGAGAGCAACAAAAGTTCAGCCCCATTTCTCAGTTATTTAGTGTTAATCTATCCAACGTTCTGAGCATGAGATGTGGGTTCTCATTGTCCTTCCTTCTCCGCCAGGACTAATGGAAGATAGTGATCTGTGTCTAACTTATAGACTTACGTTTACTTCAGATATGCTGCCTGCGAGTGTAGACAAGGGTTTCTCAACCTTGGCACTACTGACATTTTGGGCCAGATAATTCTTTGTTGGGGTGGGGTGGGGACAGCTCTCCTGTGCATTTTAAGATGTGTACCAGCATCCCTGGCCTCTAACCACTGGATGCCCATAGCAACCCCACAGTGCTGATAACCCCAAATGTCCCCAGACATTGCCAAAATGTCCCTTGGATGCAAAATCACATCCCATCCCCCACTTTGAGAACCACTGCACTGGAAAGATGTGGGAAGTTGGCAGACCACTTGGACATGACAACAAATTATGTCCTCTGATTTAGCTTCATCAAATCAAAGCTGATATTTGGCTGCCATTGTTAGTCTTCCTTTTAACAATTTACAACTTGTTCTGAACCCAGCTGAGGGTCCCTTTGGAGAGCTCAAGTGGCTGCTTAGTGTGGTGGTGTAGATCTCAGGTGGAATGGACCTCTTCTATATGAGTGTTTGTCCCCAGGATAATGATTCCTCTTCCAGGCAGTGCTTGGGTAGTTATAAAAGAGAGGACCCTGGGTCCTGCCACTGACTGGATATTTGTGGCTGAAGTTTAAGGGGAAGCTCCATTGTATCTCCTGAATATCCAACTCTCAGATGAGTCACGTAGCCTCAGCTTCTGGGTCAAAGGCAGGCACTGACCCCTTGGCAGACTGGCAGCCTCATCTCAGCAGCCAGTTGGCAGGTAAGCCAGTTGGCTCTGGTCCCAGCTACATTTTCTGGAAAGGCAGAGACAAGATGCTTTTTGTGTCTGGGGAAGTTTTCCACAGGGCTTCAGCAGGCAGTCAAAAACCAAGCCTGGGTCTGCAAAGTTTGTACTCGGCATTCCAGAGGCTGTTTTCCAAACTCGGGCTGTGCTCCAGCCTGAGTATCACCCACGGGCAGCTGCCCCAGACAGGCCCAATTCTTAGAGCAGAAAGCCTTCGTTTTCAGCTCTGCAGAGGCAGCAGCCTTTAGGCTAATTAATAAATCATCAACACATTTGTGGTGTGAAAAATGAAATATTTATGCTCGCTAGAGTAATATTTCTGTCTTGCAGTCCCATGCTCTGTTGATGCCTGATGGAGGATGAAGTAAATACCAGCTGGTGTAGAATGAGTGGAATATAATTACTCTCTACAAAGTTAAGTGAATATTAAAACACAGAAGTCACAGGCACTGGCGCTTGTCCCTCCCGATTCCGCTGCCCAGTCAATGGCATCCTGACCTGATGTTTGGCTTCACTACCACTCACAGCAGGGATCTCAGTAAAGCACTTGGTTGTCAGCAATGTGGAAGCAGCTGGGACACAGGCTGCAGAGAAAAGCAGGAAGTCACTCACCTTCCAGGAGCATGGGGAGATTTTCCTGATGCTTGAGAGACAGTATGATACTATGAAAAGACTGTGGCCTTGAAGCCAGAGAGACCAAGTCTGTATAGCACCTCTGAAATTTACAAGCCGTGTGACCTTGGCCAAGGTCCTTCACTGCTCTATGCTTCAGTTTGCTTGCCTAGAGAATGAGATAGCACTGCATCATGCTATCAGAGAACTGTCCTTCATAAATTAATCAGCAAACTTTTGCATGGTGACATGGAGGCAGAGATGAAATGCAAGGAGAACTGCAGAGAAATTAGGTGAATAGTCCACATGTTAAGGTGATGGCAGTACAAATGCAAGATTTGGCATTGTGAAGGCAAGATTTGGCAGTGATTTTGTGACTGAAGTGTGAGGCTCTGATGTCATAGAAGTAGAGAGCAGCACGGTGGTCACCGGAGGCTGGGTGGTTAGGGGAGGGGGCATGGGGAGTATTGGTCAAAGGATATATCAATACAGTCAGACAGGAGAAAGAACTCCAAGAGATCTACTGTACAGCAAGGTGACTGTAGCTAATGGGGATATATTGTATTCTTGAAAAGTGCAAACAGAATGGATGCTGTGCTCTCATCACAAAAATGATAAGGATGTGAGAGGTAATGCACCAGTTGACTGTTCCCCTTCCTGGAAGGAAGACTTGAAGAGCAGCTATCTTGAGGGCATGAGGTGATGTGCTGATGTGCAAATAAAGCTGCCTGGGATCAAACCAAGGACCTTGGTCTTAGAAGACATAGTGGACTTGCCTTTCTAGCTCTAGACTGCCTGCCTCTGTAAGTGTTCAAATTATTATTTTCAAGGCGTTGTTACTTAGAGTGAAATGCAATGCCTAACTTCCTAAATGATATAAGTGATACATTAAAACATAAAATTTTTGAAAAAGCTCCTAATCTCGCATTCTCCACTCAGAGGAAACCCCTGGCAACCAGGTTTTAACATGCATCCTTCACATAGTCTTCTCACCTGTTCTTCATTTATAAACAGACATATGTTCATAATTACATATATACCTTTTCAGTAAATTAGTTATGTTCTCTATTATTTTTTCTGTAACATGCTCTTTCCACTTGTATGAAAATATGATTTGGAACACTACTATTTAAAACCTTCAGATATTTGCTAGTCATTTTCCCCTGCACATCTGTGGGTAAGTAGTTTTTAAATGGGGGTAATTATGCACCTGCCTCACAGAGGACATTTGCCAATTTCTGGAAACATGTTTGGTTGTCACCCTGTAAGAGAGGGAGATGCCAGGGAGGACAGAGGACAGGGATGCTGCTAAACATCCTGCAATGCACAAGGCAACCTCCAAAGCAAAGAATTATCCAGCCCCAGTGTCAAGGTTCAGATTGAAATGTCAATGTGAGGTTGAGAGACGCTGCTCTAGAGTGTTCCATAATATAGTTGTACCATAATTTATTTAAATAGCTGATAGTAAGCAACACTAAGATTGTTTCTAACAATGATGAAAAGAACATCATTGTCCATGTGTATTTGAGATTATGTACAAGTATTTTTTAAGAATACATTTTTATGCATTGAATTGCTTAGAAAAAAATACGCACAGTTAATATTTTGATACTGCTACCAAATCACCTCCCAAAAAAGGTTACCTCAATTCACACACCTGTCAAAAGCACAGTAGACATTGTCTATTTCCCTAAATCCTCACCAGCATTAGATATCATCAATCCTTTTAAGCTTTGTGAACCAACAGAATTATCGTTATTTAATTTGCATTCTCTGATGTGAATGAAGCTGGGAATCATTTTGTCTGTGAATTGTCATTTTATTTCTGTTTATGTGACATGCTTCACCCATATTCTTTACCCATTTTTGTTTCTGATTATTGTCTTTTTTTTCTTATTGATTTGTAGGAGCTCCTCTTATATATATTGGATATTATGCTTTTTGTATTGAATATGTTAGAGGCTCATTTTTTCTACTTTATTCTGCTACCCAAACAGTTAGAAAACAGGGAATACAGAAAGATTATAGAAGTTAGGAAATGTTTCATGCATTATTAATTAAGGCTGATCTATCTGTGGGTCATGTAGGTACTGTGCGAACCACAGCAGGAAGAGAGATCATCCTTGCCCTCAGTGAAGTCTAGTTGTAGATGACAAAGCATGCACATATGGCCTTTTTTTAACGTACTTTTTTTATTTCAGAATATTACAGGGGGACAAACGTTTAGGTTACATATATCGCCTTTTCCCCACCAGAGTCAGAGCTATAAGCGTGCCCATCCCAAGACAGTGTGCACTGCAACAATTAGGTGTGGATATCCCCACCCCCTCATGCCCTTCAACACCTGCCCAACACCCGAAGAATGTTACTATCCTATGTGCACATAAGTGTTGATCAGTTAGTACCGATTTAATGGTGGGCATATGCGGTGCTTGTTTTTCCATTCTTGTGATACTTCACTTAGTAGAATGGGCTCCAGCTAAATCCAGGATAATACAGAGGTGCCAATTCACCACTGTTTTTTTGTGGCTGAGTAGTACTTCATAGTATACATATACCACATTTTATTAATCCACTCATATATTGATGGGCAGTTAGTTTTTTTCCATATCTTTGCAATTGTGAATTTTGATGTGATAATTCTTTATATATGTCTTTATTATAGATGTCTTTATTATAGAATGTCTTTATTATAGAATGTCTTCCTTTCCTTTGGGTAGATGCCCGGTAATGGGATTGCTGGATAAAATGGTAGTTCTACTTGTAGCTCTTTGAGGTATCTTCTTTCCATAGAGGTTGTACTAGTTTACAGTCCCACCAGCAGTGTATGAGTGTTCCCAGCTCTCCACATCCATGACAAGATTTATTGTTTTGGGACTTTTTGATAAAAGCCACTCTCACTGGAGTTAAGTGATACCTCATTGTGGTTTTGATTTGCATTTCCCTGATGATTAGAGATGTTTAGCATTTTATATGTTTTTTGGCCATTAGCCTGTCTTCTTTTGAAAGGATTCTGTTCATGTCCTTTGCCCACTTTTTGATAGGGTTGCTTGATTTTTTATTGATGATTTTCCTGAGTTCTACATAGATTCCAGATCAACCCTTTATCGGATCTGTAGCATGCGAATATTTCTCCTATTCTGTAAGATGTCTATTTACTCTGGTAATGGTTTCTTTGACTGTGCAAAAGCTTTTTAATTTGATAAAGTCCCATTTATTTATTTTTCCTGTTGCTGAGATTCCCTCTGGGGTCTTCTTCATAAATTATTTGCCTAGGCCCATGCCTATAAGAGTTTTTACATTTTCTTCTAGAATTCAATAGTTTCTCTTGTCTGGTTGCTCTGGCTAGGACTTCCGGCACTGTGTTGAATAGAAGTGGTGATAAAGGGCAACCTTGTCTGGTTCCTGTTCTAAGCGGGAATGCTTTCAATTTTTGCTATTCAGTGTGATGTTGGCTGTGGGTTTGTTGAATATAGCTTTTATCATTTTGAGGTAAGTCCCATCTATGCCTATTTTGTTAGGTGTTGTTATCATAAATGGGTGCTGAATTTTGTCAAATGCTCTTTCTGCATCTATTGAGAAGATCATATAGTCCTTGTTTTTACTTCTGTTTATGTGGTGAATTACATTTATAGATTTGTGTATGTTGAACCATCCCTGCATTTCTGTGATGAAGCCCACTTGGTCAAGATGGATTTTTTTTCTTTTTGTTAAGCTCCTGAATTCAGTTTGAAAGGATTTTGTTGAAAATTTTTGCATATATGTTCATAAGGGATATTGGTCTATAGTTTTCTTTTTTTGTTGAGTCTTTTCTTGGTTTCTGTATCAGGGTGATGTTGGCTTCAATACAGTCTTGGGGAGGATTTCTTCCTTCTCAGTGCTGTGGAATAATTTCTGGATGATAGGCACCACATCTTCTTTGTAGGTCTGGTAAAATTTGAGTTTGAAACCATCTGGTCTGGGACTTTTTATTTTAGAAATGTTTTTTATTGCTTCTTTAATTTTGGTACTTGATATTGGTCTGTTCAGGAATTCCATTTCTTCCTGATTGAGCTTAGGGAGTCTGTGTGTTTCTAAGAATTTGTCCATTTCTGCCAAGTTTTCAAGTTTATGTGTGTAGAAACTTTTATAGCATTATAGATGATATTTTGTATTTCTGTGGTGTCAGTTGTAATTTCTCCTTTTTCATTCTTGATTGAGCTTATTAGAGTCTTTTATCCTTCTGGTTAATATAGTGAGAGGTGTGTCATTTTGTTTATTTTTTCAAATAACCAACTTTTTGTTTTATTAATCTTCCGTATTGTGTTTTTGTTATCTATTTCATTTAGTTCTATGGTGATCTTGGTTATTTCTTTTCCTGTGCTGGGTTTAGGATTGGTTTGCTCCACCTTTTCCAGTTCTTTGAGATGATTTATTTGATTGTATTCATTAGATTGTGATCTTTCTGTCTTTCTTATGTAGACATTTATAGTTATAAATTTTCCTCTCAGGACTGCTTTAGCTATGTCCCACAGATTTTGATAACTTATGTCCCCTTTATCATTTTGTTCAAAGAATCTCTTGATTTCCACCTTAATTTCCTCCTTGGTTCAATAATCCTTGAGTAGTAGATTGTTTAGTTTCCATGATTTTGTATATAGATGAGTGTTTCTGTTGAGGTTGATTTCTAATTTTATTCCACTGTGGTCTGAGAAGATGCATGGTATACTTTCTGGTTTTTTTTTTTTTTGTTGTTGTTGTTGTTTAGACATATTTTGTGGCCTGGGATATTGTCAATCTTAGAGAATGTCCCATGAATCTGGGTTCACCTGAGTTAGGTGCATAAATATTTAGAATTATTATGTCTTCTCATTGAATTTTGCCTTTTATCATTATATAATGACCATAGTTGTCTTTCATTACAACTGTTGATTTGAAAACTAACTTATGTGAAATCAGAACTGCTACACCAGCTTTCTTTTGGTTTCCATTTGCATGGAATATTGTTTTCCATCCCTTCACCTTGACTCTGATTGAATCCTTGTGGGTTAGTGGGTTAGATGTTGTTTCCTGAAGACAGCCGATACTTGACTTGTGTATATTTATCCATTCGCCCAGCCTATTTCTCTTCAGTGGACAGTTCAAGTGATTCACAATTATTGAAAGAATTGATAAGTGGGGTGGATTTCTGTTCATCCTGTTGAGCTGAACTTTGTTGCTTTGTTTTCTCTCTTGAGCCATTGTGGTGTCTGACCTTTGACCTTTAGCTTTTGGATGACTTTACACTGGTGAATGTCTATTGTGCAATCCATGTGTAATGTTATTCTGAGTACTTCCTGGAGGGCAGGTCTTGTCTTGATGAATTCCCTCAGTCTTTGCTTGTCTGAGAAGGTCTTTATTTCTCCTTCATATAGGAAACTTAGTTTTGCAGGATATAAAATTCTATGCTGGGCATTATTCTGTTTGAGAAGACTGAGAATGGGGCCTTAGTACCTTCTGGCTTGTAAGGAAGGTCTCAGTTGAGAAGTCTGCAGTTAGTCTGGTGGGTTTTCCTTTGTAGGTTGCCTGTTGCTTTCACCTTATGGCTAGTAGGAGAACCTATTTCATGTTTTTTTTTGGCCAGTCTGATAACTGTGTGTCATAGTGTTTTCCTCTTTGTGATGAATCTCCCAGTTCTTTGAGCTTCTTGTACCTGGATGTCTAGATTTTTAGCAAGGCCAGAGAAATTTTCCTCCATTATTGCCTCAAATAGATTATCCAAACTTTGTGTATTTTCTTCTTCACCCTCAGGAATACCTATCATTCTTATGTTATGCCTCTTCACATAATCCCATATTTCTTATAGGCTTTGCTCTTTTCTCTTATTTCTGTTTTATATGTGCAACTGACTTTTTTAATTGAAAGGTGTTATTTTCAGTCTCTGAGATTTTTTTCTTCTTCTTCATCTAACCTATCTTGAGGTTTCCACTGTCTTTTTTAATTCCTTGAATGAATTTTTTCATTTCCAGAAGTTCTGTTTGATTTTTAATATTTCAATCTCTTTAGAGAATTTTTTATTCACTTCCTGCATTCTTTTTGTGGTTTCTTTTTGTCGGGTTTCCATTTTATCTTGCATTTCATTGAGTTTTCTTATAATCCATGTTCAAAATTTTTCATCTCATTTCAGCATTCTGATTTTGGTTGGTATCCATTGCTAGAGAGCTGGTATTCCCTTTTGGCTGTGTCTTATCCATTTGATTCTTTGTACTTCCAGAGTTCTTTCTCTGATCCCTTTCCATCTGGATCAGCTGTTTCTTACCTTTGGATTTTCATATGTTTAGATAATGACATGCCCAGTTTAGCCTCTGAACCAGTAGGTGGTGCTTGTGGGTGGTAATTGACCACATCCTGTATGATGAGTCAGTAAATCCAGTAAAAGGGTGTGCAAATTGACCTCCCTGTCTATAGGTGGGACTTGCCAGGAGGAACAAGCTGCAATGTCATTTTTGGGTCCTGTGACCAGCTCTAGTTCCTCAGGATGAGCACTCTAGTGCTCCAGGTGGTGGGTGGGGCTCTGAGACTTCCAGCTATGTCCTCATTCTACACCTCAGCAGAGGCAGGTGGGAATGAGGCTGGGTGGGGCTGCATTGCCCAAGCCTACCCTCAAGCTGCACAAATGATTTTAGCAGGAGTGAAAGGTCTGTTCCCTGCCTCTGGGAAAAGCTGCCAGGGAGGGGCTGAAGAGCTGGGAGTGAGGGCCTCCTGAGGGAGGAGGGGTACCCTGAGGGCATTCAATGTTCCTCTGCCTTGGGCTTTGCCCCACTCTGCTAGAGTCACTGGGTGAGCAGCACCAGGAAGGGCCAGCAGGTACAGAGCTCACAGTCCAAGCACCCCTCAGTCCCATTCTCTGTGGATGCCTCTGGGTGGTGGATAAATTGTCTCTCTCAGCAGTGACAGGTGGGGGAAGGGAAAGGGAGACTAAAGGACTAGGTGGAGGAATGTCTGCATACTGGTCCTTCCAACCCTCTCTCTGGGAGGCAGTCTGCCCAGAATGACCAGATTCTGGAGTCACACAGATTGCCTGGGACCCACTGGACCTCTGTGGCTCCTGCAGTCTGGGCCAGAGTTGGGAAATGTCTGTATGGGGACCAGCAAGATGGATCCTGAGGAGTTGAGGCCCCCCAGGGAGGACAAAGTGCACAATAGGTAGAAAAGCACTATGGCACCTACCGACTGGCTCAGGTCTGTGAGGTGGGAGATGCCTCGGGGGAGCTGGGAGCCTGGTGCTCAGTCCACAAGAAGCTCTCTGCTCACTGGTGAGCAGTTTCTGGGTTGGTGTCAGCAGGTCTCTCCAGCAGTTCGGGAGGCCAGCTGCAGTCTGAGATGCAAGGAAGGGGAATTTTAACCACTCCACCTACCCTTCTCACAGGTCTCCAAGCCTCTTGGGACTTAATCCCTGCCGATGCCTTTCTCCTTTCAGTTCTGCTCTGCAGCCTCTTCCCATGGAGTCTACCATAGTTTCAGGCACCCTTCCTTCTGACCCTCATCCAATCTATGTTTTTCTTCCTGTTTGTTTTTTTCACTTTCGTCTAAAATTTGTGTTTCTTGCAGAGACGCTCTGGTTGGTGGTGTTTCTCATCTGCCATCTTGCCTCCTTCCTCTGCTTTTGTTTTAATCTTTATTGGGAAACAAATGCTTAATAATAGCACTTCACCTTCATGCACGATTATCTTTATTATTAATAAATATTAAGACAAAACCATTAGCAGAAGGAAATCAAAAGAGTTTTTCCTTTATCTCCCATATGGACACTGAAGAGGGAGGCACATATTTGCACATCATGCCCCTAATACTGGTCCCCAGGGTTGGATAGATAGCCCTGCCCAGTTGTCACCAGCACCGGGACCCTTCAGGCCTCCTAGACGGGGGCAAGACCTTTTCCATAAGGTTGGCCACGTGGCAGAGACAGGTGGAGAGCACACTCCATGTGCTCCTGAAAGGAAGAGGGAGTCTCTGGGCCACACATTCTGAGTTTATTCTTCCCAATTTTACCAATAAAATAAATTAGTTCATACACCATGGGGGAGGCGGAAATGAAGGGAGAGAGGCCAGGAGTATTATGTCAGTGATGACTTTTCAACTGGAAGGAAAAGCAGGGATGGGAGATAAATGCTGTCTACTTCTCTGATGTAGAAAACTCCCCTAAGTCCTTTTAAATGTCCCACAATTTACTTCCTCCACCATCTTGTTTTGAAATGATTTGTCTGCCCAGGTGTCTATTTCCTCACATCACCCCTGCTATTCCATCCATTAGGTATTATTTCTTCCTTCCACTTTCAGCACTGATCCTTGATATCCATGTGGTAGCAGCTTTCTTCACACTCAAAGTTCTCACATTTCCATCTACGTTTTCCTCTGATCACCCCTGTCCCCTCCTGAAGCCTTCCAGGTGTGTTATTTTCATACCCACAAGTATTTAGGATAGCTTAGAAGACCCTGTGGCTTTGTTTTGTTTGCACTTTGCTATTCTTTCTTTAAGTCCATGTCCTTTGACCCCTCCACATTCTAAGAGACTCTGTTTATTCACCACTTATTTTAAGGATGTTTTTGTAAGTCTTCTTTCTTTACCTGCCTCTGCTCCTTCTCACTATATAAAATGTTTGTTTTCCCCAGAGTACCACCCTCAGCTACTTTCTCATTCTCTCTCTCTCCTGTAAATGCATGATGTCAGCAGTCAACCATATAAAAACAATTCCAAAGTCTATATCTACTTACTTAAGCTGCACACACACACACAAGCCCACACCTCTGTTTATAATGCCTGGTGCATATTTGTGCCTAGGTGTCACACTGACATTTCAAACTGAACATGGCCATATCCTATTTTTCTTTCTGTATTTGTCTCAGTTAATATTCTTAACATCTGTTCAATTAAAAATTTAGGCATCATCTACAATGCAGCTCTACCTATTCTGTAAATCACAGGTTTTATCATTAGTGATTAAAACCTTTAAGCCTCTGTATTACCCAAAAGATAAAAAATCAAAATCCTTATAAGTGTAAACATTTGTCTTTACTTTGTGGACCTGTGATGGTTAATTTTATGTGTCAACTTGGCTGGGCCACAGTGCCCAGATATCTGGTTAAACATTATTGTGGATGTTTCTGTGCAGGTGTTTTTTGAATGAGATTAACATTGTAATTGGTGGACCTGGAGTAAAGATTACTCTCCATAGTGTGACTAGGCCTCATCTAATCAACTGAAGTCCTTAATAGATCCAGCACTTATCTCAACTGAGCAGAAGGAATTCTGCCAGCAAATTACTTTTGTATTTGAATTACAACTCTTCCTTGGGTCTCCAACATGCTGGCCTACCCTGCAGATTTTGGTCTTACCAAGCTTCTACAATCTTATGAGCCAATTCTTTAAAATATCCCTCTCTCTCTCTCTCTCTGTATGTATGTGTGTGTGTGTGTGTATATATGTATGTATATGTATACACACCACACTGCACACACACACACACACACACACACACATACATACTCACACATCCTGTTGGTTCTCTTTCTCCAGAGAACCCTGACTAACACAACACCTGATCCTGTATTTTAAAATGAGATCATTAACATTTTTGTGTATTTTTAAAAAATCAAGTAAACAATCAAACAAAAATAACCAAACAAAAACCCGTTAAGCAGACAAAACACTTCAAAGCCATCACCAAAACACACCTGTGGCCCAACCATTTCAAAGCTACCATTGTTTCAGGTACATGACAGATTCTTTAACACCTTTGTGCCATGTTACATGCTAGGCTCTCATCTCTTCCATTTTTCTTGCCTGACTTTTCTCAGCTTTTCCAGGCAGGTTCATATGTGACCTTCTCTGTGCTCCCATAACACCTCATCCCTATCTTTATTTTGGAAGTTCCCACACCAAGTGACAATTATTTATGTCTGCTTTCCTCAAAAGATTTCAACTCCTTGAAGACTGGAACTCACGGTCCTAGCACCCAGTGGGTCCTAAATCAATCTTTGTGGAATGGAACAGCTTTAACCTACGGCTAACTTCTCCCCATTTAATTCATCCTGTACACAGAAAATATAATCAGTTCCTCAAAAGGAAATCAACTCCCACAACCTTCCCACTGAGTCCCTGACATTCAAGCATCATCTGCCTCATCAACTCCTTCCACACTGAAGTGCTGTCCTAACTTCGAGCAGGAAGCCCAGGAGACAAGGGGGACTGATCCCTGGAAACCCAAGGTCACGCAGCCCACTGGCATCCCTCAAGGACGCATGACCCACTACAGCAACAGCTGGTATTTGAACACAGGCAGGAGATACTTCATAGGAAGCTGCTGCTGCTTGTTCTACCAAGAGTAACAAGTGCAGAGATCATCACACTAAGACCATCCCTGTCTTTCCTTAAACCTTGGAGAAATAGCCAAGTCCTTTAAACACAGACCTGGGGCTCCTTGAGGGTCAGGGCTGTGCACTTCCCCCCTTAGACTCCCCATGGTATACAAAAATAAACAGATAAATTAGGGTCTACTTTTTAGTAGTTGTCGGTAAATATTGCCTTAAGTAGAATGGTATGGTAGGAAGTGTCTCAGTCTGAGACACTGACTTGTTTGAAGCAAAGAGAAACAGATGTGGTGCATTTTGAAGGAAGCAAGAGAGGGCCTTGTTCCTTCCTGAAAACTGCATCTATAATTACAAATTATTACCTCACCGGGCACTTAAAGATAGATCATGGGATTTTAGTAGGAGATATATTAATCTAGATTTTGACTTTAGCACTTATCATATGATGTTGGACAATTATTTTATCTCTCTAATCTGAATTTTCTCATTTGTAAATTAGCTCTCATAAATTCCTTCTTTGCAACGTTGTTGCGAAGGGTAAATGAATTAAAATATGTCAAAGGGCCCATCACCAGAAGTCCCTCAATGAAATGGTTGTTGAATCTGAGTCTTCAACACCCTCTTTATTATAGGCAATCACAGTTCCTTTATTTCCCATTCTCTGTGCTGTAACCTTGCCAAAGCACTCAGACTATACTACCCTTGCAGTAATAAATAAATAAATAAAGCAAGCTAATTTGGGAAGCTTCCAATAGCAAAAATGTCTATTAAAATTTGAAAATGGTATAAAAACTATATGACTGCAATAGCCTCTTTCTGCTTTGCTTGGTAACCAGAAGTGAACATCATATTTCTAGTTCTCAGCATTTGTTGTGTGCTTCCAGAAAAGACAAATTAAGTGCTGGTTATTAGAGCCTGTCAATAAATTTCAGAAGTGAAGCAAATCTTGTTTAACTGACTGACAGCTACAAATTAATTTTGCTTTCTTTAAGCAACTAACCAGTCCAATGTTCGTGCAGCTGACAAGCCTCACTGTGTACTCTCTCAGCCCAGCACCGTGTGGTCCACCCCTGACCATGTAGTGAAAGTTGTTTTGTCTTCAGTCAGCTTCTCAACGGGAAGACAGAGCAGTTTCTTAACACATCCCTGAGCAATAGAGGACTACAGCTTAGCATGCTGCCTGTTAAGAAATACACAGGCAAGCTAGGGCATATTTGCAGCAGGAATGGTCCCCATACTTGTAGGGGACCAACTCAGTTCTATTTGTGATTTCTTATCCCAGTTCATTCAGAAACATTTGACCAAATGCTGTGTTAAGTGCTGAGGATGGAAAGGAAAATGCCATCGATCCCTTCTTAGAAAAATGCCACAGGCTAACAGAAGAAATACACAAATAGGACTGTTTGTTGTAATTGTAGCTACGATAAGCAGTGAAGACATAAAGGAGAGGCTGGTTATTTTATGGACAGAGGTTGAGGTAGGAAAACACTTCTCCAAAGAGGTTACCTATCTGTTGGTATTTTGCTTTCTTTTTAAGTGAGATATAACACAAATACAATAATGTCCACACAACTTCATTGTACAACACAATAAATTTGTGCATATGTGCACATCCATGTAATTACCTCCCAGATCAACATATTGGATGAAGTGTTTTCATCTCCCAGGAGGGGCCTCCTTGCACCCCTAACCTCTCCACCTCCGGGGGGTATCTACTATTTTATCACTATGGATTAATTTTTCCTGTTTTTTTAATTTCATATAAAGGAACTCATATGGTATGTTATCTTTTATAACTGGCTTCTTCAGCTCACCATTTGGCTGCAAAATCCACCCACGTGCAGTGTACACCTGTGGCTCTTTTTATCCCTGTGAAGCATTCCCTTACAGACACTGGCAACTGAAGAACGAGTACAAGTTGCTCCCAGGTGGATGGCTTGTAAGAAGCACAGCATAAATTTAAGCGTGGTATATTTGGGGAGTAGCTGTAGTTACCTTATAGGGATTTGGGGATTGATACAGGAGATTGGGCTGAAAAAAAGATGGGAGCTACCCTCGGAAGGATCTAGAGTGTAGTGCAAGGTGTTTGAACTCTGCTTTGTAGACCATCCCCCCAAATCATCAGAGGTGTTCAAAGCAGAGGTGACATGACTGGATGTAAATGTTAGACCCGTGATTCTGGTGTAAACAGGACAGGTGCATAAAAGCAAGGAGAATCCGAAGTCAAGGAGTTAGAGGACAAGCCATCACAGTAACCCAGGCGGCTCGATTTGGGGTCAAGAGAAGGAGGATTGGAGGAATCAGAGATCAACAGGACGGAGAGAGGGAGGAGTCAAGGAAAGGGATTGGTTTTCTGGCTTGAAACACTGAGTTGTAAAATGTCAGACAGAAGCAGTTGAGTCAATAAGAAATAAGCCAGCACTTTGGATGTTCATTTGAAGCTGGGGTGTGGGAGTGAGCGAGAACAGCCAGGTTCTGCTGCTACACCTTCCCCCCACCCAGGCACACCTGCCTGCCCGCTGCTACCCCTAGCAGCACAGCCCTGGAAAGGAGAAGCATCAAAACACCCAGAGGAATTATGCACATTTAATTTACATCTAGGTCTGAATTCCCGAGCCCGCTTTTCTGTCATTTTGCCATTTGAAAGAATGGCCTACCAGGGTTTTTTATTCCAGCTCTGTGGTGGTGCCCTTTTTGAGAGCATAAATCCCAAGTAGTGTTGCCAAGAGCCAGTGACATTTGCCATGTTTGAAAAGGCCTCATTTTGAAGAATGATTATTGATTCTTTTTCACATTTCGGATCACTCCTTTGATGCTGCCTTTTTACGGGTCCCAGTGAGCGACCCTCAGCTGTTTCTCTGGCTCCTGACACAGCAGTTCACCCGCAAAGAACGCGGTGCTCTCCCAGGTGGCACCCAACCCCCGGCCCGTCCACAGGAAAAGCCACTGCTTATCTGAATATTTCAGCACCCAGAGACGCTTCTCCACACCTCACCTGGGTTGTTGGAAATGTGTAGATGTGCTTATAGGGAACGCAGGAGATGATGGAGCGTGTTGGGAGAGCAATGGGAGGCATTGGTGACTTCATTAGGACGAGTGATGGCGATTCCAGGACCACATCATCTCCACTCTCAGGCCGTGGGCCTGCAGTTCTAGAGAGAAGTAGAACTGGAAGGAGACAACCGACCAGGGGAAAAAAATGATAAATAATCTATTGTAATTGCCCAAAATTCACGCCCAAAGACTAAATATCAAAAATATTTGATGCTGTCGCTGCAACAGAAGAAGGCTCTGATTTTTGCTTCCAGAATCTGAGAGAGACTTATTCATATATGTTAGAAATCTTGACATCACCTGTGAGTATTAAAAGTGCAACCTCACATTCAATGGCAGTGATAGTTTTGTGAGCCTAATGGGAACAGTAAAAGGAAAGAATGAGGCTTCAAATCTTGGTATATACCCTGCATGTTTGAAATGGGTTGTTTATTCTCTATTACATGTGTCCCTTGATATTACGTTGCCTTCAGAGCATTGGCAAGGGGAACAGACAGGGCACTAATTGCCAGTGAATTTCTATGACTAGAAAATAACTTTTCTCAAACGCTGATTTAAGCCCACCATGGAAGGGTCGGATTAACATATAGCAGAAAATACAATATATATTCTAAAATATATCAGAAAATATACACACACATATATATTGTACAAACATATAACACATGTAAAATCACGTAGAGTTGAGTAGTTACCTTTTGGAAGGTAAAGTCTTACATTATGAATGAAGTATTCAGCATTGTGTAGAGAACAAAGTATTATTCTACTTTTTCCTTTAGACCAATCCTTTGCAGTGGGTATGAATGCTTCTGTTTTAGACCTAAAGAT
>CM052446.1:5876538-5892205 GCA_028533085.1 Varecia variegata | reverse complement strand
GGTCGTTAGAGGTATGGCTTTCTAGGCTGCCATTCACTGAAGAGTTGGCTGTTGCCTATATCATGCCATCCATGTGCTGGGGAAGGAGTTACGGGATTTCAGGTTGGGACTCTTGGGCCTCAGTGTCCCTCACAAGGGTATGAAGTCAAGGAACCAACATTTAAGGCAAACAACCAGCAAAAACAAGGGAGTGTCTCAAACTAGCAGTTGGTACTATTCCAGGAACAGTTATCAGGATTCCAAAGTGTGTCAAAGTCAAAAGCACCAGAGGAATCACATTGGAAAGCAGGAGCACAAGCGTGGCCTGAGATAAATTCTGATGGATATTAGACCCAGGGCTGCTATTTCGCAGGCTTGAGGGACCCTCTCACTCAGGCACAGACGTTTTCACTTCTTAGATGGCTTTACGATCTCAAGAGCCTTCTGAAAAACGTATGACTTCCCTTTCCTTTTAAAAGAATATATTAGTTGGGGCAATGTTAACTGCTGTAATAAAATACTCACCAGGTTTTAGTGCCTTAAGACAATAGAAATATATTTCTTGCTCGTGAAACAGTATAATGTGGATGTTCCTGGTCAACAAGTGACTTTCTCCAGACAATGATAATGGAGCCCTGGCTCCTTCCAACTTGTGGTTTTACCTCCCCCTTGGGTGTCAGAGTCCTCAGCAACCAGCTGACTGACGAGGACATAGAGGATGAAGAAAACATACAGTCTTCTTAACAGCCTCTGACCAAAAGGAACAAGCAGCACTTCCACTCATTTATTTTTGGTGAGACCTAGTCGCATGGCCTCATCTAGATCCAAGGGGTCGGAGTACCAGCAGCTATAATCCCTGCCTGGTAACCGTTCTCTAGCACTAACTCAAAAGCAAAGCTGATTTTTTTTTTTTATTCCTTATGCTATGGTCTGAACGTTTGTATGTCCCCCAAATTTGTACGTTGAAACCTACTCCCCAGTGCAAAGGTATTAAGAGGTAGGGCCTTTGGGAGATGATTAAGTCATGAGGGCCCTCACAAAGGGAGACTAAGCTGGCCATGGCAGTGCATGCTTGTAACCCCAGCTGCTCAGGAGTCTGAGGCGGGAGGATCCCTTGAGGCCAGGAGTTTGAGACTAGCCCAGGCAACATAGTGAGACACCATTTCTAAAAAAATAAAAAAATTAGCCAGGCATGGTAGTGTGCAACTGTAGTCCCAGCTAGTCAGGAGAATGAGGTGGGAGGATTATTCAAGACTAGGAGTTTGAGGCTGCGGTGAGCTATGATTTAATCACTACACTCCAGACCAAAGTACAGAGTGAGACCTCATGTCTAAATGAATGAATGAATAAATAAATAATAAAGGAGGCCCAAGGGAGCTTGTTCACCCTTTCTGCCATGTGAGGATGCAGCAAGAAGGTATCATCTATGCAGTAGAGAGCAAGCCCTCATTAGACACAAAATCTGCCAGCTCCTTGAATTGGACTTCCCAGCCTCTAGAACCATGAGCAATAGATTTCTGTTGTTTATAAGCCACTCAGTTTATGGCATGTTTGTTCTAGCAGCCTAAATGAACTAAGACACTTTGTTAGGTGGTTCTAAATCTTGAGACTAGTCTCAATGTGAAACTCCCTTTTACATGAATATAATGTTTTTGTACTCCACAATAATGGAAAGGTAGCCAAGACTTTATCCTAAGACTTCTCAGCCTGAGTGAACCCTGCCTTGTCTTAGTAGCCACTTAGCAATGGGCTTCTTTTGTTATGTCCTGCTTTAAATTATAAAAAAATTCACTTAGTGACAATAGCTGACTCCAACAACATTGAATTTTTTCTTTAGAGTTCTCCATAACTTGCATTCTGAAGGATCCAGTATTCTTTTTGGTTCAACACAATTTTTAGCAATGTATTAGCAGAAATAAAAGGTTGTTAAGTAGGTTTTTTTAAAATGATTTCATTTTGCAAATGTAAAGCAAAAACCACATCTGAAATGGCTATGTTGGAGAGGCTGGATTCTATGGAGCTAGATATTCATGCAGCCCACCAGACAGTAGAGGCATAAATTCCTGGGCATGGCATGGTTCTACATGTTTTACACTTAGAAGTGAAGTCGATGTGTATGTCCAGACCAGGATGTTACTGTAACATTCTCTTTCCTAATGCTGCCTAGTGACTAGATGTTGCTAAGGAGATGATTATGAGATCCTGCTGAGTCCTCCCAGACAGGATCTATCGTTGTAAACAAAGTAATTGGAGATCAGGGTTTGTCTCTAACTAGCCAGCTGCTCTCCTGGGAGAAGCCACCTGGTATTACAACTTGAATGACATCTCACCTCCCAGGCTAAACTGGAGAGGCAGAAGACACTCTGACTGTGCTGTATCAGGAAAAGTTATACTCTTGATCAGCACTGAGAAAAATTGATCTGCCATTGACATTGAGACTGCCACGATATCAATTGTCTGGGTTTTAGGAACACATGTGTGGCATTTATTGTGGACATATTCAGATTTATATTCCACGTCAATTTTAATAGTTGCAAGCCTTGAGTGCTGGCAAATTTTTATCGAATGCTTACTAGGTACTTGGCACTGTAATAGTGTTTGTGAACACAACACAATTTAATTTATATCTCACAATAACTTTATGCAATGGTAATATATTATCTCCATATTACAGAAGAGAAAACAACTGTGGCTTAGAGATGTTTAGTTTCTTGCTCATGGCCATAGGACAATCAAATGGCAAAGCCATGTTTCCATGTCCAGCTTGTCTGTCCCCAGAGCCTGAGCACCAGCCTCAGGCGAAACAGCACTTATATCTCACATGGGCTTTCTCACTTATTCACCCAATTCATAAATAATTATGGAACAGGTACTGGGCTAAATGTTGAGAATATAGCAGTACACCAAAAAGATAAATTTTAAGTTAGCTTACATAAATAACCACTTAAATGCATTTGTGATAAGGTGTATGGTGAAAAGTGCAGGAGGCTGTAAAAAGATCTAGGAGGGGCACACGGTGCCATCTGGGACATCAGAGGGGTCCCTGAGAAGGAGGCACTGAAGCTGGGACCTAAATCTAGGTGGACATCAGCCTCAAAAAGAGGAAAAAGTGCATGCCAGGCAGAGGAAGCAGTGTGTGTGCACAAGCCAGGAGAGAGGACTGGCTGGGAGAGATCCAGGAACAAGGGAGGTCAATGTCGCTGGACCGTGGAGAGCCAGGCAGAGTGGCTGGGGAGAGGCTGATGAGGCAGGCAGGGCCGAGCTCAGGAGGAGCCCCAGAACCCATACAGATGGTAGAGAAAAGCCCAGGCCAGTTCCCAGACTAGGAGCATTGTCAGAAATTCTGGAACGTTGAATGCTACTGAGGGCTTTGGTTTTTTCAAAAAATAACTTTAGATATAATCATTGACAGTGCATTAACCCTTCGTGACAAGGCATTTTCCACAGGACTAGGCAGTTTCTTCTTCTCTTGTAGAAGATGATTAGGGAAGATGAAGTGTTCAAGATGTCATCAATAGTCAGAAAATCAATTAAGGCAGATGTTCCAGAAGAGTGAATTAGTAAATGTCATGTTGTAGTGTATAAATATACTGGATATAGGAGCTACGCCATTTTGGATGATCAAATTGCAAATAATCAGGATGCAATTAAACACTATAGAATTAAAACTGTAGTAAACATAGTTTAATTTTCTTTGAGGCTTCTAGTTAAATATAGTATCTTACTAATGAATATATAGCATCCTCTCTTTCAGTTTCTCCCAACTTCCCATCAAAAATGCGATTGATGACATGAGACAACAAAACATACAATAAACTTACCTAAAATTAAAAACATGAGTTTCTAGACATCCTGAAATCTGGAAACCCTCTAATAATAATGATCTATTGAACTACGAGGTACTGCATTAAGCACTTTTTATATGTTAATTCTTCCCACTACTCTGTCAGGTAGGACTTTTAATTTTTCAATTTTAAATGATAAAACTGAAGTTTAAATAAGTTGTCCAAGATCACATGACTGGTAAGGGGTTGACCTGGGCTGTGGAGTCTGTGCCTTTAACCACCATACCCCACAGCTTCTCCCACTGAGAGATCGAAAGTGTCAGTGCAAATCCCTTAAACAGGGCCACCAAAAGCTTTTTTACTCAGCTTGCCAATGTCACCTAGTCCTGGGGAGTGCTATTGTCTCTGATCCCTAGATAAAGGCCCAACTTACTCTCCAGAGAGCTGGGGTATTGCATGTGCTTCACACAGTGAGCACAGACTATTGCTAACTTGCTTTTCCTGTTCCTTTCCTGCATCCACTATTTCTAGAAAGAGCTGGCCCACCCTCTTTTCCTCAGGGCTGCAGCCCAAACCTGGCCCGCAGTATTCCAGTCTGAAGTTCAAGCCCCTTCTCCCCAGCACCCTGCTTTCATATATGACATTCCCCTCGTGCTGATCTGAGACGCTGGGTACATCCCATCTGTTCTTCTAGTGCCTCGTCACCTGTACCGCAGCAGAACGGAACAGAGTGGGTGGGGCTGAGTTCTGATCTGTCTCTCCAATAGGTAAGGGAAGCTGGAGGATGACAGAGCCTGCTTCAGATGTTTAGAGAAAGCTCGGAGCAGCAGACAGAATATGACACAACTCCTGACAGGTCCTCGGAGCTAAGGTATCTTATATAGTTGTATTCATGCCGTAAGTGTGTTCTTATGGTGATGCAAAGGATCCTGCAAGGCAGGCCAGTCCAGGAAGAGCAGTGCGGAGCTGTCCCTGAGCCCTGCTCTGTGCCCTGCACCTCCCTCACACCTTCCTCCACACACACCTGCGATTTTGATCTGGCCACTGTAACACCTGCAAGTCAGGTGAGTGCATGAACAATTGTAATACAGTGTTGTCTCTGTCAACCTAAAAGGAGGAAGCTGAGGCAAAATTAACATAAGAGAGTTTATTTGGGCCAAGCTTGAGGATTACAATCCAGGAACACAGATTCAAATGGCCCTGAATATACATTTTGATTAGCAGCAGTTGCGAGTGGAGTTTTAAAGGCAAAAATGGGGGACAAGGAGTGGGCTGATTCAAAGTTGATTGTCAGGAATTCTCATTGGTTTACAGACACAACATTAATTAGTGATTGGCTATACATTGTTAAGATATAGGGTGTGGGTTGTAGTGTCTGTTGTGACATTATTGAGTTAATTTATAGCCACTTTTGGCAATAACAAAACAGTTTCAAGAGATGAACAGATAGCTCCAAGGGGAGAGCAGGACTTGATTGCCATCTCATTTTAATGTCTCTCTGGGCCTGATAATTTAAAAGGACTTGCATTCCTCAGGTAAAAGTTTTCTTTTCTCATCTCTATTATATTAGGTATGTTCAGAGATGCACAGTTAGGATGAAAGAGAAAAGTAGTATTAATTTTCTATGGGGACTCCACAAAATTTCTACAAAGGAAGGTGTTATAAGAACAAGTTTTTTGCAGTCAGATTTTTAGGGGACAGAAGACTTATAGGGAGAGATAAAGTTTTATAAATGTGAAGAATTATAACTTGTTCAGGGAACTGAACACATATGGCACCATTAATATAAATTAATCTGCTGGCAAAGATATTGTGAGAAATTTTGCAGTGAGCATCTCTTGAAGTCATTGCACACCTTCTTTAGATTGCAAAGAGACATTATTTTTATAAAGAGTTTATAGTTGTTCCTGCATCTCCAAAAAGCAAAGAGTGCATCCTTTCTCCAGTATCAGCTCTTGGGCACCACTGGGCAGTAAAAAAATCAAGCATTACAAAGTCAAGAGATTATTAGCCTATGACCATGGCCTTTCTTTAACAGTAACAAACATAACTTGATAGCATTCTCGCCAAATCGTCACATATTCCTTCTATTTCAGTTACTGGCATTCTTGTCCTCTTGGATATGGTCATTCTGACGACTTGTCATGACATCACGTAAACTGTTCCTGCCACAGTTACTTAGGACTGTCCCATTGCCTAATCCAGGACTCCTGTCCTCTCTTACGGAATTGAGTGCTCTGCAGCCTTTGTCGCCGTTAACCACTTTCCAACGTCCTTTGAAATGATCCTGATGTTTCCTAAAATAGACTGCTCTTTTATTTCCCAGAGCGGTCTATTTCCAGGCTTCTTCCTGTGGTGGGCACCTACCTGTTCGTTTTCATGGCATCCCCTTTCCCTGGGAGTGGTTCCAAACCTCACCCACACAGTTGCCCTGGGCGCACGCAGTGTGGTGATGTTACAGCGAGGCTCTAACCAAAGTGGGCTGGTCCAGGGTTAGAAGTCTGACCCAAGTGGGGCCAATCACCGTCTTTTTCTGGGGATTTTAGGATGCGCCTGAGAAAGAGTTTCTCATTGGATATTTGAGTTATCAAATACAAACTACAAGGCTTGAAAGCAAGTTACCATGCCCAGTGGAGACATGCGTCTGCAAGAAGACAGTGAAGACTGGAGCAGACACAGAGAGCAGAGAAGGAGAAAATCACTGCTGCTGTTTGAACCTAGGCCTGCTCCTCACTGAACCCTCTCTCGACTCGGGTTTCTTATTTCCAGACATAGCAAAGAAAGAATGCGGAGGTTTGAGCCACAGAAGCTGGGCCAATGGGAGAGGCTTAATGTCACTGCAATCATACAGCTAAAGCATTTGGTGAGATTTTTGAAAGTAAATTGAGGCACTGCCAGAAAAGGCAGAGTGAGGGCTGGGCAAATAGAAGCAGCAATTTTCCCTGACATAGAAGTCTCACATGGGTTTTTTTTTTTTTTTAGCTTTCACTGAAATGTCAAAATATTGGTATAGATGCATAAATCGGGGCTCAGACATGCTATGCAAATTATTCACGGTCATATGGCTACTTAGAGATAGCGCAGTGTGCCTGTGCTCTCTCTCTCCAACACAACAGGTGTTCCAATACCTTTATTTTCATTTACCTTTGTTTTCTCTTCCTTTCTCCTCCCTTCTTCCTCCTCCTCCTCCTTCTTTTTGACAGAACAAATTGGGGGCTCTTTTGTTTTTTTAATGAACTCTTTTTTTTTTCTGTGTAAATATGTCATTTTATTAACAATAATAAGCTCATACACAGAGACTTTCCAAAGAGACTATAATGAAAAATCAACTCATAAAAGCAAGATTCACTGAAGAAAGGCATACAAATTCATTTAATGTGAATACACAGGAACCTTCACAATGAAGACTCAAAGATGCAGGAGAATGGACAATTGTCCAGTTTTATGCTTAGGTTCAACGAAGTATGGACAGCTGTGTGGAAGTATGATTGGGCAAAAAGGGTATGATCTAATGCTAATAATAGACGGAGCGGGGACCCCGGAAGGCCTGTCTGTTGGATTCCTGTTGGCCTCTCTGAGCGTGCATTCCTTCTTCTTGGGTATGGGGCAGGACCCTCTGTGGAATGGGGGTCTTATGGGTGGGTCAGATCATTTGTTTGTGGTCAGTTTTTACACAGAAAGGTGGAAGGAAAGTGAGAGTGATACTTTTAGGTTTTAGGAAGGAAAAGAGGCTCTGGTCTCTATGACCCGCTTTGGGGAAGAGGGCTAGCCCCTCTGGTTTCTATGGCTAGTCTCGGGGGAAATGGGACTGAGAGACAGGAGAGCAGGAGGAGGTCAGAGAAAAACTCTTGCTCCTGAGGCTGCTTCTGAGGCCTTCATTTTGGGGTACTGTTTTCTGAACCCCAACAAAAGAGAGCATCTGACCACTCCAGATGGAAGTGATTTCTTTCTCTTGTGAATTTCTGTAGGGCTTATGTCCAGACTCAGTTCACAACCTTGGTTTCTCGTAAGAGTCACCTGGGCAATTTCTTTAAATGAACTCTTATCCAGAATCTTTGTATATAAGCATATCTGCTCTGGTAACAACGTGAGTGGAAACCAAAGCCTTACGCCCTTCCTGGACAAATTCCTAGTCTTTGTTAGTAGAAAATAACTTGTGGGCTACTTTCTAATAGATCAAAAATAAACTCTTACCTTTCTTGTATTCTGATTACCAAAATAATATATAAAGTTCAAATATTATATAAATATCCAATATTAAATATTACCAAACATCCTGGTCTTTACCAAATTGATAGGCAAGAAATGATGTAGCATTACATTAGCAATTTGCATCTTCTTAATTATTAGTATGAGAGAACATGTTTTCAGATATTTCTGGATGTTTATCTTTTTTTGTTTTCTTTAAGGTGTTGTTTTTCTCATTTACCTATTTTTCTGTTTTGTTTGCCATTTATCTTATTGGTAAAAGGAGCACATTATGGAGTGTAAACGTGAATGCTTTATGTATTACGTATGACACAAATCATTTACTCCAAGCTACGATTTATCTTTGAACCTTGTTTATAGAATGTTTTAACCTCAGTTGTTTAAGCAGGGAGAGATGACAGTGAAGGAATGGAAATGTCACTGCTTTTTGTCAGAGGAAGATCTGAATTTGAATCAGGACCCCTCCACACACTAACGTTTTGGAAGTTCCCTGTATCTTTCTGAGTCTCTCTCTCAGATAAAGAAGGTTGGTATTGCCTAACTAATATAGTTTGAGGATTAAATGAGATAACACAACTGAAAGCACATCAAAGCACCATTCAAATTTAAGAGGCCTATTGTACTTCCCTGGTTTTAGTCAGAGCAGTGTGTTTCTCACCAAGAAGTAGGCCTGACCATTGTCTTTTATATCTGCAAATTTACATTCCAGCTTTCAACACGGATGATCATAAGCACTACACCTCAGGCTATTGTTTTGCAGTCTTTTGTCTTTTCCCTTGACTGATGGCACTGATTCAGGTTGAAAGGCCTGCTTAGCTCTCTCCTTTTGTGGAATGACAATAAGAATTGACTTTTACGTGAACTGACCTATTCATTTTATGAACTTTATTCTGCAGCCTAAACACCGGCTTTGCACCAGTCTGTCTGTCTATTTGTTAGCAAATCCATTCCTCCCATTCCCCCTGCTAAGCTCTGTTTCAGAGGCTACATTTTCCAGGCTTCCTTGCCTGCTGGCTTTGTTTAATAAGTCTTCTGTAATAAAAGCTTTCTTAAAATATGTATAAACCAAATTTGTTAATCATTTACTTTCTAGCCTTTGGGTTTTTTTTTTTTTTTGTACTGTTTAGAAAAGATTTTAGCTTATAAAAGAATATAGAAATAATCTCTGATACATTTTATAGTATATTTATAGGATTAAAAAAGGAAAGTTATTTTATCTATCTAGAATTTACTAGTGTGTGTATGATGTGAGGTATCTATACTTTGCTCCCAAATGAATATGAATTGTTCCCGTACCATGTATTGAATGATCGTATCTAGTCTTTTCTCACTGATTTGAAAATCTCCTTCTGCATATAAACATACACCACCCGCTCTATTTCAATAGGTAAACTATTCATCTCTTCTACAGAGTTTTGTGGCATTTATGCAACAAACAAATTCAGAAACTCTTCTTTTTCAGGCTCTGAAACACAATGATACAAAAAGATTTGTTCCATCATCAATTTTCATCATCAAAACTGGCCTGAAGCCATTTAGGCCTAGTGTTCTTTTAGGTAGATAATCAACATGACTAAAAATATATTTAAGTTAAATATTGAGAAAGAAACTTTTTATCTGAGGAATGCAAGCCCCCTTTAATTATCAGGCTCAGAGAGGCATCGAAATGCAACAACAGGCATGTATCACCCCCACCTTGACCTACATAATTACCTCCTGAAGCCGCTTGCTATGTGTAGTCCAGACTAACTGATGCCACGTAGCCGTAAAATGCCACGCACTGCATGCCGTAACTCATGCCCTATAGTTTGACAATGGATAGCCAGTCACCAACCAATAGTATTTCTGTAACCCAAGTGAGAATTTATGTCAAACAACTCTGTGTCAGCCTAGTCCTTGGTCCCTTTGCCTTTACAAACCTGCAAAAGAGGCTTAAAGAGGTTGAGGGCAGCTGTCCTCAACCTTAGCTCAAATAAACTCTTTACCATATTATATTATATATCTCATATATCATATCATATCATGTATCATGTCATATCATATATTATATTATACTATATATTAAACTCTTTATATTAACTTTTCCTCAGTTTCTTTTTTTAGGTCACCGTATCTGGCATAAGTTGGCAGGATTCAGAGTGACCCTCCTCCTGATCACCCAGTATTTTCTCTCATACTCAGCGTTTGGTACCAGCATGAACTCATATGTTCCTCTGACTCCAGAGGTTTCACTGGGTGCAAAGGGTAAGATCTCCTGAATCCAAATCCCTCCCTTTCATTTTGGTGAGGGTCGGGTAGGGTGGCAGGGCAGGGCAGGAGGTTAGACATGCAGGTGGCAGAACAGGTGACAGAGGGATATGGTCAGGGGCCGAGGGTCGGGACCAGTAAAAACAGAGAAAAAAGCTGCAACAGAAAGAACTTGGGGTTAGGGACTTTTCCCAGCTGGGAGCATGCGCAGAAGCCAGGAGCCTATGACCAAAGGTAACCTTTCCCTCATTAACACAGGAAAACTCACACCCCCTAGCACCAGACAGCTCCAGAGCCAGCTATACAAGGACACAAAATGGGAGGGTACCTGATTCTGGGAGTCTCCACCCACTTCCCTGAAAGGCATGAATATTCCACCCCCACCTTAACATATTATTAGGGATTAGCATAAAGGACACATGATAACCCCGGAATGATACTGTTCCTTATTGGAGCAGTCAGTTCTCTACTGACCTTGAGAGTGGACCATACTTTCTATACTCTGTCTTTAAACTCAGGGTTGTCTCCACTCACAGGGACAGACCCGTTCCTCTCTCTGGAACTTTCACTTTGCAATAAAAGCTGCTTGTATGGAACTGCTTCGTGTCTGTCACCGCTCCATTGCACAGGCTCTGCTTTCGATTCTTCCAAGCAAAGAGCCAAAGAACCAGGACACCTCTCTCGAACCACCCCTGACAGTGAGGTCTAGACCTTGGGCTGTTCTTTTCAGTCTTCCCTTTCCAGGATGGAGGCTCTGTCTGCATAGCAGGAAGGAGTTCAGGTTTCAGAAAAAGAAAAAAGAAAGAAAGAAAAAGAAAATTGCCTTTCCATTTTTATCCCGTGGCAGGAAAATCTGGGTCAAGGTACTGACAGTTTGGTTTCAGTTTACATAGCATACTTTTAAAACTGTTAATTCTTCCGCTTGTTTGAAATTCAGACTTGGTTTTTTCCTTTGTGACCAATTTCTATTAGTTAGTTTTAAACTGAAAAGTGCATGAAAGCAAGTTTTCTCATCTCAAAGTTAAGAGATTTGAATTTTTTTTTTAAGAGAGCTTTCCTTTACCCTCCCAGAAAGAAATCTTTAAATGTCCAAACTACCCCCATGCCTTTCTCAATCTTTTGGGGATGTAAATCTCACCATGTCTGTAAAATGTTAACATCCAGAGAATTATTTAAGCAACACTTCAGCTAAGATCAGATTTGAAACAGAGTTAAGGTTTATTAGACCCACGGAAAAAAAATTATTTATTTCCTCAGTAGAAAAACATTTATAAAAAATTAATTTGCACTTTTTGTTTTACTTTACTTATATGACTTTTGATCTTGTGGGGTACCCATTTATAATCCTTTCTACAGAAGAAATCTAAAATATTCTTCTCTAAAGTGCAGAGGATTATTGCACCAAAGAAGATTAAAACATATGGGGACACTCTGCTTCTTCCCCTGTTTGCCTAATGGCAGGACAGCAATTTACAAAGGCAAAGGGTTTCCTGCCTCCCTTTTTCTACCTAAAGATGGGACCTGTACAACACTTGCTTATCAGCTCACAGACAGCAGTGCCACGGAATCTAGAAGCAGAGTTTACTCTTTACATAAATTTACCTTTTCACATTTTCTCACCCTTTGTCACCACTCCCACGGGCAGCTTTTTTTCTCTGTTTTATCAACTGGCTCTTTAAATTTACCATCTAATCTTTCTGTGCCAATGATCAGATGAGAAGCTGAGATTCTAGAGAATATGGTTGCACAGTTGTGGGTTTTATCCCCTTTGCAGCTAATGAAACTTTCCTTTCTTTATGCTGTCCTTTCAGTGGTCCTGGATTTCACGAGGGCTATGTTGCACCTTTTTGGAGATGGCTGGTGGGTCCCTGGTTAGGTTATAACCTTGTTTAAGGCTTATTGTGGTAAATCACTTGGAAAAGTAACTTTGTTTTAAAAGTAGGAAGAAAAGTACAAAAGCAGGAATATTGGTTGTTTTTCCTGGCTGAAATCTGATAAAAGATTTGCAAAGATATTTTTTAAGAGCTATGTAGTTAAAAGTTGACATAATTAAGAGCTGATATTTACAATTTATATTTTTATATTATATATAATGTGTGTATATGTGTATATATATGTATTATTTTTGAGACTTCTGTTCTCTCAATTAAAGCTTCTCAGTTGACAGCATTTCTTTCTTTTTATACCTTTGCTAACTATATTTTTACTCCCTTGATTTCCATCTCTTTTGTTGACATGATTTTTTTTTGTAAGGATAAAATAAACTTCATTGGTCTTTTGGAAAACTTAAATTCTTTGTCTGTGATTTAAATGTAAATTTAATATCTTGTTCTTTAAAACTTGGTAAAAGCTTTGGCTGTGAGAGACAGATCAACTTGAACTTTTTCCATTTATAAAGGCACAGTTTCAATCCAACTGTTCCTTTAAATTAGTGAGTTTTACTTGTCTTATGGCTAAAATTTAAAATCAAAACTATAAAAGCTTTGTATGTTTGTGTATACATGCATGCATATCTGTGTTTGTGTTGTCTACATGGTACCAAATTCGCTTATAAATAAATGAGTTCTCATAAATTAAGTAAACAAGCACAAATGCTTTTTAAGTTCACATGACTAATAATCTTTGCTAAATAAGCTAGTTTTAAAATTGTTGGTGAAATATAATTAGCATGTCTTCAAAATTGTCAGTATTAAATAAAATTCAGAGATTTTGCCTGGATCTACTGGTCAGACAGATTTAGGCTGTCTCTGTTACTTGTTTTAAGGCCATACAACTGTTGATTCTGTGGCATTTTTGATGTTTGTTTGTTTTGTCTATAAGCTTATGTCTTTAATTTTGAGCCTTTAGATTCTAGGGTCTAGATGAGTAGTCATACAGAGGCATGAGCTGCAGGGCAGAGGCAAGCCCAGTATGTCTTCTTTGGCCCAGCTGTGCCTCTTGGCCAGGCTGGGAGGGGTCAGATCCTCCAAGTGGTGTCTTCACAGCTCTGTCCTCTGCTCTGGGCTCTACATCTCAGATATAACAAAATTGCTCACTTCCTAGGTTTATTACTGAAAATTAAGGTTACTAAGAGTTAACATTACAATGAATGTACGTAATTAAAACTGCTACATATCAGATAAATTATTCTGTATGCAAAGTACATAAGGAAAATAGATATAGGAAGTTGGAGAAAAGAAAAGGAATAATTGTAAGAGATTGTAAAATGTTTAGGAAATTTTATCTTGTGTGGTCAAAGCTGATTGAAATTGGATGGATGTTTAAAGGTTTTATTAAATTTAGGTTTAATATTAATAACTGATGCAGAAGTAACATTTATTTTTTACTATGGAATAATATTTTTATATAGTATTAATAAGATAGTAAAATATTTTTGTTTACCTTTTGAATAAACTATAAATAAAAAAAGAAAGGAAAGAGATAGAGACAGATTCTATTTGTCTCATGCTGTCTTTATTAGGCCTTTTTGATTGTTTGGAAAACTGAGTTTCCTCTCTGTGAAAGAGTAAAGGTTTTAGTTTTTTGAAATTGTTGAATCATTGCTTTGGCTAAATAAATTACTTATTTTACAGTGATCTGTGATTCCACTTTGATCAAGTGTTTTAAACCTTTGATATTTGGCAAATTTCCCAAAATCAAATTTCAGATTCTAAAGTAATTATTTTTTATCTTGAACAAACTTTTGGATGTTGGGTCCCTCAGAACTCCAAACAGGGGCTCTGAAAGTCCAAGAGAGACATATTAGACTTAATTTGGAATATTAAAAGCATATGGGAAGCATATGGGAAAGAAATGGCGTTTAAATTTCTTTGAGTTATGTTTGTATGGAAATGTTATCAATGTATTCCAAAGTTGTATGAGATTTCTAAAAATCGGATATATGTTGCTATATGCAGTAAATTTCTTTATTCAGATTTTTTTCTAAAAGATTTTCACAAATACTAAAGTGTTGAGTCTTCAAGGAAATTCATGAAAGGACCCTGATAAGTACTCTTGAATAGAGTTTTCTGATAACTTTGGAGATAATACCATTGGACTAGGTAAAAACTTCCAAAACTATAATAAAATACTGATGTGTTTGTGAAGATTGCTAACCCTACTTCAAGCAGAACATGAATTAACATGGGACTGAACCAATGAACTAGAATAATTTTGTATGACTTTTTGTTTGAAACATTGCTGATTGTTTTGTATTTTGTTTTTCAGAGTCAAGAAATCTTTTCTTTTTTCTTTTTTTTTTAGCTTATTGATAGCTTACAGCAATTGGGTAAAATATATGTTTGTGAATCAAAATGAAACATTTTTCTCTACCTGAATTCATTCAGAATTCAGAAAATATTATTTAATATTCTAATTTTATAGCAATATAGTTATTTACATAAGTATAATAAATATCTGTTTTCTTTTTGTAACAGGACATATTGGAAACACTGGTTGTTTTACCAAAGCTTTGACTGGAATAGCGTATTTGCAGATATGACCAGACTGCTTTAAGGAATTAAAATTGACTTTATAAAGCCAATAGACTTGGAAAAAGACTTGCCTGGTACCTTGTCTGGTACTGGCCTGACCTTGCAGTAAATAAAAAACGTCACCCTGTGACTAGCCTGGGAACCTCAACATATTTTGAGGCCTCAAAAAGAGTAGAATTTGCCCAATTCATACAGGTATCACAAACATAGTCTGATGATGAAATTTTGTCTTGGTTTGTAGCTTCAAGAGGTTCTGAAAGGTCTAATCTGAAATTCCTTATGAAAAAGTTCCAGCAAAGCCACGTAAAAGGAGCCTATATGAGTAATCACTCTTCTGGCTGCACTTAATCCAAATAAGCAGGCCAAGTATAATAAGACTAAAACTTATTTTACAAATAAATTGGTTTTACTATGATTTATCTTTGGTAAAATTGGAGAGACTGGAGAGAGAAAACGTATGTTTCAATAGCACACCTGTTATTACATTCTAGCCCTGACCATTGATTTTGACTTTTTATTGTTTACCTATAATTTGGACTGAATCCTAAATTATTTCCTGGCTACAATAAGTCTCTAAAGAATAACAAGGATTTAATTTTTTTGTGGCTTTTTTAGTTGACTCCCGAATGGCATAGTTTTTTTTTTTCTGTTGTTCTGACGTACAAATTCTCTTTTTTATTATAATCCTTATGTACATTGTATTTCTATTATTCAAATCACTAATGTTATGTATCTCTTTTTTTTTACTTTTTCTGAGAAAACTAAATCCATGATATTCCAAAGACTAAAGATGATTTGGCTACATAAATCAGCGACTTGACTGAGATCTCATTTTTTGCCATTCTATGATGCCATCCCAATTTGTCTTTTGCACACTTTAAAAATTCCTCACTGAGACGCCTCCTCTTTCCCCCTGACATGGGACAGGACTATCTGGAAATGAGCGTCCCAATGACAAGGGATACCTTGACACTC
>CM052446.1:5811799-5870256 GCA_028533085.1 Varecia variegata | reverse complement strand
TTTTTTTTTTTTTTTTGCTTGCTAGTTTGCATGTATTAAGGAGCTTATAGATTCAGCTGTGATCATAGTCCATGGGATGTTCTTGGCACATGTGACAGTTATTATTGCCACAGCAGTGAGTGTTGAGGCTACTGTGTCCAGTGGGCAGGAAGGTGCAGGTGGGCAGCTCTCGCCCTAAAGGTGTATGAGAGCCTGTCTGAACAATGCGGTGGCCTGTCCTCCACAGCGGAAGCCCCCGGCAGAGTCCCCATGCTCTGTAGGAAGAAGTCCTGCAGGCTTTATCCAGTTAAAAAAATGTAGCAGACAGCAAGTCTGAAAGCAAGGGGTTGTAGCAACCATTCGTAATCTTTTAATTAATTACATGATTAAAAAAAATGCTCTTTGCTCTTGCTTTCTATAATCTTGTTTTTGAGGTCTTCTTTTGAAAAAAATTAATTGTTTACAAGTTCCCTCTTTTGTTTGTATAGATTTCAGAGTTCCTCAGTTACATTAGGTTTAGGGATCAATATATGCCATTAGCTTAATATCTTCCAGAAATATTTCATGTTTCTGTGCTTCTGATGGCATCCTTCCTAATATTTTAGCATTAATGCTTGTTTTTTCCTACTTCAGAGTAATTCTGTCATTTTCATGAGATTTTGAGAAAAACAAGGGGAAAATATTCATGCTCAGTGCATCATTTTGAATAAGAACTCAGATTAACTTTTTTCCCTTTGCTTTTTTAAATTCATTAAATTCATCATCACCAACCTGGGTAGTTCCTCTTTAATTAAGAGTTTCAATGAGAAGTCTTAATTCTCAACTCAATGTAATTTCTTTTTTTCTTTACTTATTACTTATCTGTTCTACAGCTTTTTTTCTTTAACATGTGAATCTTTATGCAAAAATATACATAAATACTCTGTCTTCATAGATTCTATTCTTGAACTAATATCCATCTCTGTATCCTTTTCTACTAAGTTCTGTTTGATATTTTACAAACCGGATTTTTAATTCACTATTCATTTTCTACACCTTCCAACCTGACATCTCCTACCTTCATTGACATTATGTTTTTTGATAATCTAAATTTTCATTTGAAAACAGTATTTTCTGATTGTTCATTTTGTTTTTCCGCACCTTTAAACTCAGATCTTGATAAATGTGTGAAGCGAAATATCTCTTGAAGGTTTTTTTGTCTTCTTAGAATAAATTTGTTTTAGAGGGAAACACCTGCTCTTGTTCCTCAGTTTCTTATAATCATGTTATGTTGGGTTTTCTGTTTGCTCTCATTGAAGAAGGATCTCCATGTTTGTCTAATATCGAGAATCAAGATGGACATGGTTAGAGACCAGGCAGAGCTTTGTTCTCATTTCTGGGGCTGCATGGGTAAGAGAGGCATGTCGATACTTGCTGTCCTTTTCTTTTGTGCAGGGATGTAGAGTGCTCTGAGCACACAAGAGTGATCAAGAGGTAACAGCACCTGTTCACCTGTAAAATCAGGGAGCTTTGCCTCTCTCTCACTCTCTCTGCTGAAGGCTTTCTCTGCTCTTTATCTTCTCATAACCCTCCTCTTCCCTCTCCTCCCCCTCCTCTACTCCCTTCCCCTTCCCTCCCCCTCCTCCTCCTCCTCCTCCTCCTCCTCCATTGTGACAGCTTGAGAATAGCATGAGCCCTCCTCCATATCTCTGGACTCCAAATCCTTAGATTCAACCAGCCACTGATCAAAAATGGTTGAAAAAAAAAATAGATGGTTATGTCTGTACTGAACATGTACAGACTTTTTTCCTTGTCATTATTTCCTAAACAATACAGTATAACAAGTTATTTACATAGCATTTGCATTGCATTAGGTATTATAAATAATCTAGACATGATTTAACCTATATGAGAGGATGTTTGTAGGTTATATGCAAATACTACACCATTTATATCAGGGACTCGAGCATCATGGACTTTGGTATCCAGAGGAGTCCTGGAACCAATGCCCCAGGAATGCTGAGGGATGACTGTGTCTGGATTAGAGCACCTGTCTTGTAAAGAGTCAGAGCCCCCTTCATTAGGAGCTCCTCTGAGCAGCGCACCCTACTTGCCTTAGTGCAATGTCCCCAGGGATAAGTCTGCTATGCTGGTTACCACTGGCACTGGTAGGGCTGCATTTGCACTCTGCCAATTATGTGATCGCCAAAGCTGACCTTCCAGCTCTGCTTCTTGAAACTTGGCATTGATGTGGGGATTTTGCTGGAGGCCCTCTTCCCATTCCAAGCACAGGCAGCTCCGTACGAGTCGGTCAGCCCTTTATGTTACCCAGCGTTCTTACTCTAGTTCACAGTCTTTGAGGTTTTGTTTTGCCTTTGGGTGCCATGCTTTCTTAGTTTCACGTGGTGATATATGTTTCTTCCAATTTTATATTTCACTATTCATTTTAGTGGAGCTGTGAAAGAGACAAGTTAAATGTGTGGTTTTAAATGGCCATTTGAACTGAAAGCCCTACTGATTCTACCTTCAGCCAAGTCAGTTTTGCTCCCTTTGATTCTCTAACATTGATTTTAATTCAGTTTCATTTGTCGTTTGGGTGCCTCGAAAATCCTCTTATCATCCACCTCCCTGTAAATTTCACCCTCTTCATCCTTCCCTCCTTCTACTGAATTTCCGTCTCTGTCTTTCATTTGCTTAAAGCTTTCTACTCTTGTTTCACAGGGAATATGCCTGCTTTTTTTATTGAGGATGCTAAACTCTTTTTGATGTTCTATTCTCATCTGCTGTTGACAATTTCCATATCATTCCCGGAGACTTTGCTACTCCTTTGAGTTTCTGGGTTGTGCTCTCTTTGTTTCCCTCTGTGGCATGTGCCCCCTGTAGTGGTGTTTCTCTCTCTTTGTTCACTGTGTGGGTCAAGGATTGTGTAAGAGAAAGAGGTATTTAAAGGATAAAATCATATAATTTTTAAATATTTATGTATTAATAGACAGATTGGTTTTATTATATTAGACACTTATAAAATAGTTTTGATGTAAAAAAAAAAACCCAAAACAAGATGTTAGCAAATCAAATTCAGTGAGATATGAGTAATAAAAAGACAATATGTTATGAATAGGTAAAGTTAATCTGGATCTGTAATGCTTATTTAATATTTAAACATCAACCAATGTTATATGCACATTTATCAAAAGAAAGGAGAAAAGTCATGTGATCACTGTGACATATATAGAAAGAGCATTTGATGATATTCTAGACCCATTTATGTTTTCTTTCTTTCTTTCTTCCTTTCTTTCTCTCTCTCTCTTTCTTTCTTTCTTTCTTTTTTTTGAGACAGAGTCTCACTCTGTTGCCCGGGCTAGAGTGCCGTGGCATCAGCCTAGCTCACAGCAACCTCAAACTCCTCAGCTCAAGCAATCCTACTGCCTCAGCCTCCCAAGTAGCTGGGACTACAGGCATGCGCCACCATGCCTGGCTAATTTTTTCTATATATATTTTTAGTTGTACAGATAATTTCTTTCTATTTTTTAGTAGAGACAGGGTCTCGCTCTTGCTCAGGCTGGTCTCGAACTCCTGACCTTGAGCAATCCTCCCACCTCGGCCTCCCAGAGTGCTAGGATTACAGGCATGAGCCACTGAGCCCGGCCTATGTTTTCTTTAAAAAATGGCAAGCTAGGATGAATATCTCTAAAATATCTAGAGTAAAAAGCATATTTATTTTTGAAATACTAATTTTTCCACCTAAGAAGACAAATAAGACCAAATGCCTGATCTCACGGCTGCGACCCAACCCTGTGCGGCAAGGCCAGCCACTGCAATCCAGATACGGTGCTCACTTTAGTAGTGGATCCTGATGCTTCTCTAGAGAGTTTTGTCTTCTTATTTTTATGCAGTGAAAAAAAAGTACTATTGCTCCATAGTAGAAAGTAAATCATGAGCCAGAAAAAATTGTATTAAGTTACAGGTTCATCACCAACTTTTGGAAGAGATGGGATTTCAATACCTTTTTATTTTAATGAAATATGACCTCACATTTTTTTAGGTCACTGCTGCCCAAGAGCTTACTACAAAACTGAAAAAAAGAAAAAGAAAAAACATACAAAAGTGTTAACAAACAATAAAATAAATAGTTTTAGATTTACAACGTATAATAAATAATGAAGCTCCCAAAGCATCAACACTCAGCATTCCCTCCTATCTGTGAGAGGACCGCTTAGTCTTTATTTTCCGCATCTATTTCCTGTACACCTATTCCACACTTTACCACATTTTCTTCTAACTCTTCTGTCTGACAGCCCCAAAATCTCATGTGCCTCACAGACTACAAAAGAGCTACCACGGACTGGTACACCAAGTGGCTGGCTGGGACAGCAGTGTGGAGTACCTGAGACCAAAGGGAATTAGGGGAACCTGGCCGCTCCTCAGGAGCACAATTTGTCAAGCTTCCTTCGTGCAGTCATAGAAAGAGACGGGTTAGTTAAGCCCAGCCTAGAAAAAGTTAAGAGCGTATGTATGTGATGTACTCACAAACTTTTACTCTTTATAGTGGGTTATTGCAATTCAATTACGATGCACCTAGGTGCGGTTCTCCTCAAATACATGATGTTCATTGTTTGCTGAGCTGCTTGAATCTGTATGTTTTAAAACAAATTTGGGAAGGTTTTGGACATTAATTCTTTAAATATATTTCTCCCCCTTTCTCTCTCCCTCTCTTCCGTGATTCCAATCCAGGTCTTCAGAAATTGTCCCCAGGACTCATAGACTCTCTTTAACATATATATTTTTTTCAATTTTTTCATACTTTTCTTTAAATTGCAAGATTTACACTGATTTATCTTTGTGTTTACAGATTCCTTCCTCTCCATTGCTGCACTGTTTTTAAACTCATCTGTTGAAAAATTTATTTCAGGTATTCTATTTTGTAGGTCTAGAATGTCCAATTTGTTATTTTTTATATTTTGTTTGCTGAGATTTACTGTTTTTTCATTTATTCTAAATATGTTATCAGTGTCTTTTTTTTTTTAGTTATCATACTTATAATAGGCTGTTTAATATTCTTCTCTGATATTTTTAGCATCTGCATCATCTCAAGGTTGGCATCTCCTGCCTATCTTTTTCCTTGTTCTTTATATGTCAACCTCGGATTGTCCTGGATATTTTGAATGTTATGTTGTGTGGATTCTTACATTTCTGCAGAGATTGTTGATTTTTCTTTTTAAGTAGGCAATTAGCTTGTTAGACTTAAATCCGACTGATCATACCTGTGGTGAATAGTGGTCCAAAAATCAATTCATGTCTTTGAGCTCGAGTTCAAGCTGCTTTCAGTTTGCCTCTCATATGCATGGTTTAGAAGTCAGTCAAAGACTCTTACAAAGTTTATGCATAGTATTAGGAGTTCCATAATTTTACTTCTCTCTAACTCTCTTATTTCTAGTGTTTCTCCCTCATTCTCTGGTAGCCTTGGTAGTTCCAGGGCTTTGTCCATTGAATAGGAAAACTAGTAGGTTTTCTACCAAAGTTTTAGCTACTTGGTGCAATGGTGATAATTTTGACTGTGGCTTCCTTTGTGGAAAAATTGCAAGAAGACATATATATAGGAACTCACTATCTGCTAGATACTTTTTTTAAACTCTGACTTCCCCCCCAATACTGGCTGCCTTTGTTCAGCCTTCAGAGCCCTCAAAATGGGTGTTTTGGGTTTTGTTTTGTTTTGTTGTTAAGCTAATTCAGAGTTTGTAGCTACTATTTTTGGGTGGATCCACTTACTAGGAGCTTGCTCCTCCATAATGAATGTCAATCCTAGAGTTTTCAGACCGTCCTAGGAGAGGAACAAAAATTCCTACAAACTTAATGCCATAGATGATTGATTGATATTGGATTTCTTGCTAATTCCAGCATGTGAGGCTGATCCAGATTAAAGATTACTTAGAAAAAGCACTTTCATAATCCCAACTGTTTTATATACATGTACGTGAATTTGCATGTAACAGAATGTTGAAATCAAAGTTTTAACCAAAGCACCGAAGTACTAAAGATGCTCATAAAAGGAAGTATAACAGACCAAAGGCAGGATTTTAAAATACATAGCTAATAACTGATTTCCTGACTCACGGTCACCTTACACGGTGGATCCTGACACAGATCTAGGGTATAAGGTTTGAGAGAATGGAGACAAAAATAGGATTTCATGATAAAATTCCTTTGACAAAAACTGATGCTGTACCTGGCTTACCTGGTTCCCACCAAGGGGGTAGCTGAGTAAGGGTGCCACCTTCCTCACCTCAAGGTGGGAGACGGGGATTTCACAGACACGTCACAGAGAACTTGAGATGGGAGATGATTGGAAAGAGGATCGATCGACTTGTGTGAAGGCACATGGATGTCAGGCAGGAGAGGCTGGCAAACTGCTTTTCCCATAAGGAAGAAGGCAAGTGAGTCGCTGCTGCGTTTGGGAAACAGCTTCATTCCCCAGTGCTGGCAGTTCAAAGAGGAACGAGCATTTTCTGGGAACCAGATGCATACTCTGCAGGAGGGAGAGCCAGCCTGGAGCGATTCTGTGGTCTTCTCAAGACCACTATGAAGAGGTGGTGAAATCCAGTTAGCAAGAGTGGACAGAGGCCTCTACAGACAAGACACCGGGTGCAAGCGGGTGGGTGAAGGAGTGCGGGAGACTGCACGCGGCACACCCAGCAGGGGAGCCTCCGCACTTCTGCAGGGGTCCCCGCGACACTCACAACCAACATCTGCCAGGGCCAGGGACCTCAAAGCCCACTCGTGACAGTGGCAGCTCTAGAAAGAACTTCCCTGTCATTTTTCCTTCTCCTGCCTCCCTGGAGTGACTGATAGAGAGAGAACCATGACTTTTTCTTCCATTGTAAGTAACCAATGTTATTTTTGAAGACTTTTAAACTTTTTGGAACTTGGCATACTAATTTATGAATTGAGCCTATGTTTGTGAAGTAAAAAAACAAGACATTGTTATTGTTATCTAAGAGTAAGGCCTTCAGTCGTGGGGCCTAGCCAATACTGAGATACAATCGAAGTCTTGTTTTTATTATTTTATACTATAATTTGTGCTTGCGTAATGTGCTGGCATTAGACACATCCATAAAGAAAAGAGTGAGACATCGATTTTGTGTGAGTATTCTGGAGAGCAGCAGGAGGGATGTGACATTTGCAGTGGGTCTCGTTGAATAACAAGAAAAGAAAGCAGTGTGAGCACAGACATGGAGCTTTGAAACTGCACAGTATGTTACTGGCCGCGAGGAGAATTATGAAATGTATCGACAGGGTAGGTGAAGAGAAAGGTAAATTTGCAAAAGTGGCCTGAAGGCCATATATTAAAAATACTGTGTACCATGTGGATTTACAGCAAAATAATGAGGGAGGAGGAAACTATCAAATTCCTAGTATCAGGAACTGTTGTGTTGTGGCAAGGTAACCTTGTCAGCACATTGGAGGAAAAGTTAGAAGGAAAAACATCTAGAGGCAGAGGCGTGTTTGTCAACAGTTGCAATGGAGAGGCGATTCTCACCTAGAATACGGAAGTGGCAGTGGCGGTAGAGTTGCTAGATTTGGGGACCCGCAGAAGATGGGGAGAACCAAGAAAGAATAGCTGAGGGCAAGACTCACATGTCCTGGTTTGAAGTCTTCAGATGGCTCATGAGACAGCTGAAACAACACTGATTAAAGAAGGAATGTCAGGTTTGACCGAGTGGAAAGGGAACCTGACTTTGATGTTAGTGTCAGCTTACTTGTAAGATATCCAAATGCAGGTATTAATTAGGTAATTAGAAAGAGACTTCACTGTTTCAGTAGCTAAGAGTTGTAAAAAAGATTAGTATTTGTAAGCCTGGTTTCATGCGTGGGCATAGAAACAGGCATTGCAAATCATGTTAGAGAAAATGAAAGGAGGAAAACTTGCTAAGCAAGAAAAAGAGGTGTCATGGGTGTAAGAAGTAGGAGAGAGTGACATCGCAGGAATCATAGGAAGGAAAGAGACATTTTAAAAAATGATGGGGTTAACCCCATTGTCAAATTATGCAGATAAACCAAACAGGATGAGAACTGAAAAGAATCCACTGTGTTTGATTATCAGACAATCATATCTGGCTTTTGTCCAGACTATTTAACAGAGTGGGGGGTCAGGACTCAGGATGCTGTGGAGAGTGAATGAAAGGCAACAAATTGAGGGCAGAGAATACTGGCCGAGTGGTTGGGTTCCCTAAATTATCCTTGTTGAAGGAGAGAGCTAGACGAGTTATAGATGCCAGTTTTAGAATAGAGAAGCTGAAAGAATGTGTGATGACAGAGATAATATGAATATAAACTACTAGGAAAGACACAGAGATTAAAAATTATTGTGATGGTGACTTCTGCAACTTCTGCAATGATTAAGAATGCCACTGGCGGGTAACAGAATCTCATATGTCCTTACAAAGTATGGTTCCTTGTCTTTGTACCCTTTGGCCAACTTTAATTAATTTATATCTTGAGATAATACTTGACAATTGTGTAAGAAAAAAATTGGATAGATAAAGCAAAATGCAAATAATTGTTCTGCAGCTGATCTGCAATGAAGTGCTAAATGCTTTCTCTTAGACCTCTGCTCTATTCTATCTCTAAATTATTTTCTCGCATTGTTTTAAAACCAGAGAGTTTATTGGCTGACAAACAATAGAACACTTAGGGTCTCTTTCTTTTTTTTTTTTTTTTTAATTTATTTTTCCTTGTCATTTAAGGTTATTCTGTCTCAGTCTTGGTTGTCTACTGATTTATATTGGGCCAGGGAAAAGGCAGTGAGTGTGAAACCAAACATCTGAATTTGAATACTAGTTTTACCGTCTCTTAGATGTATGACCTTGAGTAAAAATTAACTCTGAGACTCAGTTTCCTCAGCCATAATGTGGACATAACACGACCTCCCCTTTGTGAGGGATAGTAATGATTCGTGTTGAGCAGCTACCATGCCACTTTACAAATAGCAGATGCTTAGCAAATGTGAGCGTTAACGTTAACTATAATCCAGCTTTCCCAAAGGCTGTTCCACAGTACATTTGTCTGGGGGGACAGTATTTTCTTCCCTTGGAAAATCACATGCTCATTATTATATTACAGGTTTGGAGAAGTGGCTGATGGAGGCACGTTTGACACTGCAGTGAAAGTTGCAAAACTTGCAGGCTGTGCTCAGGTGTGAAAAAAATAGAGAATTTTTAGATAATTAATTTTAGTTTTTATCTCTTATTTCTTTCCCGAGTCTCCATATCCTCCTAGGTAATGTGTGTGTACAGAGGTATGGAGGGGGGTGTTGGTGGCAAATCTTGTTGTCTAAAGTTGTCTCCTTCTCTTCCATTTTGAAAGTCACCGTCAAGGCTGCTCAGTGTCACTTGATAAACTATTAAATATTTAGTCAAATTCAAGGTTCAAACTCTTTTCCAGGGTTGATTTTTTCCTTTGCTAATGACTTCCCTAGGTCCCTAGGGAGGGTGGGAAGGGACTACTGCTTCCCATGAGGGTTCCTGTGCCACTCTCTGGATTCAGGAACCTCTGTGCTGATGACCCTTTCTTTGCCTGGACATTTTTATTCAGCTGGCATCAGGGTCTCAGGGTCACGGCTGCTGAAATCCATGACCTATTTTTATATCGCAGTTCCTGGAGGCTCCGTTGCTAACTTATGCTCACTGTGGCTCTTGCTAGCCCTTCAAAATCCTTGCATTTCGGTCAAATCTTCTCACTACGAGATGACCACTGCCAGAGAAACTCCTTCTCCTCTTCACATTGACCCCAGGGAGGCCTGTGGATCTTCTGTCTGCATCCGGGAAGCACACAGAACTTTGAATTTCTTCTGGGCTGTGCGAGTGTAGACAGAGGGCAGGGATGGGGCCTCTGGTTCTCTCTCTTCCTAAACACAGGATGGGCTCCTCCTGTGGCATGTTCAGGGCCTGCAGTGAGGGGAGACCCTCCAAGAATTCCAAAGAGAGCTTCCCTTTCAAACTTCCGGGGGTTTCTGCCACCCCCTCATCCTCTTTTCCTAGATTTTAACAACTAAGACTCTCTTGCTTCCTTTCATTAGCCTCTTTTCTCATTTCCCCCTTCCAGGAGCAGAACTCTCTCGCCTCCACTTCTGACGGGAAACGACAACATCTTTCCGTCAAATGTTCCTTCTTCCATCGGGTGGGCTTCTGTGTTCCAGGATGGCAGCGACTGTTTCTGTAAAGCAATACAAAAACCGTTCAATTGGCAGAAAGCCATAGGGCATCATGATTTCAGAAAGTGGATACTTTATCATTTTAATTCGATTTTTTTTACATTTACTTAACCCAATTTTCCCCAAATCTATTGATATACCGCCCCTTCCCCATGTGTGTATCGTTTATTAAGATATTGGCCATTGCCTGTCTGCTCCAAATCCATCTTTCTACACTTAGTTTTGTGACATTGAGGCTGGGATTCTGCAAATCACTCCCTGATAGGGTCTTCACACAGAGGGCACTACAGGGAGACACAAGACTGGAGGAGGGGTGGGAAGGCTTGCTCCTTCTCGTCCGCTTCCTCTTCCCGTGAGCATCACCCCCATAACGCCTCTTCACCCCGCCAGAGGCAGCTCCTTCCTGTAGCAGCAGATGAAGTCAGTTTGCAGCGTTTCCAACATTGTAGAGCCAGCTTTCTTCCATCTCTCTCAGAGACACCAGCACCCACCAGACACTACCTGCCTAAAGGATTGGGCCCAGGTCCGTGGGTCCCCTTCTTTGGGCTCAGACACCAGCACCGGCAGGCTGAGTTTCATGTCTACAGTGCCTCTTCTCCAAAACTTCTCAATCAGAATTCCAATCTCTTCCCTTTGCTCCCTGACTCTAGGGTGGGTGCTGTTTCCTGCATGTGCTACCTCAATGATATATATAGTTAGAAACTTTACAGCTACTATACAATTCTGTATATTAAATATTCTCTGTTGCGGTTACTGGTATAATTTCTATCTCCCCCAGAACTAGTGCTGCATGAAAGCCAAATGGAACATGCTAACCTACCAGTTTGCTGGTGGGGCAGTGAGGTGATGATGGGAATGGTGATAGTGGTCACACATGTCTGTCTGAACACACCTGTTGGTCATGTGTGTTTGGTGAGCACACTTGTGCTCAGCAGGGTGATCTCCAGCCCAGAAGGAAGAGAGACAGAGAGCCATTGAAGACTCAAATATACAGGGAAGAAAAATAGGTGTTAAGACTAAAACAATCTAATATACCCCCTGCAGACTTTTCCTGAAACCCAATATTCACAGTCAACTCGAAGCACTGTCCACGAACGAAAATTGTCAGCATCACCTGGGAGCTTGTTAGAAACACAGAATCTCATCTTCCACCCCAGATCTACTACATTAGAATCTTCATTTAACTAGTGATTATTTGTATGCACATTAAAGTTTGCAAACACTGTGTTAGAAGTGATAGAGTGAAAGGATGAAACAAGCGCCACATCACGCAAAAATCATACATCTACATTCCACTACCAGTCCCTCCCACTTACCTGTTTGTGGCTCTCTACGTATCCTCAGGAATAGCCTTCACTGTGCAGCAATTCTCTAAACTAGAGAGGGTAGAAAGGGCTGTCTTGGGAATGTCTGAACCTGGTCTTCCCAGGTTCAGTATATTAGACTAGGTGGAGCAGTAAGACCTGTAGCAAGAGCACACATATAGTCTTTTAGGTATTGCAATTAATTTAAGAAAAGAAATAAAAAAAGATGACTATAGACCACCACCAGTTCTCTATGGTCTGTATTTTCATTTTATTACTGGGAGCATTGGTTGATGGCAGCAGGACAGAGCTACATTTCAGGCTGCTAGAGTTGCCTGCTAACAGAATGTGGGCCAGGGGATGCGCATGCTCTTTCCAGCTGTGTCTCAGAGCAGGTCTTTCTATCAAGATCTGAATAGGTATGTTGCTATCTAGGGCTGCCCACATACCTGATCAATGGTGACAAGCAGTCAACAAAGGTGTTTCCCTACTTGTAGGCTGAAAATGTCCCCAAAGAAAGATTTAGAGATAGGACTGTGTGTAAAAAAAATAAAGTAGGTTAAAAGTCTGGCTTCCATTTTGGGGTAGGGCAAGGGACAGAGGGGTCCCTTATAAATGTTGGATTCTCTTATGCTTCCATGAGTGTGGAGACCTGGCCTGACAACTTGGGAGTGTTTCCAGATCTGGGAGGTCCAAGTGACAAGTCAGACACAAGCTGTATCCCCTGCAATCCTTCCCTGAAAACCTTAGAGGCACAAATATTCAAATAAGAGATGAGGGAATTTGGATATCTGTCAAATATTTCCCTATTTGCTATATGTAACACTGTGGCCTCCAAGAAAATTCTGCCGTACAGCAGATGTAGAAGACTCAGAGGAAAGCATATCTTTGACAGTTGTTAAGGAAATAGATCATATTTAAAAAATATATATCTGATTTGCGTCCTCAGTTAGATAAAAAGGGAACACAAAACAAGAATATAACATATAAGGAAAGACCAGGTGAGATAAAAAGACAAAATTCTGAGATAAAATAACATAAGCTAAATTTTTTAAAGTCTTCCACAAAACCACACACAAAAAGCAATTTGAGATTTAAAATGGTCACATGGGTCAAAAAAGAATAAAATTGCTGGTGCAGAAAATTGAATTAGTATTGAAGAAAATGTTTAAGAAATTATTCCAGAAATCAGAGGAAAAGACCAAAGATGATGGTAGTGGGGAGAAAAAGATTTACAGGAGGATGGGAGAGAAAGAGAGAGGAGGAAATACATGAAAAAGACAAGAATTTTGAGCTGAAAAAAAGAGAATGCCCCAGTCTGAAAGAAGCATCAGAAATCAATAGGTACAAGGATGACTGTTTAATGCCAGGTGCTTCAACACTAGAGAATAAATTACATCCCTACCTTATACAATACCTCAAAATAAATTTTATGGATTAATGTAAAAAATCACACAAAATAAATTCAGTGAAATAGAAGTAAATATTTACTAAATTGATGCTTAGAGAAGAACTTTCTCATCTTAGAAGCAGTGAAAAGAATCTCAATAAAAAGGTGGACAGAAGTAACTAAATTAACATTGAAGAGTAATGCAGTCAGAATGTGTCCACTCTTGAAAAGGCAAATCAATCAATATTGGAATCATGTTTCAGTAAATACAATAATGAGCTCTCGAATGTCTTTTCCAAGTGAAATTAGTCAACCAGGGGAGGGTGTGAGAACCCAGACCCCGACTCCTAACTGCCCTGTTGAGCTGGACAGACAAGACAATGTGCATTGACCAGGAAAAGACCTGCACTTCTCAGGGTCACTCTGTGTCTTGTCCGTTGACTCAACAAAAAACAGTGTTACGGCTGGTCACCACAACGTGTAATCTCTCTCCTACAAGAAACTGACTTATGCAGCAACTAGTGTATTTATTACAATGACCTTCAAATTAATGTGGGTTTTGAACTCTTTATGCCTACTTCATCAACCCTACTGGTAGAGAAATGTTCCGAAACTCAGATTATCTACTGAAGGAAATGAAGAATTCAATATAGGAGAAAACTAGTTGAGGTGAGGCAGAAAGAGCTGGAAGGCAGGTGAATCTCCTGATTATAATCTACCCTGAGATCTACTTCTCATACAGACTGAGGGGAAAGGACTCATGAGTCCAGAAAACTTCTCTCCTTTTTCCTTCCTAGTATATACAACTCTTATTTTTCTCTACATTTTCTCTCTTTCTCCTCTTCGTCCCTTGCCTGCCTCTTCATTTTCACTTTTGTCCTTTCTGAGTAAAACGAGTAGATCATAGGCTTTGGAAGAAGACACCTCCCCTCGTCCCCACCCAGTGCAGTCATTTCAGCAACTTATTGACTTTGAAACCTTAGATAATTATTTATGAACCACAGTTTTCTCTTCTGTAAAATGGAGATAGGAGTACTTAGCCTCCAGGGTTTTGCAAGGATTAAATGAGATAATGTAGGTACAGTGTTTGGCAGTAGTAGGCATTCAGGAAATCCCTTTTCTCTCCTAGCGCTTCTCCCTCTCAAGTTCTCTGCTAGGCTCAGCATTTATGGGAGTCTCAAGCTTGACAATCCATAAAGCTCTACTCACCTAAAGCCAATCTGTGAATGTCCTGTTACCTTTCAGCAGCAAAGAATAGAGGATAAGATCAGAATAATTCTACATTGATCTCGTACCCTACAAACATCACCCCCCTCCTGCTCCTTCTCCTGACTCCCAAGCTTCCACCTGCGTATGCAGTTTGCTATGACCTGTCAGTTTAATCTCCTTAGGCTGGAGATGGTCAGAGTGTGAACTTCTCCAAATTTAAGTGGCTTCCAGAAGACCCTATCTGAGGAAGAGGTTGCTCAACACCATTTACAAAGATTCAAGGGCTCCTCTTTTAGACCTTTTTATTAATACATGGATGTGGCCTGGGGATCTGCCAGCAATAACAGTCATTTTTGTCTTCATTGCTGTCCAGACCAGTGGTTCTTTCATTCCACCTGAGGCAGGTAATGATTATTTAATCCCCCACCCCTTCTAGATAGCCCTGGAAAGAGGAGAATGGCTGGGTTTCTATGTGGAATGTCCCAGCTTCCTTTTACGGCAGTGAGTACCATATTGTTCTCATCGGCTTGGAAGTATGGCTATGCTGGTGCTCGTTGGTGCAAGGGTTGAGGGAACCTACTGTCATATAAAGATTTTAAGAGGTTTTCCCCTCATTATTAAACTGCCTGGGAAATGGAAGGCAAAGAGGTAAACCTAAGCAAAGAACATAATAAAAACACATTCCATAAATCATAAAACATCCACATAGATGGCTATTTATTGTTTAGCTCAAGCGTTGAGTACCTACTAAACCTGCTAATATCTGGAAGGATAAAGACAAAGGAGACACAATGATGGTATTGAAGAGCTCACTCTCTTGCAGGAGAGACATATATGCAAACAAGTAAGTGCAGTATCACGTGCACGGTTGTTGCAATATAAGTCTGAGGGGCACTGTGGTGGCATGTTGGGGGAGGGATCAGTTGCATCAGGATGGGGGTGACCACTGTGGTCCTCTTGAGTGGTCTTGCTGCACTTACTTGCATTCTCTGAGAGGTATCTTTGAGACCCCATGTTAAACATCAGAGCTTTCTCACCACTGCTGAAACACCCACCCAGATGCTATTTGGCCTTTCAGGGTCTTGATAAATTTTTCATGTAATGTCTTATTCAACCAGAGGTACTGACTCCAATTCCAATTACATTTTCTGAGAAGGACTTACAGGATCCAATTCAGGAGAAATGCTGAAAGTGGTTTCATAGAATCCCAAATATGTTATCCTTCTTCGAACTCCCACACTGGAGTCCCCAGGATTACAGAATGCCCCGCGTGGGCGGAATCTCTAAACCACTCAGGGGAAAGCAGCATGGAGGCAGCTGGGACACATCAGCCTCCCGAAAGCAGCTCATCTTGTCACGGCTAATCCATCATACTAAGCGACCACAAAAATATGTGGTGGGAATCAAAGAAAATGGCCCACATGAGCTACCTGCCCTCCCTTTAAGGCCACTGTCCTCTGAGTTCTATTAATATTTCTACTTTTTTCCAGGAAATTGTCCGAATTATGAATTTTCAGCAGGGTATTTGTGTAAGCCCTTCCCTGTGCAGCACATCTCACCAAGTGGGTGAAATGTTTTGGAGTTAATTCCAATAAAGGAAGAGTTTTAGTTCCTTTAGCCTTGTCATGGTCAATTACATTTGAATTAAAACTGTAGAGTAAAAATCTGCAAAGGAGCAGGCGTCGGTTAAAGCACACAGTTTGGCATTTTGTGCTTCAGAACACTTGCACACACGCACATTCAGAGGGCAAAATGGTTCCCTTAGTAACTATTTGAAGACTTTGGAGCCACATTTGGATAGAGAGAAGTCACTTCATCTTCAGCATTGAATGTTAGACAACACATTTCCATATCGCCATGCATACTGACTCAGGCTGGAAAGAAGCCCTCTCTCGTGTTGAAGAATGCAAGCAGTCCTGACCTTGTCCCCCACTTTTGGGAGCTAAATTAATGAACAGAATCCTCAAGTTTTGAAACAGGAGTACCTTCAATTCTGGGCTAAAAGACCCAAATGCATATGATGGCTTCTCAATGAGATGGTAACTTAACAAAATTGAAGTTCATGGAGGAAGAAGAGAGTCACTACTATCTCCAGGTAAATGTGTTAAGTAAATGTACTTAGATGCTCAAAAGGTAATTAGCATGTAAATTGAATTCTGAAGAGGAGAACACAAGTAATCATGTCACTAAGGACTTATCTCCAGTGGGTTTTTGGTGCCAGAGTTTGACCTGCAGTCCTCTCTAACAAAGTGATAATGAGCTGTGGAGGCCCAAAGGAGCTGTTGGGTAGCAATCCTTGTAAGGTAAGGTACCTGAACTTCTACAGGCCCAGTCAGTCCTGGAATGTAGCAATGAAGCCACCATCACCAGCTGCCATCATAACCTCTTTCAGAAAGAAAATGTTTTCCCAGAAATGACATTGGTTGAGCCTTCTTATCTGTTGAAGTTGTCAAGGATTCCCAAGGAATGACTTAGACATCAAGAAATGAGAGAAGACCCAGCAAGATCTAAAGATGGTGACATCTTTATACAACCTGCACCTACCCCCAGAGGGAGATGTCTTAAGCCCCCGACCCAGGCACACTTCTCATCCCCAGGATTAATCCTAAATTTAGGCAAAAGGGAATAAGTTCTTGCCCCACCTTCTGAACTCATCAACACTCCCTTGCTCCAGTGGCTCTGGATCTCTGCTCATTGAGTTCAAAGATTAAGTGTCTGCCTCCCAGAAGAGAAATAAAACTTGTTCTAAGGTTTTGTTCCTCTCAAAGATTGAGACCCTGTCTTGCTTTTGCCAGGGGATTTGAATTCTTTCCCTAAACTCCTGGGAAAAAGCTTATAACTAAAAAAACCCCAGGGAAAATACTAAGGCCTGATCACTTCTTCTCAAGGTCCTGCTGAAAGTGGCTGGTGGCAGGCCAGACCCCAGCTGGAGACATGCCAGCCTCAGAGCTCAGCAGATAGGCTGCGAGTCACCAGGAAGCCAGAGGGAAGGGAGCTGAGTTACCTGGGAAGGGGCAAAGAAGAAGAGCCAAGAGTTTGAAATAGATCTATACCAGAAAATTATCTTAAAGGCAGTAGAATATGTGTGTGTGTGTTTGTGTGTGTGTGTGTGTGCGTGTGTGTGTGTGTGTGTTAAATGCAGAAAAACTTGACTGAAAATACATGCATACAAAAAATAGGTCTGGGACAGGAAGAGATTCTTGGAGTATGAGATTATCCACAGAGCAAGAAGATAGAAATGAGCTCACCAAAAGCCCTACCCCCAACTGTCTTTAATTGGGAGTTGTCCCCTCTGTGGCTTGCTTTGGTTCTAATGTTTTAGAGAAGGCTGAACAATTGTATGCATATTGATTGGATGCCAATCATCTGCCTTGGCCTTCTAAGAACCCCATGTTCTGGCTCTCTGACTCCTGCTGGTCCTAGATTCCCTATAATACTCCTTGGGATAAATTGTAAAGAGAAGTATAGGCTATAATGAACACCAGTAACAAGGGACATGGCCTAGTCTATAAGGGTCATAAGGGTCAAATAAAGCCTGTCTGGGGAAGTGGCATGCAACAAGATATCTGGGGATGGGGGAGGAGTTGGGCAGGAGAAGGGTGCAGGATGGGGGCAGTCACCAGTGAGAAGGCATGGCCGCTGCAAAGGTCCTGAGGCACATGGCTGTGAAGACTTCTGGCTCAGTGTGTCCTGCCTGGGTCAGTCTCCCTCCAACACGCCTTGCCCTGCTGTGTCCTTGCCCCGGAGATGGCTGCCAGAGAGGAGGAAGGAAGGACGTGGCTGTGTTTATTGACAGAGATGCTCAACCTTCTCAGGGAGGAAAGGGCTGGGGAATGGGGAAAATAGACTGATGCTCAGAAAGATCTAGTTTCCTCTTTCCCAGCACTTTGGCCAATGTTTCTGAATTGGAAATTAAAGAGAATATTTGGCAGTTCTGACATTTCACAACATTTTAGCTGACCTCCAGTCAAGCTAGGAAGAATAGCAAACCTCAGTGTCAAAGGAAGTTGTTCGGGGAGAAGGGGGAGCAGAGAGAGAGAGAGAGAGTTCCATTTTCTTAGTATTGAATGACTTGGAACTCACTATATATTTACTGAACTGTGCATAGCAATTACCAAACAGCTAAATGGTCAAGAATTTCCATAAAGTAAAATACAAATACCTGATATTTATGTTTTAAAGTCTCCCCTTTCAAATCATCATAATTTAACCCTCAGCATGGGGCTTCCCTGCTGACACTGGGGTTTGATTGACGGAAGGGATCAGCCACTGCATTTTGTTTCCATCAGGATCACATTACCAACCTGCAATTTCACCATGTTAGAAAATAGCATTTGATTTCCAAATAATGAGCAGTTGTGGGATGGCTTTGCCCTGCTGTCACCTAACGCTAGTGCCACTCGCACCCCGACTTGTGCAGAGGCCGAGACAGGCACCTGCTGCTTCTGGTAACTCTTGGGCAGGACCCTAGGGCCCCTGTGACCCAGAGCCAAGCCATCCCGCAGGAACGGTACTGCCCAGAAACCCTGCTTCCCTCCTGAGAGTCCAGGGTTCTAGGAGCTTTTGGTCCCTCTCTGAAAAGGAGCATTTGCAAGAATCCTCTGTGCAATGGCATCTTTCCTGAGTGACAGGCACATTGTCCTCCAGAAGGCTGAGGACACAATGGATTGTGTATAGAAATGTATTTACAGGAACGTTGCTCAAACTCTTTTCGGAGAAGTCTTGTCTCAATATTATAATTCATTCTGAGAATCTTCAACGTTACACATTCTGAGGTTCCACGTCTAGGGGAAAGATAGTGGCTATTTGTGGTCTCAGAATCCCTAGAAGTCACAGAAAAGGACATAATCAATGGAGCAAATAGACAACCTACAGAATGGAAGAAAGTATTTACAAACTATACATCTGGTGAAAGACTAATTTCCAGAATCTACAAAGAACTCAAATCATCAAGAAAAAAAAAAAATAACCCCATCAAAAAGTGGACAAAAAACTTGAACAGATTTTTTTCAAAAGAAGATAGACAAATGACCAACAGACATACGAAAATATGCCCAACATCACTAATCATCAGGGAAATGCAAATTAAAACCACATGAAATACCGTCTTACCCCTGTCAGAATGGCCATTATTAAAAAGTCAAAAAAACAATAGATGCTGGCAGAGGTATGGTGAAAAGGGAATGCTTATACAATGTTGGTGTGAATGTAAACTAGTACAACCTCTGTGAAAGCAATATGGAGATTCCTCAAAGAACTAAAAGTGGACCTACCATTTGATCCTCCAATCCCACTACTGGGTATCTACCCAAAGGAAAAGAAGCCATTTTATCAAAAAGACACCTGCACCTGAATGTTTATCACAGCACAATTCACAACTGCAAAGATGTGGAATCAGCCTAAATGCCCGTGAACTGATGAGTGGATAAAGAAAGTGTGGTATATATACCATGGAGTACTACTCAGCCATAAAAAGGAATGAAATAATGTCTTTTGCAGCAACTTGGATGGAACTGGAGACCATCATCCTAAGTGAATTATCACAGGGATAGAAAACCAAATGACACATGTTCTCACTTATAAGTGGGAGCTAGAGGAGGGGTGTGTATGGTCATAAGGTGGTATAACAGACATTAAAACTAAGGAGGGGGTAGGATGGGAGAGGAGTGAGGGATAAAACCTACCTACCAGGTACAATGTCCACTATTCTGGTGAAGGGTACAATAAAAGTCCTGACTTTAGCATGGCACAATTTATCCATGTAACCAAAAACACTTGTACCCCCTAAATCTATTGAATTTTTTTTAAAAAACCCACAAGTGTAAGCATAAAAAAAGACTCCCCAGAAGCAACTGCACTCAGAAGGTTGCACCAGCTACACAAACCATTAGAAAGAAGGGACACCTCCAAACCAAGAAGGTGGGCTGAGCACTGGCAAGCCCTTCCAGTCTGGGGAGGCCAACATCATAACAAAAGATCAATAGTTACGGAAAATCTCGATCCCCTTTCTGAGCACACATTCTTTTCTCAGGGGAGAGGTGAGGGGTGTAATTCTAAGGGAGGAGGGTATGAGTTTAGCACTTGAGAATGCAGACATGCAGAACAAGGCTACGTCCGTGGATGCCCCTTGGGACACGGCATGGACGATGCAAATTAGGAGCTCAGCTGGACGAGTGGGTGGGTTTCTTAGGAGAGAACAATGACATGACACAACTTTCCCCAAGCTGCAGAGTACCAGGGGGACTGAGAAGCCTGGGCTGCCTCTCCAAATGTGGAGGCCTGAGGCCTGCTGCCTTGCTCCTCTGGCTTTGGAAGGGCGTTGTCCTGCCTGTGGCCACCTGACTGATCTTGGCACCCAGCTGGGAAAGGGCTTAGACCGGGACTGGCCACTAGTCTGAGTAAAGCATTCCTGCTGCCACTTTTTAGTTGAATGATTCCTTTGTGCTCAATAAAGACAACTGTTCACGTCTGGCTCTGTCCTTGGTAGGAAAGGAGAATGTGGCTTATGCCTCACCTTGGGATTGTAATTTTCCGCAGGCTTGGAGGTGGAAGCATCGCCAAGTGCCTACGGCCCCCACGCACAGGCCTGATTCCGAAGGCCACAGCCTTCATTGCCAAGCTTTGTTTTTAATTCTCAAAGTACCCTTCAAAAAAACTTTCTACTGTAACGAACACTATCGGATAGAAAACCACCAGCATGGGAGGAAGGCTGATTTGAGATAAAAATCCCAGTTCTGACATAAATAACCGTATGACCTTGGACAAGTCATTGAATTTCTCCCCCAGAGATATATTGACTCAAAACTTGAAATGTTGGGATGAGGAATAAATGTATGTCATATACCTAAAGTCTAGCATGTTCCTTAATCCAACATGTCCCAAATGTCTATTTGACTACAAAACTTTCTCCCTCTCCTCTAATTTCTATTAATATCCCCAGAAGGTCTTGGAAAATCCCAGCTCTCCCCACCCCCTGCTCCCCATTTCCCCGTCTTCCCCCTTCCTGCGTACCTGAGACGCGGAACATTGAGGCTGGGGCATCACGTTCCTTCTCCTCAGACAACTGATCTGCTGCTGTCAAGATATGGTGAACTCTCACTGGGAACCCTCTTTTCTGGGGTGGCCTGACATGGCTATAACAGTCTGAGAATCTTTAGCAAAGTGACTGGGCTTCACTGTGACCTTCCTGCATTTATCATTTAGTAGGACATATGTTTGGTTTTTGACAACAGATACTTTTCTTCCCAGAGCAATGTGGGGTTAAAGATGCTATTCAAGGACCCTCTTTATGTCTTGTTGATCGTCCATTGAATTTTATCATGGTCACGTAAAGATCTGACTGTCTTTTGTCTATGCTGCTGAAAGGATTGGGGAGGTGGAGGGAGGGGGGCCCACAATAACTGAGCCCTTGTGAGTGTTCCCACGGGAGGATGTGGCAGGGACACAAGACGCAGGAATAGAGCGCTGAAGGTGCAGGCTTGCCCACTGCAAGACGGGACAAACAGCCCATTCACAGATGAGCACAGGCCCAGTGAGGTCATTCAACTGGTCCATGTCCACATTGCTATTAAATAGCGCTGGATGTATGCGAGGCTGATGGTGCTAGAATGAGGTCTAGCACTCTTCCTCTTCAGAAAGCCTGAGGGTGTAGGGTTGGCCTCTCATGATGTGCTCTGCCCAGTGCTTTCTGCAGTCTGCACAGAGAAACTCAGCTGGCTTTGTCAAGTTGATAATTGATGCTACGAGAGTCCCAGGGACCAAGAACCCTGGAGGATGAACTTTTGCCACTTGACCTGGTGTCCTGGGAGATGCTTGAGTGATTGGTCTTCCCACTGCACCCTTGGAGGACCCAGTTCAGAGATCAAAGCCCAGGGTCCTTGAGAAGGCATAGATCAAGAATGTGCCCTTCACAGAAGACATGGAGACAACACCCCTGAACAAAAGGAACAGTATAATTAAATATAGCTAGAAGATTACATTAAAATTGGCACATAACCCAAATTTTATGTTCAGGTTTTATCTTCATCTCCAACAGGGCTTTAAGATACTTTTGTTTCGTAATAGTCACCAGGAAAAATAGAGCTATAGCTTATTCTAGGTCTGTAGCTTAAATTGTCTTTTTTGTAAAAAAAAATTCTCACACTAGATACAATATCAGGCTATTTTAATTAGTTTTTTTATAAAAACACATTTGCAAGAATAGCCTGGTTTAAAATCTAATGGAATCATAGTTTGTAAATGCTCAGTTAAAGATTTAGGTGAATATGATTGTCCCATCAATGAGTGCTGTGGAAATTTGTTCATACAAATTAGATTTTTGGCGCTGCCTCATTTCCCAGGTGGCACGTTATCATCTCTTTAGCTACATTTTCCGTTGGGTTGTTGCTGCAGATGTAGCCTCAATGTCAAAACATTTGGGAAAAGCAGTGTCATATTGCAAACAGACTCAGTGACACTCTGCTGCCATTTGGGGAAAGGGACAGGATACCCAAGTTCAACCCCATCACACACCTACACTGACCTCACAGAAGCAAGATTCACACAGCTGTGGGCTGTCTAGGCTATGACTGATTTAGAAACCACGTGAGACTGAGGCTTGAAAGCTGCAAGTTGCTGGGGAGGATAGGGCTGGCAGAGGCAGCTCTAAAATTGTCAATGCATAATCGTGTGTCTGCCAGGTTATCATTATTCACTCGGGGCTGCACAAGGATCGCACTAATACACTGACAGTTGATTCCTTAGGAGAACGGCTGGGTAGAAAGTCATCCTCACTCAGAAAAGATTCAGTACCCAATCAGAGTGGGAGATAGAAGCAAATTTTCCTAAAGTTCCTCTCCATCTCTCTTCCTTTGTTTGATGTCCCTTTGGAAACTCATTTATAATGTAGCAACCATTGCAGGCCAATTTCTATTCTGTACATCCACTCCAGAAGGGACTGCGGTATGTTGAGCTATGTAAGGGATGGCCGCTGAGGATTCTGTCTGCGGAAGGGCTCGAGAGGCATTTTGGGAGAGAGAGTGGTCACTGGCACTTTGGAGTTGAACACTGACATCAGTAAATGATGTGAATCTGATGCAAATGTTCCCCCTTAGCAGGAGAGGGAAGATGCTGGGACCACGGCACCTGGCAGGGTTGACTTTCCATGTGATGCTGTAGGCACAGGTGACTCTTCAGACCAGTCCTACAAAGAAGATGCCTTGAATTTATTGAGAGGAGGAGGAGGTAGGATGGAAAAGCAGACCAGCAGCACCAACAGCATTGCTGTTGTAATAGTGCAGAAATGAAGAGAGAGGGGCTACAGGTTGAGGCACTCACAAAAACCAGGATGAAGTCATCATTTCCTTCACCTAGAAAAGTCCAGGCTGAAAAGTGGGATGATGAAGACCCAGGAAGGAAGGGAGGAGGACTGCCAGCAAAGCAGGTGACCTTTGCAGGGAGCTCGGGGCCCACCCTGTACATGGTGAAGGGCCGCACCAGAGCTTTACGGTGGCGGCCACCAGCAGAGCTGTCCTGGCCCCCAGGAGACTTGTACATCCTATTCAGAGGGCGGGTGGGCAGCGGGGAGTTCGGTAGAGAGGTGAGACAGAAGTGCCTATAATTTCTCTCTGGCAACTCTCCGCTAGCGACAGCTGCAGTAAAGCCACGGGTAAGAACACTGGGGTGGGGTCACACCACCTGGGTTCGAATCCTGGCCCTGCTACTTATGACTTCCAATGACCTTGGCAAAGTCCTCTGTCTGGATGTGGAGGTGTGCCGCCCGATGCCCCGTCAAGAACGGACTCGCTGCTCTGTTAAGAGGAGTGTGGAGAGCTGAGAGCCTCTGGCTCAGGCAGGTTCCACGACAGCCACCAGCTGCGGTCACGCTACTCTGGGGCAGCCCTGGCCAGTGACCAAACATGGCGGTGGTGCCGGGGCCTACGCGTTTCCTTTACAAGGGGCTCTCCTGTAAGGGGCAGGCTTTGCCTCACCCTCCCCGGGCCAGCGAGACTGTGGGCTGTGCGCTGCGGCCTGACCGCTCCCCGAGCAGCTCTTTCCTTCTGGCTGGTTCACAGCACGTTCTCCACCACAAAGCCTCTCTGCTCCGAACTCCATCTTAGCAACTGCTTCCCAGAAAACCCAACTGGTGCCATGGCCCTGTGCCTCAGTTTCCTCATCTGTAAATAGAGCAGAATGACTTTAAAAACTGACTTATTGAGGTTACGAGCATGGATGAGATAATCTGTAAAAGCCTTGCGACATCCCAGCCATGTCAGCATAATGAGGACTGCAAAGGTCAGGGTTATACTATTTTCTCCAAATAAAGAGCTCCAGTCGACCTTCCTCCCATTTCTTTCAGCATTGACTGCTTGGGCACGTCCTAGCACCCATGCCTTTGGCCCCAGGAACTGAGCCTGCTCTTCTTTTAGGAAGGTTTCTCCCTCTTGAGGTTTTCCTCACACAGAGGCTTTCGTCTGGCCGTCACTCGCTCACAGTCAGGATGATGAACCAATTATCCAGTGGAGGAGGCCTCCCGGTCCTCACGGAGGGAGCCTAGGAATCTGGAACAAAGACCTGAATGCCCTGAAGGGGTCCACCCTGGGCTTCTAGAAACAAGCCAGGAGTTCCAGAGCAGGGTGCGGAGCACAAAGAGCTATTCCTTTTGCTGGTATTCAACAGGGGTTACTAGTAGCTTTCGGGCAAATGGGTCTCAGAGACTGTAGGATGATCTCATTAGAAAGGGTTGGAGTTGCAGGACTGCTCTGAGCCTTGATGCAGAAAATCATGTGTCATGAGCCAGTCTTTTTGTCAACAAGGACCCCAGAGATGGCAGCAACCATTGTCTGAGAGTAAAATCCCTTCTCCTCAGACACTGCCAGCCGCAGGGCAGTGGTCACAGCCATGGTCCCAGAGAAAGAAGCCCAAGACCCTGACGACAGCCTCTCTCGAGCTATACCACACGGTGGGTGTGGGTGGAACTTACGCTTTCCTTTCCTCCTTTGGTCTGTCTTTCTTTCCTCTTCCACTTCGCCCCTCCCCCAGTCCTTTGCTTTCCTTCTTCTTCCCCAACTTCCCTTCATTTGCACATTCAAGAAGCTTCACTGATCCCTTGCTAGGTTCTGGAGTTACACAGAGAAATAAGTTATATCCGGTACAGTTAATAGTTTATTGTCTAAGAAATATCAGACAAAAAAAATAAAGTAACATGGTTTGGAGCAATTATGGAAGATCTCACACAAGTGTTAACTTGTAGGTTGGGCTTTGAAGAATGATCAGGAGCCTTCAGAGAAGACTGGAGTGGAGCGATGGTGGGGGAGGGTGCGGAGGTGCGAAGTGAACAGCACGTGTGGAATCAGAGAGCTGTGAAGCACCACAGCTTCAAAATAGTGTCACTCAATGCAGAACAAGAGCTCAGTGACCCAGCAGTCCCTGTGGAGCACATCCTGCTACTTCAGAGCAGTTGTCCAGTGGCACGGAATCCATGTCATGTCTGGAAGTTTTGCAAAGAACAAACTATTCTTTATAAACAATAATCTGCACAGTTTCCAACTGGGCAGGACTAGAGGCTAGAGCCTGATGGAGTCCCTCTTAGACACCTGAAAGCTGTATTTGCATGTCTTGGTTTACTTGGACTTATAAGTGTAATCTCTCTAGAAAGAATGAGGTCCTCTAGAGTCGAGTGGTTTCTCTGTCCTTGTTTCTTCTTTAAATAGATATAGGCATCTGAACCCCTGAACAGTCACTGATTTGTGCGTAACTCAAGAAAATAATGGAAATGGGGTCAAAGGGGCCAAAAATTAGGGAAATCTAAAACAAAACAAAACAAAAAAACAGGAAAAACCAATAATTCAAATTGAGGTAGGCTATTTCCTTAAAAATATACACAGCTACTGTCACTAGTGACATTTCAGGGAACTTGTGCTCTGAACCACGTCTTTGGTAGTGGCTCAAGCTGCCCACAGCTAAATCATTCCCTCACTCTCATTTGCCATGTGTGTTGGCCTTAATAAGTCACACTCTACTTACCACCATGCTCTGACATTATGTTTCACTTTCCTGGTTTCTAAATTTTTCAGCTCTTTCAGGTTTTACAAATTACTAAATTGGTATAGAATTTTTATTGAGCATATTAAGTGAATTGATGGTTATGGGTTAAGTGTTAAATCTTTTAATTCATGGTTCATTCCAGTCTATCACCACACACACAGCCTTTTCCTTCTGTCTTTGCACCATTGCATATCTGCTCTTTGGCAGAATTCTTATCACTGCACACACTGCTTTACCTGTTTCCAACTCACCAAGGTTAATATGGTGCTAGGTTCTTCTTGAAGTGTAGGGAGGTTTTTCATACTGTGTTGGACGATGTCCTCTGAGAGAGTAGAGAGTCTTTAGTCTGTCCCTCCTTCCAGATTCTTGGAGAAAACATTGAAAATATCTGCCCCACCTAGACCCATTGGTAACCACTCAATGAGGTGATCTTTTCAGGGAGACAAATGCTTTCTTGAATGTTGCTGCTAGAACTCCCAACATTTGTTGCATTGACCTACATCTGGACTCTTCCCCAGAACCTATTGTGAAGAAGAAATACATTCCCCATCATATCTAGTACAGCCCCCTTCTCATGTCCTCTATGCATCTCTCTCTCTCCCCTCCCACTCACTTGCTCATCTTTTTTCTACACACACACACACACACACACACACACTGTCTTTCCCCACCCTCTATATTCATGATAATGCCTCCCTGCTTCTAGAGGGAAAAATATCAAAAGCATTTCCACCCAGAAAACCTGTCTCCTGAACACCTGAACAGAGTGATGTATCTGTCTCAAAACATCGGTTGGGAAGCAAGGTTGTAGAAGTTTTCTAAGTTTTCAGGATAGGGAGTTTTGTCTCCCCTGCTAGATGCCGAGTTCAGATGCTCAACAAGCAGAGAGGTGGAATAATTGGGTTTTTTAAAGGAATGTCCACCAAAGGAGGCTGCTGGTCATCTCACCTAGAAGGTGGAAATAGGAAATACTAGACAACTAACCCTAATGGCCAGCTCACTAGGTGTGTGACCTTGGGCAAGCTACCTAACTTTTCCCTGACCGAGTTCATAAAATGGGACAACAATCATATAATCTTCATCATAGAACCATTATGAGAATGAAATGGAAAGAAAAATACACCCAGCCCTTGTATAGTGTTTGGAGTGTTTGGAATATAGTAAATGTTCCCTAAATGTTCCATATTATTTTTGTTTCCTAGCTTGACAAAAAATTGAAAAGTTTGTAGACACAGGAAAAGTAGAATTCTAACATATGTCCTTACAATTTATACTTCAGATCTGCTGTTCTTTTGACAATTCTGTAATATTTCCAAGTGTAGTTACATTTGCCCTTATGAGCCATTGGGGTTTGGGGTTCAGGGGGTAAGGGGACTCGTTCTCTTGGTCTCCCATTTAATACAGCATGAATGGCCCAAAGATCATGTTCGCTTTAATGTATCATGCAATCTGTTTTATGTTTTATTTTTTCACAAAATGAAATGTTAATGCTTGAAAGATCATTTACATATGGCCTACTAGTTATTTAAGAAAACAGCAATTAAACATGTTGAGATAATTAACAGTGTGCATACGATTAACAATGCTTTTAGATGCTAGACATTAATGGAGTAGATGCCAAATAAATGTAATCCCACACTTCAGTTAGGATTTCTTCATTAATTATATTAATTTACACATTTAAAACAACAATCACATTCATTCAAACACAAAGAGTATTTTAAAAGTTGAAATAATCAAGGGGGGGTCTCTGCTCTGAGGACATAATGCAATGGATTAACCATATTTTCTGTCTCCACCAGAGGACAGAGTAATTAAGGACAAGAAATAACCTGCCACACTGCAGGGCTGGCCAGAATGGACTCATCCAAGCCTTTCATAAGCATAATTTGTTTTTGAGCTAACTCGCCTGCTGGTATCCAACAAAATGGAATTGTTCTGCGGCTGTGATTCATGTGCCCTTCTGTGGATCTGAGTCCTGCCTTCACCCCTCAATACAATGTGGATTCTAAATGAAACACGTGGAAATATCAGGTGAGTACCCTCCCAGAGCAGTCCCTTGGTTGTCTGGACCTCGGGTCACAGAACTCACAGGTTAAGGTGACTCATATCTACTTATCTGCACGGCATCATTTCACAATCCCTGGACTGTCCCCAAGATCATCACAGTCTACTCCTGAGGGTGGTGACCCAAACACCATTGCAACTGAGCATCTGAGGACATATGTCCCTTCAGGGTCAGTGGAGCCCTGGCACGGGCAACAGTCCCACTGAGGGGCAGCGTGACCCAGGGTAAAGGTTGGACAGGTTGGTTCCACCACTTACTAACCGAGTGGCCTTGGACAAGATAGCATGCCTCAATGTTCTTACACTTGTAAAATGGGGATAGTGTATTATTATCTACTTCATGGGATAATTTTGAAGACTGAAATGAGATAATCCCTTGAATGCCAATTCCTTCCACTTGTTTTGAATGTGTTTAAGCCTTCAGTATTCAGGCAGTTGCAGCAGGGTTCATTTAACTTGGAGGAGAAGGAGGAAGAAAGAAAAAAAATGAAGGAAGGAGTGAAGGAAGGAAGAAGAAAGGGAGGGAGGGCAAGGGAGGCAGGGAAGAAGGATTCAAATTCCTCACTTGACTATCTCATGGACCTACAGTCAAGAAGAGAAGCTCTGGCTGTGTAGATAAAGGTCAGACCATAAACATAAGGGGCAGCATAAGGGAGGTGACTAGTTCAAGTGATAATTGGAATCTGGGTTTGATTCCCAGAGCATTGTCATGGAAAAGGGCTTATGACAGGGAATGAAATTGGCATTGATTGAGTGTCTATATCAAACTTGACCTTGTGTTTGACATTTTGCTCACTCTTTTCACACAGTTGGTGAGTTTCAGGCTCTAATTTGAACCCACGTCTCTATCTCCATCTCTGATTTCAGAGCCCTGGCAATCAAGACCTTGAGGTCCCTGACTGGTCTGCTCCTGCCTGTCGGGTCTGCTCGTGTCCTGCAATTTGGACTCTCCATTTGGCGGTTGTCAGCTCCTTCCACGACATGAGAACCCATACGTGCTTGGGTACCCTCGTATCACAGGCCCTAGAGAGGAGCTGTCAGATTTCTTATCCTGGGTGAGATGAAAAGCAACCCCACATAGACCTGCTCATGTTATACCTCCAGACCCACAGTAGTGCAATCATTTCCTCTTTAGAGCATGCTTCTCTGTCAAAAGCACAGCGGGGCTTGGGGGTCTCTCTGTGCATTGAAAGTACTTCTGGCCCCTGACCCTTCACAAAGCATAATAATTTGAGCTTCTGGATTCAAAACAAGATTTTTGTTGTTGTTGCTGTTTTGTTTGGTTTATTTTTGTTTTTGTTTTTTTACAAAATCTAGATCTAAAAAAAGAAGCAAGATCTCAAGTATTTTTGTGTTTCCAGGCCTTTGTCCTACTTCTTCCCTGTGCCTGCCCAGTGCCCTCCTGCACCTTCTCATCCTTCTAACCTGAGAAATTATTATGGATTATTCAACATTATCCCAATAATCAACTCCTCCAGGAAGCCTTCCCTGATTACACTTCTTCTGCGAAATGTGGTTACCTGTCTTTCTTTCTGGGACATCCATTATCATCATCACACTGAGCATTAAGTATCTCTTTGAGCCTCTGTACCTCTTAGTATACCAAGTCCCTCCAGGCATACTCTATGGCTTAATTCCCTAATACCTAATAGCCAAAACGAAACAGGTTCACCCCCAAAACGGTTACACTCAACTGGATTAATTAATCTGATCAAGATGTTGAGGCCCCGTGGAATCCAAATGGCTTTAGCAATTCAGACAAGAAATTGTTGGAGGACTCCCAGCATGTGCTCATTAGGATGGGCGCCAATGAAACTCATTAGCATGTCCCAGCCACATTCCCGGGAAAAGGAATGAGATGTATTTAGAGCAGGCAGTTTAATCCAGCTCCCATCACTAAGTGTATCTGCAGCTACAGGGATGGGAAGGAAGGTCAGCAATTATTCCATAATTTGATCAATGCAAGAGCTCATCTCAGCAATTCAAACCCGAGAAACCACCTGTTCATCAACCCCTTTCTTTGGTTCTCATTACAGTTCAGTCTGAAAGTGAAATTTTCCCTTTTTTCCTGTTTTCTGCTCCTTGGCATTATACTCTGCTGCAAAACAGCATTTCTCAAATCCCCATGTATGTGAGAATCACCTGGGGATGTTAAAATACTGATTTGCATTCAGGAAGTCTGGGGCAGGGCCTGCGATTCACAAATTCCAGCAAGCTCCCAGGTTAGGTGCTGTTGTCACTGGTCCTTGGAGCACACCTTGACTAGCAAGGAATTAGAGATGGTATTCTCAGCCTCAGCCATATGTTCAAATCCCCTGTGGAGTTGTTTAAACATACTGTTCCCAAGCCCCACCTCAGACCATTTCAATCAAAATACGGATGAGGCCTAGGCATGGTGTTTTGTAAAAATCTCTGGAGATTCCAATGGGCAGCCAAGGTTGAGAACTGTTGGCCTAGACCATAAAGTATTCTCAAAATGTAGTCACCAGAACAGAAGCTTCGGCATCACCTGGGACCTTGTCATGAATGCAAATTCTCAGTGAATAGGTATGCAAATTGTGGTATGTGCGATGAATGGAATACTATTCGGCAATAAAAAAGAGTGGAATACTGATACATGCTACGGCATGGATGCACCTCGAAAATATTATGCTAAGTAAAAAGAAGGCAGATGCAAAAGATCATATAGTATGTGATGCCAGAATAGGCCAATTTATAGAGACAGAAGGTAGATTAATGGTTACCAGGGGCCGGGTGTGGGAACTTGGAATGACTGCAGACAGGCAGAAAGGATCTTCACAGGGGAATGGAAATGTTCCAAAACTAGACTGTATTGATGGTTGTGTAAGTAGGTAAAGTTTTTAAAAAAATCATTGAATTGTACACTTTAAAGGGTTGGATTTTATAGTATATAAATTGTATCTCAATGAAAAATAATGCAAATTCCCTGGCCACACTCAGATCTCCTAAATCTAAAGTGGGTCCCAGCAATGTGTGTTTATGAAGCCCTGCAGGGGACTCTGAGGTGCACTCGCTTTGGGGAACTCCTGATCTGGGGTGGGAAGGTCTGAGAGGTGCCTGCTGTGGGGGTAGGGACCTGGGTAGGCATTTTGAAGTAGAATCACCAGAAAACTGCTGTGAGTAATTGCAAAATGAAAGCAAAACAGCATTCCAGAAACTGGGGAGTAAAAAACTCTTAGTAATTGGAGGAAAAAGCTTGTATTCCACATTTCAATCCTCACTCTTGATGTTTGTATGAACCTGGAAAAATTATTTGCTTTCTCTCAGCCTCAGTAGCCTAATCTGTAATGGGAATAAAACCATATGCCTTTCAGGCTTGCTGTACAGATAAAATTAGAGGACAAACGTGGAAGCTCCTAGCAGTAATGGACTCGCATTAGGCACTTGCACAGCACACATTGAGGGGAGTAACAGATACGGGTCTAGCTCTCCCTCACATAAACTGCTGTAATTTAGTCTCTTCTAAGAAGCCCATCCTGGAATTTTCTGCTGTATTGGGGAAGCTTTCTGCTGCTATATTTAGAAGATTATTATTCCTGCAAATGCTATATTCTTCTGGATCTTTCCTTGCCTTTGGGGTTTTATTTAAGGCTGCTTATTTCCAAAGTCATATGTATCTGCTAAGTTGGGAAAAGCTTCAGACAATGCCCTGGATTCAGTTTCATTCTCTTTGTTATCACAAGAGCAAAACCAGTGTTTTTACTGGAGAAACTGCTATCCCTGAAAGGGTCCCCCTGCTTATCTTGGAACCAAGGAATCCCTTTTTGGACTCAGTCCAGTGGGTAGACTAAACATCACAAGAGAAGAACACATGCAAGTTCCCCAAAGCCATCCATGAGGCATGTGCTAAGGGAATTTGAGTTCAGCCCCAATGAAATAGCAAGAAGCAAACAAAATCAGCCTTTAGTGGAACATATTTTAGGGTGACATATAGCACTTTATAGCAATTGAGCTCAAAGTGAAGATGCAATCAACTAATCATTGGTAATTCATATGTGAATCAAGCTAATTTTGAGACAAACAGCTCTTCAGATGGCCCCACTGAGTTGCAGGCATAGGTGTTTACGACGAGTAGCATTCGGACCCAGGGAAAAAGCCATAGAGCTATATCGGGGGGCAGTGAGACAAGAAAGTGATGTTAACTTCTCAGTCATCTTTTTGTGCCTCCGCCCACCCTTGGCCAGCCCACCAAAAGAGAGAGCCACTTTCCTCTTCCCTGAAGCTCTTTCATGTCCTTGAAAGGCATTCATTTCCATTGACTTTGTCTTCTAGTTGCTCAATTAATGTACCGTGATTCAAATGGAAAAAGGCCGTATTCCAGCCAATGTATTAATGACTTGTCTGCCATCTACATTCCATTATAAACTTCTCTAAGGAACTGTCTGTGTCCTACACGGAGAATGCTGCACACTGCAGTAGAGCATTATGCATGTAACATGCTCTGTTAACAGTTAATATTCACACTGCTCCTGTGAGGTGAGCATAGTATCTAGAGTTTATCAGGAAGAACGTGGTAGAATTGGGGCATGGATCCCTGCATTTCAAATGCCAAAGCCCACACCCTACATTTGTGTCCTCTTTATCTCATCCAGTATTTGTATCTAGAAACAGGCAGCAGGTTTGCTTTATTGGAACTTGACCTACCAATGCATCCTCAGTTTCTGGGTTGTCTGAGACAATAGAGGTTTATAATCCTAGCAGGCCCATGCAGTGACAAGAGAGCGAGTTTACACTCCCTGCTTGTTGTTTTCTGCAGCAGCCCAGATTGTTTGAGTCAAATCCATCTCTGCCGAGACCTCTGGGTCCAGTTCTGCCCATAAGCTCTTTAAACAGCTTGCTCATCCTGTCTATAATGGTAAAAATCCCTGGTACAACAAGCCAGGCATTGCTTGAAATTCCAATTAAGCCAAGTTTTACCAAAGCCTTTTCCATTATCTCAGTAAGCTGCTTTCTACATTAAAAGGCTCCTCTTAATTAATTCTTCTTGCTGGTCTGTGGACATGCAATGCTTTATTATGACCTGCGAATTCAAGAGCAAGAAAATAACATGTACATAAACAGTACGATGAGGTCTCGCCATCAAGCCAGAGCAGCATCACGTGCCCTGTCGCTGGTCATAGCTAACTGCTTTTCACATCAAAGAAGAAAGCACCGCTCAACAGAGGGCTGGGGACGGCTCAGTAAAGGGCTCTCTGGCATCTTTGGTATGAATAATGGCATCTCTAGAGGCTGCTTGTACAGCTCTGTCACATCCTCTTCTGGACAGGAAACTGAGGAAGGAGGAGGAGGATTCTATTTCCCACATTTCTTGCCCAGCAGTGAATACACATGAGGGGTTTGTTGTATGAATAAATGTGTGGTGGTGACACTTTTTGCATGGGGGTGGTGGATTGCTAGCTTCTGACATTCTACCATCAAATATCTTTCTGCTGAGTGTTTCATCATGTAGAGCCCACCCTGCTGAGGTTGACTTCTTTTCTTGAGTCGGCTCTGCTCCGCCAGCCTCCCAGCTACTAAAAGGTCCTAGTTTCAGAAACTTGATCTCTCTCCAAGACAATCTGCAATAAAGATATTGAGGCAGTGGTCTCCTGTCAAGCTTACCCTGGTCTTGTTCGATGCCAGGGTAGAGGCTGAGAAAATGGAGTTACCTCAACTGCTGGGCATTTGATACTTTACCTGGTTCTCTGTGGACGTGGTGTTTCTATGACCCTATGATGTTGGTTTGTTTCTCTTTTCTCTGCTGAGTTCATCTAAACACGGTTGTATTTATTTATATATTTATTTTTTCAACCACATTCCCCAGGATCTACTGCCCATTCCTGGGTTGAGAAAAATCTTTCTCATGCTTTGAAATGTTTCCCTTTCATGCAATTGTTGCTCCAATGTTAGCTTTGCCCAGACATTAGTTCTCTGGGTAAGAACCAAGGTCTCTTTGACTGATACACTTTCTCTGGGAAGAGAAGTGAAGGCAGGCAGTTGTGAATTTTGGGGACCAAAGGTCTGGCTGCAGGTGATGCCAACAGTGTCAAAAAATTATGATAATACTACAGGAGGTGAAAGAGGAGTTTCAATTCAGTCTGACAACAGATTTAGATTTTAATAATGCTAGGATAAAGCTTTGATAAAATTGACACCATGACCACAAATGAGTGCCACCATGAAATATGTTTAAACTAGGACATTGAGCTATGAGAGGCAGGGTCCTTACTGGCAGCGTTTTGTCACTCACAGAGCAGTATGAGCAGCAACTGCATACACGCATGAGTGTTGTTAGAGTCACATCTATTCTCCAGTGTGCAGAATGACAACCTTGGTTTCCATGAAGAAGACATTCTGAAGGTATTTCTAATTGCTTTCATTGAAAGGCATAAAAAGAAACGACTCTAGCAGATAAGATGAGATGGCTTCTGGGAATAATATCTGCCTCTCAAGATTATGCTTGATTTATGGTTTTGCATTACTGAATTCTAGGGTTCTTCTTTCTACCTCTGTCTAAAAGCCATTTCTTTATCTCCACCCCCACTGATATATGGTTTAAGTTCAAGCATGGGCCTTTTCTCATAAGGGCTATCACAGCAGCCTCTTGTCTCACCCACTGCCCTACCAACTCCATGAAGCACTTGGAATTATCTTTCTAAAATACAAAACTGACCATGCCAGCCCCCTAAAGGAACTCCCACCATGGCCCCCCATATCCCCGAGTCACGCTGCTGTGAAGGTTAATGCGATGCCCCTCAGCACAAGGTGTCCCCACACTGCTGCCAGGACACGGCTGCCCCAGCCCTTCTCCCTCACTGGTTTATCTCCTCCTCTAGTCTGTTACTCTTTTTCTTAATGTGTATTGTCTTCCTTGGCATCTCCGTGGTTTATGACTCCCAAAATGTTTTCAATGAACTCATTTATTGCACCATTATTTATGTAGACTTGCTTTAGGTCAGGTAACGTTCTGGGTACTGAAGACACAGCCATGAACCAGAGCACTGACTGCCCTCGCGGAGCTCACCTAGCCCACAAGGGAAGGCACGGTCACGGAAGGTGGCAGGAAGGGCTCCCAAAGCAGAGAACTTAAGAGGCGAGGGAGTAAGTCCTGCAGATATCTGATGATTCGGGAAATAGCAAGGGACCAGTGTGGCTGGAGGAGGGAGATATGGGGAGAGAGAGCTGCTGTAAGGTCAGACAGGAGCACAGGAGGCCTGTGGCCAAACATAAGGAGTTTTGATTTTACTCTCTATAAGACAATTATTGGAGGACTTTAAACAAAGGAGTCACATGACGCTACTTGGGTTTTCCAAGGATTGTGTAGGCTGCTCTATGAACAAGCAGACCGCAGGAGGGCAAGGGCAGAAAGGGGAAGGCAAATGACAGATGACGAGGTGAGGGTGGGCATCATGCATGTGCTAAGCCATTGATTTCCGGGTACAGTCTGAAGGTCACTCTCACTGGCTTTTCTTATAGACTGGAATGAGTAGTACAGAGAAACAAGGAAGGATGGCTCCAAAATTCTTCACCTGCATAATTGCAATAACAGGATGGCCAGTAACACAGATGGCGCATACTCAGCAAATAGCAAAGGGAGGAAATCAGTTACCTTCTCACAGTGCTGCTGAATGGTCAAGTCCCCTCTTCACCTGCCTGCCTTTGGCAGCCCTGCCACCTCCTGGACTGCTCCAACTATGAGAACGTTATTCATTATCTACAGCTCAAATCTAGGTCCTGGAGCTTCCAGTTGTTGGCCCTAATCCCAGTCCAGCACAGAACTCATCTGAGGCATGAGCACTGTGTCCCTCCTGTGACTTCCCTTCAGACCAGGACTGGCACCCCAGCCACTCCCCTTCCACCCTTTGCTCACCTCAGACACTTACCTCTGAAAACTTGTGATTTGTCTGTATTCTCATTAAAACTGGTATTCAGGATCTACAGTATCTATCAGGTGGAGTTGAAAAGAGAATTCTAGGAAGACTCACCTCCCATTCTAGAATCTTTACTATTTTTTCCTGCAGTGAAGCATGACGTCACCTATGAGCACATCTTATTCTCATCGCTGCCTGAACCTGCGCATGGTGTTGGCCAAGTCGCCTCCCAGCCGTCATGGCCCCCCTCATCCACTCCAGGCTAAATCGGGTCCCGGCTTGCTCCCGAAGACTTTGCATTAGATGAGAATAAGAACTGAACTCTTTGTCCCGGCCTAAGTCTCCCACACATTGCCTACCACCTGGCCACCATTGTGTCCTTTCTGTTCTTGTCACACATCTAACCACTGCCTCCATATGGCTTGACACCTTACATTCCCTTGGCCTCAAAACTATCCCCCCCTCAATACTTTGCATGATTGGTTTGGTCTTATCTGCCCGCTCAGAGAAGCACGCCTACCCTGACTACTTTGTCTGAAAGAGTACCCAGTTACTCCCTCCCTACACCTTCACAGAACCTTTACCCCTTTGTAATTACCTAACTTCTTAGTTTATTTATCTATTGGCTGTCTCCTCACTGTAATGTAAACTCACTGGGGCGAGGAGTGAGTCTTGTTAAGCTCTGTGTCGTCCGCATCCATAAGGCCTGGCACCTAGTAGGATGCCATGACTACAGGTAAGTGGAGAATTGTGAGTGTAATTGTAAAAGCCAAAGGCATAAAAAAGAAAGTGAAAATTCACCTATGTCTTCAAATAAATTGCTGATAAGATTTCTGTGCAAATCCTTCTGAAATTTTTCTTACAAAGATGCTTTTCTTACAAAGGTAAAAATATACTGAATATGAAGATTTATAATTTTTTAAGAGGTGGCATTAGATCGTGAACATAATTCCATAAGGGCAATACACTAGTAACAATAAACAATATACTAATAATCATCTGTATTGATATATACATCATATTTGTGCATTATATATAGTATACAAAATCTGATAGCATTCTTATTGGTTGCCTGGTACCATAGGACATTTACACATGATAATTTAAAGCACAGTTTGTTTTTAGATGGTTAATCTCCCTTCTCCAATTTTGGAGTATACAAACAATATTTCAGAAAACGTATTTTAACAAATTTAAGCACCCATTTCTAATTCTTTACCTATCACATATACCTAAAAGTAGGTTAGCTGGATTTCTTTTATTCATCTTTTACTTATTAATTTGAAAGAGGTTGTTTTTTTTTAATTTTAAGATTAAAGACAGATTTTTTTGTCTGGTTTATATGTTGTCTTCAGTTTTCTGCTTACATTTGTAATTAATTTATAGTGAGTTTATTCCTATAAAACTTTTCAATTGTTATTTTGTAAAATCTGTTAATGATTTTCTTCATGGATTCTGCCTTTTATGCCATTCTTAGGAAGTTTTCACCGCCTAATAATTAACATATATTTGCCATTACTTAATTTTATTCATGCTTTTATTTGTCATGTTAACTCTATGATTCTAAAATGATTGTGTATATTGTGGGGTGAGCACCTAAATTGTTTTTCTCTAGTGGTGTACTCATTGCTTAATTTTAAAAATAGGAAAAATTTCCCCCTGTGATTAAAAAATATTTACCATATATATTATCGAGATATATTGTTGACTATTTTTGGAGTTCCCTTTATTACTTGATATTATATTTTCCTACATTTGTTACTATATGTTTTATTATTTAATGGTCCAAATGCTTTGCATAAATTTTATTCTAGTTTTATGTAGTTACTTGAAAAATTTGCATTGATTTTTTATACTTTGACAGCTTAAATAGCATGGGATAAAAGAATGACCTGGATTAAACATTTATTTTCAAGGAAGTTCTTTGATAACTTTTATCATTTTCTACCACAGTTAATGATCTATTTGCCTCTTCTAACTGTTTTGAATGAATTTAGGTAATTTATATTTTTCTAGAATATCATTCATTTACCATTAATTGTATGTTATGAATCTTGTAATGACATACTGAGTTCTATTGTAATTATTTCATTCATTCTTATATCTATACATGTATCCTACTTTACATGCATAACGTTATACATTTTTATTTTTATTTTTGTCATCTTTTAGTACTTCCAGAGAGGTATCCATATTATTTTTCTTTTCTAGGAATCAGTCTTGTATTTCTCAATTTTATTGCATCTTATTCTAATTCATTAATTTTTGTTCTTATTTTCATTATGTTTCCTATGACTTTTTTAGGAAATTTTTGTTCTTCTTTTGTTTCTAGAATTAAAAGTTTGGTCATTGGTTTCTTCTTATTTAATAGTAAATTAATAAGCATGTGAATTTTTTATTATAGCTTTGTGTGAGATAATCTTTGAATTATAGGGATAGTTTGATACTAATTAAATTTGAAAGAGTCTTTAAAGGTAATTTTGTTCTCTGTTTCAATCAAAATTAAAAAGTAAAAAACAAATATTTTGAGCTTTTTGTGTAATTCTTTGTTATTTAGTTTTAGATATGATAATCATTTCATAATTATAATTATTAAGTGATTATTTTATCAAAGGATGTTATTTTAGTATTAAGTATTTAGTTTGCATTATAATTAGTCAACTATGACTTACAGAATTTCTACATGTGAAGTTAGTAAGAGTGTCTCTTTTTAAGTATTGGTTATGATTTTTCTGTGTAAATATTCTGTTGGCATCACAAAAAGTGTATTTTCTATCAGGGTATATTTTATGTACATCTATCAATGAAACATTAATTAATGAAGTCTTCCATATGATTTTTAAAAACTTGTTATCTTCTCAATGTGTCAAAGACTGAAATTTGTGTTTTGGATTCTCACTGTAATTATATTAATTTCTCCTTAGGCTTCTAAAATTTTTTCTTTATGTTATTCAATGATTTATTATTCAGCTCATGAGTGTTATATTTTCATTGTGGATTGTTCCTTTTAAAATATAAATACACTCAGCATACTTTTATGATTTTGCCCTTGCATTCTTTTTTGCCTGATGTTAACTTTTGCTGCATCTGCTCTGCCTTTTCATTTGACTAATCTACTGCTGCTCTTCCCTTCTGTATTCTGTTTTAGGCCTGTCTGCAAATAGCTTATATTCTAGTGTGCTTCTGTGTTTTGACCCTATGTGAGACATCACCCTTTAATAATCTGCTTTAATAATAATTTAAAAACAAAATATTCTTTTCTTCTAGTGGGCACCATCTTCTTAGTCAACTGAACAAAGCTAACATCATCAATGTTGGGACAAAACCATATCAAGTGTCACTTGATATGATTCAACATCACTTCAGTGATATCCTGCCCAAAATGCATAACCTGAATCTAATCATAAGGAAGCATCAGATAAACCCAAGTTGAGTGAAAGTCTACAAAATAACTGGCCTATACTCTTCAACAATGTCAAAGTTAGGAAACACTAAGAAAGGATGAGGAACTAATCCAGATTAAAGGAGATTTAAAAGAAATGACAATTGAGTGAGTGCAAAGCATACCCCTGGATGAGGTAGGAGTGAAATACCTCTACAGCAGCGGTTGGCAAACTATTTCTGTAAAGAGCCGGACAGTAAATATTTTAGGCTTTATGGACCATATGGTCTGCGTTGCAACTTCTCAACACCGTGGCTATGGTGTGAAAGCAGCCATAGACAACATGTAAACAAATGGGCTTGGTTTTGCTCCAATAAAACCTTACTTATGAAAACAGATGGAAAGTGGGCTGCAGTTTGCAGACCTCTGTTCTAAAGAGCATTATTGGGACAATTGACAAAATGTGAATATGGACTGAGGATTAGGTAAGGTTTTTATTTGATTTTATCAGTGTTAAATTTACTATTGATAACTGTATGATAATCATGCAAGATAACATCCTTCTTAGGAGATTATACACACACACCTGCACACAGACACACATAACATATACATAGAGAGACAGAGGGAAAATTATAGATGGATAGATAGATGATGGATAATCTTACCTATATTTTTGTCTAATTTAAATTTTTTTTTTTTTTTTTTGCTGACCCAGTCTATTACCCAGGACTGCACCTTAAATTCAGTCTCCTTTAACTGGGAAGAGTTTCTCCTCTTTTATTTCTCTTTCATAACTTTGACATTTTTGAAGAGTCAACCTGATTTACTGTGGACCATCTTTCAATTTGTGTTGTCTTATGATTAGATCCAGGTGGTACCTTTTGGGTCACACTGCTGCAGACATCATATTCTGCCCTCCCACCGCATCCCATCAGGAGGCAATGATGCCAATTCATCCCATTGTTGGGAAGGTTAACATTGATCACTCACTCAGTAAACACGGGATTTTCAGTTTTCTCCACTGTAAAGACAACTTGGTTCATCAGTCTCAATTTATTATTTCCAAATTGATTCAAACTAACTTCATAGTGAGATATGACATCTTCCTCTGTTTATAGGAACCATCGTCTTTTGCATTTTATACACTTACAGAAAAGAATCATCTGTATTGTACTTGTGACCTTCAAACTCAGTAGTTCCTTGTGAAATCTTTTTTGAGAGTCTGCATTTGTTTCTGCCACATTAAAAATTATTTTCATTATATTTTCACATAACAGTGCAACATAGAGGCTGAGCGTCCTACTCATGTGGGTGGGCCCCTTGCAGAGTCTCAGTGTGTTTAACACACTGACTGCCACACTAGAAAAAAAAATTTTTCCTTGGGGCCAACTGTGTTGTTACGAAAATAGAATAAAAACTTAGAAAACAAAACAATCCTTTGTAATTTAATGAAAGATTTGTTATTTTTTATTGTTTTCTGTGCATGAGTTATATGCAATTAAATTGTCAATATTAATTGTAATAATAGCAACATCATCAAGTGAGATTTTAACAAATCAACTGCAGGTTTTTGCCCAGGGGGCCACCCATCATGTAGCGTGTATGCTACAGCATGGCAGCATGAGTTGTCTGTGCACCACGTGGCTCCCAAGATAAAGAGACGTGAGAATTATTAATACACATGCTTCATGAGGCCCTGGGCTCAAAACTAGTGTGAGTTAAATACAACTCACATGGCAGTCAATGTGTTAAGAACACACTCTTCTATTTAAAGATTATTGTGCAAATACCAAGTAACTACTACCACTGGATGTGAGGTGGTGGCTTTGATTCATGGACCTTTCAGGGTTTCTATGATTTGCATTACTGTAGTTGGAAGTTTTATTAAAAGTTATACATTATAATAACCTAGATTTAAAAACATAAATATGGGTTTTAAGATATTGATGTACTAGCTACAAGGCCAATTAAGAAGTCAGAAAATAAAAAATACTAAGTTTAAGGCTTTGAATGTCTCAAATGATTTTTAGGACTGAAAAAGGTACAGATTTGGTTGTTAATGTGGCTATTAATGTGGTTATGAAAATTACTTCCTTTGCTTTAGCTGCACACCTGAGGGGGCACCAACCAGGACTTTCATTTGGACAGATCTTCCCAGGCACATCACTCGTCAGATCTGCTTTCACGTGGGGCATCCGGGTACAATGATGGGCGTATGATGGGTTATGTGTGAAATGAATAAACGAATAAGTGAATGAAATGAGGAGAAAGAATGGTGTCTCGAATCTAGCAGACCAATGAGATTAGTAGTGTGGACACAGCCTTTGTGAGGAATGAGAAAAGATGACAGCCCACCTGTGATGGAAAACACCAGGCACCTTATAAAGCCAGTGAATTAAGAGAATTCCCAAGCTTGACACATCAGAGGTGAAACAGGAAATCATTTGGGCTTCCTCTGCCTTGATGGATGGGACTATGTAGTGCATTTTGGCTTTGAAAACAAATATACCCAGAAGAATAAAAGGGGGGTAACTGCTAGAAAAGAGTAAACTCAGAAGCCACTGTCCTCCCAATTATCTTCGGAAGAGAGAAAGATTTATTGAAGGATGTTTGCTCAGGATGATCGATGGTTTCCTGTCTGGCTCTGGGTGCCCAGCAGAAAATTTTCATTTTATATGGTGAGTGGAGAACACCGCTTTATCTCTCTTTTCAGAGGCTGTGCTTGACTGGAGGTGCAGAGAGCCAGCACACCTAGCATGGGCTCCTCTGTCACTATCTTCACAGGAAGGGATTCAATAAATTCACCTTTGGAAAATATCCAGCAGTGCATTTGCTTCTCACAGGAAGTGTGGATGGTCAGGCCTCAAGGACTGGGGCTGGTGGGATGGATTTGGACGGAATCACAGTTGCTCATCATGCCCTGAGATCTGAGGGGCAGAACCACTGTGGAGCACAAGTTAACGTGAGACGCCCACAGCTACTCAGCAACAGCAGGGGGAGCACAGCTTCAAGCCGGAGCTGAGTTGTGAGACAGAGGGAGGGTTAAGTATGGCTCTTCCTTTTGCTTTCATTGGCCAGGCACCTACTGAGTGGCGCTCATCCCAGGAGCTCTGCTCAGTCCCAAGATGCTGAGGCCATTTTCTGCAGCCCACAGAGGCCCGACCCAAGTTTGGGCATCAACCCTCATTGCGGGTCTGGCAGGGACTTTTGGCAAGAACAGATGGTGGAAAATGGAAAAGAGTTTTCAGCACAATGCTCTCTCATGGTAGTAGAGATTCCTACTCCCCAGGGAGCCTGCCCCCACTTCCCCATTTCTGTCTACTCTTCAGCTTAACTATCTATTCATCAGAGACTCCACAGCCCTGCAAAACCTGCTCCGGGTAGCAGTAACCATTCCCTATGTATGTGATCTGCTTCTAACTCAGTTTTCCATCTGAGTTAACAAGACCAAGTGAGGTGAAGCAATTTGACTTTGATTCCCAGTGAGCCTGTAACTAAGTCTACATGTAGAAGATAATTCACCACTCTCGTCCCCGGGCTGCTCATGACAGCCACTATGTCCCTGAGCCTTTCGGCGGCACTTAGATATGGTCTAGATTAATATTTGCTTAAGCACCAGATGGGTGCTTGCCAGCCCATACCAGCTGGCAGGCCATGCTGAAGAGTCCCTCACCCCTCCTAAGCCAGGCACCATTAATCCTTCCATCAGTCAATCAAGCAATCAATCTACTTCTGCAAATTAAGAAAAGAAAATTTTTCAAAGGGCATGTTTGTCCCACAATCATTCCTTTTAGCATTCTTACCACAAAGGACCATATGACAGCTTTAAAAAAAAAAAAAAAGGCATGAAGAGGAAGGCACAAGAACCTTCAGAGAAACTTCCTTACTCATTGACTGAGATAGGCTATTTTCCAGCCTCTCATTCTGTTCTTTCTTCTTAAAATTCATTTCTTTTTTTAAAAAGCAACACAACTATCTATAATCTGATGCATTAAAATAGTTTTCCCATTACTAATGAAGCCAATTTTTAGAACTGGAATTCAATTTGGCAGTTTTAATTATGGACATATTTCCAAATCTAATCAGGGTACCCAAAATATATTGGGCTGTGGTTTTATGTTATATTCCAAGAGGAAAAAATATATTCTCAGTTGCCCAGATTGCTTGCTTAGCATTATGGTGATCCAGAGCATTGGGTTGGTGAAGGGCATGGATAATTCAGACAGATGGGGACCCTGCCTTGAAGGACTTAGCACCAGGGAAAGACACAGGCATGGCTGCAGCCAAGCAGGGACTGATGATGGCAGGGTGTGGGTCACTGAGCATCCTGTGGGAAGAAAAGGATGGTAAATGCGTCAGAGCCTCCTGGAGGCTGGAAACCACAGGTAGGGGTGGCTGTGTGGGGAATTTACTTTAAGCCCTCCCTCCCAATCCAACTCATTAGCAGGGATGGGTAGCACATGGCATATAGGGACATTTCAGCTTCTTCTGCCTGCGTAGATCACACTATCTGGCAGATAATTTATTGGCTCACAAAGCAGAATTTATTGGGGAATAATAGATGGATCCAGCTTCCCATAAACAGGCAGTGAAGCTCCTGGGAAATGCCCAACTGGAAGACCTGTGTACAGGGGACAAGAAATGCAAAGCATTGAGCCCACTGCCTTTGTGGAATAGAGAGGCTTAATACATATTTCTTCAATGAATGGAGCAATGAGTGGATGGACAGAGACAAGTTTATTCCCTTTCTACATTCTGATTCCTGAAGGGTTTGTGATTTGGAGACTGAGTGAAGATCTTAATTGAGCTTGCTACGCTGGCCAATCACCCCAGGGCTGACAGTAGGTCTGAAATGGCAGACCAACCTAGCCAAGCACCCACTCACAAGCTAGTGGGGAAAAATAGGGGGAAGTGGTAATAATTAACACTGGGCCAGAACACACTGTCTGCCAGGTGTTCTTCCGAATGCGTTCATGAAATAACGTGCCCAAAGACACCCTACTGGTGAAAGGCAGAGCCAGGATTTGAACCCAGGCAGTTTTTGCTCACAGCCTAAATTCCCAACTCCTGTATTACACTGTCTTCTCTAGGTAGGATGGGCTCCTGAGAATCTGTCAACTGGAGAATGTGGGACTGACCCCAGTGGTAAAAACCATAGTCCTAATACCATAATCCAGTGGAGGCTGGTCCTAAGGAAGAACGTGGACTTGTTCATCCCCAGGCAACCAGTGACTCACAATTAGATGGAGGTGGCTTGTGGCTCAAGGCAGTCCACTCAGTTTGGCAAAACACCCCCTGCCAGAGAGGGGTCCTTCCAAGGACTTGCCCTAGGGAGAGTAACACGGCAGTGACTAGGAAGAATGTTAGGGCCTCACACAAGTGTGAAGAGCCAGGGAGCAAAGCAAGAAACGAGACAGGAGGACAAATATATTGCACTGCAGACCTGTAGTGGGCATTAGTGAAAGTCTACAATCTCCCGAGGATGAGCTGCCATCCGGGGTTAGGACAGTAAGACTAATCCAGTTGTCTGCAAATAGCCTGGCCAACTGAAACTTAGCCAGCTTTCCTCGGGGCCTGGATGGCCTGAGTAAGAAGGTTCCAGGTCTCAAGGACTCTGGGGGATGTGATTGCTGAGGTCAGAAGCCAGCACAAGTATGCAAAGGTAGGCACAGCAGCAAGCCATCTGTCCCAGGGAGGAGAGAACAGGTGGCAGGCAAGTGGTCCTGGCAACAGGCTGAGATGGAATCCAGTACCCAGAATGGCCATTCAAGCAGAGGATGAGCAGGCCATTGGCAGATGGGTGGCATCAGGTGTCCAGAGCACTATAGGTGGGCAACCAGATGGCATCTGTTGATTATCAGAGGTATAGGTGGGAATACAGCTGGCAACAGGTGACTGTGGTCTACGTGAGGTCCAGGCAACTCACTGATGAGGACAGAAACCAGCAGAGGTATAGCTGAATAGAGGAACTGCATCACATCCCAGGATTACTGGCATTCAGATAGCACTGTGGGATCCTACCAAGGATGGTAGCCTTCCCTATCCAAATCCTTTGCTATCGAAACTCCAGGATCAAATAGGATTGCATAGGTAGTGATTCTTAAATCAGGAAACCAGGCTAATGGAGATTAGGTTCCCTGGAGTAGATTATTCTGAAACTGGAAGGCCTAGGAAGGACCTCGATTCCAGGCTAGTGAACATAATGCTGCCATAAAGGCTACAAGGCTTTTCCTTGTAGGGTCTCAGCCCCATGGGCAGGTCAGACAGGCTGTAATGTCCCAATCCGTGACATTACAGTGGTCAGTGTGGCCATTTAAGGTTCTAGTTCCCTGCACAACTGTTTCCCATGCCACAAAAGGTCCCACACAGCCAGAGATGGACCCAAGCTGATGGACAGTAGTTACACATCTGACCAGGAGGCTTCTGTAGAGGCCCCACACAGTGGTCCAGGCCACAAGGCATCCTGGCCAGCTCAGGGAAGCTCAGAGAAATCCTGATATGTGAGGATAGCCAACTCAAGCCCTCAGGCCCCTGGTGGATTTTCTGGTCTTCTGATTTTGCCGAGTTTGCCACACTCAACAGTGGAAGGAATCAAACCAGGAACCTGACCACCACTCCACCCCACAAACATATGCAATCTGTGTCTGTGGGAATGCAGCCTCTGTTCCCCAATTGGCACTTGTCGCTCTTCTGGGAACGCTGCTTCTCTTGTTCCACCTAGCCTCAGCCAGTATTTCCTTCCAGGTATGGTTAAGCCAACCCTTGTCCCCTTCCTCCATTAAGCCAGCCTCTGCTGAACTCTGAAGGATACATAGTGGCACCGAGCAAAGAGGAGGGGGAAGATTATTTCAGGCCACAGGTGCTAACTCCCTGTAGGTGGAGGAGGGCATGTGACTCATTCGAGGAGCCATCAGAGAGCAGAAAGAGTGACAGGTGCCCATGGGACCAAGTGAAGCCAAAGAGTCCGAGCAGGAGCAAGGTGTGGCTGAGCCACAGGAAACCACATGGTTTAGGGATGGGCTCTAGACTCACTGCACCCAGCCCTTGTTTTGTTTGCCCTGTCATTGCCTACAGTCTACTGCCAGGGTTAAAGGAAGGCTGTTTTCTCCTGTCCCATTTCTTGCTTGCTGCGCTTTGCGATCTGCCTCTGTGCTCACCGCTCAGCCACACCTTGCTCCTGGTCAGACTCTTTGGCTTCACTTGGTCCCATGGGCACCTGTCACTCTTTTTGCTCTCTGATGGCTCCTCGAATGAGTCCCACCCCCTCCTCCACCTACAGGGAGTGAGCACCTGCGGCCTGAAATAATCTTCCCCCTCCTCTTTGCTCGGTGCCACTATGTATCCTTCAGATTTCACCTGTGTTGTCACTTCCTTGGGGAAGCTTTCCCTGACTCCCATAAGCTGCTCATTCCGAGAGCTCGTGGCCTGCATTTGTGAGAGCTGAATTCATATATCCATGTGTGTGGCTGATTAGTATCCCACTCCTTCCCTGTGGCACAACTTCACTAATTTCATTCACTCCAGCACTCAACACAGGACATCATACTTCTTAGATGTCCTGTGAGTAGTTGTTGAATGAATGAATACACAAGTGCATTTGGTGAACACGTTAAACCCCCCAAGCTGAGCCTATATTTCCATATATGCAGAATGGGGATAATGAAAGCAGACTGCTGGGGTTTCTGTGGTGAGGAATGAATCATGAAGCATCTATAAATGGCCTTGTGTGGTGCCCGGCACACATGGTGACACCCCATACCTTCAAGTTCTTTTGTTCTCTTTTCCCAGTGCCCAGCAGTGGTGAGGTCTCCCTCCCCTCCCCCTGGCTGGGGCTCTGATCTGCAGTTAGCCTTGCAGGAGATGGTGCACAGTGCTGAGAGTATTGACCTTGATGTCACATTCGCATGTAGAATGGCCATGACAACACTTTATCACTCTTAAGCCTCACTTTTCTCACCAGTAAAGTGGGGATTTTAATAATACATACCTCATAAAGTTGCTATTGATAATACATTGAAAAGCGTTTAGAGCCGTCCCTGAAGAGAGATTCAGGAATTGATGGTTGTTGTTATTATGTGTGTATTTATCACAGGAACTGAATTAAACATTCATGAAAAAGGAATATATGAAGACTGCCCCAGACTTTGCCATACCCTACATATTCTGGCAGCATCCTGTGTAGTTGAACCAGCTAGATGGCCAACTGCTGCCCGCAGAGATGTCCGGCAAAGCGAGGGGAGCATCGCCACCCTGCTTTGGTTAGAGCAATGCCTTTTGTAAGTTGGCTTCTCAGCCTTGTCAATTCGGCAAAATGCATTTTGCAGAGAATTGAAAAGACTCACTCGATCATATTTCCACTTATCTTTTCTGAATACAGCTCTCTTTGAACCCTGCTAACACTGGCAATTGCATTTCTAAAATCTCAAAGGACATCCAAGAGGATAAAGGAAAATATCCACTGCATCTGGCTGTGTATTACTCTGGAAAGAGTTCACAGGAGAGCAGCTTGAGTCCTACCTAGGTAGAAAGGAAAAATATTGTAAAAGATAAGCCAAGAAAGAAAGAAAGAAGGAAAAGAAAGAAAGAAGGAAGGAAGGGAGGGAAGAACAAAAGTAAGAAAGAAAAGAGAGGAAGAAAGGAAAGAGAGAAAGAAAGAAAGAAACTTTGTCATCAAAGACAGACTGTGTCTGATTTTTTGAATAGAGGCAGGTTCACCTTAACCGAGCCAGGGATAACTGGGAAGGAGTCCATGGTAAAATCAAGATGCTCCCAAAAGCTTTCTCCACAAAGAACATTACAAAGAGGAGGCTGAGTCTCCAGTTAGGGAGCCTAACAGCAGCTCCTTATCCTCAGGCGGAGGGTCTGCAGAGTCAATGAGTCAGCCTTATCTTCGTACATCCTGCCAGAACAAGGAGAAATATTTAAAGAAACTCTGACAAAAATGTGGGGCAGAGCAGGGAGAGGTCATGCAGGTGGCTGGAAATACCTGGAAATACTCCTACTGATAGTGCTGTACTTCAGGTGGATTTAATTCAGGCCATCTCTACAGGTCTGGAATTAAAATTAGGACAATTAACGCCCCTCCCCCCTTCAGCCATCTAGGTTTAAGCTTTAAGCTCTGGCCCATCCAGTGGAAACGAAAGTCATTGACCCTCTGTCTTACACTGAGGAATGGCAACCTGCTCTGCAAGCTGCTGCGTCATGTTACCCCAGCTCAGGTATGGTCGATGGTTTATAAAGACTTCGGTGGTTCTCCAGTATCACCTAGGGTCAAAGAGGAATATTTGAGAGCAACTGAACCATACGCTATAAAATGAATGATAGGCAATTATGTGCAGTTACTTTGGTGTGTACATATACACACTCATCAATGTGTAATTAATATACTTTAGGATTCTGCATTATGCCTAATCATTCCCTCAACACCAAATTAAAGAGCTGCTTGATTCCATTGGTCAATTGTCTCCAAAGAAAATCTCTCTTCTGTTGTTGTCTTCTTCCTTTTTTTCTACTTCTTCCTTGTTCATTCATTTTTTTCCATTTTCACTATTGCAAATTGGAAAGATAATGTAGCCTTTGAAACCACAGACCAGAGCTCAGATCCTGGCTGTGCCATTTTACTAAGTGAATAGCCCCAGGCAAGTCGTTAAACTTTCTGACTTGTTTCCTCCACCGGAGAGCTGGAATAACAGCATTCGCCCCCACAGGGGTGATACAAGAGGTAAATGTCATCATGGAGGTAACACACCTTATACACAACTGGCAGGAGTGAGACTTAAGTAAATGTTAATTCTCCTGCTTTTTCCTTCTATATTGAAGGGCACATTGGACTCATTTCACTTTTGCTTCATAGTTCTAAGCTAGCTACAGAGAGCTTTCAACCTGCCCTTTCTCAAAGTTTGGACTTTAATCCAGAATCTTCCTCAGCCATGCACAAAGCTACAGCTACTGGTGTTTCTAGTTTGTGACTCTTCAGTCTTGTATTCTGCCCGAACTCTGGGAAGTCTCTTCTTCCCAGATTCTAAGCTGATCACTGGAAATGGATTTGGCTTCTCTTTTTGAATCTGCCTCATGTTAGGAGGAGGAGTTTTTGGGTTATCATGGCTTTTCATGGCGAGAGAACCACCTCCAAATTAAATGTCCATTAAAAATGTCCCTCTAGTTGACGAAGTCATCATTGATTTTGTAACAATTCTGAACACGGTCCCAGGTAATTTTATCATCTCTTGCACTGCCATAATGACATTGACAAAGCAAGAAGTAGCTTCCATTTGCATTATTTTTGGACCCAAACCCTCTTGTGCTTGGAGCGGAGAGGAGAGTCCATATGTTTGGACTGCAGTGGCGGGGGCTTTGGAAATCATCTATTGCAGTTGGCAAGGGAGTGGGTCCCTGGGCTGGTCAGGGCAGAGTGTTCGTATAATTGAAAGTAATTATGTTGACAAAAAGGGGAAGTGTAAGGGCACCTCATGATTACAAACAGATGTGTCTGTATAATGGCAGCCAGTCTTTCAGGGGCCCAGCAGACTGATGCCTCAGTGGGGACTCCTATCCCCAGTGGGGTGGCAGTGCTTCAACACCTCTGATAACCCAAACAGGGCAAGTCACAGTGGATGAGCTCTTTTCAGAGAAAATGACACCGAGGGGAAATCAGATGAGGAGAGCAGTATAGGAAGACAAGCTTAGGTTTTAGAGCCAGATAGACTGGTTTAAATCTCAGATATAGCACTTAGTAGCTGTGTGACTTCATATTAGCTATTTAAGTAAACTGTGTCTCAATTTCTTCATCTCTAAAATGGTTAGAATAATATCTACCTTGAGCGGTTGTTGGTAGGATTTAGGAAATACAATATATGTAAACTGTTCAGCATGTAGCAAACACACAAGAGATGCTAGTCCAAGCCAAAGTCATAATTTGCACAGTCTTCTAACTGGGTATCCCTGCTTCCATACTGACCCTGGAGTATCTGTTCTCCAGGGGAAATCTTTTAAAACCTAGATGAGAACAGGCAACTGCTCAAAACCTCCTAACAGTGCTCCCTCACTCTTTGGCTGACATCTAGGATCCTTATCCTCTAAGATGGAGGTTCAGATCTTACAGCTCTCAGACCTCCTCTTCTCACACTTTTGCCCTTTCTTGTGCCTTTCATTCGAGATTTACACTTAGTTCTTTCAGCACGTCAAGCTTTTCCACAAGAGGTTTGTATGCCCACTGCTTCTCATCACTCACTTCCTGGCTTATAGATCACAGCTCAAAAGAGGCCTTCCTTGACGGCTGTCTTGGGTTGGATTTCCCAGAAACAGAGCCTGAGGGAGGGTTTAGGGAGCACATGATTTATTGGAAGTGTACACTTAGGAAAAACCTGTAAAGGGGTGAGGGGAGCAGAGAGATGAAGAGAAAAAGAGAACAAGGACGTGGTCTCAGATGTGGTCGTAGGTAATGTCTAACCTTGGGCTGATCCGTGGTGTGCTGTGGTGGGTGGAGCTGGAGCATAAATCATGTCTCACAGGTGGCCTGCCTTGAAGGAAGGGGCCAGGCTTTTGTGTAGAGTATCAATCAGTCACCGGCTGCCTCATAGGTATCTCCCAAACTAAGGACAATTCTCCAGGAAAGATTGCAGGCTTGAGTCACTGGCTACAGACTTATCCTCCAGTAGCTGCAGGATGAATGCACTGACTTGTAAGTAGGATGCACTCACCTACACAACCACCAGGCCCAATGTCACCATCTACTCATGCTATCCCATAAACCTGTTTCAACTCTTTGGTTTATTTCAACTCTTTGCTTTACATTTATTCTTGCTTAATTTTTTTTTTTTTTTTCTCAGACACAGTCTTGCTCTGTTGCCAGGGCTAGAGTGAGTGCCGTGGTGTCAGCCTAGCTCACAGCAACCTCAAATTCCTGAGCTCAACTGATCCTCCCGCCTCAGCCTGGTGAGTAGCTGGGACTACAGGCACACACCACCACACCCAGCTAATTTTTTTCTATTTTTAGTAGAGACAGGGTCTTGCTGTTGCTCAGGCTGGTCTCGAACTCCTGAGCTCAAGTGATCCTTCTGCCTTGGCCTCCCAGAGTGCTCAGATTATAGACGTGAGCCACCACGTCTAGCCTATTGTTGCTTAATATTTTTCTTGCTTAAGTATTTGTAGATTTTTGGTCACCCTAACTAGAGTATAACATCTTGAGAGGAGAGAACTTGTTTGTTTTGTTCATGGATCCATCTCTAGACTCTAGAACAAATGCTGGTTCAGCAGGTGGATGTGTATTGCCACACACCTTCTCCTTTTGAAATGGAAAAAAGTTTATTTTCAGGCAAACAATGTATCAAAAATGAACAGCGAAGACTGAATCATCCTTTTGTGGTCAACTGCTTCCCCGAAGTCCTCTGTTTCCTGTGCCATTTGTAAGTTTCATTGGTGGAAAATCATCTCACTTTTATTTTTTTTTAAGCATTCCAAAGAATCTTGCTTATAAACTGTGTTTCCTAAAACAATGATATCTGCCACCAGGGAGGCAAACTCATCTTTCAGCACTTATCCTGAAATATTTACAGAACAGATTTGAAGAAAGGGAAAGGAAAAGCTGTTTCTAAAGCCTATCTCCCTAGCTTATTTAATATGACTTTCTCCCAAAGATATCCCCCAACCAGTTCATTGCTACAGGGACCAGATTTTAAGAAATAAGTATTTTCTACAGATGAACTTATTCCCCTTCCTCCCCAGATCCTTCATGTGCATCAAAGCATGAGCTGTTTTGTGTGTTACTATTGTTTCTGTTTCCCTCCTTGTCTTCGGGGAACGGAGATTATGGCCAAATAGCGATATGTTAGAGGATTAATGGGATAATGAGATGTGTACCTCTCCCTCATACTGTGTCTACACAAATCATACATGCACACCCCCTGCCGAAAAGTGAGGGATGCCAACAGCTTCTGTAGCAGCCTTTCTGAAATTTCCCGCTTCTGATGACCCTTCTGTTCATCAATAATTCCAAAGATTGTCTAAAATATTCTAAACTGTTAAAATAGGAGCCAGAGGCATGTGGAGAATAAGTTGCATCTTGGAATACATAAGAAGAGAGTCACAGGTCTAAGCTATTAAATATAAAATAATAATATGCTGTTTGGAGTACTTACAATGCACCACACATTGTGTTAAGCAATTTCAAACATCTCATTGGATCCTTTGAAAATGCTGTGAGATACAAAATAAGTTTGTTTTAGAGATAAGGAAAGTGATATACATAGAGGATATGCACTCAACACAGCTGGCTTAGTGTCCAGCAAATATTTACCATTCTACTGGCCATAACAACCTGATATGCTTGGGAATCTCCTTCCCTGACTTTGAGTATGTGTATTTCGAATGGGGCCAACCCCATTCCATGATGTGTGTCTGGGTAATCAGATTTTCCATGGTCTTGGCCATCATGTAGGTTCAGGGACGAGCACATGGCCCAACCTAGGCAAGTGAGACTAAGCTCCTGGATTTTCCTGGAAGTGTTGGGAAAGAAATTACCTGTACCTTCTGGGGTCGTTCAGGTAACATAAGTGTAGCTGATTATGACAAACTCGCCACCTCAAGGGGAGAGCTTGATGATAAATAGCTGACCTTAATGAAAATAGAGACAAGAGATAGAGACATAGTCCTGGAGTCATAGTTTAAGAACCTACATTTCACCATCGTGAAGTTGGTTTAAACCATGGGATTTTTTAGGGAGCCAATACATTTCCTTTATTCTTTAAGACAGTTTAAAGTGGATTTCTCTCTCTAGTAATTGGGTGAGTCTTAATACAGAATTCAGTAAGTAATGGATGGTTGACCTTGGATATTAACTAGAGAAGGGCTGGCCCTCCCCCATGCTTGTGTACACAGCTGGAGAGCAGACACACTCCAAGGATCATGCAAGGGAGACAGAGTTGCATATTTACTCTGCTTTGCCTTCTGAACTTCTATCTATTTTAAACACAGCTCTTATCCAACTGGCCACAGAACTGGCCTAGTAGAGGAAGAATGAGGGAGGACAAGGGATACAGAGTGAAATACTAAACGTATCTGGGCTTATAATCAGACAGCACTTGGTTCAAATCTCAGCTCTGACACTGCATATCAAATGATGTTGGAGAAGTGCTGAACCTCTCTACTCAGTTTTCTCATCAGTCAAATGCAATGATAAAACCTGTCTCATAGGGCTATTCAGAGAACTAAGTGATATTATGCATGTAAAGAGCTCAGCCAGCATAGTTCCCAACCCCAAGTAAGCTACAGTCTACCTGGCTCCTGAACCTCACAAATATTGGCATAGGGCAGTGGTTACGAGTTTTTTTCTTCAGTCCACATAAAAAATTGTAGTTCCTGGTTTTAGGACATTTAAGTAAATGAGGCAAGTTTGGTCTCATTCTCTAAGGGTTTGAAGAAATGGCTATATGTGTACTTTATAGAGTCTTAGAAAGAGGGCGTGTGTCTAAAAAAAACCAACCGAACCAATAGGAAATTGCATTTCAGGTCAAATAACTGATTGTGTCTTTGACATCTTGTCAAATAACTATTTTGACTGATTTCCCTCTTCCTACTAAATAAAGGTTGCCCAAATTGATCAAGCCAATGAGGTTTCTTGACAACTGGTAATAATAACAGGGCCATCTTTCATCTCCATGATAGCAGACTGTCAGCTAGTAGAACATGCCCCTTGAATGGAACAGGTATGTTCAAGGTCATCTGCACTCCGTAGAGTCACTTAAAGTCAGTGGTGCATGGTAATAAAAAGTCTAGTTAGAGTTAGGGCATAAATAATGACTGGAAAAAAAGCCTGGATATATTTGTTTCCTGAAGAAAGGGGCCATCGTCTTGCTATGCGCAGTGTGCGGGGCTGGACACAAGGCCATGTGCATTGGAGTGAAGAATGAAACTGGTGAGAGAGGGAGGGAGAGCCAACCAGGCCCGGGCTTGGCTGCAGTTATTAGAGTCCATTTATTGACACGCATGTGTTGAGTACCCACTATGAGCCAGCAGGTGTTCTAGGTGCTGCGTTACAGATTAAAAACCCCATTCTTACGGAGCTTAAAATCGACTGGGAGAAGGCAGACAAAAAATAAGTAAAATATATAGTATGTTGGAAAATGATAAGTACTGTAACAAAAACAATAAAGCAAGAGAGGGGAATGAGAATGACAGATGACAGAGGGCAGGAGGTAAGGGTTGTAATTTAAAATAATGTACTTACTGAAGGCTGCAAGAAACAAGGCGGTGTTTGAGAAGGAAAAAAGTGAAGGAAATGAAGGAAACAAAAGAGAAGAAAATCCATGTGGACTTTTGGGAGTAGAGGTGTGTTTCACCTGGGTGAGGACAGCGAAGAGTAATTAGGGGAAGGGTAGGAAGGGTAGGAGGGGTAGGAGGGTAGGAACATAGGAGGTGAGGTCAGGGAGTGGGCAGGGTGGCATGGGCTGGGCCTTTTCCTCCCGGAGAGACTGACAGCCACTAGAAGGTTCGGAGCAGCTCCCACTTATGTTTCAAGAGTCCCCCTGCTGCTGCTGCTGCTCTGACACTGACTGGACTCTGGAGGCACCTGGGAGCGGGGGCTGGCGGGAGCGCACAGACCAGGTGAGCAGTTGTTGGAACGCAGGTGCCCCCCGAGCGTGAGAAATGGCTGCTTACAGAAGAACTTTATGGATTGTGCTGGGGCTTCACCTACAGGGCGGGGTAAAATGAGTAGTGGTCTGAAAGCTTGAGTGACACGGACAGGCTCTCACGTTCAAGAACGTAAAGCAGTGTAGCAAAGTGGCGCTTTGGGATCATAGACAAGCGTACAGGTTTGTGGCTGGGATGACAATTCCTCCAGCTCTAAAAGCGAGGCAAAGATGAACTGAGGAGGGCAGCGGATATCACAAGAGGGCAGGGCTCGGGAGCAGGGCTGCCTACAGTGGCGCTGGTGGGGGTGGGGAGGTGGCACAGAGCCCCCCCCCCCTTAGATGTCAAGTGTGCCGCAGGAGACAGACACCTGAAACCAGCGGATGAGAGCAAGTGCCAGGCAAAACCGGAGCACCTCTAAGAAACAAGGTGGAAACGTGGTTAGGGTTAGGGTGAGGCTCCCCCACATCCCCACCCCCGTGGATGGGGGGTTCAGGTGGGGGCCGTGCGCATGGGGACGACGGATGCGAAAGGACAGCCTCATCAAGATTTTCCTTTGTGCAAAATCAGAGTGAAAATATAAAGTGGCTCCTTCTCTTCCTGGGAGTGACACTGATTGAAGATGATCCTCCTAAATTTTATTGCAGAAAATGAAGAACGGCTCCTGGTGAGTGTGATTTTCTGCCTCCCTGACCTCGCGCCCCGCCGGTGCTGCGGCAGAGACGGCTCATCCTTCACCGGCCTCCTGCGCGCCACGGGGCGGCGTTCACCTCGGGGCGACGAGCATCTCTCACCTGGACAGAGCCCGGGATCTGACTGCAGTCGGGGCTCATTGTGTTAATCTTCCAAATCCTTCAGGCCAGAGCACAGTCCCTGGGAAAGGCCTGATTCCGAACCTGAAAAGGAAATAAAGGGGAGAACGGGCTAGCACGTTAACCATTTCCTCTCCGTGAGGCTAGCACCACACACTTCTCGTGCATGATCTACGCTCGGGAACTCGCCAAACACCCGGGGAGTCAGGCCCTTGAAGACGATTAAATGAAAGAACTGAAAACACTTAAGTGACTTGCCCCCGTCACCTCCACCCTCAGTTTCTCACTGTGACGTCACAATCACCCCATTTCAGTCTGCTGCTCCAGGAAGGAGATCTTCAGCCTGCCCCTCTCTTTTGTTTTGAATAACTAGTCACATCTGGCTAGTCATCCCTGTGTTTGCACCCTGTTCTCCAAAATAATGACAGGGGCATTTTCTTCTGTGAACGTGAAACCCCCGGTTCCTCTCCATGGTGGCAGAGGGAGAGGGAACACTCCACCAGCTGACTGCACGGAGCCAGACCCTCCCGGGAGACAAAACCACCAGGTGGAGCATCTCCGAGTGCCCTGTCGCTGGGAGCCCCTCTCTGGCCAGGGCACCGGGAGCTTCCATTCCACATGGGGCTGCTGCCCTGCACGCCCCGCTGGCTGCAAACCTGCAGGATTCCAGGAGAAGGAATGGGGACAGATACTTCTATTTTCCAGGCATATCCTTTGTGACAAGTTTTGTACTCACTATTTGATATATATGTAAGACTTCACGTAACTCTCATGAGCAAGATGTTATTTCCATGAGGAAACTGAAGCCCAGAGGGTTTGCCCAGCCTGTGAGAGGCTTTCCTGGGAGGTGGGCCCAGGCGCAGATGTTTGCAAAGCCCATGTTCACTGCAGGTTGGGCCCCGGGAGGCCTCGCTGTCCTGGCACGGTCTGGCGGTGACTCTCTTGATCCTTTTCATCAAGCATCAGGAAAATCAAATCCAGAGAATCAGACTTGTCAGAAGGGCCGAGCTCAAAGGAGACCAAAGAGGCATCCTGGCTGTTATGGTAACTCGGGTATGTGACCATGGGGAGAGTGGATTGTAACCTGCCTGCTACCAGCGTTCAAGGCTGACAATGTCCTGAGAAGTCTTGGAGTCAGACAGACTGGCTCCCAGACCTGGCTGTGCCACTCCCTAGTTCTGTGACCTCGGGAGGCCTTTGCATTTCCTCCACGAGGAACTGGGCACAAAAACGTGATTCCTCCCAGGTTTCTTATGAGGCTAAAATGAGGCAGTTTCAGTACATTTAATACCACGCTTGTTGTATGTTGGATAATTCCTTAGCAGTAGTACGTGTTGAATAAATAGTACTCGTACCTACAGTCATTTCAATGTCTGTAGCAGTCTGCTTGGCAGGGTCATAGTTATTTGTAATTGTTTAGAGTCATGATTGGAGGGAAGAGATGAGAAGGAAAGAAAATGAACAGGAGCAAAAGACAGGGACGCTGGTGGGCAAAACTTGAGGAAACTGGTGGGACCACATGTGATGTGGCAGGTGGCAGGCAGGCAGGGCACCTTCCAAGGAGGCTGCAGGGCCCCAGGGGTGAGGTGATGAGCCCCCAGATCACCTGGGATGGTCGTGATGGGTAAAGGAGAGGAAGAGATACCTTATCTCAAGGTCATTTTCTTTTTTCTTTTGTATGACCTGAAACAACAAAATTTATTTTCTTACAGCTCTGAAAGCTGAAAGTCTGAAACCCAGGTGTTGGCCAAACCATCCATACCTTCCCAGAAACCTGCAGGGGAAGATTTCTCTATTATTATTATTATTGTCATAGCTCCTGGTAGTCACAGGCATTCCTTGGCTCTTGGCAGCATAACTCCAATCTCTGCCTTCATCCTCAACATGGTCATCTCTTTCCCATGTGTCTGTGTGTCCTCACTCCTCTTCTTTTTCTTTTATTTCATTTTCTTTTTAATTTCAGAATATTATGGGGGTACAAACATCTTGGTTGCATATAATGCCTTTGCCTCACCCAAGCCAGAGCTACAAGCGTGCCCTTCCCCCATAGAGCGCACTTTGCACCCATTAGTTGTGCGTTTACTCAACCCCTCCAGCCCCTTTCCACCTGACCTGCACCCGATGAATATGACTAACATGTGAACACATTAGTGTTGATCAGTTAGTACCAACTTGATGGCGAGTACATGCAGTGCTTGTTTTTCCATTCTCATGATACTTTACTTCGAAGGATGGGCTCCAGCTCTATCAAGGATAATATAAGAGATGCTAGATGATCATTGTTTTTTGTAGTTGAGTAGTATTCCATGGCATACATATACCACATTTTCTTAATCCACTTGTGTATTGATGGGCACTTGGGTTGTTTCCACATCTTTACAATTGTGAATGGTGCTGCCATAAACATTTCAGTGGAGATGTCTTTATTATAGTATGTCTTTTTTTCCTTTGGGTAGATGCCTAGTAGTGGGATTGTTGGATCAAATTGTATTTGTATTTTTAGTTCTTTGAGATATCTCCAAATTACTTTCCACAGGGGTTGTACTAATTTGCAGTCCCATCAGCAGTGTAAGAGTGTTCCTATCTCTCCACATCCACACCAG
>CM052446.1:5705437-5811299 GCA_028533085.1 Varecia variegata | reverse complement strand
CTGGTGGGACCCACAAAAAGCACAAAAGTCTTTGTCAAGCAACAGTATGACATTTTTATGAGCATTCTTAGGCTATTCTTTCCTTTTTACCCCAGGCCATCTCTTTTCTTAGGAAACACCAGAGTCTTCCACTTGTTTTCTATTCTAAAATGATGGTGTCGGCATCCTGGACTCTCCTTCCTGGACTCCGCCATCCGTCAGTCCTGCTCTGGGAGTGCGCTGGCCCTCGTGAGACCCTGTGTCTGCCTGTGTCTGAACACGCTACCAAGACCTCAGCCATCACCTTCCGCTGTGTGGCCAGCTACCTCCATAGCCCATCTCCTGATGGTGCTGGCAATTTTTTCAGGTTTTAAATCCTGATCCAGCATATTAGATACCTACATATTAGACACCCTTCCCTGATCCTGTAATGCAGATGCTTGGTAGAAATACCACTGTGGCCTTTATATGACTGTAATAAACATTTTAACAGGACCAAACACACATGCAGCCCTTTTTCCCAAAGTAGTGATTCCTACCCTAGAATCAAGAACCAGAGAGGGAGGCAGGGCATTAGCATAAGGTCACCAGTAGTTTATTTTGCCAAGTAAGGGAATTTTTTATTTAAAAAAGAAGGAAGGCACTCTGGGAGGCCAATGCGGGAGGATCATTTGAGCTCAGGAGTTCAAGACCAGCCTCACAAGAGCGAGACTCCGTCTCTACTAAAAAAATAGAAAGAAATTAGCTGGACCCCTAAAAATATATAGAAAAAAATAGCTGGGCATGGTGGCACATGCCTGTAGTCCCAGCAAGCTGAGGCAGAAGGATCACCTGAGCCCAAGAGTTTGAGATTGCAGTGAGCTAGGCTGACGCCACGGCACTCTAGCCTAAGCAACAGAGTAAGACTCTGTATCAAAATAAATAAATATATATATAAATAAATATAAAAAGGAAGGAAGGGAGGGAGGGAGGAAGGGAGGAAGAGAGGGAGGGAGAAAGGAAATGACTATTATCTGCTATCACCATCATTTTATAAAAGAAAAGACATTAAAACAAAACAACCAACAACAGGAAAGACATCATCTCAAAATAAAGAACAGCCTTTACATGACTCATGTTATATATTTAGTTCATGAAAAGCTCACAAAATTGTCCTAATTTTCGTTATTTCTCCATGGGCTGGCCTGGGCACTCAGCCCAATATGAGGGGTCCCTATGCACTGAAAAGACCTGCCCATTGCCCCTGATAAATCCCCCAACACGGATCCTTGTTCCTTCCCCATCACACCCCCACCTCCACCACCATCAAGGCACTGCATATCCTGGGGCCACAGCACACGTTTAACCAATATTTGTGAATAAATAGAAGTAAAAATAAATATGATTTATAGGAAATAGGCTCCACTGAGTTAAAAATTATCTCCAGCAATCTTTAGCCCAGTGACTATTGATCTGGTTGCAAGAGAAGTTTCATTTGTCAGAGGGGACTTGGCCAAGAGAACAGTTTATCGCCTTTCTGTGACCAGGCAGATTTGTCTTGTGTGACATTGACTCCCGAGTCCTACATATCCCCTGCCTTCCAGTGGGCCTTAAATCCCAGCGGCCTGGCTCTAGGCGCTCGAAGCCCCACCGACATCAACAGGGTGGCACAGCGATGCCCCGGCACCTCCCACGTCCGTAGCTGTGCAAAGCCCAGACGCATCTGCAGTCAGCCCAGGTTCACGCACGCCACGGCTCTCAGGTTTGTTTCGTAAGTGACTCAATGAGAGCTCTCCCCTCCTCAGCCCCCAACTAATAGCTGACAACCCTAACTCCAGTCATCCTCGTTTCCTAATGCATCCATGGCATTGCCTGATAAATTTTCTTAAAGTTCAACTCCTACTATAGCTTTCCCCAACTCAACAATCTTTAATGACTTTCCATTAGGCCCAGAAAAAAGCCCAAGTCCTTAGATAAGCATTAAAAGTCTCCCATAATCTGACTTTAATGTATCTTTTCAACTGCAATTCCTTAAAACAGTTTGTCTTCAACTCCCCTGTGGCCTCTTCAATATCGGCTTTGCCTATTAGTAAGTGTTTCTGTCTTACATCTTCTACAAGAGAATGAGCTGGATGCCTCCCAAACATTAGCACAAAGTCCTGCAAATACTACTTCAAATTACAACTGTTGGATGAATGAACAAGGTGGGCAGACGCAGATAAGCGAAGACGTAACTCATATTGTGATCTGTCCCAGTACCTAGCAAATGTGACGTGCATCATTGGTGGTCAGTGCACAGGCATCGGATAAAGAGAGGAGGGAAGGCAGGGAAACAAGAAGAAATGGAGGGAGGGAGGGAAGGGGAAGGGAGGAATGAGCTCAAGGGAGGTCAGAATTTAGATCATATTACAGTCCTATCAATTAAGTTTCTCTCTTGGACCACAGGGCAAAGGAGGAGAGGGTAACACAGGGACAGTGAGGGTGATTCAGATGCTCTGAAGCAGTTCTGTCCCCAGAGGGTCAAGGAAAGGAGAAATAAAGTCTCACATCAGAGGCAGTGGGAAGCCCTGTCTGCAGCAAAGGAGGAAAAAACTGATTGTCTTATGTACAGGCAAGTTGGCGAAAGATTTGGTGAAAATCAAACACAGAAGTGCCTGGTGGTTTCTAACTGGTCCTCATGCTCCTGTGCTCTGTGCTCAGCTCTTCTTCCAGATGCCACTCTGCCAACCAGCAGGGGTCCCGGCAACCATCTGACACTTCCTACAGTCACTGAAAGGCAGCAGCCACACAAAGGCAGCTGCTGTAAGCAGACGTCTCTCCCCAGCCCCCCTTCACGGTCCACTCTGGTGCTTTATCAGCAAGTTCCAGCCTGTCCACTTGCCCCCTTTCTGCAGGACACCCAGTCCCCACTCTGCTCTAACCATCCCCCTTCCCCTTCTAGACCTACTCAATGTCCACACTTCGCACAGGCACAGAAGGTCCAATTCCTACCGTAAACCCCAAATCCCACAGGACTCAGAGTGGATCTCCTCCCTTGATTAAACCCCAACTAACAGGAAATGAGGAGGCCTCTCTACTCCCAAACTTTTTTAGACAGGAAATAGCCTGAGGAAACGATTCCACTGTGAACATGAACTAATTTCTTATGTAAAAGCAGCTGTATTCAAATGTACGCAGGGTTTATTTAAATCAGGTATGGTAAGACGGCAGGCACAGAAATGACTGTCATGAAGGAATAAGTTTACTCACAGATCCCTAGAAACAGCAAGCGCAGTGGTGGGCCATGCAGGGCCACACGGGCAAGTGCCAGGGACAGTCAGGAGGTCAGAGAGGGGTGTGGGGGGAAGAATGGCCAACAACTTTGCTGGGTTTTCACAGGAAGGAAAGGACAAGACAGGGCAGTTCGACTGCAGAGTAAGTGCGGGAATGGGTAGTTTGAATAAATTCAGGCAGGCTCTGGGCTAGAGCGGTGGGCCCTGGTTGTCTGTAATCTGGCCCTTGGGTGATTTATGGCAGGGGGAATATTGGCTTGATCTGTGAGAGTTTGGTAAGGAGATGGCTGTTTGTTTGTGTACCAAAGGCATGTTCCCAGGGAAGTAATTTGCAATCTCTAGGAATTAGCTTGCACTGGCAGGGGCAGTGTCTCCAGAATCAAGTCCCCAAATGCCAGAGTATCAGGAATCCAGTAAATAATAAAATATAGTCAATACAAGAGAGATGACTCAGAGGGTGGAGCCAAGGGCCCAGACAACAAAACTAAGATCTTAGGAGAACCATCACCAGGGAGCAAAACTGGGTTCTAATCAATATTCACTTCTTACTCCCAGAGCAGGGGGAGTAGCGATGCCTGCCCAGCTGGACTTCAGAATTTCTACAGAGCCCTGATGTTTATATACCTCCAATCTCCCTCCTTTTTGAACATAAGTTTCTACTGCAGTAGTCCTATACCTGCCCCATTATTATATGCTAAATTATTTCTCTAATTTATAAGCCATCAAATTAATAAGAACCCTGTTAAAGGAAAGGTATCTCAAGGTAAGTTTCTCAGAAGCTTTTGGACCTGATTAAGTGACAAGATCCTAGCCTTCAGGCCTAAGCCTGATGTTGTAATTGGATAAGATTTTTGTGGTTCTTGGGATGTGGAGGAGTATATTTTGCATGTGGGAGGAATGTAAATAATTCGTGGCCACAGGGTGAACTGTGGACAGTTAAAGATGGTGGTAACTTTTTCTGCCACTCTTCTCATCTAGAGGTGAGACGTATTTCCCTCCTGTTGAATGTGGGCTGGCTTTTGGACTTGCTTTGACTAATAGAACATGGTAGAATTGACCCTGCTTAACTTGCAAGTGTGGACCTTAAGAAATGTGCAGTTTTTGTGCACTGTGAGCACTCTCTCTCGGAGCCCAGTTGCCGCACAGAGAAGGACACATTGGATCTTCTATTTGGATTTGGACAACTCTCGTCTGTTCTTTGGGAAGTTTTCTTCTCTACTCTCTTATGTTAGTGGAGACAAAGACTCTTAAAACAAAAAAATATATATATATATATATATATATATACACATATATTAAAATTTCCTTTGGAGATTGATACCCAAATTTTCTTTGGAGATTGAATAGAGAACTAACAAGCCTTCTATGGGTTCTAGCCACTTTGTTTTCATTTTGTTTTTACATTGCTGCTGGTGCATCTACATATCATAAAAGTATATCTTCCCACTCTTATAACAAAAATTTTAAATTTCCTTTATAGATTGATGCTGCTGAATGAAAAGGTAGTGATGGTTTATTTATGTGATTCTAGCTGCTCTGTTTTCATTTTGCTATTGCATTGCTTTTGGCAAATCTACATATAATAAAAGGATATTTGTGTCTGTTTGCCTGAAGCTTGTTAATAGCTTTCCGAAGTGGCCTAAAACGTGATTAAGATTACGCAGGAGAGTCACCACAATTTGGGATCCAAATCAGACCAACCTAATTTGATGGGTGCCCTTGAGCTCTTGCACTCCTCAGCCAGGTAAAGAAACAGAATTCTGAGATTTGTGTGCACATGTAGCTTTCGGGATGTAGTAAGTAAAAATACAGACCATCCAGTTAAATTTGAAGTTCAGATCAACAACAAATACGTTTTTTAGTATAAGTCTATGTTGTACAATATTTGGACATTCTTAACTAAAAACACATTAATCTGGATGCCCTGTATTTTACCTGACAACCCTATCGTAGGTTACTGAAAGGCATACGGAGAACCAGATGTGTTTCCTGTGGTCATACATCCCTTTAAAAAATGTGTCTCTCTAATTTTATGGGATCCATAGGGATGTGGTTATGCTTTCACCTGTGGTATGAAACAGGTGATAGACAATCCCCAGAACCCAAAGCAGTAGGGGAAGAGCCTTCACAGCAATTGGGCACTCGTGATAGGCCCAATATTTCACAATGTTATTTCATGCAGTGCTCACAAGTGTGATGTGAGTGCTGCCACTTTGCTAATGAGTGACCAAACACTCAGAGAAGGGCTTGCAGGGTCCCACAGCTGGTGAGTTGGGACTTAGCTCTCTGACCCAGATGGCCCTGGCTCCCTAGCCTGCGTTCTTATGGTTCCATGGCACGCTGACATCTAGGGAGCTGAGGGCACAGTGGGGATGCCAGGAGGGAATGCAGTTCTTGCTATTTTTCTGCCACTCCTGCACCTCTAGTGTGTTTCCTCGTTGCATGACATTTGAGAGGCCTGTTGATAACTCTATACTTTATTGAGGACAAATGAAGGTAAGAGAGAAACAGGGAAGGTATAGAAAAGACATAAAATGTGCCTCTTTCTTAATCTCTGAAGGCAGAATAAATCCTTATCCAGTGACTTAAACAGTCCCTTAGCCATTTGCTCTTGTCACGTACAGATGGTAGCAGATTCCTCCTCCATGAAAAGGGACTAGCAGAGGGATTGCTCTGCAGTAAGCTTGTGGTTAAGTGGTCCTGCTTGGATCCCTGGAGTCCAAGTGGAACGAAGTCTATTGTTACATGGGAGAGTCTTTTGGCACAAAGTAGAAACAGCAGGGCTACTCCTGTGGAGGTGCAGAACAGGTCTCTCACCTTGGAGTATTGCCGGAGGGAAGACGGAAGAAAAATGGGGACACAAGTCAATGTCAAGTAAGTTATGGGTCCCAGTGCTGTGTAGTTCTGACCTGTGCTGCTTGGTGGGGAAGAGGAGCCTCAGCAAGTGACATAGAGGAGTTTGATTATAAAAAAGTAGTGAATATTCTGTTACCCCATGTGGAGGTTTCCTTTCCAAAAAGGAACAAGCCAAATTGTCACATTGATTTCCTTTTCATGAAGGACTGACATCTGTCAGCCAGGTTAAATATTTGAGTCCCTGGGCAGCTATCACAAAATACAAGCAGTCCCTCGGTTATGGACGACTAGACTTATGGTGTTCCACACTTAAGAACAGGCTACCAAGGTTCCCTATAAGAACAATTTATAGTTAAATAATTAAAGTATTAATTAGGGAGCTAGTTTCTTCCATTCATTTAAAGAAACCCGCATGGCATAAGTGCTTGGTTTGTGTAGCAGCTCGTCTCATAGGTGGTTGGAGAAACACAGAAAGACAAAGAATCAGAAGATCTGGAGCTGAGAAAGTTATGGCAGAAGAATGAGCTGCAGCCTTTTGTCTCACTGAAGCAGGATTTGCTAAGCTTGAGGAGCAAGATCCTAACATTTACAAAGGTTTACCGTGCAGTAAGTGAGAACATCAGCTACTATAAGGCCATTTGTGATGAAAAAAAGACAAAGGCTGTGCCAACAACCCTAGACACCTTTTTCAAGAAGCTGACGTCAGTTCTCGACTCCCCTCCCCCTGCCACAGAGTCAGACCCTGACCCTCCAGCTCCGGCTCAATCCACTCCAGCTCCGGCATCTCCTCCATCACCTTCCGATCAATGTCAGGCTAATTTCTTGCCTCAAAAGTGCCCCTTCCAGTAAGCAAGACACTAATGCAACATTAGGTGAGTGTTAACCTTTAATATTCTTTGTGGAAATTTCTCCTATTTCTTATCTAAACCTTTTGTTTGAGTTTGTTTTTATGTTCTGTTTGTTAGAATTAAAAGAAAGAGCACAACAGTTTCTGTAACTTATTATTACAGTATGGGGGCATTATTATTGTTATTACAGTATTACATTATTATTATCACATATGAGCCATTATCGTATTATTGTTATCACATATGCACTGTTCAACAGGGATCCGAGTTACATACAAATCTGACCTAAAGATGTTCTCAGGAACGTATCTCGTCCATAACTTGGGGACCATAAACTGGTACCTTATAAACATTGCAAATTTATTTCTCACCGTCCTGGAGGCTGGAAGTCTAAAATCAAGGCTGATTTGATGTCTGGTGAGGGCCTGCTTTCTAATTCATAGGTAGCACCTTCTTGCTGTATCCTCACACAGCGGGAGGGGTGAGAGGTTTCTCTTCCTACTCTTTTATAAGACACTAATCCTATTCATGACGGTTCTGCCCTATGACCTAATCGCCACCTGTCTTACTCTGTGCTGCTATTACAAAATACGTGATACTGGGTAATTTATAAATTTTATTTCTCATAGTTCTGGAAGCTGGGAAGTCCAAGATCGAGGTGCCAGCAGGTTTGGTTTCTGGTGAGGTCCTATTCCATCAATGGCATCTTCTCTCAGTGGCATTCATACCCAGTGAAAGGCAGAGGGCAAAAGGGGAGAAACACTGTGCCCTGGCATGGAGACCAGAGAGGTGACGGTGCCCCTCAAGCCACTTTGCAAGGCACTAGTTCATTCACGAGGGCACAGTCCTCATGGCCTGATCAGCTCCTCCCCCAGCTCTTAATACCACCACAGTGGGGATTAAGTTTCAACACATGAATTTTGGAGGGGACACATTCATATTATAGCACTGCCCCAAGGCCACACGTCCTGACTCCGTCACCTTGGGGGTGAGGATTTTGACATATGGATTTGGGGGAGTACAAGCATTCAGGTCATAGCATTAAGTAATTCCAAACCTGGTTTCTATTTTTGACCACTTCTTTCCTTGTGCTAGAGAGCTGAGAATAAACCACTCAGCATTTATTCTCGAGCTTGACCTAAATCATCTTTCTGGAAGGACGCTGACATGAAGGGAAACCAATGGCCCAACGCTAAACTGAGCAGATAACTTACAAAATACTTTTGTCCCTGTTGAAGCAACTGGGAACCATGAGACAGAAAAACGGTTCTGTGGCCCTCAGCCACTCACAGATGCCACTCAGGATGGTTCTCTTCCCAGGGTCTACACGGGCTTATATCACTACTAGGATTACAACTCTGGGGAATGCTCACAGCAGGCAAAATATAGCAAATTCACTAAAAGTACTTCTGCTTCCATATTGATTCCCCCGGAGAATTGTGCAAATTCTTCTCCTATTTCTGCAAGAAACACCTTATGTGTATATTTCTGGGATGGAAGATAGTAGATTTCAATCAGTTTTCCAAGGAAGTCATGAACCCCAAAATTGCACTTCACTGATTTAGAGTCTGTAAATGAAGAATGATTTGATGCTTTGACTAGAACAGAAACCACCTCTTATTGTTTGGTTTCCAGGCAGTTTTCAAGGGGCAAATGAATTCATATATCTTGAGCAGCAACTGTGTGCCGGGTAAGTAGTGTTGAGATCTGACAGGTATTATTCCCTGGAGTCTTCTAATTCCTCTGTGATGTGGATATCGGTTTCTCTGGTTGGCACCTGAGTTGACCTGCACTGAATAACAGCGAGTGAGCAAGTTCTCTCGTGTCACTCACAGCCAGCGAATGGCCCAGCAAGCACACCTAGCCAGGCCTGTCTGAGTTCACAGCTGGGCATTCTGTTGTCTGCCTTTTACTTCTTCGCTCATAGAAGGCCAGTTTGTTCCTTTGCTGTTGGACTGGTGCCACACCCCTGTCCTTACCAGCCATCAGTGCCTATCAGCTTGTGGTCCTGATGCTTCTGGGAACCAGGATATTGAAAAAGGTTCTATCTGGCCCTCTTCTGCTGAGGGCCTTTGCTGGCTCTGGAACTCACTTTGCTCTCCTTGCCACAGGCTGGATGCATCGGGCAATTAACTCTTCCACCTCAAGGAATCCTCAGCCACGACGGTGAAGGTGGTGATGAACACCCACTCTGCTGGCCCTTGCTGAGGCAGTGCTGATGTGCGTCCCTAGGTCCCTAGTCTGCAGTTTTCCTCTGCCCCCAGGACCCTCGCTCTGACATTGGCAGCTGGCTTGCTAACACCTTTCTGTGACTGACTTCCCTTCCATGTGTCCTTTCTCCATTCCCCTAGGGATGATTTTTAGACCATCTTCCTTAGTATTGTCTAATGGCCTGATTTTGAGAGGGCACAAAGACATGTGGCTTCAGCTACTGGAAAATAGACGGAGGGTTAGAAGGTGTGTGTGTGTGTGTGTGCGTGTGTGTGTGTGTGCACATGCACATGTGATAAGAAAGGTGAAAAAGAGTGACAGTCTAACATGAAAACTACCACTCCTGCCTGAATTCTTTTTCATTTGTAAATGTGATAAAAATCCCTACCTTACATACCCATTGAGTGTATTAAATAGCATCATGCATGGGAAGCTGCTGGTCCACAGTGGGTGTTCAATAAATGTTGAGTGATTATAGCAGAGTTGAAAGGTCATAAATTTTGGAGAATAAAACACCTGGGTTTAAATTTTGGATCTGTAACTTACTAGCTGTATCGGTTTGGGTAAATTACTCTGAGTCTCAATGCTTTTGTCTGTGCCAGGGGCGTAAAGATACTCTCCACCCAAAGCTGTGCTGAGGACAGAAGTACGAGATGTATGTGAAAAAGCTACGGAGGGGACATTGGGAGTTTCCAGACCATGAGAGCAACTTTGCTTCTGCTTCTCCTGCTTCGAGGCTCCAGACAGAGCCTTCTGGGCAGGGTGAGGTTTTCCAGACTTCTCAGTCCTACTCTCGCAGGAATGAAAATCACACTTGCAATTTCTCCCAGTGATTGATAGGCGTTTCACGATGATTTTATCACTTGGTGGAGGATGAAAGTCACTCGATGATTAGCCGGTTTCCTCCATTAAAACCCACTGCCCAAGACATACTCTAATTACCCACAAATTCCTGTTAGGCTGTATAGTGTAATTGCTGTTCATGCTCCAATTAAGGGGCAATTGCAAGCTGAGGGGAAAAAATGTGTTTTACTGCTTCAGTTTTGAAATTCATGTATTTTGGAACCTTAATCTACTCCTGGTCTACAGAGTTCCATGTAGAGTGATTTTCCTAGTGGTGTGACCTTGGGCAGGATAATTCTCGATGCCCAGCATCTTCATCTACTCAGTAGGGACAGTGAAAGCACTCACTGTTTAAGATAATTCAAAGGGTCAGATGAGAAAATACACAGAAAGTGAAAGTACCTAGCAAATAGTAGTCTCCCAGTAAATGTCATTCTCGTCTCCATCATTATCACCACTGTCGCCAACACTGATACTGCTACACTTGCTACATGCAATTATCCCATTCTGGGCAAGTGAGTCAGGAAGAGATACATCTTCCTGGTGTGGCAATACACTTGACAGAGCTTAATAAAGGGTTAAAAGCAATTAATCAGGTTTCTTTACTGAATACTTCTCTGTACATTCAATTCTCTAATCTGTGTCACAAATCTCGAAAAAAGGGTTAGGAGGCAGCAAGGACCACAGTGGCAAAGAGTGTAGACTTTGAAGCCAGAGACGCCTGGATGCAAAAACCTGGTTCTGTTCTGCCCCAACTGGCCTCTTGACCCTCAGGCTCCACATCTACAAAATGGGTCTAATAGTGCTTCCTTGGTAGATTTATGTGTAAGGATTAAATAAGATGATATATGAAAAGTGCCTACCACAGTGTGTGCACTTATACATTCAATAAAGTTCAATTTGTTATTGCCAGTTTTTTTTTTTAAAATTGGGATTATACTATTCCACTGAAGCTGTGCAGAGCCTCTCTTCTGCAAAGTTACAGAATTCTATGAAGAGAACAAATATTTCTTCAGAAGATTTTTCGCAGAAAATCATAGTGCTATCATACAAAGTGAGGGTGGATGCTGAGAAAAACAGGCTCAACTGGTTTTGCACACAGTTGACACCGCCCAGGATGTATAAGGACCCTGATGGGGAGGGGGGGCTGTGGTTTCACCACTAATGTATCAGTGAAATCTGCATGAGGAAGATGTTGTTGTTGTTGTTCTTGTTGTGTTCCTGGGGAGAAGTAGAAGAAATTCCCAAGTAAAATGATACTTGGAAGGAACTCAGCATATGCCCAAGGTGGGCAGAACAGAATCGGTGGCATGATGATCTAACATCCCCTGGTGATCAAATCATTCCATTGATCAACTAGGAACTGTCCCTTTGTCAGATAGGCGAGGGCTTTGTCCAACAGTCCGAGTCTATGAGGCGTTGTGGTAGATGCCAAGTCTCAGGTCCCCAGGGTACCCTTGTTTCCCAGTTTCCACTGTTAGCAAGAGCCTGAGGAGTGTGGAATGAGCTCTGGTCCCCAAGCACTGCCAAGTCTGCAGGGACATGGCCAAGGGGCTTCCACCCACCTGCAGAGCAATCCACTGAGCCTTTGCCTGCATGCCCAGAGGAACAGGTTTAAGCATTCCTTTCATCCTCCCCATGTTAAAACCCAGATCCATAGATCTTATACTTGAAGAGCAGGTGGCTAAAATGCCCTTCCTCTGTTTCACCCAAGAATTCATTTCATGCTGAGCAGAATGGATCATGTTTCCCTGTGGTTCCCAGGTTTCCACTGTTGATGCATTACCTACTCACGCTCTGGCACATTTGTTTCTGCCTCAAATTTCCTAGAGACTTACCGAGGTGATGTTCATAGATTTTCCCGTTTATGTTGTTTCCTCGTGCATAACAATGATCTGTTGGCTTTCATTTCCGTTAATGACCCTCTGAATGGGGAAATGTTCCCTTGTCATGTCACATGTCCGATGCTGGCCTGATTTCAGAAGGTGAAATAGTCTTGCATGGTGACGACCCAAAAAGCTTGCTCTCCACTCTTTTGCAGGCTGGTGGCAAGCCCCAGTACAAAAGGGGAGGGTATCAGAGAGGGACAGACTGGCGCAAGGTAAAGAATGAAAATTTTGGAGCCAGATAGACAAAGATTTGATTTATAGTTCTGCCACTTTCTAAATGTCTAGAAATGACGTGCTTGGGCAAGTCATTTAACTGCTTTCTGCCTCAGTTTCCTCAGCTGTGAAATGTAGCTAGTGTCTACAGACATTGTGAGATTGTGGTAAGGATTGTGATATTACTGCCATTATCAGTAATAATATAAGGTTCTAGGAATTAGGTGTCAGATGGTCTGTTCTGCCCTTCTCCGTAGGTGGACAACACCAGTAAATGCAAACATCCCCCACGTACAAAGGATGCTTAAACCCTCTACTGTACTTATTCGTTTGCATCTCTCTCTCCTTTAGATTGTGGCTTTCTTATGGGCAGGAGCAGAGTTTTATTTTCATTTGTATACCCAGTAATCAGTAATTAGTAAACATTTATTGAAATAATGCAAATGCCAGCTGTGTATAGAGACAGGATCAGGGACAGTGGGCCCTATTACAGGAAACAGTCCAACCTAGAATGGATACTGCCTTACCCAGGAAAGGGCATGAGCATGGGAGGAGAGCAATAACCTAACCTAACCTAACCTAGGCCCTGGGAGAGGGGCAAAGCAGCTCTGAGCAGAGGGGAGCCAGCCTGGGTAGGTTCCCATGGAGATCGGGGTCTTCCTCAAGGGTTCATAGTTTCAGTCTGAGAATATGAGAGCTGAGCTCTAAGTTGCTGGGATGGGACATGCAAGACTCTGCTCTTCCCTGGGGGAAGGAAGGAGAAGACACTGCACAGACCCACGATGACTTATGAAATTTAGGATTGTGCTATTTTGCTGTGGCCCTTGTAGGAATCTTGATATAAATTCCTCCATGAACCTCAGGGGACTCACAGTACAGGGAGCTGCTGCACTTGGAACAAGTCCTCCAGAGGCTTGGCTGGGGTGAAAGGCCAGGTGGCTTTTCAGGGCCACAGTGCACACAAACACACACACACACACACACACCATTATTCCAATGACAGGAGGAGCCACACAACAACCTGAACGATCAATTACACTCCAAAGGGCAGAGGCAGGTGGGAGCGTGAATGCAGGCTTCCCACCACCCTCACCCCAGCACCCACCATCAATTACTGGGCTCCAAATGCCCCTGGGTACCTGCCTCAGGCATTCCTTTCAGATTTCTCAGTAGGGGATGGAGGCACAGGAGTAGGCGGGGAAATAGAAATGGGAAGGAGGAATAAGGAGAGGAGAGGAAAGAGGGAGGGAACCAGCTATAAGGAAAATGACTGGTGTGCCCAGCTGAGCCCTCCGTAGGCTTCCATTTCCAAAGCTCAGTGAAAAGGAATTTATCTTAAGTTGCTGTTAATGCTCTGAACAGGGATGCTCCTGCTGGGAGCTCCTGTGTGCACCAGGAGACTGCAGCCCTGCTGGGCTTAGTGAGGGGAGGGTGGATGGCAATCGCGTCATCGCCGTCTTAGCTCCCATTAGAATCCATGGGGATTATTTCCTTCCACCCACGGAATCATCCGAGGCCCCCCCACCCCTTCCTCTGATGATGTACACAGCTTTGCCCGGCAAATCACCTTAAATTAGAGACACATTAAGGGCATTGTTGGAAAGGGTGGTCCCCCTGGAGGCTCACCCAGGCCTTCTGCAGAGCCCAGGGCAGATGCAGCTCCCGGCCTGCCATCTCCTCCTTTGACGGTCCCTCTGGAGCAGCCAGACGCCGTCATTCAGTTATTGGGTCACATTCTATAGAGGGAAACCAACGGTAACAAAAATAGCACCTCGCATTTCAAAAATATTTTATAATTTCCAAAGTGCTTTTCATACCTGTCATCTGACTCAGTCCTCAGAATATCCTTCTCCACGAGGCAGGAAAATATCTCATTTGACAGAAAAGAGCATCGCACGGCAAAGTCACCTGGCAGACAGCCTGCGGCAGGTTCTCCCGCGTCTGCCCAGTGGTCTTTCTTCCTCAGGGCGTAGCTCGATGGCAGGTGCCCCGACTTTTTCCCCTCCACATCCAGCGGATAGCTGTTCTCTGCTCGTCGTTACTTGTAATCTCTCGGCCATCGCCGGTGCTTCTATCCTGGTGCAGACGGTGGACACTTTCCCCTCCCCCAGTCTTGCTCACTCGCCTTGCTCCCTGGTGCTGCCTGCAGGAGACAGTGAGACGACTGACAGGTGCTCTTCTTAAAACACAAAAACAACCATGGCCCGGATTGTTCCAGCGGCTCCCACAGACAACATCCCGGCTCTGGCCTGACCCACAGGATCTGTCACTGGGCTGTCAGGTGGTGTCAGTCACGTCTCCCCTAATGCCCCGTGCTTCATGCCACTGACCTACGGCCTCTCTTCTCTGGACCCCTGCTCATACATTTGCCTTCCTGGCATTATAACCCTTGTAATCATCATAATAATTATAACAGTGTAATAGTTATAACATATTTTATTGATGGTTTACCATCAGAGTTATTTAATTCACACGTCTACTTGAGTATCCACCCCACAGCATAGAAGGTGTTGTAAAATACAGCCTCTTCCTCATGGGGCAGATCTCAGTTCAGATGTACCCTCCTCAGATAGACTTTTCCCAACAATCCTCCCTAAAATGACCCACCACCCACCCCATCGCTCCCTGTCTGGGGACCCCGTCTTGTGTCTGTGTGGTAATGTGCTGTCTCCAATCCCACTGCCACTAGCAGAGTGTGAGCTACTTGAGAGCTGAGAGTGCACGTCAGGTGCAACGGTTAATTTCAGATGTCAACTTGACTGAGCTAGGGGATAACCAGATAGCCGATAAAACATTCTTTCTGGGTGCATCTGTGAGGGTGTTTCTGGAAAAGATTAGCATTCGAATCAGTAGACTGAGAAAAGAAGGTCCAGCCTCACCAGTGTGGGGAGACACCATCTGACCAGTCAGTGGCCCAATTAGAACAAAAAGGCAAGAGAAGGTGGAATTTGCTCTCTGCTTGAGCTGGGACTTCCACCTTCTCTTGCCCTTGAACATCAGCACTCCTAGTTTCTAGGCTTTCAGACTCAGACTGAATTACACCCCCACTTTCCCGGGTCTCCAGCTTGCAGACGACAGATCCCGGGGCTTATCGGTCTCTGTAATTGCAAAGCCAGCCCCTAATAATTAGTCTCATTCCACAGATTTTCATATGTCCTTTGGTTTTGTTTCTCCGGATAACTCTGACTCACACATTGTTCATTTGCTCTCAGGCCCCATGCCTAGAACACACCTAGAAAGAACGTGCCCATGGTCATGGGGTTGAATGAGTCAGGACCATTTGGCAACCTGAGGCTTAAAGAACATAATTAACATAATTAAGGTCAACCGGCTGCCAAGGGGTAAAGCCAACTGTTGACTCAGGGTTTGCTGACCCTAAAACCAGCTTCTGGTCTTAAGATCACATGGTCCAGAAAACTTTCTCTAGTGTCACCAAGACAGCGTGTCCCAGCACCCATGAACTCCCATGCTCACTCCCTCCTTTAGGGACTTCATCTTAGTACTAACCCTGTCTTGTAACTGCCCTTTCATGGATCTCTAGACTGCAAGCCACTTGACATCAGGGATGGTGTCTCATTCAGTGGTATCTCTAGCTCTTGTCATGGTCATTGAAACCTAGAGGGTGATATCTTTGTTGAGTGAGTATGGAGGAAAGCAAGCTTCCCTCTCCCAGGCACTCTTGGGCTTAGCATACGGGGTTCCTGGGCCAGCAGCAGCAGCAGCAGCCGCCCCTGGGAACTTGTTATAAATGCAGATTCTCAAGCCCCTTCCAGATATACTGAATCAGAAACTGGGAGTGTGGCCCGGCCATCTGTATTTTCAAAAGCCCTCCAGGTGATTTTGACAGTTGCTGAACTTTGAGAATAGCTGCTTTAGACAGAAGACAGACACCACTAAGCAAACTTAATCCTGGCTGGCTCCCAGATTCCCTCAGGCCATGGGATGCTGTGGTCTCTGAGTGGAAGGCCCTGCAAGGTGCAGTCTCCCAGTCCCTACTGGAGCAGTCAGCCTGCCTCCCTGGGCACACTCACGCAAGCCCTTCCCTGTGCAGGGTCCGGGTGGCCTCCTGTAAGAACCTCGTGCCCATGGCAGGAGCCTTGTGCAAAGGAGTTGTCCCCACCTGTGACATTCCTCCCACTCTCCTCAACACCATTCGTGTCTAGGGCACATCATTTGTGTTCCCAGAGTCCTGGCTCCCTACCTGTGCCTCAAACTCATCCTCTGTGAGAATATGAAGTTGGCCCTGCTCCTTCAGGTGCTAATATCCTTCCTGCTTTGCTTCATCTGCTCTCCTGCTTCCTGATAAGCTGGTAAATACCATCACCCAGATTCCTGACACTGTTAACCCCTGTGAAGGTCAGTCCCCTCTGGAGACAATGGGATTGAGCTAATGGCTAACTGCCTTCACAGTCAGGCACAGGAACTAGTTATTTCCTAGAACCCTGTCACCACCTGTGTTCAGCTACTCCCCTGACGTGGCAGGCTTGGCATTGAGGTCTTAGCCTGCCCAGAGTTGGGGTTTTCCAGAGGTGAGCCTTTCTCTAACTTTAAGTGCTCTTCCAACTTCACCCCCAGTGACAAGAGACTCACTACCTCCCAAAGTGGTCCATGTCATCTCTGAACAGCTCCTGGCTATTAGAATGTCCTCATCTGATCACAGTCTCCCTCTCCATCATGTCTGCCATGGCTCCTGGCTCTATAGGCCCATTTACCCTGCCTTCTCTACAACCCCTGACCCCAAAGTATTCACTGACGGCTCCCAAGTCACCACAATAGCTCTGTGGATGCTTCCAGCATGATTTTACTTGATCCTCACTCACTCTATATTTTATCTTTAATGAAATGGAGGCTGAGTGAGCCTGCGTGAGTCATACAGTACTACAAAACCAGGTGGCAGCCTTTCCAGGTTAGGGAAGCAGACCCCAGGACTGATAAGAGAGAGGGGCAGGATCTGCAAATGTGTCGGTGACTGCCTGGAGCTCCCTAGAAGCTGAGCTCTGAGCACAGGAACGTTCCTACTTCGGAGTAGCTTCAATTTATTTTTAGAACATGCCCTGTGGAATTATAAGCTTTGAGGGACATGGGAAAGCACATGAAGTTTCTTAAACTGCTGCACACATGTTATGAGAGGATGAGAGAGGAAACTTGCAAGGGGAGTGAAATGCCAAAGAGGGCATATAAGGAAGGTGAAGGCTATTTGCCAGGCCCCAAAGGCCTTGCCTGGAACATCTAAGCCCAGGTCAAGACCACTGGTGCCACCTTTTTTTCATGGTGTGTGAGCTCCTAGAGGTTCTAGCTGATCTCCTCTGGCCATACAGGACCTTAGTCACTTGAACAGCATCATTGCAAATGAATCAGACTTGGCAGTACATCAGTAACCTTCTGCCCCATCAGTTCATTGAGTTTGGAAATTATCTCAGCTTCTAGGGATAATATTGAAGTGTAGCCCACTGCATACTTTTGGAATATCAACCTGAGTTCTGGAAGAAAACAAATCTACCACTCATTAAAATTTCTGCTTCTCATTACCTCTAGGACATTGGACAAATTACCTAACCTCCTTGCATCTCAAATTTCCCATCTTAAAATGGGTATAAGAAACACAGACCCATTTATGGAAGACGAAAAGAAGCAATACATGTAAGGTTATATCTAATATTGTCATTAGTATTAAATGGCAGGCTAGACCTTTCCTAGTCCAACCCCTCTTGCATACATCTGTACGGTTTGTCCATTGCTGCCTCTCAGAGCCATATGCTCTTACTTGGTTCTCCAGTCACATCATTTGGATTCACATTCTTGTTTCAATATGTTCCATCCTCATTCTGGTGGCTGTACCTAGGTGCAGTTTGACTATTTTCTTCTAAATGTGTATCTTCTGTGCTTGAAAGTTCTGCCATCTGCACCCAGAATTTTGAAGCTCACTCTTGTTTTGCAGCCCTTAATCTGATTCTACCCACCTGCAACTGCACTTGGCATGAAATGACCCAATTTGGTATTGTGAAAAGAAAAATTGCAGGGTTAAAGAAGCCAAAAAAAAAAAAAAAAAAAACAGTGGAAAAGGAGTTAAAATATTTTCCTGCTGTGGGAATATGCAAGCTGTTCCAACTTAGGTCATAAGAATGAAGCATGATGCTACTCTGCAGGAGAAAAGTAGGGAAGCCTGCTTCTCCTGGACTCCCACAACAACTTTGGGTTTGCCTAGGCCACCCGGCAAGGCAGGAGCTGAGATATCAGAGTGCAGCAGGCGGGCAGAGGAGGAGGTGTCCTTCTGATGCACAGACCTGCAAACTCAAAACAAAATATCCACAGAGAATCTAGACTAAATATGGGAGCTGCAACATGGAGAGGATCCTCAGAGGAGGAAACAAAGCTGGGGATAAGCACCACTGAGCCATGGGGAAGGAGGTTATTTTGTGCATAGATGGCTGAGCTCTGGAGCTGGAGAGGAATCCTTGCAGCCTGGGCTTCTCCTCAGTGTGCCTTTGCCAGTGCTCATGTCTCCATTCGTACAGTGATGCACACCTTCACCAGGAAGTATGGGTTCTTGAAGTCTCTTCATGGCTTAGCCTGATCCTTTTATGCTGCCAGGCCATACCCAGTTGAGAGATGCAAATGTCCCAGGCACTGGCTTCTCTGGAGGATGGATGATGTGCAGTGATACAGTTGGCTCAGAGGGGCTTGATGACCAGATTCGGACTTGAGACAAACTCCAACACACTCCAGTTGAATGATCTTTCAGTTAGTTCTTAGCATCCACAAACCCTTTTTCCTTATTTGTAAAATAAGATAGGAGCCATACTTATGTTCACAGTGTTAGATTAAGTGAGAAAATAAATGTATATCACATAACACCATCTGAGATATAATAGGATTTTTAGATGCTTGCATCATAAATATATTTTTACCTATAGATTGGGGATAGGGGTATCAATCCATATTGTATTATACATCCACAAATCATGTCAGGGCTCTTGTCCATGAAAAGATACTGTGTTGAGCTCCATGGGCAATAAAAAAAAGGCATAACTCACAAGATCAAGGGATTTATGGATGACTAGGAGAGAGAAGGGAAATAATGTTCATATGAGAAATAAAGTGAAACCTAGACAAAGACATCTAAAAACATTGTGCCTTCGGAGGAGAAAAGATGACTTGATTTACCAAGTGTCTATTTTGTCCCAGGCATTATGTTAGAAATTTACAAAGCTTATGTTCCATAATCCTCCCAACTACACTGTGGGATAGGTCCCATTTCTATCCCCATTTAACAGTTGTAAACTGAGACTCTGAAGGACCGAGCGACTTTCCAAGTAGCCCTGACTAGTAGACAATGAACAGGATTTAAAACAGTCTGCCTGACTCTTAAGTTCTGCTCTTTCTGGAATATCTCATTGACTCTAAGGAGAGAGAAGGTAAAGAGAAAAGTTGCTTGCATGTCCCCTTGAAAAACTGACTTGCTCTTTCTGCCATTTTTCATTGGATAATAGAGAAACCAAAAGTAATTTTGCAAAGGAGAGGTGGAAATCATGAGCATTTTTTTCCCTGAAATAGTAACTGTGAAAACAGAAGCATGGTTTCTCTCATCAGTGCTGGGTGTGAATAACACGGCAAAGATCACGCAAGATCTCTGATGGCTACAATGGGGAAGCATTCAATGATGATTCATTGGAAATTAGTCCAGAATATCTTTATGAGTTAATGTACCGTGGACATTTTCTAAACTGCAACCTCACAAAGTAGATCGTGGATAAAATATAAAAATTTTTTTAAATTAAGAAATGAAACCAAGAAAGAAACAACTCAGTTTGCAAGCATAAGGAATGCATCTTTGAAGATAGAAGGTGGGAGAAAATAATATTTACTTTAGTTAATGTGCCAGATATTGTGCTCATTGTTTTCTGCATACTGATTGAGGCCTAAGCAAGATAATATTGAACTAGGATCATAATGGACCTAGAGGAGCAAAGGCATTGCCTAGAATGCAGTACGTATTCAGGGAGCTGCCCAGGGGTGCCATATTGAGAGAGCCTGCATAAAAGGGAAGACCACAGAGAAGAAAGCAAGGTGAGGATGGGGAAGAGAGATAGGAAAACCAAGTTCTTATGAAAGTATTATAACACCTGAATGCAGGTACACCTGAAATCAGGTCCCTCCTGGATTCTGTGCTTGTGGAAGGAAGCCATTACATTTTTTCTTAGGTTTAACTAGTTTCAGTAAGAGATACCTTTACTTACAACCCAAAGAGTCCTGACTATTATGAAAATGAGTTCCTGCTGTATCTCCAGCAATGAGGATAATTCCAGGCATGCAGTAGATGCTCAAAGATGTTATTGGAATGAATGAATGATATGCTTGATCCTTCCAAGTCATTACAAGCAATGACACAGAAATAGAAGTAGACTCACGCCTCTTGATTTCTAGTTCATTGCTCCTTTGATTACATGACCTTTACTGATATGAGAAAAGACTTGCACCTCTAATATATAAGGAGGGATGTTTCCTTTTTTAAAATTATCTTTCTATTTTTTATGATTTTAAAAATTCTACAAGCTATGCATGAATACTTTCTCATCATGAGAGATCCACCCACTCCACCACACCCCTATTCCGTTCTCAGTAGCTGTTTGCTGTATGTCCGAATAGATTTTTCTATGCATTTATATAAAGTTAATTAAGTATCAAGTTGATGGTAATCTTTGAGTTAAAAATAAAATTTTAATTTGCCTCAAAATAATCCAAGGAGCATACGGGGGTAGTAATTGGCTGGTTCAGATGAAACAGAATAAGCTATACTGAGTACTACTGAAGCAGTCCAATGGATATGTGGAGATTCATCACTCTATTCCCTCTACTTTTGCATATGTTTGACGTATGTAAAACATATGAAAATAAAATAAAATAAATTTTATTGTAAAATGAATACGTGTATAATGTAAACAATTGAAGAACACAGGAAAGACATAAGAAAATGAAAACATCATATTCCTATTACTCAGAGTTTACCACAGTTAAGTGTACATTCTTATATCACCTTCTAAATATTTATATATGTGCAGACACACACACTCATACATAATTCTTTTTTTGTTTTTTATTTAACCAAAATTAGATTAAAGTATATTTTTTTATTATCTGTTGTTACCATCTTTATGTTATTATTTAGGAGGAGCAATCTCTACATTTCCATGTTTCCATGTCAATATTCAATATTTTTTAATCTCAATAATGCCCATTCAAATTTCTGTAATCATCTTTAACAATTCACTTATTTGTCTATAAGCATTTAATATAGGACCAGTTATTTTATTGATATCTATTTTTATGCCCTTTAAAACTCATGGGAAAAAACTCACCATTGTTGTGATAATTCACAGAGCATATAATTTGCCCATTTAGAGTGTAAAGTTCAGTGTTTCTTAATGTATTTCCAGAGTAATGTAACCATCACAACAATCTGATTTTAGGATATATTTATGACTCCCAAATTGGCAGTCACTCCCCATTCCCCACCTAGCCCTCCATGGCCCCAGGCTCCTTTCTGTTTCTAGACATTTGCCTATTCCGGACATTTTATATAAATGAAATCATACAATATATGGTCTTTTGTGGTTTGCTTTTTTCTCTTAGCATGTTGTTTTCAAGGGTTGCCTTTATTGTAACATATGTTGGTACTTCATGTCTTTTTATTGCCAAGAAATAATATTCTATTTTATGAACATGCCACATTTTGTCTATTCATTATTAGCTCAAGGACATTTGGACTGTTTGGATACTTTTTAGGCATTATGAATAATGCTGCTATAAACACCTGTGTTCAAGTTTTTGTGTGAATATGTGTTTTCATTTCTCTTGGATGTACACCCAGGCATGGAATTGCTGGTTGTATGGTGACACTATGTTATGCCTTTTGAGAAACTGTCATGCTGCACAATCTAAATGTGTGAAATATATGATATGTGAATTAATATCTCAATAAAACCATACTAAAAAGTATTGAATATTTTTCTTCAAGGCTTGTTTTTAAATAGTAAAGCCCTACTAGTAGGGTTCCCTACTGGGTTATTTTCTAAATGTCCTGGATGAGGATTCTCCACTCTCGTTGGTTGGAGCTGGAAAATCTCTCATCCCTGTGTGAGCTCTGATCATTGTTTAGCTTACGGATCTTCAATCATTCTTAACCTGGCCTTGGGCATGGGGAGAGTTGCCCTATATATGCACAGGCACAGACTCAAAGGGAAACCTATGAATATTTCTATTGCTTTTACTCTGTGTAGCTTTTTCCGCTACGATATTTACCCTGGAAATTCTAGCTGCCTCAGCTTCCGCAAACTGTGGTCTCTGTATCATCAACTCAGTGGGACCACAGTTCTATGACTGGTCTCTCCTTCCTCCCCACTGGAGAGGCTTTCTCTAGAAAGTAACTCAGGAATCTGGGGTGATTATGGAGCTCACCGCATTTGTTTCCCTTGTCCTCTCCTGCTCCTGTAAAACAGTTCTTTCATATATTTTATTCAGTTTCTGCTTGTTTATGGAAGGGGAATAAATCCAGTATTTATTCAACCTTGGCCAAATACATTAATTTGTTTTTGTAAACCCTACGTCCCCAAATGGATTTCACAGTGTAGTGATTGATTTTCACGTGAACATGGGGTAAAGAAGTTCAATCAAACACCGTGAAAGATCTGCTTTGACTTTTAGGTCTCCATTTGAGTTTCAGAGCTGTCTGCTTTTACTTTGACAATAAGCACACAGGCCAAAAAATTTTTCCATGAGTTTATTGGGGAAAGGCAGAAATGTATTCTGCTGAAATTACTAAAACTCTCCTACTAGCAATCAAACGTCAGAATTATAGATTTCTAGTTCATCATTACTTTTTAGTGTGCATCCTTTCCCCATGATTACATAACAAAAGATTACATATTTTGGAAATATTGAGGGTTTGGTTCCAGAACATCACATTAAAGCAGATATAATTAAGCAATAAAGTGAGTCACCCAAATTTTTTGGTGTTTCCGTGCATATAAACATTATGTTTACACTATACTGTAGTTCATTAAGTGTGCAATACCATTGACTCTAAGAAAAAGTACATAACTTAATTTAAAAATACTTTATTGCTAAAAGATGCTAACAATCTGAGTTTTTAGGGAATCATCACATTTTTGCGCATGGAGGGTCTTGCCTTGATATTGATGGCTGCTGACTGATCGTGGTGGTGATTGCAGAAGGCTGGGGAGGCTGCGGAAATTTCTTAACGTAAAGCAACAGTGATGTTTGCCCCATTGATTGACTCTTCCTTTTCAGGAAAGACTTCTCTGTAGCATGTGATGCTATTTAATAGCGTTTTATCCGCAGTACAACTGCTTTTAAAATTGGAGTCAATCCTCTCAAACTCTGCTGCAGCTTTACGAAATAGGTATATAGAATTTTCTAAATCTGTTTTGTCATTTCAACAATGTTTGCAGCATTTTCACCAGGAGTAGATTCTATCTCACGAAACAACTTTCTTTGCTCATCCAAAAGAAGCAATTCCTCATCTATTCAAGTTTCATCATAAGATTTCAGCAATTCAGTCACATCTTCAGTCTCTAACTCTGATTCTAGGTCTCTTGCTATTTCAGCCACATCTGCATTTACTTTCTTCATTGATGTTTTGAACCCCTCACAGTCATCCATGAAAGTTATAAGCAACTTCTTCTAAACTCCTGTTAATGTTGGTATTTTGATCTCATGTCATGAATCACAAATGTTGTTACTGGCATCTAGAATGGTGAATCCTTTTCAGAAGATTTTCAATGTACTTTTCCTGGATCCATCAATGGAATCACTATCTATTATAGGTATAGCTTTTCAAAATGTGTTTCTTAAATAATAAGACTTGGAAGTTGAAATTACTCCTTGATCCATGAGCTGAAAAATTGATGTTGTGTTAGCAGGCATGAAAACAATATTCATCATGTACATCTCCATCAGAGCTCTTGTGAGCCCAAGTACATTGTCAGTGAGCAGTGATACGTAGAAAGGAATCTTTTTCTCTAAGCAGGAGATCTCAATAGTGGGCTTAAAATATTCAGTAAGCATCCTGTAAACAGATATGCTGTCCTCCAGGCTTTGAAGTTTCTTTTATAGAGCATAAGAAGAATAGATTTAGCATAATTATTAAGGCCCTTGGGATTTTTGGAATGGTCAATGAGCATTGGCTTAAACTTAAAGTCACCAGCTGTGTTAGCCTCTAAAAAGAGAATCAGCCTGTCCTTTGAAGCTTTGAAATTGGTCCTTGACTTTTCCTCTCTAGCTAATAAAGTTCTAGATGGCATCGTCTTGCAATAGAAACCTGCTTCATCTACACTGAAAATCTGTTGTTTAGTGTAGCCACCTTCATCAATGATCTTAGCTAGATCTTCTGGATAACTTGCTGTGATTTCTCCATCAGCACTTGTGGATTCACCTTGCACTTTCATGTGACAGAAATGGCTTCTTCCCTTAAACCGCATGAACCAGCCTCTGCAAGCTTCAACCTTTTCTTTGCAGTGTCCTCACCTCTTTCAGCCTTCCTAGAATTGAAGAGAGTTAGGGCCTTGTTCTGGATGAAGCTGTGTCTTAAGGGAATGTTGTGGTTGGTTTGGTCTCATATCCAGACCTCTCAAACTTTCTCCAGGTCAGCAACAGGATGTTTTACTTTCTTAAAATTCATGTGTTCACTGGAGTGGCACACTTCATTTCCTTCAAGAACTCTTCCTTTACATTCACAACTTGACTAACCGATTGGCACAAGAGGCCTAGTTTTGACCTATCTCAGCTTTTTATATGCCTTCTTCACTAAGCTTAACCATTTCTAACACTTTTTTTCTTATTTCAAAATATTAATTGTTGGGGTAAAAATGTTTTGTTACATGGATATAATGCTTAACTCGGGGCTTTTGGCGTGCCCATCACCAGAATAGTGTTCATAGTAACCACTAGGTAAGGTTTTATTCCACATTTCCCCTCCCCCTTCCCCCTTCTTGGTTTCTCATCTCCTTTATATCATTTTGTGCCCATGTGTACCCATCTACGAGCCCCTACTTATTAGTGAGAACATACGGTGTTTGGTTTTCCATTTCTGAGCTGCTTCACTTAGGATAATGGTCTCTAGTTCCATCCAAGTTGCTACAAATGACATTATTTCATTCCTTTTTATAGTTTAGTAGTACCACATGGTGTGTATGTGTATACATATGTCACATTTTTTTAATCCACTCATGAATTGAAGGGCACTTAGGTTGATTCCACATCTTTGAAATTGTGAATTGTGCTGTGATAAACATTCAACTGCAGGTGCATTTTGATAAAATGACTTCATTACTTTTAGGTAGATACCCAGCAGTGGGATTGCTGGAATGAATAGTGGGTCTACATTTATTTCTTTCAGGAATCTCCATACCGTTTCCCATATGGGAAATTAGGTTGTACTAATTTGCAGTCCCACCAACAGTGTATAAGTGTTCCTTTCTCTCTGCATCCACCAGCATCTACTGTGTTTTGACTTTTTAGTAATGGCCATTCTGATAGGCATAAGATGGTATTGCTGGAATTTCCTTGATGATTAGTGATGTTGAGCATTTTTTCATATGTTTCTTGGCCATTTGTCTATATTCTTTCAAAAAACTTCTCTTCATGTTTTTTGAAGGGGTTGTTTGCTTTTTTTCTCACTGATTTACTTGAGTTCTTTGTAGATTCTAGATGTCAGCCCTTTGTCAGATGTACAGTTTCTGAATATTTTCTCCCATTCTGTAAGTTGTCTATTTGCTTGCTTATTTCCTTAGCTGTGCAGACACTTTTTGATTTAAATCTCATTTATTTATTTTTGTTATTGCTATATTTTCCCTTAGGGTCTTAGTCATAAATTCTTTGCCTGAGCTGAAGTCTGAAAGAGTTTTTCCTATGTTTTCTTCTAGAATATTTATGGTTTCATGCCTTACATTTAAGTCTTTAATCCATCTTGAATTAATTTTTGTATATGGTGAGAGATAGTGATCCTGTTTCATTCTTTTGCATATGGCTGTCCAACTTATCCAGCACCATTTGTTGAATAGGGCATCATTTCCCCAGTGTAAGTTGTCTGCTTTGTCAAGATCATTGGCTGCAGGTAGATGGTTTCTGGTTTCTCTGTTCAGTTCCATTGGTCTATGTTTCTACATTTATACTAGTAACATGCTGTTTCAGTTACTATAGCCTTGTAGTATAATTTAAAATCAGGTAATGTGATGCCTACAGATTTGTTCTATTTACTTAAGCTTTCTTTGGCTATTTGGGCTCCAGATGAAGCTTAGGATTATTTTTTCTAGATCCGTGAAATATGACACTGATATTTTGATGGGATTTTGTTGAATTGGTAAACCATTTGAGGTAATAAGGACATTTTAACCATGTTGAATGATTCTACTAATCCATGAGTATGGGAAATTTTTCCATTTGTTTGTGTTATCTGTTATTTTTTTCTTCAGTGTTTTGTAGTTTCTCCTTATAGAAATCTTTCTCCTTTTTTGTTAAGTATATTCCCAAGTATTTTTTTTTTATTTCAGGATATTATGGGGGTACAAACGTTTTGGTTACATGTTATGACTTTGTCTTACCCAAGCCAGGATTGAAGGCATGTTGTTTCCTCCATACAATGCTCACTGCGTCCATTAGTTGTGAGTTCACCCATCCCAATTCCCCAACACCCAATGAATATTACTACCGTGTGACCACCTTAGTGTTGATCAGTTAGTGAATTTGATGGAGAATACATGTGGTGCTTATTCCTCCACTCTTGTGATACCTCACTTCGGAGGATGGGCTCAAGGTCTATCCAGGAAAATATAAGAGGTGCTAGATCACCATTGTTTTTTGTAATTCAGTAGTATTCCATTGTATACATATACCATATTTGATTAATCCACTCATGGATTGATGGGCACTTGGGTTGTTTCCACATCCTTGCAATAGTGAATTGTGCTGCCATAAACATTCAAGTGCAGATGTCTTTTTTATAGAATGTCTTTTGTTCTTTTCAGTAGATACCTAATAGTGCTACTGCTGAATCAAATGGTATTTCTATTTTTAGCTCTTTGAGGTATCTCCAAATTCTTTTCCACAGAGGTTGTACTAATTTGTGGTCCCACCAGCAGTGTAAGAGTGTTCCTATCTCTCCACATCCTCACCAGCATTTGTTGTTTTGGGATTTTTGATAAAGGCCATTCTTGCTGGGGTTAGGTGATATCTCATTGTGGTTTTGATTCTCATTTCCCTAATGATTAGAGATGTTGAACATTTTTATGTGTTTTCTGGCCATTATTCTGTCTTCTGAAAAGTTTATGTTCATGTCTTTTGCCCATTTATCGAGGGGGTTGTTTGATTTTTTTCTTGTTGATTTTTTTGAGTTCTACATAGATTCTTATTATCAGCCCTTTATTGGATGTGTAGAAAGCAAATATTTTCTCCCATTCTGTAGGCTGTCTATTTGCTCTAATGATAGTTTCCTTGGCTATGCAGAAGCTTTTTAATTTGATCAGGTCCCATTTATTTTTGTTGCTGCTGTGATTGCTTTGGCGGTCTTCTTCATAAGTTCTTGAGAAGATCTCATATAGCCAAAGCAATCCTAGATATTTTTTTTTCTTTGTAGCTATAGTGAATGGTATTGAGTCCTTGATTTGAATCTTTGCTTGACTATTATTAGTATATAGAAATGTTACTGATTTGTGTACAATAATTTTGTATCTTGAGAATGTGCTGAATTTATTTATCAATAACAGGAGTCTTTTGGTGGAGTCTTTAGGGTTTTATAGATACAAGATCATATCAGCAAATAGGGATAGTTTGACCTCCTCTTTCCTGATTTGGATGCCTTTATTTGTTTCTCCTGCCTGATTATTTTGGCTAGGACTTCCAATACTATGTTGAATAGTAGTAATGACAGTGGGCCCTCTTGTCTTGTTCCAGTTCTTAGAGATAATGTTTTCAACTTTTCCCCTTTCAGTATGATGTTGGCTATGGGTTTGTCATATATGGCTTTTATTATTTTGAGGTATGTTCCTTCTATGCCTAGTTTGTTTAGGTGTTTTTATCATGAAAGTGTGCTGGATATTATCAAATTCTTTTTTCTGGATATATTGAGATGATCATGTAGTCTTTGTTTTTCTTCTGTTTATGTTGTGAATCACATTTATTGATTTGTGTATGTTAAGCCATCCTTGCATCCCTGGGATGAAACTCACTTGATTATGGTGGATTATCTTTTTGATGTGTTAAATTTTGATCTGTTTTGATCTGTTAAATTCAGATTGCTAGTATTTTATTAAGGATTTTTGCATCTATGTTCACAAGGGATATTGGTCTGTAACTTTCTCTTTTTGTTATGGCCTTTCCTAGCTTTGGTATCAGGATAATATTGGCTCCATAGGATGAATTACAGAATATTCCTTTCTTCTCGATGTTATGGAATACTTTCTGTAGGATATGTGTCAATTCTTCTTTGTAGATCTGATAGAATATGGCTGTGAATCCATCTGGTCCAGGGTTTGTTTTGTTTGTTTTGGTTTTTTTTTTTTTTGGAGGGGGCAGGTTTTTTCTTTTTTACTGCTTCAAGTTCACTGCTCATTATTGGTCTGTTCAGGATTTCTATTTCTTCATGATCCAGAGTTGGGTGGTTGTTTATTTCCAAGAATTTATCCATTTCCTCTAGGTTTTCTAGTTTGTGTGCATAGAAATTTTCATAATATTCACAGATGATATTTTGTATTTCTGTGGTATCAGTTGTAATGTCTACTTTTTCATTTCTAATAGAGGCAATTTGAACTTATTCTCTTCTATTTCTGATTATTCTGGCTAGTGGTCTCTGAATTTTATTTATCTTTTCAAAGAACAAACTTTTTGTTTTATTTATTCTTAGTATTATTATCATCATTTTTTATCATTTTCTATTTCATTTAATTCTATCCTGAGCTTTGTTATTTCTTTTCCTCTGCTAGCTTTGGGCTTGGTTTGTTCTTCTTTTTCTAGTTACTTAAGATGTGACATTAGGTTGTTAATTTGCAATTTTTCTGCCTTTTTGATGTAGGCATTTAAGGCTATGAGTTTCCCCCTTAGGGCTGCTTTTTCTGCATCACATAGATGTTGAAAGATTGTTTCTCCTTTGTCATTAAGTTTAAGGAAACTTTTGATTTCCATCTTAATTTCATCAATGACCCAAGGAATATTCAGCAACAGGTTGTTTAATTTACATAACTTCATGTAGATTTGAGTGCTTCTCTTGGATTGATGTCTATTTTTATTCCACTGTAGTCTAAGACTATACTTGATATAATTTCAGGATTTTTTTTAATTTGCTGAGACTTATTTTGTGGCTTAAATATGATCAGACTTGGAGAATGTCCCAGTGCTGATGAAAAGAATGTGTATTCAGTAGTTTTGGGATAGAATGTTCTGTAAATGTCTGGTAGGTACATTTGTTCTAGAATCTGGTTTAAGTCCATTCTTTCTTTACTGATTTTCTTCTTCAATGATCTGTCCAGCTCTGTCAGTGGAGTGTGGAATTTCCCAACTATGAAAATGCTACTGTTTATTTCTTTACTTAGATCTAGAAGAATTTGCTTTATGAAACTAGGAGCTCCTGTGTTAGGTGCATATATATTTAGGATTTTTATGTCTTCTTCTTGAATTGCTCACTTTACTATTATATAATGACCGTCTTTGTCTTTTTTTTTTTTTTAACTATTGTTCATTTAAAGTCTACTTTACCTGATATGAGAATGGCTACACCTGCTCACTTTTGGTTTCCATTTGTGTGTATAATTTTTTTTCATGTCTTTACCTTGAGTCTGTGTGAATTAGATGTGTTTTTTGGAGACAATGTATCTTTAGGGTTTGTTTTTTTTATCAATTAAGCTACTCTATGTCTTTTAAGTGGGGCATTATGACAGTTGACCTTCAGTAATAGTATTGATATCTGGGAAATTGTTTTGCTCATCAGGTTGGATGATACCCTGTAGTTTTGTTTTCCCTCTTGTGCTATTGTTTTATTAATACAAGAGCTGTGAGCTTTAGCTTTTGGGTATTTTTACACTGGTGGGTATCTCTTGTGCTATTCCATGTATAATGCAGTTCTGACCACCAGAAGTGTTAGGGAAGGAGAAACAAAACCCCCACCTACTCTTTGCATGGGATTCCAAGTTTCTTGTGGGTTGATCTCTGCCAAAATCTTGCTCCTTCTTGTTCTGGTCTGCAACTTCTTTCTGTGAAATCTCTGGTAGGCTCTGGCACTTTTCTCTCAGAATTACACTTGAGTTGTTTTTGTTCATCTAAAACTTTTCTTTCTTTCTGAGGTGATCTGACAACCAATGTCTCTAGTCAGCCATCTTGCCTGCCTCTTCCAAAATTCCCATTTCTAACTTGTTACTTAAAGTGAGAGACATGTGACTCTTGCACAGAGACCATTGTAGGGTTAATACTTGGCCTAATTTCAATATTTTTGTGTCTCAGGAAATAGGGAGGCCTGAAGAGAAGGAGAGAGATGGGGGAAGGGCTGGTTGGTAGAACAGTCAGAACACACACAACATTTATTAAGTTTGCTGTCTTATGTGGGTGTGGTTTGTGGTACCCAAAACATTACAATAGTAACATCAAAGATCACTGATCATAAGTCACCATAGCAGATATCATAATAATGATAAAATTTTAACTATTGTGAGAATTACCAAAATGTGATACAGAGACATGAAGTGAGCACATACTTCATGGGAAAATGAGAGTGATAGACTTGCTCAATGCAGGTTGCTAAAAACCTTCAATTTTTTAAAAAATGCAATATCTGAAAAGCATAATATACTGAAACACAATCAAGCAAAATATTCCTGTATTTTGATCTGGAACACCTACAGTGTCCACTACCTCTAAGCTATGTGAGGGCAAAGACAAATATTTTTCCTCCCTGTCCCTCCAGTTCCTTGCTTTGTCTTGGCATAAAAGTAGGCTTTAAGTGGTTTCTAAATATTGAATTAACGGCTTTTAAGTATAAAAAATTATATAAATGCCCCAGATCTTCCTCAAAAACTATCTCTCAGAGATCTCTGGAATAATAAAAGCCACATTTTATCAAACCCTATATAGGAGGAAGAAGGAGAGGTAAGGTGAGGCACAGAGGTAAGTACAGCTACCACCAATATAAAAGTAACTTTTCTCTTAGTCAACAGTTGAGTTTTTCTCCTGCAGTTGTAGTTGCTGGATTCCTATAAAGCCAGCATAGTGAGATCTAATCAAAGTAGATGTAAGATCAGAAATCCTTTTTGCTCTGGAAGTAAAAGAAATTGCTCCACAAGTAACATGGTCCTTAATTAACACCCAACTTAACATGGCTCCCTTCACTGCTCAAATTGAGCAGTTAAATGGATTAATTACACTATGAGCTGTAAAACATTATGGTGAATTTAACAAACATAGTGGAGTAGGGAGCTACAGGACTCTGTTCATCTAGAAAAACAACCAATAAACTGAGAAAAAAATAATCAGAATTAATGTTTGCTGAACTCTGGAATATAGTCAAAAACTTGGCTGGGTGCGGTGGCTCATGCCTGTAATCCTAGCACTCTGGGAGGCTGAGGCGGGCGGATTGTTTGAGCTCAGGAGTTCGAGACCAGCCTGAGCAAGAGCAAGACCCCATCTCTACTAAAAATAGAAAGAAATTATATGGACAGCTAAAAATATATATAGAAAAAATTAGCTGGGCATGGTGGCGCATGCTTGTAGTCCCAGCTACTCATGAGGCTGAGGCAGAAGGATTGCTTGAGCCCAGGAGTTTGAGGTTGCTGTGAGCTAGGCTGACGCCATGGCACTCAAGCCCGGGCAACAGAGTGAGACTCTGTCTCAAAAAAAAAAAAAAAAATTTACAATAGCCAGGGGAAAGTTTAATAAAGAAGAAAAGGGATGCATTACAGTAAGACAGCATCATGGCATTTTCAATCACCTGCCTACCACTCCCCACACTTCAGAATATCAGGATCCAAGTAAATGGCAGTCTGAACTCCTGGTGCAGGTTGCAAGTGCCATAGGGATTGATACAGACCTCATTCTCAAGAAAAGTTTATGGTTGTGTGCATTAAACTATCTGTGGATTCCTCAAAGACTTATACAAGAGCCAGTGTTGAGTTTACCCAATTCAGAGGGCAGGGATGTTTTCCTTGGATACTCTTAATAAAACATTTAAGGGAAAAAGTACTGGCTTGTATAAGTTTTTGACAAGAGAGAACAGTCAGAACAAGCAATATACAGACCAAAGAGCCTGGGAAAGATGAGTCTGGGAAATTAAATATAGGGGAAATTAAGGATTTTATGAAAGTTCCCGTGTACACTGGATCCAGAAATAAAACCATATATCTATGGCCAACTGATTTTTGGCAATGGTTCCAAGACAATTCAATAGGGGTAAAACTAGGCTTTTCAACAAATAGTATTGGAACAACTGGATATCTACATGCAAAAAAGGGAAATTGGACCATAATTTATACTACATGAAAATGCTAAATCAAAACATATCAAAGTCCTAAATATAAGAGGTTAAAAAAGTTATGGAATAAAACATATAGGTAAATCTTCATGACTTTGAATTTGGCAATGGATTCATATGTATGATACCAAAAGCACAAGTAACAAAAGAAAAAAAGTAGATAAATTAGACTTTATCAAAATTAAAACTTTCATTCATCAAAAGACATTATCAAGAAAATAAAAAAACAACCTAGAGAAGGAGAGAAAATATTCACAAATTATATATCTGAGAAGAGTTTAGGGTTCAAAATATGTTAAAAAGTCTTACAATTCAACGAAGACAACTCAATTTTTTAAAAAATGGTAAAATACTTGAATAGACATTTCTCCAAAGAATAATAATAGGCAGTGGAATGATCTTGGTAAAATAGTGAAATAGGAAGCCCCTTACCCTCCCTGTATCCAGTACGGTCCAAAAATTTGACAAAAGACATGAATCTACATATCCAAAAAACTCAATGAATTTCAAATAAGATGAACTCAAAGATATTAAAAATTGCTGTCAACTTTTCAAAACCAATGACAAAGATAAATTCTTAGAAGTGGCAAGAGAGAAGCAATGTGTCACAAACTGGAACAATGAGATTAACGGGTAATTTCTCTTTAGCAGCCATAAGGCCATGAGGCAGTAGGATGACATATACAAAGTACTAAAAGAAAAAAACTACAAAATAAGCCCATATCCACCAAATCTATCCTTAAAAATTTAAAGAGGAATTAAAATACCCCTGATTAAAATAAGAAAAAGAATTAAGGCATTTATTACTAGTAGACATGTGTAACTAGAAGTGCTAAAAAGGAGTCCATTAGGTTGAAATGAAAGGACATTTAAGAGAAACTCAAATGTCCTGCACTAACATGAATAGATGTTTAATAACATTAGTCATTAAGGAAAAGCAAATCAAAATCATGAGATGCCAGTTCACACTCACTAGGATGGTTTTATATATGTATAATTTTTATATTTATATAAATAATATATAAAATTTATATTATATATATATATTTTTTAAATGGATAATAACAAGCATTGAAAAGAACGTGAAGAAACTGAAACGTTTATACATTGATGCTGGGGGTGTTAAATAGTATATCCAGTGTGAATAAGTGAGTTTAATGGTTCCTCAAAAGTTAAATATAGAGTTAAAATATGACCCATCAATTCCAGTCTAAGGAAGATACTCAAAATAATTGAAAACAGGTATTTAAACAAAACTTGTATGTCCATAGTAGCACTATGCACAATAGCCAAAATGTGAAAACAACCCAAATGTCCATCTACTGACAAATTGAGTTTTTAAAAAGGTGATATACATGTACAATGCCATATTGTTCAGCCAAGAATGAAGTACTGATGCATACTAAAACATGAATGAACCTTGAATTTTCCTAGATAAAAGCCAGCCACAAAATGTCACATATTTTGATTCCATCTATATGTGTTTTTCTGAGTTTAGTTAGGCTGCTATAACAAATTACCATAGTCTGGTGGCTTAAACAAGTTCTGGCGGATGGACAGTCCAAGATCAAAGTGCCAGTAGATTCCGTGCTTGGTAAAGGTCCAATTCTTGGTTTGCAGGTGGGTATCTTCTGTTGTATTCTCACATGGTGGAGAACAGAGAGAAAGCACAAGCTCTCATGTCTCTTCTTAAAGGGCACTAATCTCATTCGTGAGGGATATACCCTCATGACTTCCAAAAAGCCCCACCTTTTAACATGTACTTCCCAGAGGCCCCATCTCCTAATACCATCACATTGGGTGTTGGGCTTTCAACATATGAAATTTAGGGGAGACACAAACTTTCAATCCATACAATATTAAATATCCCAAATAAGATAATCCACACAAAAAGAAATAGATTAGTGTTTGCCGAAGCCTTGGAGGAGAAAGAAATGGGGAGTGACTACTCAATGGATATGGGATTTCCTTTGAAATTATAAAAACATTTTAGAACTATATAGGGGTGATTATTGCACAACATTGTGAATGTACTAAATGCTACTGAGCTGTTCACTTTAAAATGGCGAAATTTATGTTGTATGAATTTTACTTCAATTAAAACAAAACAGCATTACACTTCCCCCAAATCATAAACTTTAACTCTTAATATTGAATTAGTTTATTTTTGCATACATTTGGGCTAAAACATTTTGAGAAGCACAAAATACTCTGCACACATCATACAATCACATATATATTAATATATACAGAACCAGTGGGTTTATAGTATTTTTTGCATCTTATTCACAAATTACTTCACTGGTATAGCAGGAGACATTGATTACTCATTTTCTCCAGAGGAAAAAAGGCACAAATATTTCCAAATATTATCTTTTTTATGGTTCCTCAATGTCTACAAGATACAGTATATGTTCCTTACTATGTTCTTTAATGTCTGGTGTATGCCACCCCTGGCCGTCATTTGTCATTCACCAGTCATGGTTCTGCTTCAGTCACATGACTGCATGGTAGTTACCTAAATATAATGGATTTGGGGCATGCTCTTTTCTCTACCTTGAATGTTAGTAACCCCTACACCAGCATGGGAACAGCTGTCAAGCTTTGATTAAAGCCTTGGCTCCTTTGGGAAGACTATTCTATTCACATACCAACAGAGGGAATAAACTACCACTTCTGTGTTCCCAGATCCTAATTATTCAAAGGATGGTTCCTGGACCAGCAGCATCATCACGTAAGAGCTTGTTACAAATGCAGACTGTCAAGACCCATTTCAGACCTATTGAATCAGACTTTGTATTTTATCAAGAATTTTAGATGATTAGTATGCACATTAAAATTTGGGAAGCACACAATGCAGAGCTCTATTTTTATACATACAGCATTAAAGCTTTCTCTTTACTTCTCTGTATGGACCCCATACCAGTAAGCTTCTTGGGGGTAGTAAGTCTGTTTCATATATCAGTATATCCTCACATGCACAGACTGGGCTCCCATCCTTCTTCAGAAAATATTTTCATAATGAGTAGAGAAATGGAGTGATTTTTACAATTTCAAAAGCATGCCTTCTTTCTCCAATTCATTAATAAACCACCTTTGAGGCTTTGATGGAGAAAATGCTGGAGTACAAGCTCAGCTATCTGTAGATTTTCCACATTAGGATTTAAATAGCATCATGATGCTAATAAAGCTAACCAAGTAATGAGAAGCAAATGGCAACAGAAGCCAGGCTTCTCCTGCTACCCCAGAGCAGAGGATAATTTGACAGTTCAATACCCACTATTTGCCAAAAGACTTCCATGGCCCATTTCTCATTATGAAAAGTGGTCCTATGGGGGAGGGATGTCACTTTGTCTGGGTGACATGGATCCATGTGGGAAAGTACAGCTCAGCATGTTTGCTTCTGGGCTTGGCAGGCAATATGTGACAGGAGGTGTTGGAGGATTCCCTATTCAAAGACTCTCTCCAACTCCACATACTGTGCTCAAGCCTGAATAAAGACATAGTACTGGAAATGTTCTTCCGCTACTTTGGGCTCAGTTCCTTCTTCCCTTCTCTCTTCCCATTTCTACTTTTTTCAAATATCTATCATGACTATTCAACTATTAAAAAGATAGTTGAAGCATAATCATGCCCTCAAAAAGCACCATGTACAGGGATAAAGAGGCTTGTAGGCAAATAATTTAAACATAGTTAGCTAAGTACTTTAGTGAAGGTATACTCAAGGGAGCAGAGTGGGACAAGCGGTTAAATAATTCTAGAAAGAAAGATGAAGGAGGATGGAACAGGGAAAATAGAGAAGTGAGGGAGGTGGCAGGCAAATTCAGGGTTAAGGAGAACCTTATGTGACTTACAAAGGTGTCCAAACTCTATTCTCTGTGTGGTGTGTCTCATATTAATAATTTTGTGATGTAAACTACAGCAAGAAATAGGTTTAAATCATAACCCAGTAGACATAGAGTTGAAACAAAAGTTTCATGAAATAATACTTGACCTCAGTAAGTACCATAAAACTCCAATAATTTCCATTATAATTTATTTTATGTTTTAGATAATGTACTGGTTACAATGCTAAATTTCATCAAACATTATTGAGGTGATAGTGGGTTTTTCTTTATTAATTTATTGATATGTACATTAAATTGTTTAATTTTTCTAACATTTAAAAAACTTGTGTTCATAGGATGGACTTAATTTGGGCATGATTTCTTTTTATTTATTTATGAATTTGATTTGCCACTACTGTTTAAAACTTTTTAAAATTTATATACATGAAAATTCACTCTACTTTGTATATACTTCTATGAGTTTTGACAAACATATAGAGTTGATTCAACTCATCAAGTCTTTTGTAAATAAAAAAGTATAGAGTTGAGTAACCAACACCACAAGTCAAAAATTAAAAGGCAGAAGAATAATCTTAGCAAAATGATGAAATAGGATGCTCCTTACCCTGTCTCTACCCACAAACACACCAAATAAGCATCTATTCATGGATCAATTTCCTCTGAGGAAAAGTCAGAGGCCAATTGGGAGACTCCTACCCACCAGAAAACTAAGAAAACATTCACATCGAATGGGTAGGAAAAGCAGAGACTCACTTGGGCACAGACTCCCACCCCAGGCATTGTGTCATAAAGTCAGGAAAGAAATTTCCAACACCAAGCTTCTCCCTGTGGAGAGGAGGGTTAGGACCTCACATATAGTGCCCTAACTCTCAGGTTCCCCATGGTCTGGCTTTTAATTCACCAACTCTTGGGGGTGAAGGAAATTAGACACAAGCAAGTCTCTCTAGACCGTAGGAAAAAAGTGTAGACTTTATATGAGCTTGCAAGCACATTCAGAAGCTTCACTCTCTGGGAGCAGTGCAGAGGGAGGTCTTAACAAATATAGCCCCATTTCTCCCTGGAAGGGGTTTATGGCACACTCTTCCTGTGGGCACTCAGCAGCCTGGGTTCTAATCTGCATTAGGGAGTTAAAGGGGCTGAAAAACATTAGCCTGCTGGCAGCCTAAGAAGCACATTGGCACTTCTTGAACCTACTTTCCTAGCTTGCTCCACTGGTAACTCCAGGTCTATTAATTTCTCCAGGAAGGAGTTATCTACAGATTAAGCACTGACACTTTTAAATCTTCCACTGAGGAACTATGTCCCAAACCTTCTAGCCTGGAAACAGTGCGGACTAAGTATATATGAGTCTCTCTACATGACCAAAAAATATGGCCATTTTATATGGGTGCATAACGACTTCCAGGGGCTTCACTTCCCCCAGAGCAGTGTACAGAAAGGCTTTAAAAACACAGATCCCTGTTTCTCCGTGCAAGAGGTTTATGCCATACATCAAATGCCCCAATTATTTACAGCTAGTTTTGAAAGGACTCCATCCTAAACTTATCTCTGAAAGCAAAAGGGACTAGGCATGCAAGTCTTTTTAGACCACAAAGTAAAGGAGGTGGTTTTAGATGGATGTGCAAACACTTTCAGGGGCAATAGCCATTTGGAGCAGTGCACAAAAGGAATAGAAAAATGCAGCTCTCATTTTCTCTCTGGAGGCGGCATATGGCACACACTTTCACTGGCTGCTTGACTTCTAAGGAAGTTGCATCAGGGAGCTAATGGGGCAAACAAACAATATCCCTCAGACAGCCAGAGCCAGAGCTCAGGATTTCACAAGACTTCCCTGTATCTTGCTCCAGTGAAAAACCCAGGCCTGCATATTCTTCCTGGAAGAAGTTTGGCCACACAATGAGTGCCACACATTCCATAGCTCCCACTCAAGGAACTGTCTCCTTAACAACCTATCCCTGGTAGTCAACTGGTCAACTGGGCTTTTAATTCCAGAGTGGTCCTAGACCACAAAAAAAAAAAGTGTGCATACAATGAGCCCACAGTCAGCAGCTATTGCCCCATTATCAGAGGGTACAGCCTGAACATGAGTACAAGCATGAGCCACACATCATTTCTCCTTCTTAGTGCAGAGAGAGTGGGTATAAACACCCATGCTCAACTTCACCAAGAAGTTAGAAGGAATTGATACACACATTCAATACCCCAAGCTTTTTAACTGCCAGTCCTGCAGTACCTCACTAGTCCTGGGATATTGACAAAATGTGGCACATCCTAAGCTCCAGAGGGCCACCAAAACATAGACAGCAGTCTAGACAACCAAAGATTTGAGAGGCACCTTAAAATCTTTGGCTGGATGGATTGGTGGGATCCTTCTCCTACACAAGGCCAATATGACAAGACATGGAGGGGTAACTGTCTTATCTAATATGCAGAAACCAATACAGAGAGTCAAGGAAAATGAAGAAACAGGTTAATATATTCCAAATAAAATAACAAATTAAATTTCCAGAAACCAAACCAAGTGAAGTGGAGATATGTAACTTACCTGATGGCAAATTAAAAATAATGGTGATAAAGATTCTCACCAAGGTTAGGAGAGCAATGTAAGAGCAAAGTGATAATTTAAACAGATAGAAAGTTTTAAAAAAAATACCAAACAAAACCATAGAGCTGAAGAATACTTTGAATTCAAAAATTCTAAATAAAGGTTCAAGAGCAGCCTAGATCAAGCAGAAAAAAAGGATCAGTGAACTCAAAAATGAGTCACTAGAAATCATACAACCTGAATAGAAAAAAAATAAAAAATACTGAGATTTAAGAGACTTATGGAATGCCATCAAAACTACAACACAAACATTATTGGTGTATCAAAAAGAGAAGAAAGAAGGAAAGGGACAAAAAACCTATTTTAAAAAATGGCAGAAAACTTCCCAAGCCTGGGAGGGGAAATAGAAATCTAAATCCAAGAAGTTCAAAGGACACCAATATGAATGCAATGAGGCCCACACTGAGAAACATCACAACCAAATTGTCTGTGTTAAAGACAAAGAAAAAATTTTGAAAGCAGCAAGGGAAAAGTGAATTGTCACAAACAAGGGAACACCAAAAAGAATATCAGTGTTTTTTTCCAGTGGGAACTTTACAGGCTATAGGGAGTGAGATGATATAATCTGAAAAAATATCCTGAAAAAAAATGGCCTACCAAGAATACTATACCCAGCACTTCTGTTTTTCAAAAATGAAGGAGTGATAGACTTTCTCAGAAAAACAAAATCTGAAAGTTTATCACCACTAGACCTGCCTTACAAGAAATGCTACAGAGAGTTCTTCAAGCGAAAGGAAGACGACACTAATTAGTAACATGAAAATATATGAAACTATAAAACTCACTGGTGAAAGTAAGTACATTGTCAAATCCAGAGCACTCTAAAACTGTAATGGTGTTGAGTAAGTCAATTTTATCTCTAGTATAAAGGTTAAAATATAAAACTATTTTAAAAAAGCTACAATAATTTGTTAGGGATATGAATTATTTTAAACAATTTAAATTGTAATATCAACAATACAAAACATGGAAGTAGGGTGAGTAAAAGTGTAGAGTTTTTGTATGCAATCAAAGTTAAGTTACTATCAGCTTAATATTTCCATTTATAAGTATAATATGTTTTATGTAAGGGTAGTAACAAAGCAAAATCTTATACATGAAACATGAAGAGAAAAGATCCAAAGCATACTAGGACAGAAAGCCACTAAACAACAAAGGAAGAAGGCAATAGAGGAAGAAAGAAACAAAGTATCTACAAAACCAGGCAATAACAACAACAACAAAATCAAAATGGCACCAGTAAGTCCTCACCTATCAATAGTTACTTTAAAGATAAATGAATTAAATTCTCCAATCCAGACATAGAGTGGGTGAATAAATAAGAAAATAAGACCTAACCATATGTAGCCTAGAAGAGACTTACTTTACCTGCAAGGACATTCATAGACTGAAAGTGAAGGGATGGAAAAATATTCCATGCAAATAAAAACAAAAATAGAGCAGAGGTAGCTACACTTATTTCAGACAAAATAGATTTTAGGTCTAAAACTGACAAAAGAGACAAAAACCATAATTATATAGTGATAAAGATGTAAAATTATTAAGTGGATATAACAGCTGTAAATATAAATGCACTTAACATCACCACACCTAAATATATAATGTAAACATTAACAGATTTGAAAGGAGACATAGACTGCAGCACAGTAATAGAAGGGGATTTCAATACCTCACTTTCAACATTGGGCACATCACCCAGATAAAAAAATCAATGTAGAAAAATGGGATTTAAACTATACTTTAGACAAATTGACCTAACACATACAGAACATTTCACTCAAGAGCAACAGAGTACAGATTTTTCTCAAGTGAATGTGGAACATTACCTAGAATAGATCATATGTTAGGCCACAAAACATGTCTTAATAAATTTAAGAAGATTGAAATCATATCCAGCATCTTTTCCAACTAAAATGGTATGAAACTAGAAATCAATAACAGGAGGAATTATGGAAAAAATACTAACAAATATGTGAAAATTAAACAGTATGCTCCTGAACAACTACTTGGTCAATGAAAAAATTAACAGGTAATTTTTAAAAAATCTTGAGACAAGTCAAGTAGAAACAACATACCTAAATTTAGTGAATGCATCAAAAGCAGTTCTAAGAGGAAAGCTTACAGAAATAAACACCTACATCAAAAGAGCTCAGATAAATGATCTAGTATTGCACTTCAAGGAACTAGAAATAGAAGAACAATCTAATCCCAAAGTTAGCAAAAGAAATGGAATAATGAAGGTCAGAGCAAAAATAAATAAAGTTGAAGATAGAAAAACAATAGAAAAGATGAATGAAACTAAGAATAGGTGTTTTGAAAATCTAAACAAAATTGAGAAAATTTAGCTAGACTAAGAAAAAAAAAACAGAGAAGACTCAAATAATTAAAATTAAAGATTAAAGAGGGGGCATTACCATTGATAATGTAGACATACAAAGGATCATAAGAGACTACTATGGACAATTATTTGTCAACAAATTGGACAAGCTAAAAGAAATGGGTAAATTTCTAGAAACATATAACCTACCAAGATTGAATCATGAAGAAACTGGAAATCTGAGAAGACCAACAACAAGTTAGGAGATTTAATCAGTAATTAGAAGTATCACATCAAAGGAAAACCCAACACCAGATGGCTTCATGGCTTCATGGCTTAATTCTATTAATACTAAACACTTAAAGCAGAACTAATACGAATCCTTCTATAACTCTTCCAAAAACTGAAGATGAGGGAGCACTTCCAAATTGATTTTATGAATCCAGCAGCACCTAGATATCAAAGTCAGGACAAAAGAAAGGAAAGTTATAGGCTAATATCACTAATGAACATCAATTCAAAAATTCTTAACAAAATACTGGCAAACCATATAAAACAATACATTGAAAGGTTCACTCATCATGATCAAGTGGGATTTATCCCTGAGATGCAAAATTGGTTTGGCATATGCAAATCAATAAGTGTGATTCACCATATTAATAGAATGAAGGACAAAACTCATATAATCATCTCAAAAGATGCATAAAAAGCATTTGACAAAATCCAACATCCATTCACAATAAAAACTCTCAAAAAATTAGTCATAGAGGCCAAATATGACAAGCCCACAGCTAAGATCATATTCAATGGTGAAAAATTGAAGGCTTTTCCTCTAAGATTAGGAAAAAAACTAAACATGTCCACTATTACCACTTCTGTTCAACATAGCATTGAAAGTCCCAGCAAGAGCAATCAGACAATAGAAAGAAATAAAAGGCATCCAAACAGGGAAGGATGAAGTGAAATTGTCTCTGTTTACTGAAGACATGAACTTATACATAAAAAAATTTTAAAGACTCCATCAAAAAACTGTAAGAATTGATAAGTGAGCTCATTAAAGTTGTAGAATACAAAACCACTTTACAAAAATCAGTAACATTTCTATACACTAACAATGATCTGTCTGAAAAAATATAACAAAATAATTCCATTTATAATAGCATAAAAAACACTTAGGAAGTATGCCTCCAACCATAGAGAAAAGGGATTTTGCCCTCATTTCAATCTGGAGCTTGTCTCCCAGAATCCTAATTTCCTGCCTAGGTCAACCTTTTCCCAGATCATTGACAGTTTTAACATCCATTCCCTTCAGGGGAAGCCCCTCTCCCACTTAAGGCAATGCAGTTGGACTCAAAGACCCTAATGAGAAAAATCACAAACAGAGTGATATCCCTAAGCAGACAAACCTCCCAAATGGACAAAATGAGTTACTGGTTGACTGACAACAGCCTTTGGCTATGGTTTTCAACCAGGAAGTTAATCTATTTAACCCAGGTCTAGAGAGCAGGGGATTCTTCCTTCCTTCTCCACCCCAGCCAGTGGGGGACAATGCCCTAATGAGCTTTATTTTTCCCTTGGTGGGTTGTCCAAGTAGATTGTGAGGGAGTTAGCTGGGCCATTTTCCTTCCAGTCTTGCTTTATCTGTAATAAAGATATTTTGTGCTCCAAGAAAACAACAACAACAACAACAAAAGCACTTAGGAGTAAATTTAACCAAGGAAATGAAAGATCTGTATACTAAAAACTAAAAAGAACATTGAAATAAATTGAAGATGGTGTAAATGGAAAGACATCCCATGTTCATGGATTCAAAGAATTAATATTGTTAAAATGTCTACACTACAAAAAGCAATCTACATTTTCAATGGAATCACTATCAAAATTTCAATGTCATTACTCAAAGAAATAGAAAAACAATCTTAAAATTCCACAAAAGCCACCTACTAGCAAAAACAATCTTGAACAAAAAGACCATATCTGGAAGCATCACACTACCAGATTTCAAAATATATTACAAAGCTATAGTAATCAAAACAGGATGATACTGACATTAAAAAAAAAAAGATACAACACACAATGGAACAGAATAGAGTTCAGAAATATAGCCACACATCTATAGTCAATTAATTTTCAGTGAAGGTGCCCAGAATACACAGAAAAATGAAAATGGACCCTTATCTCATAACTTATATAAGAATCACCTCAAACTGGATTTAAGACTTCAACATAAGACCTAAAACTGTAAAACTACCAGAAGAAAATATAGGGTGAAAACTTCATGATGTTAGTCTAGGCAAATATTTCTTGAATATGACCCCTAAAACACAGATAATGAAATCAATAATAGACAAATGAGATTTCATCAAACTAAAAAGCTGTTGTACAGAAAATGTCACAAGTAATAGAGTGAAAAGACAAATCATAAATTGGGATAAAATATTTGAAAACCCTACTTTTGATAAGGGGATAATATCCAAAATATAAGGAATTTAAATTACTCAATAACGAGAAAACAAATAGCCCTATTAAAAATCGACCAAGGACTTTAATAGACATTTCTCAAAAGAAAACATACAAACAACTGACAGATAAATGAAAAAAATAATCAATAGCTCTATCAGAAAAACAGAAATTAAAATCACACAGATATAACCTCACACCTCTTAGACTGGCTATTTTCAAAAAGATGAAAGATAACTAGTGTTGGTGAGTATGTGAAGAAAAGGAAATCCTTACACTCTGATGGTAGTATTATAAATTAGTGTGGACATTTTGATAAACACTGTGGAGATTCTCAAAAAAAAAACTAAAAATAGAATTACCATATAATACAGCAATCCTACTACTGGGTCTATACTAAAAGAAATTGAAAGCAGCATACCATCAAGAGGTCTGCACTCTCATGTTCATTGCAGCATTATTCACAATAGCCAAGATATGGAAATGTCCCTAAGTGTCTATAAACAGATGAATGGATTTTAGAAATGTGGTGTATATACACAGTGGGATATTATTCAGGCTTAAAAAAAAAAAAGAAATTCTGTCATTTGCAACAGCATGGAGAGCCCTAAAGGAAAAAACGTTAAGTTAAATAAGCCAGGAACAGAGAGACAAATACCATACTATCTCACTTATAGGTAGAATCTAAAAATGTCAAACTCGTAGAAGTAAAGAGTAGAATGGTATTTGCCAAGGACTGGAGGAGAGGTGGATGGAGAAATGGGTTAATGAATAGGAAGTTACAGTTAGATTGGAGAAATAAGTTCTGGTGTTCTATTGCACAGTGTGGTGATTATAATTAATAATTATGTATTCTATATTTCAAAAAACTAAAAGAAAGAATTTTAAATATTCTAACCACAAAGAAATGATAAGTATTTGGGATGATGGATATGCTAATTAGGCTGATTTGATCATTCCACAATGTATACATGTATCAAAACATAACATTGTACTCTTTAAATATTATTATTTTCCCTTTAAAATAAAATAAAATTTGAAAAACATAAGTGTTCAAATTTCTGATTGTCACATAAATGGCATTTTAACAGTTTGTTTGAATCAATATTCAAATAAGCCATACATTTGAATTAGTTAATATGTCTCTTAAGTCTTCTTTTTTTAAACTTTTTTTATTTATTTTTTTATTTCAGCATATTATGGGGGTACAAAAGTTTAGGTTATGTATATTGCCCTTGCACCCCACCCCGAGTCAGAGCTTCAAGTGTGTCCATTCCCCAGACAGTGTGCATCGCACTCATTATGTAGGTATACACCCATCTACCCCCCACATCTGCCCGACACCCAATTGGTGTTATTCTCAAATGTGCACTTAGGTGATGATCAGGGAAACTTTAGATTCCTCTCCATCTCTCTCCATCCCTCTTTCAATGTATTTGTTAAAGAAAATGTATCATTTGTCCTGTAGATCTTTCCATAAGCTGAATTTTGCTGATTACAACCCACTGGTTGCTGTTGAACATCTGTTGTTCAACATATAATATGTTGTTCTAGGTGTCATTGTGTCTTCTATATCTTTGCTAAATTGAATATGGAGACTTGATTGGATTCGGAGTTGATTTGGGTGGGCACAAGGTGCATTTATACATAGATTTTTAAATTTCCTCAGAAGATATGTAATGCTTGCTTGCTGCTTTTTGTAATGGAAGCAATGGTTAATGATCAGTGCTTATATGTATTAATTCATTAGGTTTTACAAAATGATGATATCCTAATTCTATTATTTCGTCTTCATTTGTTAGCTAGTACACTTCCATAAAGAGAAATTTTGACTCATCTCCTTTTTGGTGACTTAGGAGTGTGAAAATATGTGATAAAATTCTCAATTCTTTCCTTTCTTTTTAAGTTTACAATGGTGATTAAAGTGATTTTTGGTTCCATATTGTACTCTTATCATTTTATACATATTTGTTGTGTTTAAATTCATTGAAGAAAACAATTATAGTGATGCTCAAATTGCACTACTTTTGGCCAATAAAAACTTACTTGGGTTGACTTCAAATTTGTTTAGACATGACCCTACTATTCTTTGACAGAGTTCTTGTTATCTGATATAACAAGATATTCCAAAATAACCTCATATATTTCCTGTCCCAACTTGGAATTGGTCATTCTAAAGAGAGCTTTGGTTCCTTTTGGTGAAAAACAGTGTTTTCAGATGACAATCTGTAAGCTGTGGGAGCTACTAGTTTATCATGTGATATTTCTAAGGTATTTTGTGTTAACAAATCTACAAAACACATCCACAGAGAGACACACAAACACACACACACGCACACACACGTACAGAATTCAAGTGCTCTAGAAAGGATGATAGATTTAGAACACCATGTAATTATTTATTTAATGGATCCCAAAATACACATACCCAACAGTCTCAATAACAAATAATAAATAAGTAACAACACTATCACCAACCATATGTTTATTGCAAACAGTTTGAGAATTTTTGTTGTTGCATTTCTCCTCCGAGGGTATATTCCACTGGGGATGTACAGTCAAATGATTGGGGTTTTAGAGTCAGTTGTAATAGTTCCACTCTGAATATACCACCAAAAAGAAAAACATGTAGGTTTATTTTTCCACATAACTTTTCAATTTTTCAATGATATTATTCCAAAATCAAATGTACAAAACAAAGTTGATTCAAAGGTGTTTAGTTTCTAACTCTATCCTTCCTATAATATTCCTATTTTCTTTCCCAGCTATAGTGATAGTTAAGTAGACACAAAATTTGATATTCTCACTTTTCTTAAATAAACGGCAGCACTCTATACACACTTCTATTATCTTTATTTTCAGACAAGATATTCCAGAAAAATCTCCAAATTCAGATATAAAGATATTCCTCATTACTTTTTACAAGTACCTAGTGCTCCACCATGGAGTACTACAGTTTGTTCATCCAGTCTCCTACTGATGCCCACCTGGCTTATTTCTAGTCTATTGCTATTTCAAAGATTCCTACAAAAATTGCCTAGAGCATATGAATTTTTATATTTTTGCCTATGTATTTTTGGCATCTATTCCTATTAATAGAAGTAGAACTGCTGGGTCAAAGAGTAAATGAATATGTAATCTTCCTAGAAATTGCCGTCTATGCTACACGGGCATTGATTAATCTGAATTCCCACCAGAGGTACATGAGAATGCCTAATTTCCCCCACAGCATTGACAGAAGAGCATGTTGTCAAACATTTCTTTTGTTACCAATTTCACAGGTGAGAAATGGCATCTTATTACAATTTTACCTTTCATCTCTTACTGTGAACGGACATGAGTATATTTTCAAATGATTTTGAGTCATTTGCATTATGATCATTATTTTATTTTCTATAAATTTTATGTTCATGTTCTTATGAACTTTATGTTCATATTCTTAGTCTATTAGTTTTCAGTTTTATTTTTTTCTCCATTTCTATGTCTTATATATTAGAAATATTTCTTTTGTGATAAAAGTTGCAATAATTTTCCAATTTATCAATTTTTTTACCTTACTTGACTTTTTCTTTTTTGTAAACATGCAAAAGTTTTCAGTTTTATGTTAACTACACCCATTTATTATTTTACTTATGGTCTCTAGATTTTAACTAATAGTTAATAAAGTTGTTCACAGTCCCTAATGAAAAGGGAATTCCCTCAAATATTTCTCTATTACTTTTTCAACTTTTATTTTGCAATAATTAGAGATCCATAGATAACTGCAAAATTACTACTAAGAGGTCTCATGTGCCTTTCACCCGATTTCCCCCAATGATGATACCTTACACAATTATAGTACAATATCCAAACAACGAAATCAATATTAGTACAACACACACCATACTCAGATTTACAAACACTCGTTTGCACACGTGTGTGTTTCAGTGTAATTTTATCATCTCTATTAACCAACAACATGATCAGGACACAGATTTGTTTCATTTTTTCCTCACCTCAAATATCCTGCTCATACTTCTCCTTTATAGGCTTTCCCATCCCATTCCCCAACACTCTGTCCCTAACTTCTGAAAACCACTAATCCTTTCTTCATCTCTATAATATTGCCATTTCAAGAATGTTATATAAATAGAGTCTTATGGTATGTGACCTTTAGAATCTCTTTTGTCTTTTTTCACTCAGCATATTGCCCTTGGATACACCCAGGTTGTTGTGTCAATAGTCTGTCCCTTTTTACTGCAGAGTAGTATTCCATGGCATGGACGTACCACAGTTTAACTGTTCACTCGTTAAAGAGCATTTGGGTTGTGACCAACATTTGGCTATTACACATAAAGCTGCTATGAACACTCCTGTACAGGCTTTTATGTGGACATAGTTTTCTTTTCTCCAAGGTAAATGCTCAGAAGCTGAGTCATAAAACAAGTTTACTTTTAGTTTTTAAAAAATCCATTAATTTCTATTGCTGCCATAACAACCTTAATGGTTTAAGCACCACAAATTTACTGGCTTATAGTTATAGTTCTCATGGTCCAAGGTCCAAAATGGGTCTCACTGAACTAACACATCAAGGTGTTAGCAGAGTTGTGTTCCTTTCTGGAGTCTCTAGGGGGAAAGTTATTTCCTCGCCTTTTCCAACTTGCAGAGGTGGCTATATTCCTTGGCTTATGGCTCATTCCTCCGTCTTCAAAGCCAGTAATGGCACATCTCTTCAACTCCTCTTTTGTATCAGTCTCACTCTCTGACCACAGCCCGGAAAGGTTCTATGCTTTTAAGGATTCAAGTGATTAGATTGGGCCCACATGGATTATCCAGGATAATCTCTCCTTCTCAGGGTCCTTATCCTTAATCACATCTATAAAGTCCCTTTTGCTGTTTAAGATAACATAGCCACAGCTTCAGGGATCAGGGTGTCAACATCTCTGTAAAGCATTATTCTGCCTACACAGAAAGCATCAAACTATTTCCCCTAGTGGCCATATCATTTTATATCCCCACCAGCAGTGTATGATAAATGTAGTTTCTACAGGTCTTCAGCAGCATTTGGCATTGTCACTATTTTTTCCCAGTTTTTCTGATAGATATATAATGATATCTCATCATGATTTAAATTTGCAATTCCCTAATGGTTAATAAAGTTGAACATCATTTCATGTGCTTATTGACCATCCCTGTATCCTCTTCAGTGAAATGTCTTCTCATGACTGTTGCTTATTTTATAATTATGTTGTTCATTACTTTTGTTCAGTTTTATGAATCCTTTATAGATTTTAAATATGAGTCCCTTTGGGAGATATACAGTTTTACAAATATTTTCCTCAGTCTGTACATTTTCTTCTCATCCTCTTAATGGGGCCTTTTGCAGAGCAAAACCTTTAATTCTGATGAAGCCCATTTCATCGATATTTCTCTTAAGATCATGGTTTTCATCTTCTCTTTGTCTTGCATCCTGAAATTTTTCTCATGCGTTTTTTCTGAAAGATTTTTTATTGAACATTTTATACTTAAATCTGTGATCCGTTTTGAGTTAATTTGTGTACAAGGCATGAGTTTAGGTTGAGCTTCTCATCTTTTTCCCCGGGATGTCTAATTTTTCTGGAACCATTAGTTAAAAGGATATCTTTCCCCCTGAATTGTTGTTCCTTTGTCAAAAATCAGCTAGACATACTTGTGTAAAGCCATTTCTTGGATCTCTATTCTGTGCCATTAATCTATTAAAATAGGATAGCAATGAGTGAATTTCAGCCTAATCAGGCATTAAAATATGCCCTAAAACTTATATGTCTCAAATAGTGAGGTATGGACATATGGATAAATGAATCAATAAAAAATCTATAGGTAGACCTCTTTGCATGTGGAAACTTAGTATGTAATATAGGAAAAAAAAAACTCAAATTGATGGAGAAAAGATGGACATCTAAATTAATAGTTTGGGTATAGCTTGAAAAAGATAAAATTGGGTCATTCCCTGTAATGTACATCAGGTTTTTAAATAGAGCCCAACATTTAAATAAAATCATACAATTACCAGAATAAGAAATAGATGAATCCTTCATAACCTGTGAGTTGGGAATGTTTTTCAATATATTACTCAAAATTCAGAATATCCAGAAGCAGCAAATCAGTCATAAATATAGATTTGTGTGTGTGTGTGTGAGAGAGAGAGAGAGCCTTGAGCACACACTTGGCTCTTAAATTATTTTATTACATTAAAAAACACTTTATGAAAAAGAAAAATATCATATGCAAATTAAAAGGAAACATTACATATTGGGAAAAAAGGAGTAGCACTAACAAATAAATTCTGAGTTTTCCTAACATAGAGTGAACTTTCAAAACTGGAAAAAAAAAAAACCAGCCAACAACTTTATAGAAACAGAGGCTAAAAAATAAAGTTCACAGAAAAAGAAATGCAAATGACTTGCAATCATATAAAAAGATGTCCAAGCTTGTTTATACAGCTAGAGAAATGTAAATTAAAATTATATTATTTTTCACCCATCAAAATGGCAAGAACCCACTTGGCCAATACAATATATGATGGAGATGTGAGGAAACGGGCATTCTCACACATTCCTGGTGGAATGCAAAGGATAACATCTCTTTGGATGGGTATTTAGCAATAACTAGGAAAATTGCATATGCATATTTACCCTTGGACCCAGAAATTCCACTTCTATAATCTCTCCAGAAGATACACATTATAGTGACTGCAAATTTCTCAAAATGTCATTTATGCTTATCATTACTTTACCATTTTCACAGTTTTAAAACTTAAGACTTGAGCTTGTTATTGAATGGGAAAATATAAAAGCAAACATACTATCTTATTGCAAATTAACTTTTTAAAAATGATACCTTTCTTTCATGTTATTTGATATTTAAAATAAGATAAATATTACTCCTGTGGGCACAGTTATTGTACCTCTTAACACTCTCTTCCCCCACCAACAGAGGCACACACACTCACACACGTATTTTGAGAATTTTTAGACTGCACAAGGAAATACATCATCATGGGTCAAGAAAAGGCATGGCCTGGGCTAAACATCCTAAAAAAGTGCTAAAGCCAGTGAGACGAGGACTGTGGCTATAATTAAATTATAGGGTGACTGAACAGCACTCACACAGCTTTTCTGAAGTAGAGAGCAAAGCAAACCCCCCCTCCTATTTCAGGTAAAGAAGGTATTTTTGGTCTGAATTATTGAGCTTGGCTATATTGACCCAACCCAATTAAATAATTATGTCTGTCTTTGACTGGTTCTATTTTGTCCCAAGCTTTAGATTGGGGCATAAAATTTTAATACTAGGAAATATTATAGAGCCTACCTCCTTTTTATACACATGAGAAAACTGAGCACAATCTGAACTCTAGTTGGGCAAGTGAGGCGTGTAGTGTGCAAATTTGAGGGAGGACTCTCGCAAAGTCCTGTAGGTACAGGGCCCACCTGGAGAGAGATTAAGTACGTACCTCCTGGAGTTTTGTGCCCTGAGTACCTCATTCACCGAGCCTTAGTGTCAGCTCTGAAACTGATGCCTACGGAGACAAAGTGCTCCATCAGTTCACATGGCTCATTGGTGACAGAGGTAGGACTAGTACAAGTTCTCTAATGTGGGTCTGGAATCTTCCCCCTACACTAGGCTGCCTCCATCCTTGCCACTGCTCCAAGGAAATGCCCTAAAGACAGAGTGGTCAGCTCCTTAGCCTGGATAAGACCACAGGCCCCTGTTTGGTCATGGAGTGATGACCAAAAAGAGCACAGTAAGACCTCACTCACAAGGTTGTTGCACTGTTCAAATAATGGGGAAATTCTTACAAGGTGAACAAACAGATAAATAAGGGAATTGTTTATTCTTCACATTGAAAACCAAGAAACTTTTAAAAAGTGTTAACAAAATTATTATGAGCAGAGCCACTATAAGCCAACAGTGACTTCACTAATTTACAAACCACTCCTTCAAATGACTGAAACACAAAGAAAAATCCTTCAAGAAATAAGTGGTTTCACCTTTTATTTTTTTTTATTTGAGCATATTATGGGAGTACAAAAGTTTAGGTTATGTATATTGCCCTTCCTCCCCCACCCCCCTGAGTCAGAGCTTCAAGTGTGTCCATTCTCCAGACAGTGCACATCGCACTCATTCTGTAGGTGTACACCCATCCCCTCCCCCCACACACACATCTGCCCAACACCCAATTAGTGTTATTCCCAAATGTGCACTTAGGTGATGATCAGGGAAACCAACTTGATGGTGAGTACATGTGATGCTTATTTTTCCGTTCTTGGGATACTGCACTTAGTAGAATGGGTTCCAACTCTATCCAGGAGAACATAAGAGATTCTATATCCCCATTATTTCTTATAGCTGAGTAATACTCCATGGTATACATATACCACATTTTACTAATCCACTCATGTATTGATGGGCACTTGGGTTGTTTCCACATCTTTGCAATTGTGAATTGTGCTGCTATAAACATTCAGGTGCAGATGTCTTTTTTATAGAATGACTTTTGTTCTTTTGGGTAGATGGCCAATAATGGGATTGCTGGATCAAATGGTAGGTCTACTTGAATCTGTTTAAGTTATCTCCATATTGCTTTCCACAGAAGTTGCACTAGTTTGCTGTCCCACCAGCAGTATATGAGTGTTCCTGTCTCTCTGCATCCACGCCAACATTTATTGTTATGGGACTTTTTGATAAAGGCCCTTCTCACTGGAGATAAGTGATATCTCATTGTGGTTTTGATTTGCATTTCCCTGATGATTAGAGATGCTGAGCATTTTTTTCATATGTTTGTTGGCCATACTTCTATCTTCTTTTGAAAAATTTCTATTCATGTCCTTTGCCCACTTTTTGATAGGGTTGTTTGATTTTTTCTTGCTGATTTTCCTGAGTTCTAAATAGATTCTAGTTATCAGTCCTTTATCAGATGTGTAGCATGAGAAAATTTTTTCCCATTCTGTAGGTTGTCTGTTTGCTTTCATAGCATTTGTTATGGATTTAAAAGAAATGGTTCTGTATTTCTTCAAGAATATGCTAAATGAAACAAATATTTGAATGAAACAAATAGTCCTGGAAATGCTTATTTACCCAAAAGACGTGATAACTGATGTTCACACACACACAAAAATCTGTGCTTGACTATTTATAGTATCTTTATTTCTAATCACAAAAAAGCATGGATATAACCAAAATGACCTTCAAGGGGTGAATAAACTGTGGTATCTCAGTACACTGGAATACTACACATAAATGGAAAGGAACAGACTACTGATATATATTAATACAGCAGTGTGGATGGATCTCAAGTGCATTGTGCTGGGTGGAAGAAGACTGACTCAAAAGATGATATCACAGAAAAGACAAAATTATAAGTGGAGAAACTATATCAGTAGAAGTTGGAGGAGGGGGTGAGTACAAAGACACGGGAGATATTTTGAGGAATAGAACTATTTTATATTTTGTTTTTGGAAGTGGTTACTGGACTGGATGTATGTTTCAAAAATCAAAGAATTTTATACTATGAAGAATAATTTTTACTATAAAACACATTTTGATAGCTGTTTTTAAGTATAATTGCATTCATTGTAATCCTACATATTTTCTTGCACGCATACAAAAAATTATCCTAAGAAGTGGTCTATAAGCTTCACCAAGGCATCAAAGTGGTCCACGAGAAAAAAAAAAAATTAAAAACCTCTGCAGAACATGGCACTGTCCTTGGCTTCTACCTTTGGTGGCTCTGAGCTCTAATCCTGTCAACCCCAAGTGTCATCCAAAGACTGATCACCTCTCAGCTGGCTGTTTCTCAGGGATTCACAGACAGGGGCCGGGATGTGTGGGGTGTGTGTGTGTGTGTGTGTGTGTGTGCGTGTGCGTGTGCATGTGTATGTATGCGTGTCTGTGAGAGAGAGAGCGAGAGACAGGAGAGGTCTCTATAATCCCTGTCTTGCCCGTGGCTCAACATGACACCATATCCCGCGTGCTTACTTCACATCACCTCCCAGCTGCCTTCCTCCTGAATCCTGGGAAGACATCTGTAGGCAGAGCATTCTGTTCTACATCTGGTGCTCCTATTTTCAGCCAGTGACTTGTTCCAGTAATCTTCAGTATGTTCGGTCTTTGATGCTATCAACACAAAGTTTTCTGTGTTTTCCCAGCATTGTTAGTCGTTTTTAGGGAGAGGATTGGTTTAAAACACCTGTTATGATACCATTGTGTAGCCCGGTTTTGATGGTGTTTAAGCTCTTTGGTATTTTGCTCTTAAAGTATTGCATACTATTTTATCTAAATTGACTTTAAGAGCAAGGTTGTGTCATTCTTATTTTTAAGTGAATGGACACCAATGATAGGGAATGCAACAACATCCATAATTGATTAAATGTCATATGTTCAGTTCTGAGTATACATCTACCTTCATTTCCACCCACTAGATACCATGGCCATTCTGAATAGAAAATAATTAATAAATCATGATTGCAAATTTAAGAGTGGACTTTCTGTATTTTATCTAACAACTATTTCAATGTTGATATTGAATTCCATTCAGCTGTGGGGTTTTAATTATATTCCTGTCCAATTAGGAAGAAATTAAGGGTAATTCTATGTCTCACAGGGCTTTTGTGAGCTACAAAAATGTGTTTTCATGTTGTATCATGAGACTGGGAGCTTGAGGGAAGACCCTTTATTACAGTGTTTCTAAGATAGCATCATGACAATGAAGATTTAAATACAGAGAAAATTTTTTACATCTGTGATGATGTGATGATATGTGGAGAACACAATTAGGTAAAGGACATTAGGAAAAAGGAAACCAAGCAGTTATGAGGCCCAAGGCCTAGACCCAGCCAGGAACCTTGAGGAGACATATTTTCAATCATGTTTTCAAAATCTTTCCAACAGACACGGTTACCGATGATAAAATAGTTTCTGTTGCATGTTTCACCATCAGAGTGCTCTGTCACAGGTGCACAGCCACTTCCCAGAGTGGCTGGGAGTGCTTCAGTATCAGCTGGCACACTGGACTCATGGCCTGGGGAGACCTTGCCAACTCTGTCAATCTCTGATCCTGGAAAGCTTGACTTTTTCTTTTAGTTGTTTTATTTAAAGTAATATACTTAAATATTAGATAATATCAGATTTCCTTCATACTCCTTAAGGTGCAGAGGGTTGAGTTAATCATACTAATCAGCTGTTGGCATTATTTCCATTGGTCTATGCATAGCTTCCCTCTTATTTGTTTAATTAATTCAATTACTTATTCATTCCTTATTTTCACAGTCTGCTCCCATTTCTCTCTCCCACATTAGGCAAATTTTATATATATATATATATATATATACACACACACACATACATATATATAATTTCTGTATGTATATTATTTGTTATAATTATATATCTTTCTGTTTCTATGGACAACTGTATCTTTGCAAAGTAGGCATTTGTCATGTAAAATGTATACTGTTGCTCTATATGCATGTATTTTCAATTTGTACTGATAATATTCCACAATATATCTCATTCCAGGTTTTTTTTTTCATTCAGTACTCTATTTTCTATAAATTTTACTATATTTGGTTCATTTTTTTAACTGCGGCATAACCCTCCATGGTATGAGTTACACTATATTTGACCTAGTCAATCTCTACCTCCACAAATAAAATAGACACCTTTATCTGTGCCCTCTTATGGACTGCTAAATGATGGCTTTGGCATTTGGCATGTGTATTAGTCAAGGTTCTCCAGAAACTAGAAAAAAATAGAACCAATAGCTTTTGTGTGTATATATGTGTGTGTGTGTACGTATATACATATGTGTGTGTATATATATAGATAGAGAGAGAGAGAGATTTTATTATGAGGGGTTGGCTCATATGACTATAGAGGCTGGTAAGTCCCAGGATCTTCAGGGGCAGTCAGCAAGCTGAAGACCCTGAGAGCTGGGGGAGCCAATGTTGTAGTTCCAGTATGGAGGGCAGCAGGCTCAGGACACAGGAAGAGCTGATGCTTCAGTTCCAGCCCAAAGTCAGAAATAAACCAATGTCCCAGGTTGAAGGCTGTCAGCCAAGAAAAATTGTCTCTTAATAGGAGAAGGGTCATCTTTTTTGCTCCATTTATGCCTACAACTGATTGGATGAGGCCCACCTATGTTATGGGGGGCAATCTGTGTTACTCAGTAAACAAATTTAAATGTTAATCTCATCCATAAATACCCTCACAGAACACCCAGAACAATGTTTCACAAATATCTGGGCACCCTGTGGCCCAGTCACAATGGAATTACTGTAATAAGGATTGTAATGAGAAACATTCAGCGTTCCATGGCATATAAAACCCGGGGTATAAATGCTGGGTCGTGAGGCATGTGCATACTTAACTTGATCAGGTAATGTCAGCTTGTTCTCCTGATTGTCAGATCCAGTGTTCTCCCATTCACAGGAATCCGGGTTCTTACTCCCAGAGTTCTTAATCCCCTTTAACACTGGGCATCATCCAGCTTTCTAACATTGCCAATCGATAGGGTCTAAAGAGATATCTCATTACTGCTTCAACTTGCATTTTACATGTTACTAATGAGTTTGAACGGCTTGTCACATGCATGCTATCTGGTTTCTCTCAGTGAGAGATTAACGGAGAGGTTGGGTGGGGGAGATTGCTGGCAGCCGTGGTTTCTAAATGATGAGAAAAATGACTTTCCCAAGGGCATAAAGTTAAAAAGTAAGTCTCTTTCCCACAAATAACACAAAGGGGAATAAACTCACTAAAGATAGGAAAGTTGATGTCATGCATGAAGAAAAAATTCTGACAAAGTCATTTGTGCCAAAAGCCTTCAACAACAAAAAAACTTGAAGCACCCAATAAAGTTTATCAAGTAGACAAGAATACTTAGTAATTAAAGTTTCTCATCATTGTTTCAATGTGCATTTTTCATATCTCACTGACAACATAAATTATATGTTATATTTTACAGTAGGGTTTATGGGCTTTGTAATTTTGAAATTATATACTTCAGAGAGCATATTGTGTCTGAGCAAACGAAAAATATATGGTAAAAACCGACATGAAGAGTCTACCTCTTCAAATATAATGATCTATTGTTTTAAGCACTCAAGAGATTACCTCTACTACTAAAACTACTTCTGTTTGGCCATTTATATAAGATTTGAAATAGAGCACTCAATCAATTTAACAAATTTGGAAAAACGGCTTCTTTAATGCTTTAAAAATCCACTCATCAGGAATTGCTGTGTTCCAAAGGGAAGTCTACATCCTATATCATTTTTAAGGCAATGGCTTTTCTGAAAAGTTATTGGAAGAAATTCCCAGCCCATGGCTACACCATCCAAATCTGAATTACTACAACAAAAGACAGAGATTTATTGTGTGATTTATTAAATTAAATGTGCTCAGAGCATCAACAGTTAAAATGTCAAAGCCCTGCCCTGTCTATACATAACAGCACTCTTCCATATACATTCAAACTTCAGAAGGAGATGTATTGGCTGTAGTAACCAGTAAACAGTCATTCCCATAATGGGGATGTTAATTTTTAAAAATCATAGTAATTGCTTTCTTTTAAAAACTTTGGAATTCAAATCAAATTTGGAAAAAATTTGGCAATTCATCCCAATTGCTGCAGTAATTTACTAATACTTTCAAAAAACAATTTACTCCTACTTATCTAAATAATGCATACAACTTACCATTTTTAACTCTAAGTTAATAAGATATCACATCCCCTCAAATAGGAATCTAAAGAGAAAATGGAAAGATGATTCAGTAAAAGATAAAGAAGAGCAAAGAAAGCATTAGCTCCCAAAGCAGACATCATTTTTCATAATGCCCCCCAGAATGAATGTCCATCTCAGACCTGAATGAAAAGCTGCTAGTACCTTACTTCAACCCTGACTGTTTTCCTGACTGTCATTGATGAAGAAAGTATATCAACCCACCTCCTTCCCTTCAAAACACACACACACTTTGATCAGTGGAAAAGTGGCTGGGGCCATACTGAGGGTCAGCCCTGAGTTTTGCAGACACTAATAATTGACTGCAGAAAGTGAAATGTCCATGGCATTCTAGATCAGGGATTCTAACTCCCCATGTCCACATCCTCAACAAAAGTTAGCATCTGATAGCCTTGCCTTGGCTGTGTTCTTTAAATCAGCAGGACTCAGGACATATATGAGGGCAAGAGAAGAGGGTGTGGTGGGGGCCCAGACAATGTGCTGAACAGTGGCTATGGACGGATTGACGCCTAGATTGTCAGTGCTTTAATAACAAATATCCATTTGGTCAATGGTGTTAAATCTCTTTAAAGTGACATGCATTCGGAATTGTGACTTTTTTATTTTTTCACACTTGTAAAGAGAAAATGCAAACTCATTTGTCATAGTCAGATGAGAACAGGTCAAACAGTCAGACTACAACCTAGTCTCATAGAAATAGAACAGGAACTAAGCAAGATAGCCTATGATCCTAAATAGAGACCACTCTGGAATCTCCTAAAAGGTATTGCTAAATATCATTACATTAAAAAAGTAATATAAAGTCAAGAAAGATGAAAGTAAGCCACACAAAGACACAATTGTCTTAAAATTTTCATTTTGGTTGTGTGGTCTGGCCTGAATATAAAACTAGCTGCCCTCCTGCTTAAGGACGTCTCAAACTCTTCTAAGTGAACCGCAAGTCAGCCTTTTAATCCATAATCAAGGTCAAAGAGTGAGCAGGAATAATAAAGAGTGAGCCAGTATCATACCATCATGAAAATAAAGATTATGATAACAATAAATTCAATATATTGTATTACTATTATACCATTCACATGGACAACAGTATGGGAAGGCCCCTTGGCTTTGGTGATCTGTATTCAGAATAAGGGAGTCCTTAGGCAGTTACGCTGTTCTGATAAAAGAGAAAAGTTTCACTGTGAAGCTCAGAGGAGCTGGTGCCCAAGACATCTGCCTTCTTCTTCCATCACAGGTCTTCAGACAAGAATATAGATGTAGTGAGAACTCTACCCCTAACATGTAAACATGGGTGACATATTTGAGGTTATAATCAGCTTATTGATACTTTTTTTTCAATGCTACCTACTAAAAATGTTAGTGAGACTCACACTTGTTCTGGTTTGTAGATGTTTCTAGGAGTTCTAGGAAGATGTATGCCTGCAAAGGTAATCTGTCTAAACTAGTGACTTAGAGGGCACCAGGGTAAGGTACATTTGACCTGAGTGTTATCCTAAAGTACATAGACCTTAAGAACAAAAAAAAGAAAAAAACCCTAAAAAACTGAGTTTCAAAACTAGAAATCCCAAATAAGAGAAATATCAATTAATAAAATATTGAGTAGAGAAATTCCCTAAAATGGGAATACAGAATATCAGAAATAATGCTTATAAAAATAGTGAGTACCAGAAATCCCAATAACAAATCCTGAAAGATAGAAACATGAAATGTTGGTGTCAGGAGTGTTCTTGAAAAGTCCTTCCCACTTATAAGGACTGGTACATAGGTTAAAATCTAAAAAGCACTTGTGAGTCTTCTGCAATAATGTGAAATATCCTGGAAGTTATTATTAATGTCATGGACTCCAAAGAGGCTTGCTTCTCCTTAACCTTTCAGCAAATCCTCTTCTTTATCACATCCCTTTGTGGTGATATTGACCACCTGGTATTCAGGACTAAAGCCTCTTTCAACAGAAGCCTAGCAGTGTTTTTCAAGAACAGCTTAAAAGCTGAAGCGCTTTATGAAACACTCCCATTTCTCCATTCATTGACGTGTCAATCTTGCAATGAGGCAGTCTGGCTTCCGTGAATGAAAAGAGTTACCAAGACACATATTGTTTTAAAATAATAATTACAATTAGTTTCCCCATTTGAAAGAAACCACAACATAAGCTATTCATAAAGGGAGTGAGTAGTTTGGGGTCTCGTTGAAAACCCAGGTGGCCTGTCCCATTAGATGCCCAAGAGCACCTAAGCTAGCACAAGGGGGTCTAGAAAAACAAGCATGGGGCAGGTGCTTAAGCACTGGGAATTTTCTGCTACTTGTGAATTCTGTCCATTTGACTTGTTTATTTCATTTTGTAGCTGAGCCTTTAGCCTCCTTGAAAAATGTCCTCTGCTTCTTTTTACCTTGGACAAGTGTCTGGTAATGTTTTAATTGGTAAAGTACACATGCAGTTTTAGTGTAGGCATATACATCAATGGAACAGAATAGAGAGCTCAGACAAAGAGTCACATAAATTTGGTCAGCTTATCTGTGACAAAGAAACAAAGGTAATTCAATGGAGAAAAGAGGTTTTTCAATAAATGATATTGGAACAACTGGACAGAGCATGCAAAAAAAAAATCTAGACAAAGACTTTACACCTTTCACAAATATTATCTTAAAGTGGATCACAAGCCTATTTAGAAAATGCAAAACTATGAAAGTCCTAGAAGATAATGTAGGAGAAAATCTAGATGGCCTTGGGTATGGTGATAACTTTTTAGATTCAACACAAAAGATGTGATCCATGAAAGAAATAATTGCTAAGCTGGATTTCATTAAAATTAACAATTTCTGCCCTGTGAAAGACAAGGTCAAGAGAATAAGAAAACAAGCTACATACTGGGAGAAACTATTATACTTGAGAAAGACATATCTTAAAAAGATTGTCATCCAAATATACAAAAAAAAAAAAAACCCTCTTTAAACTCAACAATAAGACAATAAACAACCTCATTAAGAAATGGGCAAAAGATCTGAACAGACATCTTACCAAAGAATACATAAATATGACAAATGAGCATATGAATAGATGCTCAACATCATATGTCATTAGGGAATTGCAAAACAATATATAACTCTATGCCAATAGAATGGCCAAAATCCAAACAATGGTAACACCAAGTACTGGGAAGGATGTGGAGTAACAGAAAATTTCATTCATTGATGATGGAAATGCAAAATAATAGAGCCACTTTGGAAGATAGTTTTGTAGTTTCTTACTAGGAATTGGTCTATTTCATTTAGGTCATCAGATTTATTGAGCACGGGTTATTCATAGTGTTTTTTTATTATCCTTTTAATGTCCATGTTATATATAAGATCTTGTGTCCTCTTTCATTTCTGACATTAGTAATTTGTGTCTTCTGCCTTTTATTCTTAGCTTGGATAGAAGCTTATAGATTTTATTGATAATTTCAAAGAACAAGATTTGATTTCATTGGTTTTCTTTTCTGATTTTCTATTTTCAATTTCAATGATTTCTATAGAAATTTTATTCTTTTGCTTACTTTGGATTTAATTTGCTCTTTTTATTTCTAGTCTCCAAAGGTGTAAACCTAGATGATTGATTTTAGACTTTTCTTCTTTTGTAATATACACATTCAATGTTATAAATTTCCCTCAAAGCACTGCTTTTGCTGGATCACACAAATTTTGATAAGGTATGTTTTCATTTACAGTTACTTTAAAATATTTTTAAACTTCTCTTGAGATTTCTTCTTTAACTCATGTATTATTTATAAGTATGTGGCTTAATTTCCAATAACTTGGGAATTTTACATCTATCTTTCTGTTATGATTTCTGTTTTGATTCCATTGTGGTCTTAGAGCAGACATTGTGTGATTCTATTCTTTTAAATTTTGAAGTGTGTTTTATGGTCCAGAATGCCATCTAACTTGGTGAATGTTTCATGTGAGCTTGCAAAGAATGTGTACTCTGCTGTTATTGGATAAAGTTGTCTAAAGATGTCAATTATATTCACTTGATTGGAGGTGTTGTTGATTTCAACTATTTTCTTACTAATTTTCTGACTGTTAGATATGTGCATTTCTGATTGTAAGGGTTTGAAACCTCTAACTATAATAATAGATTCATCTATTTCTCTTTGTAGTCCTATCTATTTGTGATTCATGTGTTTTCACATAATGTGACATATACATTAAGGATTGCTATGTCTTCTTAGAGATTTGATCTCTTTATCATTATGTATTGCCCTTCTCTATCCCTGATAACTTTCCTTCCTCTGAAGTCTGGTCTTTCTGAAAATAATATGGCTAATCACACTTTCTTTTGATTGATGTGAGCATGGTATATTTTTCATCATTCCTTTACTTTTAATGCATGCATAGGTTTCTTGTAGACAGCATAGAGTTGGGTCTTATGTTTTGATCCACTCTAACAATCTCTGTCTTTTATTTGGTGTACTTCAACTACTCATGTTTAAAGTGATTATTGATATTAGTAGATTAATATCTACCATATTTGTTATGTGTTCTATTTGTTTCTCTTGTTCTATGTTCCCATTTTTGTCTTCCTCTCTTTTTCCACCTTTTGTGGTTTTTATTCAGTGCTTTATGATTCCATTTTCTTTCCTTTTCTTTGCATATCAATTAGATTTTTTTAGTGGTTGCCCTTGAGTTTGTAATATACATTTACAACTAATCCAATTCTACTTTCAAATAACACTATGTTGCTTCATAGGTGGTACAAGTACCTCATAATAACAAAATGTTCTTAATTCCTCTTTCCCATTTCTTGTACCATTCATGTCATTTATTCACTTATACATAATATATATAGATATAGATATTATATAGCATATATAATTTAATACATTGTTGCTATTACTATTTTGAATAAGTTTATCTGTTACATAAATTAAGAGTGAAAATAAATCTATTTGTAACTTCCTTTATTCATTTTCCCATGTTCTTCCTTTCTTTATGCATATATGAATTTCTGACTCTATCATCTTCCTTCTTTCTGTAGAACTTGTCAACCAAAAAAGTCACAAAATCTATAAACTTGGATAGGAAGCTTAAAAGAGTATACCACAACTTGCAGGTGGGATATGGAGCCTCTGTCCAAAACCAAAAACCAGCACTTTGAGAGAGGGATAAAGTTATAGGAATTTATGCTGAGTAGGGTGATAAAACATACTTATTTAATAAGCTATAGGAGTCATGAATAGTGATAAAGGAGAAATACATGCATGAGCAATTGCACTTTATGTAGCTTCAGAGATCTATGTTCAGAAAATGGCAGACTTAGCATAATCTAAGGGTGGAGTTTATGGCCTTCTGATGTCAAAATGTGAAGCAGAGAATATGAAAACTCTCTGTGCATTCTCTGTAGACTTTTCAGAACCACTCTATGACCTATGGCCTACGGCCTCTTATCAAGAAGAAATGCTGCTCAGTTATTGCGCTGAAACTGCAAAAAGGGAGGAGTAGCATTAGGTGGTTGAAATCAGTGGTGGAGCCAGTCTTTCCCAAAGGCTGGTTCTTTTTAGCCCTTAAGGAAGAAAGCCTAATGGCAGTTAATGAGGGAGTGGGTATAACACTGTATGTCTTACCTCCCTTCCTGGCATGGCCAAGAACTCAGTTTTAAGATTTTTCTGGGGTCTCCTTGGCCAACAGGGGAGTCCATTAAGTTGATTGGTGGGCTTGAGACTTTATTTTTATTTCCCAAACATATTTTAACATTTCTTACAAGGCAGGTTTATTGTCAGCACATTCTCTCAATATTTGTTTGTGAAATTTTTATTTCTCCTTCACTTTTGAAAGATAATATTGTAGGGTACAGAATTCTAGGCTGGTGGCTCTTTTTTTCTCTTCACATTTTAAATACATCACTCCATAATCTTGCTTGCATGATTTCTGAGGAGAGGTCATATGTAATTTTTGTCTTTACTTCTCCATAGGTAAATCCCTCCCCACAGCTTCTTTAAAGATTTTTTCTTTATATTTGTTTATGCATAATTAGATTTAAATTTCAGAATATTATGGGGATACAAATATTTTGGTTACATGGATTGCTTTTGTACTGCTTGAGTCAAAGTTATAAATGTGCCCATCACCCAGATAGAGTACATTGTGCCTGTTAGGTATGATATCACCCATCTTCCTCCCCCCTCCACCTGCATGATTTCCACTGAGTTTTACTTCTATCTGTGCACATGAGTGCTGATTGCTTGGTTCCAATTTAGTAGTGAGTACATGCGGTGTTTGTTTTTTCATTCTTGTGATATTTCACTTGGGAGATGGTCTCCAATTCCATCCAGATTGTTGCAAAAGGTATCAATTCATTTTGTATGGCTGAGTAGTACACCACGGTATACATATACCACATTTTATTAATCCACTCATGAATTGATGGGCACTTGGGTTGATTCCACATCTTCATGATTGTGAATTGTGCTGCAGTAAACATTCTGGTGCAAGTGTCTTTTTGATAAAATGACTTTTTTTTCCTTTGGGAAAATACCCAGTAGCAGGATTGCTGGATCAAATGGTAGGTCTATGTTTAGTTCTTCGAGGAATCTTCATATTAATACTGTTTTCCGTAGAGGTTACACTAGTTTGAAGTCCCACCAACACTGTATAAGCATTCCTTTCTCTCCACATCCCTGCCAGCATCCAGTGTTTTGAGATTTTTTGATAAAAGCCATTATCACTGGGGTTATGTGATATCTCATTGTGGTTTTGATTTGCAATTCTCTGATGATTAGTGATGTTGAGAAATTTTTCATATTTTTATTGTTCATTACTCTATCTTCTTTTGAAAAGCTTCTGTTCATGTCTTTATTAGATGTCTAGGTGTCTGTTTGTTTGTTTGTTTGCATTTATACTGCTTAGTGTTCTCTCAGCTTCCTGGATCTATGGTTTGGTGTCTGATGTTAATTTGGGAAATTTCTCAGTCATTATCACTTCAAATGTTTCTTTCCTTTCTTTCTTCTCTTTCTAGTATTGTTATTATGCATGTGTTACACCTTTGTTGTTGTCCCACACTTCTTTGATATTCTGTTGATTATTTTAGTCTTTTTTTCTTTATGTTTCCAGTTTTGGAAATTTCTATTGAGATCTTGTCAACCTCAGAGATTCTTTCCTCAGCTGGTCTAGACTACTAAGGAGCCAAACAAAGGTATTTTTCATTTCTGTCACAGTGTTTTTGATCTCTAATATTCTTTTTTATTATCCTCTCTCTGTTTGCATTACCTATCTCTTCTTGTATACTGTATACTTTGTTTGTTACAGCCCTTAGCATATTAGTTATAGTTGTTTTAAATGCACCGTCTGATATTTACAGCATCCCTGTCATCTCTGGACCTGGACCTGATGCTTGTTTTTTCTTTTCAAATTTTGCTTTCGCCTTATAGTAGGCCTTTTAGTTATCTATTGAAAGGTGGGCATGATGTACTGGGTAAAAGGAACTGTGGTAAATAGGTCTTAAGTGATGCGGTGGTTTCATGTGGGTGGAGATGAAGCTTTCTATAGTCCTATAATTAGGTCTTTGTCTTTTAGAGAGTCTGTGCCTCTGGTCTATAAATATCACAAGTACGTTTCAGTTGTTTTGGATTTTTGATTTTTTTCACCCCCTTTGGTAAAACAGGATAGCTAAAGGGGGCTATAGCTGTGTATTTGTCTTCTCCCATGTAGAAGGCTAGATGAGGCTGGTGTTGGGCATTTCTCCTACCTCAGATCAGTCAGATTCTGATAAAACCTCAGTAGATTAGGGTCTGGTAAAAATAGTTTCTCTTGAGGGTAGGCCTTTGTAATTAGAACAGAATATTCTGGCCTATTTTATAATGGCTCCTTTTCCCCTCCCCCTGCCAGAAGCATGAGGAGAATTTTCTCTAATATTCACTTTGAGAACCTAATATAGCTCCTGAAGGTAACATGCCCAAAAGAGTGCATGCCTCTCAATAACTGTCTCTTTTGAGTTTTTATTTCTCAAGCTTCTCCACACTGAGACTCCAGCAATTCATCAATCAAAATTTGCGTTTCCTTTTCTGGTACTGGTTCCTAAGGAGGTTTTGGCTAGGTAGTTTTTACTCCAGTAAGTCATGAAGTATCTACCTGTGGGTCATTCCAGTTTTCAGGACAGTGGTTTACTTTGTGACCTCATTTCTCTGATGGATATAAGAAGAGTTGATTTGTCAATTTGTTCAGCATTATTGCTTGTTATAATGGAGTGGTAACTTCTAAGCTCTTATCTTGATGGACCAGAAAGGAAGGGCAATAATCATTATTTTTCTCCATATATCACTTTTTTCCTGAAGAGTCATGTCTGGGACCAGTTTTGTGTTCCTGGGCAATTCTCTCTTGAAGTTTTTCTGGTCCCCCAGAAACATTTTTCACCCAGGTAGAACATGGAATGTGAGCTCTGCCATATTGGTAACAAATTGGAAAAAATAGCATACATAAATGGAAAACTCTTTCTAGTTCCTAACCCTCTTCTACCTGAACCTATTTGCACTTGCTATTCTACTTACCCAGAACTCCTTTCCTCAGTTATTTACATACCTTACTATTCTCACTTTATTTAGGTATCTGCTCAAATATCAGCTTTTCAGAGAGAAAGCCTTGCTAAAATAGCAGTTCTAAAGCTCTTTTATCTTCTTAGCCTACTTCATTTACTTTTATGGCATAATATGTGTGTATAAGTATGTGTTTATGTGTGATATATAAACAAACATATATATGATATACACATACACACACACAATTGTTGACCTCCCATACTATTATAATACAATAATAGCCAGTATTTATGTGGTCTTACTGTGGACCTAGACCAGATATTTCTTTTTTCCATATGAGAAACTGAGGTTCAGAGAAGCTATGTCACTTGCTTAAGTTCATGATGCTGGTATATAACAGAGCCAGGGTTCAAACTCAGGTATATGTGACTCTCAAACCCATTCCAGGAATACACAGTCTCCATGGTGGGTGGCCCAATAGGAGCATATTCACAAGCATATATAACATATATGAGTGTGTGCATGTACATATATATACATATTATGTCAACTATATATTATATTATGATTTATTATGTATAGATATCATACCCATGTATGTATATATCATATTTATATATATATAAAACACATATAATATGTATATATGTTATGTGTATCATTATGTATATGCTTCTTTATTGTATGTCCCTCACTGAAATGTAAGCTGCATGTAGGCCTGGCTTTACCTTGTTAACTACTATACCTTCAGCACCTAGAGGACTATCTGGACCAGTCTGAAGGGCATTATGTATGGATCCTCTAATAATTTTATTGTTTTCTAGGTGTTCTCCATACCTCTTCTAGGCCTTTCTACAAATATTTGTTGAGTGAATAAATAAAAACATGAATTAATCCATTAATATGTGGATTAATTAAAATAAGACTTTGCAAATTACACTTGCATAGATATGTGTGCTTCAGAAAAAGACAAAAGTACTACTTGTCATGTAACAATGCTACGTTGGCATTTCTTTCTTCCCAATGATATTCAAATTTACTTTATTGACCTTCAGTTTCCAAATGGGGTATTCAGGTAATAAATGCAAGTAGAGGCATTTATTCATTTCATGAAGAAGCCTGAGTTTTCAGGATAATGTGTATAAGACAGGAAAAGAGGAGGAGGACGTTATTATAATGCAAAATAATCACAAGGCTTTCTCAGACACCAGCTTAAAAATTCTGCCAGATTGGTTGCTATTTTAGACTATATTGATGGAGCTCCAATAGCTATAATTAAGTTTTTTCTTCCCAAGAAGAAAAAAGTGATCAATGACATTTTCTAAGGTTTCTTTTAATTGTGTAGCAGAACGCATCTCTCAAATGCTGTCATTTGTGAGGACTTCAATAGAAGACTTAATGAGGGTTTGGAAACATGCAGACTGAGTAATCATCATTTATCTCTGGCTGACAAAAAAAGTGTTAACATATCTAAAAGGGCCTAAGGCTAATTGATATTTGGCAAAATGAAAGCTCTGTTTGGAATATTTTTCTTGCCACAAATTGGAGTACACTGGTTTACTTCTTGAACCTCATATCATCGTAATTCTGCTTGTCGCCTCTTATGTTCACACATCTCAGTTCATGTTTCTAATCCTAACGCAGGAACTAAAATGGAAGAGGAAGCCAGAGGGTTACAGGAGTTAGGGTTCATTTTTAGTATAAAATAACTTAAACTATTAATACAAAATCTGTAACATATAGAAAATTTAGAGGAAAAGATGCAGGAAAACATAGATGCATACACCAAAGTTATCAGGTACAAATATTTTGCTGTCATAAATTTTTAAATTTATGCTTACCATTAAGTATATTTTAGATTTATTGTACATACAGTTTTGAATCTTATTTTTTTTTAGCTAACTTAAGGGATGGTCAGCACATTTTAGCATTAAATGGTGAAATAATACATCACACAATAATCTATTATATAATATATTTCAAAATATCTAGAGGAGAATAACTCATATGTTTCTGGCATAAAGAAAATACAAATATTTAGGAGGATAGATACTCCAACTACATTGATTTGATTTTTATAAATTATATGAATGCATTAAATTATCACATGTAACCCAAAATATGTATACCTATTATGTATCAAAAATAAAATTATGATATATAAAAATACACCAGAAGCAGATTGTATTCAGTGGTTACTTAATTGGTCTTTATTGCTGAAAATTTAGAACTTATCTTCCCTTTGCACCTTTATCTATGCTTCATTGAATATTTTTATGGCTGTTTGTTTCTGAACTCAGTATAATGCTCTTATTCTACAGTCTAGACAGTAGAATTTATGGATCAAAGACTCAGAACAATTTTAAAAGTCCTTTTTCAAACTTTCCAATTTTTTAAAAAGGTTGAACCATGCATTTGGGCTTTCTATACTATCTGTCACAGAAAATATGCCACCACCCTCACCATGAAATTACCCTGGTCCACAGCAGATAGGACCTGGGCCAACTTAAGAAAATCCTCTCCTTTTTAAAAAAAAATATATATTTTTTTCTGTGAAACCAAAAACATGCAAGACTTCTTTGCTGCAAAATATGTGGAGTTGGGAGCAGAGGTGGTGTCAGAGTTGAAATCATATCACCCGTAAACCAAAGATGTGGGGGCAAAAACACAGAAACCATAGGAGAAACTATGAGCCTTGCAGAAGAAGCCAGTTTGCACTGGGACAAGAGGCCACATGGTCCCAGAAACAGGGAGAGCTTGTGATAGAAAATCAAGTCAGCCTAAATAGTTGATAATCCTATAAGACCCGGCTGCACTTTCCAAGATGCATGCCTCTTACAATCAACCTCCTTTCCCTTAAGCTACTCTGAGTACATTTATGCTCCTTGCAACAGAAGATTCCTGACAAAGCACATGCCAGTGCCAAAAATGACAGCTTTTTGTATACAACTATTTCAAAATTCTCAAGACTTCCAGAAAAGCCATAGGTCATGGATATACATGATCAGTGCTTAGGGGCTGCCATCAACCTAAGAGCCATTTATAGGATCTCTATGCATAAACATACATACACACATCTATGTATATGAATTTATATACATGCATATACATATATGCACATATGTGTGTATACACATACACACATGATGACTATGGTTTTATAATGGAAGAACTCAGCAAAGATTTGAAGACAAATGATGGTTACCTGCAAGCACAATTAAATGCTATCCTCTGATGTCCTGGAACCCAAGGAAAGAAGTATATGAGAAAGCAAATCTATAATTTAACCTTAGGAAATGATGTGAAGAATGCAGCTATTTGTAGCGAATCTATTAATTAACCTAGAGAAATTTATAATTAGCTTCAAGGGAAATGGTCAAAGAGGGTGATGCCATAACATTAAAATAATAAAGCATATAATAAACATACTACACAATAGTAATTCTGTATCTGAACTAGCAGACAAGTGATTATGGGGAAAGGGGGATTTAATGGTTGTGATTCCACCGAGTCAGGGCTGGGGCGTCCCCTCTGTGAGTAAGTGACAGATCTGAGATGTGAGCACAATGCCCCTCTGACCCCAGAGGTCACGCTCTTCCCCTCCCATCTTATTTACACACATTTTTTATTTCCAGTAATCCAGGAAACAGAAACCGCTCCTGTCCTCATGATATTGACTTATCTTTAAGGCAAACACATTTTGTATGGCTTGTGTTTCCACGATCAAGGATTGAAACCTATTCCTCAGTCATTTGCCATCATCCCCTAAACTCATACCCTCCAAGACTTTCTAGCTTTTACAACTGCAGAATTTTTGGACTAACATATATAATCACTAAGATAAAAGGCGGAAGGAGCAAGACTCTTAGAATATGAGTTTCTTGAACCAGGTACACCTTAGGTCAAGCTCTTGGTGAAAGTGAGACCAATAAAGTAGAAGAAGGAAAGAAAAAGGAGCTTTGCAAATTGTGTGTCCTTGTTCAGACTTCTCCGCTCCCTGCCCCTGCCTCCCCCAGGTACTGGTCAAAATTATTCTTCTTCTGCTTTCCCCGATTCTGTTGAATGTTTTTAAAATATCACTACTTAGATTCATCCATTCGTCTGCCTCTGAGTTCAGGGCAAGATTCACATTACGGAATTTTCTCACCATGAAACTTTTATTTTCAGGCCCAAGTAAATTGATGTTCATCTTCAATTTCCTGCATAATCTCCCAGGCACACTCATTCTGTGTCGATGTGCTCTACGAGACATACAGCTCCACTGTGGGTGAGATGAATGTAGTTACTGAAATGAAATGTAAAAACTAAAAAGAAAAAAATCATTGCAGCCCTCCGTCACCCCATTTCCGAAGGGTCAGGCTGGAATCTATCCTCCGAAGTATTCTCTTAGGCTTTATCTCACCCTGGGGCAAGTCTTAGGTGGTGCTGTTTGGAGATACCAGAATTACTTCTCTAGCAATAATAACATTCTAATTTATTATATTTACGTTATAATATTTATATTATGTTAATTCATTCACTCATTGAACAAACATGTATTGAGTGACCTTTATATACTGTGCACAGTGCCAGTCGCTTAGGGAAAAGATACAGAATTAGTACCTTTTCAACAGATTCTGTCTGTTGTGGGAAGAAGGAAAGGAAACAAGCACAGAGCAGTGAGACAGGCTTCTGGAAGACCAAAATGGGCATCCCCACTCTGCCCAAAGGGTTAGAGAAGAAGCTTAGTCACGGAGTGCACTTTTGATTTAGTGATTGCAGAATAAATGAGGAAAGCATGTGTGTCTATCAGAACTAGGGGAAATGGGAGTGCATCAGTCTTTCAACGTGAGGAGGGCTAGTGCAGGACACTGGGAGGGGGTGGGGAGTAGCATGATGGGTTATAGGAGACCAGCGATGCCCAGTGAGGCCAGGGACCAGGGCTACATCACAGAGGACCTCCTAGGGCTTGGCAAAGGTTTGACTTTGCCCTGCCTGTACCTAACAGTGGGTGGGGCAATGCAAAGGAGGCTGCCCTGCAGGTGGTTGTCCAGGGCTCTTTGTAGGTGGCAGATGTTAAATTCCATATCCTGCAAGCTCCAGGAGGCAGCTCTAAATTCCTGCTTTGAAGGAGAAAATCAGCATCAGGAGAAAAGAGAATTCCTGTTATGCTATTTATTAACTATAAGACTAGAAAAAATAAATTAACCCTCTCGTACTGTGTTTAGTTATTAGCATGTTGAGGATGAACTGGGCTGGCTTGATTAAGTAAATATCTTAGTGTATAAAATGTTTTCTGTACTGCTCTAGCAGAGACAAAGCATGTTGTGATATTTACCAAGCCCAGCCCCCTCGGCCGCCTGCCCCAGGCTTTCCTCCTTCACCACCTGTGTCGGTCCTGAGCTTTGGCGTTGCAAAGGCGAAATCTCTGGCAATGGACTAAAGATTTGGAAGTCAGAGCCTGAGAGGAAGCCAAGAATTACACTCTGCCGTGTGTGGCTGAGTGGTCTGTGACCTTCTAACCTATTCCAGCTCATGGTGCATGATCACAAGCACCCAGACGGCATGGGGGACGTCAGGCGTACAGGGGAGCTGGGCTCCTTTATTTACTTCCTATGGCTGCTGTAATAACATACCACAAAGGTGGTGGCTTAAGAAATACATATTTGTTCTGTTATAGTTCTGGTTCCCAGAATGGGTTTCAGTGGGCCAAAATCAAAGTGTCAGTAAGGCCCGACTCTCTCCAGAGGCTCCAGGGGGAGAATCCACACCCCCTGCCTTTGGTGGCTCCAGGAGGCCGCCAACGTCCCTGGGCCGGAGGCTCTCTCCATCTTTAAAGCCACACAGTCTTCACATCCTGCCCAGGTCATGACAGTGCCTTTTCTCTGTGTTCCTGCAGTCAAATGCTCTTCTGCCTCCCTCTTGTAAGGACACTCATGATTACATTTAGGGCCCACCCAGATGATCCAGGGAATTTCTCCATCTCAACATCCATAACCTGATCAATATCTACAAAACCCCCTTTGCCATGTAAGGTAACATGTTTACAGGTTGTGGGATTAGGACCTGGACATCTTTGGGGGCCATTATCTGGCCAACCCATATTTCCTTTAATGAGTTAAGCCTGGGAAGCCCTGGAGCAGACAGGGGAATGGGGTAAGGCAAGCCCCAGGCACCTAGAACACATGATTGAAGGCAGCCCTCACAATCAGGGACATACAAGTGCAAGTTCAGCACCTGAGAATGAGAACCTCCTTAAATTTTGTACACTAGGTGCCTCTCTCATCCCACCTTATTCTGGGCCCGTCTTGGGTGGCTCAGTGCCCCAACGTGGCAAGACAGGGGTCAAGCAGAAATGGGTGGGGACGTGTCTGAGCAGCAGGCTTGAGACAGTGCAGCGGGGTTTCTGCTGGTTCCAGGAGCTGGGCTGCTTCTGCACGAGTGGGGACGTAGAGTGGCAGACAGGGAGGGTGGTGCAGAGCAGAATGATTTCCCGATGGCACAGGAGCAGCACCCCTCTCTAGTCACACCACAGAGTAGAGCTGGCTTTGCTCAGACAGACGCAGACTCGGAGAGGCTTTGCCCTTCTCTGGGAGTGTGACCACAGGCCAGATAAAAAATGAAGTTGTCTCGGAGATAGCCAGCATGGATCCCACCAAGGACTCGGTGAGCACCCCCTGGAAGGTACATGCATCAGGGAAAAGTGACGAGAAGACCATGGATTGGCCACTGAACCTCCTGAAGGATGGGGCCTCAAAGAGGCAACGCAATGAAATGCAGGCAGGACACATCTCGTACCTGCATCCACAACATCTCGTCCATGGGACACGTTGGACAATGATGTTCTTTTCCTCCTGGCTCGCCCCACAAGCTGTGTGTGCATGATTTGTGGTGAGCTTCCTGTCCCTGAAAGCTCAGTGAAGAACAGCACCTTCCTCAGCCCCAGGCCTGGCTGCCTTCCCCCCAGCTAGAGGCCTACCCGTTGTCATCTCTGTACCTCCTCCTTTTCTGCCTCATGCACGCCCAGCCAAGGGGACAGTGACTCATGCTAATTATACAGTAACAGGAGGAAAAAAAAAAAAAAACACATTTTTTTTTTTTTCCCAACAGCAGCTGGGACTTTCTATTTATTTGCCCACTATTTATAACTCACTTAGACAAGGAGGCCTTATCTCCTCCTCCTACCACACTCCCCCAAATGAAATTTCTCTAGGGCGGATCCACTTTTATCTAAATTGGTTGGACAGAGGAGGGCAGCACATATAATCCATACTGAAACAGATAAGGCTTTCTCCTTGTACTCGATATAAAAATAACCAACAAGCAAAATGAGCACGGATAGGGAAAAATTAATTTACTTCCCTGCCTAATTAGTAGATGCAGGATAAATGTATCTGCTTAGCTCGCTAATTATAATAATACTTATCAGTTACGTGAAACTCTGTATCATCAAAAATACCACACTCCACTGACACTAAATAATTACTCTCTGGCACCCTGTTGTGAGCGTCTTATCTGAGCAGAAAGGCCGTGAGGTTAGCGGAGAGCAGATCAGGGCAATGTGCGGAGACCTGCCCTTATCTTTAAGCAAAAGCTGTTCCACATGTTCCAGTCCCCTGGCCCAGGACCTGGGTGCTCGGGAACAATCCGTCTACCTCAGCTGGCCCCCAGCTCTGCCAGCTGCAAGGAGAAGTCCACCATCAAGTCCCAGAGCCCACGGAGCCTGCCCAACTGTGTAGCCAGACTCCTCTTCCGGCCGTGGGCGAGGCCAGTGGTGGCCCTGAGAGAGTGGAGTCCACGGGCTCCAAGCTGGAGCAGGAGTGGTCTCCAGGCGAGCCCCGCTGGGTGCCTGCAGCCGGCTGATGGACTTTCTGCCCAGTGCCTGGCTTGATGTTCAATTGCTCTGCTCGGCGTTTCCTTTGTCCTGTGGTGGGATCCAAATCCTAGCATCACTCATGTCCACTTGGAAGTCCCGATAAGTTCTGTGACTTCCACCTTCACCAGAGACCAGAAGCTTCTTTGCCTCCAAACGCTGTGGCCTCATTGAGAGTCCCTGCACCTGAGATCAGACGCTTTAAACAGACACAATCTCAGGCTTGAATAGAATGGGGTTTGATGACCCTGGCCCGTGCCAGCGAGGGCAGGAGTCTTTGACCCAGACCAGGACTCAGGGTACAGGCCAAGGGAAGGCAGGTGTGCCCTGTTTCCTAACTACAGCTGTCCCTGCAGCTTCAGAGACCTGTCCTTCTCACACATTGGGATCGCGTTAGTATCACAAAGAAAGAAAAAAAATCCAACACAGTCATCATTGTGTTTGGTACTTGTTAGATCCTCAACAAAGTATGTTTAAAAAATTAAAATATTCAAATCATCTGCTAACAGCTTACTTTTTGTGACTTTCAGAGAACGGGAAACACATATCCAAGCAATAAAGAGTATCTACAACTGTGAGATCTCCCTTTTACCTTGCAGCCCGGGGCGGGAGAAGGGAAGATCACTCAAAAGGATTTCTTATGGTCCCTACTTAAATCGAGGCTTTATTGTGTTTTTATCTTTTTCCTTACTTATGCATAATAGGCCATATACATATTATTTATATTTAAAATTTGTTAAAGCTCAAAGCTACTATAATGGAATAAGAATTAGAAGTTCTAATTATATGGCTTTGAGGCAATGTAATTATGCAATGGTTTTTGAAAAAAATATGAATGCAACATAACAGATTTTTCTCTCTCTCTTACTCATTTCTTAATATTGGCCTTTATCCTTAACCATGGAAAAATACCTAACTCCTGGATTTCCACCAATCATCCCGCCATAATTCAGTTAAAAATAACGTTTCTGGTTAAATCACGTGGCTTCAGAAAGGAGACAAAGAAATAGGCAAGTTTGCTACGTCTTCTCACCGCAGGCCTGTGAGGTGGGACTCTCATCCCCGTTTCACAAATCTGAGTTCATAGGTTCGATCCGATGCTAAATCCCCAAGGTCTACTTCTGTTCCCCACACAGTGGCCCAGGTGGGAGCATCAGCCCAGGACGGGGAAGACGTCGGTGAAAGGCCCTGACAAGGGAAAGGCCCAGCAGAGAACAGTGCTGTCAGGAGATCACAGAGGCACCAGAGTGTGGGAGAAGGATCAGACTTGTTCCTCGTGGAGCCCAGAGCAGGAATGACACTGATAGCTTCCGGGGGCTGGGTTTCCATTCACGGACAAAAGGAAACTGCTGGACCTTCTGCGCTCTTATAGACAGTGGGCTGGCTTCTTCAGGAGTTGGTTTTGTGGAGATGAATGAGCATAAGAAAGAAATAGTCTCATTAGGGATGTTGTAGGAGAAATTCAATCTACAGTGTCTCTTGAGGTCATTTCCAAACCTGAGGTCCTCTGACTCTGTGTTTAACTCCCAACGTCTTATTTTCCTCATCTTCAAAATTAGAGAAGTTGAATTAATGCCTTAAAAAAATGGCTGGGAATAGTGGTTCAGGCCTGTAATCCTAGCACTTTGAGAGACTGAGGCAGGAGGATCACTTGAGACTAGGAGTTCGAGATTAGTCTGGGCAACATAGCAAGACCCCGTCTCTACAAAAAATTAAAAAAAAAAAAATTAGCCAGGTGTGATGGTGCCTGCCTGTAGTCCCACGTACTTGGGAGGCTGAGGCAGGAGGATCATCTGAGTCCAGGAGTTCAAGGCTACTGTGAGCTATGATCATGCTACTGCACTCCAGCCTGAGTGACAGAGTGAGACTCTGTGTCCAAAAAAAAAGTCCAAATAAATGATTCAAATTTTATAGCTATATATGTGTGTATGTGTGTGTCCTGAAATGAAGCCTACACTTAAGTATAGCTTGTGAAGATGCCACATTACACAGCTGTATTCAGCAAGCTAGCCACATGTTTTTAGAAGAAAGGATAAATAGATTGTATTTCCCGAGCAGTGATTGGTTAATTAATAAAAAAACAATGGATAAGAGAAAAGAAGCGTTACACTATTTAGACTGATCAAAAATAATGATGAAGAATGACGTTCAGAGCTGGTGTTCTGAGTTTTCCCTAGAGGATGCCTCTTATTTTCACAGTAAAAATAGCCACTATATAATAAAGATGACCATTACAAAGACAGCCACTTTGTGCTTTCTGTTAATACTTTTCATGTGTGTACTATGTGTTTCCCACATTTAATCTGCACAACAAATTACCATGAATAGTTATTATTCCCATGACACAAACAGAAGAAAATAAAGTTTACATAAGAGAGACGGTGTGCCCACGACCCCACCGCTAATGATTCCTGGCTAGTGAGTCCTTGCTCTTTCTACTGCACTCTCTCTGCCCAGGGATAATCAGAGAAACCAGCACCCAATGAGTTAAAATGGTACTTACTCTCATAATTTCATGCCAAATTATTTTTCAGGTAATGTAGCCCTATAAAGGAGATGGCATAATTTTTGGTAGTAGATGCCCTCTGCCCATCTCTGAGCCTGCAGCATTCTGTTCTCTTTGACACAGGAGCCCCCTGCTCTGCAGCCTGCCTTCCCAGCGAGCACTCTGCCGAGAACCCTCTGTACCCCCAGAACTGCCAAGTCCCCCTCCACACTCAGACCCCCGATAAAGAAATCTCAACCTAGATCCTTTCTGCGCCACTGACTTACTCTTGCACAGAACCACCTTCCCTGAGCTTCCTGGCAACACAATCTGTCCTTAGCTATATAGCACCTTAAAAGGTTAAAGACAAGCATATCCTTTTTTTTATTCAGAAAATTATAATAATTCTGCTTCGCACTGACATATGCTGCATTGACAAAGGGCCGCAGGCCTTTCTCTCCCCAAAACTTTCAAAACAGAAGGTCTCTGTCCAAAATAGAAGTGAATGTTACACTGTTTCCATTAAAGAAGGAAACAAGAGGAGTCTCAGAGCCACAAACGTTCTATTTCCAAGTTCAGAGCAAACAAAAAATATGTCAGCCCAGAGGGAATGGATTCGGTGGGAAGGGGAGTGAGACACGCAAACTATATTCTATGTTTAAATCCCAACATATGGGCTGTTCCTATTTTAGGATGACAAATACTGACTTCCATATTTTGATAATTAATGATATGCAAAGAGGAGCTAAACTACTTTTGAGGTCCCAGTAGACTATCCCAGTATCAGTAGTTTGGGGACCGTGTGCCCGTTTTGTAGATCAGATTTGAAAAAGTCAGTTGGCATTGCCCAAGGTCACCCAGCAATGCAGAGTACAGATGAGGAGTTAAGCACGTGACCTTGTTTCTCCTGATGAAACTCATTATCTGGGATCAACTTTTGACAACTTGGTGCATCCCTAAGATGAAACCTGCTAAGATCCAGGGTTAGGGAGAGGCCCCTTTGCATGCTGGGCTGAGAGGCAAAGGCTTCTGAAGGGTGGGGGGGGCACCTGAGCCCCAGGATGGGAGCAGTGTTCTGTGTGTGCTGAACTCAACACTGGGCAGACCACTGGACCATTTCTATTTGTCGGGCTAATGAAAAACACATTTCGAAGTAAATTGAAACAAACTCTCTACTTCTTTCCCATGAATGAGAGTGGGCGAGGTCTCACAGTCCATATTACACGGTGCTAACAGCACCAGGATCCAACTTCCAAGACCCCGGGCTGTAGCCTTTCTCTGCTCTTAAATTGCATCCCTGCTCCTCGCCCCTGGCCACCCATTGGCCTGGATCACGTCTCTAATTAAGTTTGCAGATTGCAGTTCCACAATGATTTTGGCCTGGCCCTTTATCATCCCTACCTACCTCTTTGGCCCCCAGAATGCTCTTTGTGCAGTTCACACACTTAGGTGTGTGCAGGTGTATCTTTATTTTTAATTTTTTTTCTCTAATTAGACATGACATATTAGAAGCTTGGGCTTAAAAACATAATATTTAACTCACCTACCACCACCTCATACAGAGTTATCACTGGGCTTCCAAAGTCTTGCATGTGTCCAGATTTTAGGGTGGAGTGGGAAGCAAGGTGTGCAGGTGGTTGTCTACAACGTGGTGCAAACACTCAGGCTCAATGGCTCGTGTTTGATTCTGGCTGTCGGTCCACATGGGTAACTGTAGTCTCTGTAGCCCCCGTCAGGCTCCTCACCCTGCAGCTCTCCCTCAGCTGCTTTTCCCTGGATGGTAGATATTTTGGCTGTAACCTCATCACCCCAGCCTCGGGAAACCTGGCCCTTCACCATGACCGTGTTACTCCTGGTGCAAAAGGATGCTTTCCTTGGCCAGAAAGTGGTAGATTGAACTCTTGAGACTCTTTTAGGGCTGTCTGCATAGACACTCCTGTAGCCATTTCTGTCCCAGATTTGATCACTTTCCTGGGCTCCATCTGAGGAAACAGGCAGGGCCTCACTTGGAATTTTTGTTTTAATCCTACTAGAAGTAGTATTTTTACCCAAAAGTTTAACTAAATATATCCCCAACATCTGCTTTGTTCTGGCAAGTGAATTCTCTTTTGTACTCCATCTTTGACATCATCATTTCCAAAGTCATCCCAATGAGTCTTAGAATCTAAACCTTCTTTCCATTAAGACTTTGAAAATTCACATGTGAAATCAAGAATTGATGGATGGGATAGGTTTGTGTGTGTGTGTGTGTGTGTGTGTGTGTGTATGTGTGCACGTGCACACACATGTACACCCTGTTTTATAATTTGCTAATAAAATCTTATCTCTATCTTAACCAATCTTTTACCTTTATCAATTGAGATGGTTATATGATGTATTTCTTTTATTCTATTAATGTGGTAAATTATATGATTAATTTTCAAATAATTTCTAGAATAAAAAACCCAACTTAGCTAAAATAGCACATTTGCTTTTATATAACTTTGGATTTGGTTTAATAATAAACATTCAAGAATTTTTTTACCTGTTTCTCAGAGAGATTGTCCTTCTTTGCAAATTCCTCATCAGATTTTGATATCAAATTATATTGATCTCATAAAATGAGTTGGGAAGGATTCCCTCTGATTCTATTAGGTAGAAAGTTTGTTTAAGATTTGTGTTATTTCTTTCATAAGTGTTTGGCAGATTTCATTGCTCAGAGTGTATCAGTCCGAAGTTATTGTTGTGTTATTCAGTGGGAAGATTTAATTTCTTTAATAGGTATAGGGCTATTCAGATTATTTATGCCTCTTTGTGTCAGGTTTGGATAAATTATATTCTCTATGAATTTATTTCAGCAAAATTTTAAAAATTATTTGTCAAAAATTGTTGATAGTGCCCTCTTATGATCTTTTTAAAATGTTTGTAGATTCTGTAATTATGATTTTCATTTCTCATGGTGCAGTTTATGCTATTCATCCTTTTTTGCCTATTCATTCCATGTAGGAGTTTATCAGTTCTTTTAGTCTTTTCAAATAACATTTGCCTTTGTTTATTCTCTGTATAATGGGCTTATTTTTGACTATAGTAGGTTTATTCTAGTCCTCATTGTGCTCTACGTTCTACCTTCCTTGGGTTTACTTTGATGCTTTCTTTGAACTTCTTGAAATAAAGGCCTTACCTGCATTCTATGTGTTTAAGATTATAAATTTTTCTTTAATCATAGCTCTAGGCATGTGTCACAAATTTAAATACATAATATTTTTATTATTATTCAGCTCTTTTTTTGTTCTAATTCCCATATTCATGTCTTCTCTATTCATGGATTGTTTAGAAATACACTGCTAATTTTCAAACATATGGGATATTCCAATTGTCTTGTTGCTACTGAATTCAATCATAACTCCTGTCAGCCCAGAGAAAATATTTTATAATCTCTCCTTTTTATGGATTTGTATTCTCTTTGCTGCTGCATCATTAAAATCATTGTTTCCAAAGGCATTCCAATGAAAATCAGCATCTAAACCTTCTTTCCATTAAGGGCTTTGAAAATTTCATTTGGAATTTGATGAGAATTGCATTTATCCAGTAATTGGTAAATTTGGTAAATGTTCTACATGCTCTTAAAAAATGTATATGTTCTTAGCTGGACGTCGTGGCTCATGCCTATAGTTCCAGCTACTCAGTAGGCTGAGGCAGGAGGATGACTTGAGCTCAGAAATTTGAGGTTACAGTGATTGAGCCACTGCATTCCAGCCTGGGCAACAGAGTGACACCCTGCCTCTAAAAATACACACACACACACACACACATTATTGTTATTGAATGCTTGATTTTACCATTATTTTAATCAAGATTCTTGATGATTTTTTACCTTCTCATTCTTATCAGTAACAGAGCAGTATGTAATCTCCCACATTGACCATCCCTTCATCTTTTTATTGCCCGTTTTTATTTTTTGTTTTAGTTCTGCCAATATTTGCCTTATATATTTTGAAGCTGTTGTAGGTTGAATTGTGTTTCCCAGAAGGGTATGTTGAAATTCTGACCTGAGAACATGACCTTATTTGGAAATAGGGTCTTGGCAGATGTAATCAAGTTAAGATGAGATCATACTGATTTAGGGTATTTCCTAATCCAATATGATTGTCCTTATAAGAAGAGAAAACAGGGATTCCTGGAGGAGAATGCCATGTGACACCGGCATTAGACATTAGAACAATGTAGTTGCAACCCAAGGAACGCCAAGGATGGACAACCACAACCAAATGCTGGGAAGAGGTAAAGGAAGATTCTACCTGGAGTTTCAGAGGGCGCATGGCCTGCTGACCTCTCCATTTCAGACTTCTAGCATCCAGAACTGTCAGAGAACAAACTTCTGTTGTTTTAAGCCACTCGCTTTGTTACAGCAGTCTTTGAAAATTAATTCAGAAGGTAAGTTATTAGGAGCATAAAAGTGTAAAGTTTGTGTAATTTTCTGGTGAATTGAAACTTTCATAGTTATTATATGCTCCTGTTTATCCATGATTTTTGTCTTAAATCCTACTTTGATATTAATATTACTACCCCATCTCCATTTTCAGTGTTTGCACGCTATATCTTTTTACATTTATTCATTTTTAGACTCTGTGTATCCATTTGTCTCTCATATTTTATGGGTTTTTATTTATTTATTTTTATTTCAAAATATTAAGGGGATACAGATGTTTTTGTTACATGGCTTGAGTCATGGCTATAGGTGTGCCAATCACCTGAATAGTGGTCATTGTACCCATTAGGTGGGTTTTTGCTCCCCCCCCAAGACCCTGCCTGATTTCCAATGACTTTTCCTTCCCTCTGTGCATATGTGTGTTCATTGGTTAGTTCCAATTTATTAGAGAGTACATGTGGTGTTTGTTTTCAAGAATTTTTTTTTTTTTTTTTGAGACAGAGTCTCACTCTGTTGCCCAGGCTAGAGTGAGTGCCGTGGCGTCAGCCTAGCTCACAGCAACCTCAAACTCCTGGGCTCAAGCCATCCTTCTGCCTCAGCCTCCCAAGTAGCTGGGACCATAGGCATGCGCCACCATGTCCGGCTGATTTTTTTTTATATATATATATATTTTTAGTTGGCCAGATAATTTGTTTCTATTTTTTAATAGAGACAGGGTCTCACTCTTGCTCAGGCTGGTCTCAAACTCCTGACCTCGAGCGATCCACCTGCCTCAGCCTCCCAGAGTGCTAGGACTACAGGCGTGAGCCACCGCGCCCGGCCAAGAATTTTTTTTAATTAGCCTAATAATCTGTCATTTATTTGAATTATTTCATTTTCTTATACTGAGTATCAATTTTGTGTGTTTAAATCTACCGTTTTCTTGATTGCTTTCTATTAGTCTCATCTTCCTATCTTATTTCTTCTCTTCCTTCTTCCTTTCTTAGGAATTATCATTATTAGTCACTATTCCTCTCATTACCTTGTTATCAGCTTGTTATCTCAGAAAATCCATCATGAATCCCTGACTAATTAAAGTCCAATATAAATCAGCACTTTTATCTTTTATTAGGGAAAGCAGGGCATTAGAACACCATACCTATATTTAATCACCTTCTAACATCTGTATTTTAATTATTTGAACTGTATATTTTTAGCCGCCATAATACATTATTACTGTTTATAAACATTTAGCGTTCATCTAAGTGTATCTACATCTTTAACCTTGTCATTGCTTCTTATTAATTCTTTGTGCTTTCTTGAGCTCCTATCTGGGATTATTTTTTCCTTTGGCTCGAAACACTTGCCTTAACATTTGGTTTGTGTGGGCCTGCCGGTGATACAGAGTCAGTCTCTCTCTCTCTCCTCTTGCGTCTGTGTGGGAGGGGTGTATTCGAGAATATCTTTATTTTTACTTCATTTTGTCTTAGTCCATGTTTGCTGCTATAACAAAAGATGTAAAATGGGATAATTTATAAAACACAGAAATTTTTTTCTCACAGGTTTGGAGTTTGGAAAGCCCAAAATCCAGGTATCAGCAGATTCAGTGTCTGGTAAAGGATCACTATTTTCTTCCCAAATAGAGCCTGTTTGCTGCATCCTCACAGGGCAGAAAGGGCAAACACTGTGTCTGCACAAGGTGGAAGATAGAAGACAAAAAAATGGGCATAGCTAGTTCTGTAAAGCCTTTTGTAAGGTATTAATCTCATTTATAAAGGCAGAGCCCTCATGATTTATTCACACCATAAAGCCCCCACCTCTTAATACTACTGTCACACTGGGCTTTAGTTTCAATATATGAATTTGGAGGGAGACACATATAGTCAAATCATAGCATACTATCCCCGCCCCCCTAAAATCCCTGTCCTTCTCACATGCAAAATACATTCACTTCATCCCAATAACCCCAAAGTCTTAAGTTTTTCCAGCACCTAACTTGTTCTACATCAACTTTAAAGTCTAAATCCAAAGTTTCTTCGAAATGTCATCTAAATCTGATAAGGTGATATTCAAGGTATGATTCATTCTGAGACAAATATCCTCCAGCTGTAATCCTATGAAATCAAACAAATTATGATTCCAAAATATATTGGCTGGACAGGCATAGGATAGACATTTCATGAGGGAGAAATAGGAAAGAAGAAAGTGGTAATAGAGCTTGACCAAATCCCAAACCCAACAGGGCCAACATTAAATCTAAGTTTTCAGAATAATGTACTTTGACTTTAAGTCCCACCTTCCACACACCGGGCTGCCCGGCCCCCATGGCTATACTGGGGGAAGCACTCGCAGCTATTCTCAGGGGTTGGAGTCAGGCACATGAGCTCTCCCAGGCTGGAGTGGCATGCTGGTGGCTCTACAGATCTGAGGTCTCAGAGGAGCCCTGCTCCCATGTCTCCACTATGCTTTGCCCTAATACGGGCTGTCTGTGGCAGCTTCACTCCTGTTGCAGTTCTCTGCCTGGGCCCCAAGGCTCATTGAGGCATCCTTTGAAATCTAGGTGGAGGTAGCTATGCCTTCACAGCTCGTACACTCTGCACACCTGCAGAATTGGCACCATGCAAGCACTGCCAAGGTTTACCACTTACATCCTCCGGAGTGGCAGCCCAAGTCACACCTGAATTCATATGAGCAGTATCTGGGGTGCCCAGAATGCAGACAGCAGAGACTTGAGGTGGTGCTAGGCAGATCTCACCAGTGCCCTACATTGAAACTGTTCTGCCCTCAGGGCCCTGGCACGCTGGTCCTGTGATAGGTGTGGCAGTCTCGAAGGCCTCCAAAATATATTTACAGTCTTTCTTCCATTGTCTTGATGAGCAAGATGAGCAGCATCTGGCTTCCTTCTGTCCATACTAATCTCCTCAGCAAACAGCACTTGGCCACACCCTTGTCTCCTAAACATACCTTTTTAATCTTTATATGTGGGCCAGGCTGAGAATTTTTCAAGTCTTTAAGATCTGTTTGAAATTAAGTTTATAATTATATCATAAATTCTATCTTTGATTCAATCTCTCTTCCCACAATTTACCAGTGAAGAGAAGACATGCAGCACTCTCAACACTTCATTTAGAGATTTCTTCTACCAAATATCCCATTTCATTGCTCTTAAAGTCTGCCTTCCACAAAGTACAGAATCCAGCCAGGTCATTTGCCATTTTGTAACAAGGATGTCTTTGCCTTCAGTTTCTAATGAGACATGCCTCATTTCCATCCAAGTCCTCATCCATATTTCTACCAGCATCCTGACCATGACCACTTAGATAATCTCCAAGAAGACTAAGACTTTCTGTGCAGCTTTTCTCTTTTCCAAGCTTTCACCAAAATTTCCCTGCATGTCCCTTCACAATAATCTAGGCTGTTTCTAGCATGCACCTCCAGACGCTTCCAGCCTCTCCCCACTACCAGTTCCAAAGTCCTTTGTACATTTTCAGATATTTGTTATAGCAACAATCTACTTCTCGGTGCCAATTTCTGCCTTTGATCATATGTACTGCTATGGCAAAGTACCTGAGACTAGACAATTTATAAAGTACAGAAATTTATCTCTCATAGTTCTGAAGCCTGGGAAGCCCAAGATAAAGACACCAGCAGATTCAGTACCTGGTCAGGGCCTTTCTCTACTTGCAAGACGGTGTCTTGACGCTATGTCCTCACATGGCTGAAGGGGTGAACCACGTGTCCATACCAGGCGCTGCATGGAAGGGCAAAAAATGTGCCTAGATAGTTTTCCAGAGCCCTTTTGTAGGGTACTAATCCCACTCATGCAGGCAGAGCCCTCATGATTTAATCATCTATGGTGATTTAACCACCCTCTTAAAACAATCACACTGGGTCTTAAGTTCTAACATATGAATTCTGGAGGGATATGTATTTTCAAACTTAGCAATATCTGAGGGCTATTTACATTGGATATAGAATTTTAAGTTGACAGAATTTTTATTTTCTTTCAGTACTCTGAATACAGAATTTCATTGTCTTCTCTTTTCCATTTGATTTCATGTTGAGAAATCATCTGCTAGCCTTATTATTGCTTCTTTAAATTAATACATCTCTGCAACACCCACTCCAGGCTGCTTTTAAGATATTTCTCTTTGTCTTAGAATTGCTGTTTTACTGTTATGTGCCTAGATATGGTCTTCAAAATGCCTCTCCTGTTGATTTTTCAGTTTCGTGGATCTGTGGCTTTACATTACTTGCCAGTTTGTGGAAAATTCTAAGTCATTATCTAAGAAAATATTGCTCTCCCACATTTTATCTTTTCTCCTCTCCTCCTGGGAGTCCAATTACACAAATGTTATAGCTTTTCACCGTATTTCATATGCCTTTTTTTCTGTTTTCTGTATTTTCTTTCTTTTTACCTCTTCATTCTTCAGTGTGAATATTTTCTTCTGATCTATGTTTCATTCACAAATTCTGTCCCAAACATGATTTTTTTTTAATTTAAGAATATTATGGGGGTACGAACACTTTGGTTACATAAATTGCCTTTGCACCACCTGAGTCAGAGCTACAAGCATGCCCATCCCCCAGAGAGTGGCAGCACACCTGTTAGGTGTGAATTTACCCATCATTCCTTCCTCCTCCCTCCCACCTCCCTGACACTTAATAAATGTTACTTCCCATATGTGCAGATAGTGTTGATCAATTAGTACCAATTTTGGGGGGAATAACTGTGATGTTTTTTTTTTCATTCTTGTGATACTTCACTTAGAAGAATGTACTCCAGCTCCATCTGGGATAATACAAGAGGCAGTGCACCATTTTTTTTATGGCTGAGTAGTACTCCATGGTATATATATGCCACATTTTATTAATCCACTCATGTACTGATGGGCACTTGGGTTGTTTCCACATCTTTGCAATTGTGAATTGTGCTGCTATAAACATTTGACATTCTCTAAAAAAGACATCTGCACCCAAATATGAATTTTAAAATTCAGTTGTTTATTTAAGTTCTAGGCTTTTCATTAAAAATAACTTTTATCTCTTCTATCACAGATAGAGATTAAAAACTTTAACCTGCAGTGGAAAGTGATCACAAACTGATGCCTAGAGGCCCTGATGGGCATCCATTGCAGTTGGTGAAGCAGATAGAAAAAAATTAACCCTGCGGGAGGGGCAGGAGTGTGTGCTCAGCACAGCACAAAGGCTAGACAAGAGGCACAAACACTAGGAAGGCCACACACTAGGAAGGTGGGGATATAATGCCTACCTAAGATTAATGCTTGGTCAGAGCTTCAGAGAACACTCCCCTCACCTGCCACCCACAAACAGGCAAGTACCATAGAGTAAAATATCAGGAAAGCACTAATTGAAGAGCTGCAGGACACAAATTCCTTCTGAGGCACAGAGGAAAGGGAATATCCAAAAGTCAAGGAGGAAGCAGACATTGAAAAATGAACTCTGGAAAACTAGCCCTCAACCTAAACCCACAGTCTCACTAGAGGAATTTGAAGCCTGTTTTTCACTGAGGATAATTTTGAAGCCTGATCATATCCTGGCTAGATTAACATAAACCTGTGTAATGAAACTCTATCAGAAGGAAGGTTTTGATCACCTTCAAGCATAAAAAATATAAAAAATATTTTCCCAAGTATCTACTGTCCTTCACAATATGCCCAGATTTTAACAGCAAAAACAAAAAATTAGAGCCTATTAAAAAGCAAAAAAACAGACTCCTAAGAGACAAAGCAACCACTAGAAAAAAAATCATGTGTTAAATGTTGAAAGTATCAGACAGAATTAAAAAATTGATTACTATGATAAAATCTATAATATATCAAGATGAGATAAGTAATTTCAACAAAGAGATGCAAGCTATAAGAAATAATCAAGTGGAGATGCTAGGAATGAAAAACATAGCAAGAGAGATGAAGAATGCCTTCAACAATTTCATAACACAACACAGCTGAAAGAAGAATCAGTGAACTTGGATATAGAGCCATAGTAATTACCCAAAATTAAATATAAAGAAAAACAGAAGGGTGGAGAAAAAGAAAACATAACACCTGAGAGCTGTGGGACAGTAGCAAATCATCTACCACACATGTTACTGGTATTCCAGTAGAAAGAGAGAAGGGCCAGAAGAAATGTGTGAGAAATAATGGCCAAGAGTGTTCCAAATTGATTACAGACACAGAAATAGAGATCCCAGAAACTCAGAGATCACTAAGCATAGTAAATAGCAACATAATAATAACAACAATATCTAGTCTTATCTTATCCAAGCTGCAGAAAACCAAAGACAAGGAGAAAATCCTGAAGGCACTAGAGAGAAAAGACACATTACTTAGAGAGGAACAGAATAAAAATTTCAGACTTGCCAGAATCACACGGACAAGAAGACAACAGAGAAAGATTTTCAGAGTCTAACATAAAAAGCTGTTCCTTCCCAATTCCAAAGAAAGTTAAAATATGTTTCAGAAAAAAAGGGCTTATATCCAGAATATTTTTAAAGACTCTCAAAACTGAGCAATAAGGAGCCAATCAACCTAATTAAAATTTTTATAAAAGCAATAAGCTATGACACACCTATTAGAATGGCAAAAATCCAAAACACTGATAACACCAAATGCTGCAAGGATATGGAGCAACAGAAACTCTCACGCGCTGCTCATGGGAATGCAAAATGGTGCATCGACTTTAGGAAATAGTTTGTCAGCTTCTTAGAAAGCTAAACATAGGTTTACCATAGGATTCAGCAGTTGTGCTCCTAGATAGTCACCAAAATGGGTTGAAAACTTATGTTCACACAAAAGCCTACACACAAAGGATTCTAGCAGCTTCATTCATAATTTCCAAAACTTGGAAGCAACCAAGCTGTCTTTCAATAGTTCAGCAGATAAACAAACTGTGGTATATACATATAATGGAATATTATTTAGCAATAAAAAGAAATGAGCTATCAAGTAGTGAAAAGACAAAGAAAATGTAGGGAAGACTCTTTTAGACATCAGCCTAGGCAAAGAATTTATGAAGAAGACCCCCAAAGCAATCACAGCAGCTACAAAAATAAATAAATGGGACCTTTTCATATTAAAAAGCTTCTGCACAGCCAAGGAAACTATCATTAGAGCAAATAGACAGCCTACAGAATGGGAGAAAATATTTGCTCTCTACATATCTGAAAAAGGGCTGATAACAAGAATCTATCTAGAATTCAAAAAAATCAACAAGAAAAAATCAAACAACCCCATCAATAAATAGGCAGAGGACATGAACAGAAGCTTTTCAAAAGAAGACAGAATAATGGCCAGCAAACATATAAAAAAATGCTCAACATCTCTAATCATTAGGGAAATGCAAATCAAAACCACAATGAGATATCACCTAACTCCAGTAAGATTGGCCTTTATCAAAAAATCCCAAAGCAACAAATGCTGGCGAGAATGTGGAGAGATAGGAACACTCTTACACTGCTGGTGGGACTGCTAATTAGTGCAACCTCTATGGAAAAGAATTTGCAGATACCTCAAAGAGCTACAAGTAAAACTACCATTTGATCCAGCAATAGCACTATTAGGCATCTACCCAAAGGAATAAAAGTCATTCTATAATAAAGACATCTGCACTTGGATGTTTGTGGCAGCACAATTCACTATAGCAAGGTTGTGGAAACAACTCAAGTGTCCACCAATCCATGAGTGGATTAATAAAATATGGTATATATATACCATGGAATATTAATTATAAAAGATGATGGTGATCTAGCACCTCTTATATTTTCCTGGATAGAGCTTGAGCCCATCCTCCGAAGTGAGGTATCACAAGAATGGAAGAATAGGCACCACATGTACTTGCCATCAAACTGGCACTGATTGATCAACACTAAGGTGCTCACACGGTAGTAATGTTCTTTGGGAGTAGGGGGCTTGGGGGTGGATAAACTCACAACTAATGGACGCGATAAGGGTTGTAGAAGGGGAAAGGGCACGTCTCAAATCATGGTTGGGATGTGGCAAAGCCATAACATGTAACCAAAATGTTTGTACCCCCATAATATCCTGAAACAAACAAAAAAAGAAACCTTAAATGCTTATTTCTAAGTGAGAAAAGACAGTCTAAAAGTTTGCGTAGTATGTGATTCCACCTATGGCATTCTGGAAAAGGGAAAACTATAGCGACAGTAAAAAGATCAGTGGTTGCCATGGGTTTGGGGTGAGGGGGTGGATATGCAGGTGTTGCACAGGGAAGTTTTCAGGCAGTGAAATTATTCTTAAGGATATTGTAATGGTGGGTCTATAACATGCATTGTCAAAACCCTCAGAACTGTATAAAGAGTTAATTCTGATGTAAACTATGGGTTTTAGTTAATAAAAAGGTATAAAAGATTGGTCCACCAATTATAACACATGTACCACACTAATGCAAAAGTTAATAATGGGGAAAATTGGGGGTTGGGGTAGAGGGAGTATGTGGGGACTCTGTCCTTTCAGAACAATTTTTCTATAAACCTAAAACCACTGTGAAAAATAGTCTTTTAAAAAAATGCACAAAAGACTTGAACAAACACTTCACCGAAAATGATATAAGGCTGACAAATAAGCTTATAAAAACATGTTCATTGATATTACCCTTTAGGTAAATGTAAAATAAAACAACAATAAGGTATGAATGCACACCTATAAAAACGGCTTTAAGAAAAGTATGGGCAATACCAAGTGTTAACAAGGATGTGAAACAACTGGGAAATCCGTACATTGCTGGTGGAAGGCAAATGTTTCAGACACTGGAAAACAGTTTGACAGTTTGTTATGTAGATAACACACATATAATCCAACAACCTCGCTTCTATTTTTCTACTCTATAGCAGTGTTTCTAAACATGTTATTCATTACACCAGTAGCAAATCTTTTTGAACATTTTTGTTAACTACCTCACCATGAAATTTTAATATTACAGATATACTATTTATCTGTTTATGTATTTTATGCATATCTGTGCTTTATGCATAAAAGGAATGGGATATATGAGGTCCCCCAAAATAAATTTTTCCCCTTGGGGGGTATAATAATCTTCTCATTGAGAATGTGCATTCTAAGAGAAACAAAACTTTATGTTCATACAAAAATCATTTTGTGAATATTCATAGCAGCTCTATTCACAATTGCCAAAAACTTAAAATAATACAAATGTTCTTCAAAGGATTAAAAAGAAACTACAATACATCTACTACGTGAATAGTAGAATGCTATTCAACAATAAAAAGGAGAAAACTATTGATACACTCAAAAACTTGGATTAAACTCAAAGGTATTATGCTATATACTGAGTGAACTAAGTCAGTCACAAAAGGATACATATTGCATGGCTGAATCTCTATGGCATTCCCAAAATGAAAAGTTCGAATGACAGAGAATACATCAGCAGGTGCAAGGAATTACTGGTGAAGTTAAGGATGTGTTCACAATGGCACAAGGGAGTGTTTGGGGGCAAAACTATTCTGTTTACTTTTTGCATTGGTGGCTGCAAAAATCTATACATCAAAATGTATGATGACAAGGTCAATTTTCCTGTATAGTAACTAAAAACATAAAATTTTAAAATGAACAGGAAATAAAAATGATCTCACACAAACAAAACCTGAGATAAGACATTGCTAACAGACCTACTCAATAAGAAATATTAATGGAAAGTCTTGAGGCAAAGGGAACATATCATTTGGAAATTTGGATGTAGAAAAATAAATGAAAATCACTGGAAATGGAATAAAAAATTGTAAAATATAATTTATAGTTTTCATTTATTTTTAATTGCAGAAGATAATTGATTTTCTAAGGTAAAAATAATATCAATGTATTATGTGTTTATAAAATATATAAAAGTAAAATATATGAGAACAACATTATAAAGGATAGTGAAGGAAGTGGGAATATACTCTTTCTTATAAGATCCTCATATTAGATGTGAAGCAGTAGTCTGTTATATGAAGGTAGAATCAGATTAATTAAAAATGTACAATAAACTTTTGGATAACCCCTAAAATGTTTTAAATACTATAAATAATAAGTAAATGGAGAAAATATAGTTCTCAAATAACTCACAAGTACTCAGAAAAATAGGAAAAACAAATAAAGAACATATGGAAGAAATAGAAAACAACCAGTTTAATATGTTTAATATAACCCAATCACATTTATAATTACACTGAAGATGAATGGTATAAACGAATTGTTTAAAGATTTAAATTGTCAAATTGGATACAAAGCAAGACCCAACTATTGCCATCTACAAGAAAAATACACTTTAAATTGCAAAAAAGAAAGAAAGATAGATAGATTAAAAGTAAAAGTATTAAAAATATACTACAGAAACACTAACCAAAAGAAAGCCGGGGTCGCTATAGCAATTTCACACAAAGTGGACTCCAAAACAAGGAATATTATCAGGAAAAAAGATTGACATTAATTAATGATAAAAGACTTTAATTCTCAGAGAAGATATATTAATCCTAAAAATATATGTGCCTGAGAGAGGTTCAAACTACTTATGCAAAGATTGGTGGAACTGAAATGAGAGACAAATTTATGATTAAAGTTGGAGGTTTCAACAATACTTCTTCCAACTGATGGTGCAAAAAGGCAGAAAATCAGTGTTTCTCAGCAACCTAAGATATAATGTAGGCTTTGACTAATGGACCTAACTGTATTACAAATGTATAACATAACCTTACTACGGGCTGTGGGAAAGAAAGGAACTGGCATATTTATATCTGGAAAATAGTGATTTCAACCAAATTTCATGAGGCTAAAGACACAAAGAACTGTACATAAACACTTTAATTAATAGATGTCTTTCTCACAGGAGTGCAGGATAGCCATTCTGAAATTATGTTACATATACCCGAGGTTTTGACAAAATAATACACAATTAGACAATAAAAGCCAGGTTTTCATTTCCACCGAAAGATGGGTAAGCAATAGGGGAATGTGAGAATGAACCCGTGATGCTGGATTGAAGTTGAGTATATCAGTATGAACTTACAGTTTTTAAAATGAATATACAGATACATAGATACAGAAATAAGTATATATATATATACACACACACACACACATAAATGCGTATACATATGTGTGTATATTTTGTATATTTCTGGAGAGAGATCAGTCTTTTTTTTTTTTTTTGGAGACAGAGTCTCGCTCCTTTGCCCTGGCTAGAGTGCCATGGCGTCAGCCTAGCTCACAGCAACCTCAAACTCCTGGGCTTAAGCGATCCTACTGCCTCAGCCTCCCAAGTAGTTGGGACTACAGGTATGCGCCACCATGCCCAGCTAATTTTTTCTATATACTTTTAGCTGTCCAGATAATTTCTTTCTATTTTTTTAGTAGAGACAGGGTCTTGCTCTTGCTCAGGCTGGTCTTGAACTCCCGACCTCGAGCGATCCTCCCACCTCGGCCTCTCAGAGTGCTAGGATTACAGTCGTGAGCCACTGCGCCCAGCCAGGAGATCACTCGATCTCTAAACACCATTCTGGGCTTCTTGGAGAAATGGACGATTCCAGGGACAGGAAGAATAAAAGATAAACCTGGGACATCTTTTGGTGCCAGCATAGAAGGAAATGCTTTAAAAAGCAGAAAAATATCAGCGTGAGGCCTGTCTTTAGGTCACAGGAGCCAATCTGAAAGAATGCCCAGTGACCAAAGTTGGAATTGTTTGAGCAACAAAATAAAAAATGATAGTTTTGGGTAATAACCTAAAGAATAAAATAAATATCTAGAAGTCCATAGTGACACAAATACTTAACTGAATGAATGAATAAATAAATTTCAATTAATACACATAGAAGAATGAGGGCGATGGAAAATCACCACTAGAACACCACAATAATAAATGCTACACACAAGATCCATTAATAAATGCTGGATTTAGTGGATGAAATATTTGCATACCTTCAAAGTATGCCCCCAATATATTTATTAATTACTATGGCAGTTTTAACATGTGCTCACAATTTCTTTAATACTTCTCCTTCCAGTAGGTGGAGCTTAATTCGTCACCCCTGAGGTGTGAGTTGGACTTAGTGAGTCACATCTAACAAATGGAGTAAGGAAAGGGGAAAATATCATCTTTACAATAGAGAAAAGTGGCAAACATGACCTTAACCAAGTGATTGAGGTTAACATCACCAGTCACGTGGACACCATGTGCCCCCGGTAACGATGCAGTGTAAATGGCCATCGCCTCTGAGGTATTCTTTCCCCAATGTATAACCTCAGTCAAATCACAAGAAAACACCAAACATAAATCAGGGAATATTTTACAAAATATGTGATGAACACATTTCCAAAGTGTCAAAGCCACCAGGACAAGAAATAACAGGAATTAACATAGATTATACTAAGATATATGACAACTAAATGCAATACACAAACCTGGAGCAATAACAAGAAAAAAATGACATTAGCCAAAAAATTTATGAAATCTGAATAGTCTGTAGTTTAGTAATTAGTATTTTCCCCATGTTAATTTCTTAGTTTTAATAATTGTTTTGGGACTTTTTGATAAAGGCCATTCTCACTGGAGTTAAGTGATATCTCATTGTGGTTTTGATTTGCATTTCCCTGATGATTAGAGATGTTGAGCATTTTTTCATATGTTTGTTAGCCATTCTTCTATCTTCTTTTGAAAAATTTCTATTCATGTTCTTTGCCCACTTTTTGATAGGGTTGTTTGAGTTTTTCTTGCTGATTTTCCTGAGTTCTAAATAGATTCTAGTTATCAGTCCTTTATCGGATGTGTAGCATGCGAAAATTTTTTCCCATTCTGTAGGTTGTCTGTTTGCTCTTGTGACTGTTTCTTTGGCTGTGCAGAAGCTTTTTAATTTAATCAGGTTCCATTTATTTATTTTTGTTGTTGCTATGATTGCTTTTGGGGTCTTCTTCATAAATTCTTTGCCTAAGCCAATGTCTATAAAAGTCTTTCCCACATTTTCTTCTGTTTCACACCTATGTTGGCGTGGATGCGGAGAGACAGGAACACTCATGCACTGCTGGTGGGACTGCAAACTAGTGCAACTCCTGTGGAAAGCAATATGGAGATACCTTAAACAGATACACGTAGGCCTACCATTTGATCCAGCAATCCCATTATTGGCCATCTACCCAAAAGAACAAAGGACATTCTATAAAAAAGACATCTGCACCCAAATGTTTATAGCAGCACAATTCACAATTGCAAAGATGTGGAAACAACCCAAATTCCCATCAATACATGATTGGATTAGTAAAATGTGGTATATGTATACCATGGAGTATTACTCGGCTATAAGAAATAACGGTGATATTGAATCTCATGTTCTCCTGGAAAGAGTTGGAACCCATTCTACTAAGTGAAGTATCCCAAGAATGGAAAAATAAGCACCACATGTACTCACCAGCAAATTGGTTTCCTTGATCATCACCTAAGTGCACATTTGGGAATAACACCAATTGGGTGTCAGGCAGATGTTGGGGGGGAGGGGATGAGTGTATACCTACATAATGAATGCGATGCACACTGTCTGGGGAACGGACAGGCTTGAAGCTCTGACTCGGGGTGTGGGGGGCATGGGAAATATACCTAACCTAAACTTTTGTACCCCCATAATAAGCTGAAATAAAAAAAATAAATAAAAAATAATAATGATTGAACCATGGTTATGTTGAGATGTTAACAATTAGGAGAAGCTAGGTGCAGGGTATGTTGCAAGGATCTTCGCAAGTTTTCTGTAAGTCTGAAATTATTTCAAAATAAAGTGCAGAAAAAAACAATACAGAGTCTCATAATATTCTATCATAGAAATAAATATCCTCTGGGTAAATGGCATGTTTCATCATCTCGTTTTGAATTATCACAACCCTTCAGTCAATCCTAGTGGTGTAGATATCCTAGGAGGATAGAAATTCTCTCCTGGCCATCAGTTCCTCTTCAGTGACAACAAAGTTGAGAGAGATTCAATTTGTTATATCTTTTACCTGGCTGGATATAGTTTCGTTCCTGTAAATGTGAATCATAAGTCTCACCAATTTAAAAATAAAAAAGTCAGTCTCGCAATCATTTGTTACATTTTTTATGCCATTTTGCTGACTGTCTCACAAAACAGAGTAACTTTTTTTCTCCTAAATCTTCTAATAGCCATTCTCTGTGTAATCAATCACACACATGCGACACATGAGAAACAAGTCTCACTAAAACAGTTTTGTTTTATATTACTGCAAGGCACTGTATGATTTATGGTTTAAATAGTGTGTGTATATATATGTGTGTATGTATATTTACATACTGAATTGTATACTTTATTGAGTGTATGCTTTTTGTTTTACTTATGATTTATCCTACAATTAACATTTCCCAATACATGTAGACAAATTCTGTGGTCTTTCTGTGACTCATTTTCTGAGTCTGGCAGGATCCCAAACCCCATATGTCCATGGTAGTAGAAAAGAGCTCTTCCCAAAATCTGTTGCAAGGAAAATTGTTCTCTTATGAAGGTCTCAGATCAAAGGAACCATGATCAAATTAATACAAAAAATGTTACATTCTATATTCATTTCTTGGATATTTCAAAGCACATTAAAGTCTCTGAAAATACCAATAAAAAAGACAATTGTTTAACAAACAGATGATGCCCAAATTACTTTCTCATGTAATTCCGAATAATTGTGGAAGTCATTTTGCTTTAATAAACACAACATATCCTAAAGGCTAAACTGGAATGCTACTATTTTAAGCTGACTTATAGCACTTGGTGGCCGGTACAGGCATGAAAGGAGATTTTTGACCCTGAAGCTGGGTAGACAACCAGATTAGATAGATAGATAAATGATGATAGAGGGAGAGAGGAAGGAAGGAAGGAAGGAAAGAAGGAAGAAAGGAAGAGAGGGAGGGAGGAAAGAGAAAAGAAAGAAAGGGAGGAAGAAAGAAAACAGCTAGTGTTTGAACATATCCCACCAGTATCCTATCACATGGGGAGTGAGAGAATAATTGAAGGAAGATACAAAAGAGTAGAGTCAAGTATTTGGGGTAATGTCTTAAAGAGGACAAGGGAAAAAAGAAGAACTAAACCAATATTTAATATTTGTATAAAATGATATGGTATTTCTCATATATGCTTCCTTTTCTGTATTTCTATAGGATCCTATGATTATTATTATAATGGTTACCATCATTCTTTATGAACATTTATTTACCAATATCTCTTTTGCACTCACGTAAGCTCCAAGTAGTAACAACATCATATTCATAATTATATCATGGATAACTAGTAATTATCTAGCATAGAGTTGCCAGCCAATAAATAAGGCTTAAATCAATGAGATTTATAGAAGCACCCTACCTAGAGTTAAGTCTTACAGCAAATGTGCATAAAAAGGTAGGTTTAGGGACAAATTTTTAATAATAATAATAATAGTATGCACTGGAAATGTTTACAAAAGAAAAAACCCTGAGTTTTGTGAAGAAAATAATGACAATGAAAGTCATTAAAAATGAATTATAAGTCTACAATATTAATATATTTTGAAAAAATAAACATCCAACAAAATAAATCTGAAAAAGAGGGGATTACCTGAAAATAAAAGTAAGAAGGAAGAAAGAAAATGCACCAGTAATTTCAGAAAAAATGCTTAATTTATAATGAAATACAACTGATAGCATATATTGATTAATCTGAACTTTTTATGTAAAAGAATTTTTATAAAATGTTAAAAATCCAAATTACCAAAATTATTACTAAATGAAGTAGAAAACCTGGTAAGTAAATAATATGAAAAGTAGCTGATAATTTGTTAAACAATGACCCCAGTGAAGCCCTAGGTCTTGTCATTCTAAAAACTAGTTCTTGCAAACATTCAGCAGCAGAGCATTTTCATACAACAGAAAACAAACCAAAACACAGATCAAATAAAGTAAACCAATTTAATTTATAAGGGAAATATAACCCTGATATTAACATATACCAGGATAATGCAAACAGAAAATTATAGATCAATCAATATAGATTTAAAAACCTTCAATTCTTTCTTCATTTAAGTCAATGGCTCACTATTAATAAAACATCTCCACTATGACCAAATAAGATTGACCATTTAAACACAAAAAAGGGTTAAATATTGGAAATTTTCCTGTAACAAAACACCAAATCAATTGGTCAAATTAGAAAAACAAAGCAAAATAAAACTCATTTCAATAGAAACCAACAAGCCTTGTTATATTATAAAACTCTAACAGGTGATATCTAGTAAGAACCAAAATTCAAGATGATATTTAAGAGCAAAACAATAAAGTTGCTTTCATAAACATTGGGAATCAAATAAGAATGACAATTATCATTTTTGCTACCTAATACTCTTAATGTATAATCAAGTTACTATGTAATAACAACAAAAATAATGACACTCTGATTTTGAACTATTTCTTGAATATTTACTACTTTCCAATTTTAGTTCTTAATACTATTATGTCATTAAAATGTTGGGTATTTATGAGATTTATAAATGAAAAAAGAGATGGTGAGATGGGCCCCAAATCTGTTCATCCTGGCTTTAAACACAAGCTTTGCAGGGAACTAGTTCTATGATTTTAGCAAAGATAAATGAAAAAAAAAAACCAGACAATTCATAAGAAAAATAGTAACTATTAAACATTATAAGCAAGCAATGAAAACAAGTTCATCTTTGCCAATAATCAAAGAAATATACACTAACACAACCAGTATTTGTTTTTCATTTATGAAACTGGCAAAATATAAATAAGATAAATACCTGATCCTAGGAAGGATAAGGAAAATGTTTTCTCTTGTGTAATGAATGTGGTGATGAAAATGAGAACAGAACACTTCAGGGAATAACAATGGCAGTAAGTGTTAGGAAGCATAAATAGTCTTTTAGTTCTTGACAGGATTAAAGAAATTGTCCATTATATGGGAAGAAAACTATTCTATTAAATAGGTTCCTTCATATGCGGTATTCAAGTAGTGAAAGTTACAAAGCAATCTACTGTTTTGGAAATAGTGGAATGGTTGAGTAAGTTACAGTTGATCCACCAAATTGAATTCCATATGCAACTGTTAAAATTATATTTTCAAAATCATATAGGAACATTGATATATATTAATTTTAACTGAAAAAACAGGTAGAAGTGAAAATGAACACTATGATTATAACAAAGATATTTGCACATGAAACCTACCATTACATTGGGCATAAAACAATTAACCAGTGATGCCCTTGAGCTGTGGCTTCTGGAGGGCTGTGCAATGGTGGAGTGCAAAAAGCACGAGTGCTCTGCACAGTGGGAATCTGTTTTCCTATCAGCCTCTGCCCACAGTGTTGGAAAGCACTGCGTCCATTGCCAAAGCTGTAGCAGAATATCGAGGATGCCAGAGACAACTCAGAGATAGTTCTCTCACTTTAACACGAAAGATGTCTGCAGTTTCATCCAGCCATTAACAAGAAGAGCAGAAAGCCAGCAGGCAAATTGTAGGGAAGCCAAGCCTTGTGGGCATGGTGTGACAGAAAGAAAGAAAGCGAGAAAGAAGGAAGGAGGGAGGGATGGAGGGAAGAAAGGAGGGAAAAAAAGAGGCTGAAAGTTGAGCAAAGATTAAGAACTGAAGGATAAATCCTTGAAGTAAACCTCTTATGTTAGCCTGGGTGGAGCTGGAGCCCATTCTTCGAAGTGAGGAATCACAAGAATGGAAAAACAAGTACCACATGTACTCACCATCAAATTGGTATTAACTGATGGACACTTAGGTGCTTACATGGAAGTAATATTCATCAGGTGCCAGGTAGTTGGGAGGGGGATGGAGGGGATGGCTATACTCAGAACTAATGGGTGTGCAGCACACTGTATGGGGGATGGGCATGCTTGTAGTTCTGACTTGGGCAATGCAAAGGCAACATATGTAACCAAAATGTTTGTACCCCCGTAAGACTCTGAAATTTAAAAAAAAAGAAATAAATTGAAAAAAAAAAAAAGAAGTTCAAGTAAAAGTACATTTCCAATATGGGGCCCAAAAGAAGGTCTTCACTACATAGAAGATGAATCCAGATGGAACAAAATTTTGCATTAGTTAACTGATCCTTAGTGACAATGAGGCTGGAACCTGAGGACTGAACCTACAGGTAAATATAAGTAGAGATGCATCTCTGCAGACTGAATTTCCTGGAGTGAAAGAATTCGGTGTCTTTTGGATGGAGGTGATTTGAGTTGTATACATAGGGAAGAACTGTTGCCTATGCACGTGTGTTTGTGTGCATGTGCACATGTTATCTTCTTTTTAAGCAGTAGAACACAGAAGACCAAGATGGGCATTTGATGAAGAATGAGTTTCTGCTTGAGCAAGTCAGGGATTAGAGCCACTGTGTTTTGGCATGAACTTTCATGTGACCACAGTTTTTAGTCAGGAGTTGGTAAAATGTGAGCATATTAATTTCAGAAGTTAGAATTCCAACATATGTAGTTTTTGTTCCAGTTGCCTACTGCTTCATAGTAAATACCTCAACATGTAGTGGCTTAGAACAGTAACATTGATTTGCTCAGAGATCTATAATTTGAGTTGGGGTTGAGAAAGTCTGGCTCCCATAATAGCATCACCTGAAGTGGCCCCAGGGCTGAGAGCTGTAAACATCTGAAAGCCTGTTTATTCACATGCTGGTAATTGGTGAAGGCTGAAGATCTTAATTTTCTCTACACGTGGCATCTCCATGTGGTCTCTGCCCATAGGCTAGTTTGGACCTCCTCCTCACACAATGCCTGACTTTTACTTGACCAGAGAGGAAGTGTCCCAGAAGGGGGATGGGAGGGGGGAAGAGAGAGAGAGAGAGAGACAATCAGGTAGAAGTCATACTGCCTTCCCAGACCTAGCCTGGAAAGTCACACTGGTCACTCTGTCATTATTAATTCTATATTATTTCTATTAACCCAGGCAGTTATGAAAGTACACCTGCTTCTTGAAAATGGAATGTAGACTCTTGATGGAGGAGTATCAAGTCCACACTGTAAGGAAAATATGTTGAATCAGATACAAATCGGTGCTTCCACCTTTGGAAAATACGATCTGCCACAGTCCATTCTCTGGCAACAACAATCCTACTCCTCACATCCATAATACACTCATTTGTCTCCCCCAAAAGCCTCAAGTCTCATCTCAAAAAGGCACTATTCCAACATCCAGGTTTTTAGCATCCAAATTATGTCCAGTTGCCAGTGAGATTCCCTGAGTGAAATACCTCAAGGATATCTCTTCAAGTAGAGTTTCTTTAGATCTGAAGACTTGTAAACTAAAAAGACAAGTTATGTGCCTCCCGCATGCCCAAAATACAATGGTGGAACAGCCGCTGGTTAACTGCTATGGACCTGCCTGTTCAAAGAGGAGAAAATGGGAGGTTTATGGCACTTACTTCTCCGTAGCAACTTCAAAATCCCGCTGGACAATGATGCTGGTTACTGGATTAGAACTGAGTTCTAGTGCCTGGAAATGATTCTTCCTGGTTCTCATGTCCACCCATTGACCTCCTCGTTTTGCTTCCTGAGTCATCCCTTTTACCCATAACAAATGGCTGGTATTTATAGCTGTGTAGTTTTTTCAGATTGTTTTCTAATAGTGGTAACTTGGAGATCCAAAGGCCTGTTTTCATTTTATATTGTCTTTATCTTTTCAGTTTAAACTGATAAAATTCTTTTTGAACTTTGTGGATTTTTTATGAATTCATGTATAATAAATTTTAGTAGAGGAAGAGCCACATTTAGGAATCTATTCAAGAAAAGCTTTTCTCTGCTTTAGACTTTCTATCTATACCAGCCGTGGGGCATGACCCTCACAAGCCCTTTTGTTGAACGGAAAGGATCTAGAAGGCATGACTTTTATCCGACTAAATGGCTCTCTGAGACAGTACCTTAGAGTTTTCTGAAGTCTTAATAAAGCACCTTATATTCTCACCTGGAATTTATCTTTTCTCTTAAGCCCTTTCTTAATTTTAAATTAATAAACTGGGAATGAAAAAGTTTTATTTTCAAACCCCTTAAGTACTGGCTCTTTTATATTTAACAGTTATTTCTTCAGCCTGTCTCTCTCTTCTTGCATTTTATTATAAGAGCCAGCTAACACCTTTAGCACTTTTCCTGGAAATTTCTTTAGTGAGACCATCCAGTTCATTAGGCTCATGTTCTACCTGCCACATTATGACACTTGACATTGTTGCTAAACTTCCTGAAACTACTAGAGGATCCCATTTCCCTTAGTTTTCAAAAGCATGTTTTCCTGTCTAAGCCCTCACCAATGGCCTCCAAAACGGCCACGAGGCTTCCTGGAGGTCCTTCCAACTACTGCCTGTCACTTAGTCACAAGGCTATTAACACAATTTCAGCTCTTACTTATGGCCACATCCAACACCCAGCTACTAATACCTGTACCAATTAGTTTGTGCTTCATAACAAACCAACCCAAAACATAGAGGCTTAAAGTAATAACATTTACATGGGTCATGAATCTGCAATCTCCGCAGGGCTCAACAAAGGAAGGCTGTCTCCACTCCATGTTACCTGGGTGGCTCGAGGCTTGGATGCTGGGATCTACAACAGGCTTGTTCACTCACGTGTCTGACACTTGATGTTGTCAGCCGGGGCCTCAGTTTCTCACACAGCGTGGTGACTGGCTTCCCCCAGAACAAGCATCCCAAAGAGAGAGCTAGAACCAGGAAGAAATTGTTTCCCCTTTTGTGACACGTCCTTGATTACCATGAATCGTCACTCCCACCAATTCTATTGGTTGTAGCAGCTACAAAGTTCTACCCAGGTTTAAGGGAAAGGAACGAAGACTAACACTGCCAGTGCAGGAGTGTTAACCCCTCTTTGTAAGATGCGTCTGTGAGATGGGATATACACTAATCGGCTATATTTGGGAAATATAATATGGGAAGTTCTCACTACAGTAAACAACACATTATTGTATATGTACAGATGCATACACACACAGACACACACGGAGAGAGAGAGAGAGAATAACAGATAAAAATAGAGATGTATAATTAAAATAGAGTAACAAGAACCTTACTATGACCAGAAAAAAATGCATGTGCAAGGAATTTTATTATTATTTAAAGGATATGGAGTTAGCAAATTAACTTACTGCCAAAGTGAATGATGTTGCTATAACTTTGGATATCAAATCAGACCTAGAAATGCCTTTCATGGATTCATCCTCCAGTTGCTATTGAGTGAACGAAGGTTGAATTGTGCATTTTCCTTGACAACTCCATTTGTCCCCAGGGAAGCTTCCTCTATCAGCCCTCAGCCGTGTTTCAAAATCGGTCATGTTCCACTCCCACGGTTCCGTATCACCCGCTCTGATTTTTCTTCATAACTATCGGCAATTGAAAGGTCCACTGGACATTTTTGAGGCTTGTCTTTTGTAGGGAATGACAATATTGCAGGCAATTTATTTTGATTTTAATTTGACATAATTATGTAGTAACCAAGAAACCATGTACTTTGGAATTAGATCAAGGTCACAACGTGAACCAGCTTTGTGACCATAATCAAATTCCTTAAATTTTTGTAAGCTTCATATATACTCTGAAGATCTCTGTCAATATAGAAAAGTTGGTGTGTGGATTAAATGCAATAAAATGTGAAACAACCTAAAGAACTCCTTCACAGAGCGATCACTTGCTAAAAAGTTAGCTGCATGGCTGCTCCCCTGCCTTCTTTGTTCTCTTCCTCCCTGCTTCTAAAACACAAATACGATGTGATTTTCCACCTTTGGGAGCACACCGTGACTTTCAATTTGCTCCCTGGAGAAGAGTCGGGGGTGAGTTGGTAAACAGACGATATCTAGAAAATGATATCATGGAGAAATGAACAAAAAGCTTATAAACCCAGAACTGGAGAAAATTTTAATTACTCAGAATACTACAAAAACTGTCCACTTAAGTTGAAGCTCACTGCATAGTGAGTTTGTCTAGTGAAGAATGAGGCTGGGGGAGGGTGGGCCTCTGGCCTTTAGCCTCTGCCCTCAACCCTGCTCCTAAATCCTGTGTAGTCAGAGATTTGAGGAGGGCTCATGGCATTGCTTTTAGAAAGAACAAGCTAAGCAACCTTCTTTATGACAAAAAGAAAAGAAAAAGTTTCAATAGTAATTTACTCCTACTTTAGCATACATTTCAGAAGTAAAGCACATTTAATTTTTACAAGTCTCTATTTTTATTCCAAGAAGACAGATTGTCATAGCATCTACTTGTAGGGCACCCAAAGGGTTTTGTTTATAAAAATCAATAAGTCCAATGCTCTTCTTTTTTTTTTTAAGCCAACCTATTTCATCTTTTACCTGTCTGCTGAAGGAAACCATGTATCTTCCAGCAAGCAGTTGGATTATGTCAATTCTTTGTGGTCCATTATCGGCCAGCCAAGATTCAAGGTCACCCATTTTAGAGTGTTTGCTTCCTGGCAGAGGTCCTTTGTCCTGATGAAGGCCCTTAAAGGTGGTAAATGGGCACAGACTATTTGGGGCTGTATGAAATGCAATTGGTCACCTGGCCCAATGCTCCCCATCTAGTCTTGCTTTGTGTCTGATCATTTGGCATTGTCAGCAGGGGAATGGGGCCTCACTGGAGCTCATTTTCTCTGCCCCTTGTCTAAAAGGGCCAGGGTAATTCAGCGTGCAAGACCTATGAGGTAAGGCTGGTCAGACTGCGGGACTGTTCGCTATAAAGCAGCCAACTTCTGCCCAAGATTGTGTAATCCACTACTTCCCCAAATGTCAGAGTACTAAGAAATAACCCAAAATTATTTTCCTAATTCAAACGCATTGACATAAATTTCATAAACATATATTTAAGAAGTCTCTGGGGTTTTTGGTTAACTCCATGTTTTACCTTTTTATGTGATTATTTTTGTCTATTGTCTTTATTAATTTCTTCTTTCTTTCTTTTCCTTAATCACTGACTTGTCCCACTCTAGCTTTTTAAATCAAAAGTTCAGTTCATTTATTCACAAAATTTCTTATTTTTTCTAATGCTTTATTTCAAGGCCATAAATTAGTCAATGTTTACTGTTGTATTAGCCAGCGTTCTCCAGAGAAACAGAACCAATAGGAGATTGGAGGGCTGTGTGTGTGTGTGTGTGTGTGTGTACATGTACATATACATGGGGGGAGAGAGAGAGAGACAGAGAGAGAGAGAGAGATTGATTTATTATGAGATCTTGGCTCAAATGATTATGGAGGGTAAGAAGTTCCATGATCTGCTGGCGGCAAGCTGGAGACCCAGGAAAGCCTACAGTGAGGTTTGAAGGTCTATGATCCAGAGAGCCTATGGTGTAGATTCCAGTCTGCTGTAGTGTGAAGGTTTGTCTCCTCCAAAACTTGTTAAAACTTAATCCTCAATGTGACAGTATTAAGAAGTGGGGCCTTTAAGAGATGATTGGGTCATGAGGGCTCTGCCCTTATGAATGCATTAATCCATTCATGGATCAATGGATTTGTTGGTTAATAAATTAATGGGTTATCATGGAATGGGAATAGCGACTTTATAAGAAGATGAAGATAGAATTTAGCTACCATGCTCAGCCTCCTCACCGTGAGATGCCTTGTGCTGCCTCAGGACTCTGCAGCGAGTCCTCAGCAGCAAGCAGGCTCTCATCAGATGCAGCTTCTCAATCCTGCACTTCTCAGCCTTTATAACTGTAAGACGGCTCAGACTCGGGGGAATGGGAGGGACATGGGCAATATATCTAACCAGAACTTTTGTACCCCCATAGTAAGCTGAAATAAATAAAAAAAAATGATTTCTTTGTAAAATCTGCAGTTTAAGGTATTCTATTAAATATTAAAAACAACAGAAAAAAAGACTGAGACACAATCTGAGTCTGAAGGCCTAAGAACCAAGAGCAGGACATTGACATCCCAGCTCAAGCAAGCAGCAGAGAAGAAATTCAACTTTCCTCCACCTTTTGTTCTATTCAGGCCCTCAAAGGATGAGATGAGGTCCAGCTGCACTGGGGAGCGCCATCTGCTATACTCAGTCCACCCGTTCAAATGCTAATCTCTTCCAGAAACAGCCTCACAGACATTCCCAGAAATGATGTTTAACCAGCTATCTGGGCAACCCATGGCCCAGCCAAGTTCATACATAAAATTAACTACCACAATTTTTTTATCCCTAAGTGTTATCTTTGCTATAGATTTTAAATAGTAATTTCCATTTTAATATTTTATCTAACTCAATAGTTTTCTATAAATGTGCATTTCATGTACACGTTATGTTTTACATTTTAGTGAGTGCGATATTTTACTCCTTTTTCGTTGTTCATTCTTAATTGCATTGTGTTTTGTTTAATGGATATAGATTATAAAAAATCCATTTTTGGTAACTTGTTGAGATTTTCTTTGGGTCCTAATTCATCATCAATATTTCTAAATGTTTCATATGTGTTATTGAAAATATACAGTTTTGTTAAATTCAAAGTAATATTTGTTTGCTCAAATAAAATTGTTTTCTTATTCAAATTCACAAAACAATGTACAATTTCTATTAAATTCAAATTCTATTTGTTCAAATATTTTATTATTCAGTGTGCCTACACTTATTTTGATATACTTCTCTGTTCTATCATTTCTGAGAGAGGTTTAATAAATTTTCTCCCTAGGTTTGTAGCTTTGTCAATTTATCCTCCATGGCTAATCATTTTCCCTTTATACATATACAAATATATATAATATATATTATATATATGTAATATCTATACAATATATATATCAAGCTATGTTTCTGGTGCATAAATACTATTGACTATAATATTTTCATGGTGGATTATTCCTTCCATCAATATGAAAAATTCCATTTTAAAGCTTTTTGAACTTTTTATCTTGAATTCTAGTTGATCCTGCCTGCTTTATTTTGTTTGCTCTTTAAAAGATATGTTTTTAGTAGATGAATGCTACCCATTTATATTGGCAACTATTATTAATATTTATGTTTTGCATTCTATTTAG
>CM052446.1:5684199-5704937 GCA_028533085.1 Varecia variegata | reverse complement strand
AATGCCTTTCTTTATCAGATTTTTGTAACATACAATTTCTCTAATGTCAAAAACAAGCTATGCCACATTTTAACTTAAACGTAAAAATTAATATAATTAAGCAATATATAATTTAAAAACAAGTCTAGATATATGCTTTACTTAGAAATAAAATTTAAAAACAATTTTAGAAATTTAAAAATAATTTTAAAATTTTAGAAATAATTTTAGAAACAGCACATCAGAAGATATGCAACAGGAGAAGAATAGGCATTGGATATATTTTATTAGATTAATTTAATATTAAAGTAATTTTGACAAAATTTTTATGCTATATAGGTGCAAGTATACCAAATACCTAAATTATACTAAAAGAAATATAAATAAGTTACAGCTAATGAGAGACTTAATATTTATGCCTATTAAAAAGACAGAATAATATTAAAAAGAAGTTAATTGATTTAGATATAAATACAGAATTTTTAAAAATTATGTGTAATAAATATACAATGGAAAGGAAAAATTTAAAATTATAAACTAAATGATATAAAATAATTTGTTGAGATCAAATTCAAATTAAAAATGTTCCAAAAAGAGGAAAGTATGAATAAAGAGCTGATTAAATCCAGAAGAGAAAGTGAAATAAGAGGTTTTATCTCAGCATTGGAGACTAAATTACAAGGTGCCTAAAGGAGAATTAATTTATATAATTAAAGGAACATTGAAGAAAAGTATGAAAATATCCAAGAACAGAAAAATTATATAAAGAAGTAAAAACGATGAGAGACAAAGTGATAGATACTGAAAGCAGGAAGATTATCAGAGACAGATGGATGGATGATGGAATCATGACTCAAAACTAGTGATAAAGAGAAAAATCATAAAAGGAGACAGAAAAAAAAAGGTGGGGAGAAGCAGGCTAAGGAGAGAACTACAAAGATAAAGATGACAGCAGGTTTCTCATGATCTTTAAAAATCTTTAAAACACTAAAAGGAAAAAAATTATTGAGCAAGAATCATATCTTTTGAAAATATCTGTCAAAAATAAAAGAAAAATAAAATCTCTCTTCAGACATACATGTGAAAGAATTAATCACCAGCAGACCTATACTACCCATACAAAAAATGTTAAAGGAAGTCCTTCCAAAAAATTTAAGGCAAATAATATCAGATGAAAATAAGGATTTACATAAAGGACAAAATAAAACCAGAAATGGCTTCTATGTGAATAAATACAGAAGAATTTTTTTGTTATTTACATATTTTTAAAGGATAATTTACTATTTGAACAAATATGATAACAAGGTAGTTGGGAGTTTATAATATATATAGGGGTAAACTGAATGACAGAAATAGAAAAAGAGTAGAGAGCAGGAAGATGGAAGTGTACTGTTTTTAGGTTTTCACACCACACGTGAAATGGCAGGCCACTTAAAGGCAGACAGCAATAAAGCAAAGATGTATACTCTACACTCTACAGCAGCCAGTAAAATAACAAAACAAAAAATTATAGCCAGTAAGCCAAGAAGGAGATAAACAGAATCATAAATAATATTCAATTTATCCAGGAAAGGGAACAGAAAGAAGAAACAAAGTAGAAAAAACCAGATGGAACAGACACAAATAAGATGGTAAATTTAAACTGCAACATATCAATAAACACGTTCAATGTAAAGGGTCTACTGCTCTCCCTCACAAACACAAAGTGAGATTGAGTGAAAAAGCGAGATCAAAATATATGCTGTCTGCAAAAAACTTACTTTAAAAATAATAACACAAATTGGTTAAAAGTAAAGGGATGAAAAAATATACGATGCTATAACTAAATAAAAGAAAGCTGGAGTAGCTGTATTAATATTAGATAAAGTAGATTTCAGAGAAGAGAATGTTACTAGGATAAATAAGTTTATATCATAATGATAAAGTAGTCAATTCATTAAGAACAATTATAATTCTATATGTTTATACACCTAATAAAAAAGCTTCAAAACATATGAAGCAAAAACTAATCTAACTAAAAATAGACAAATCCACAATTATAGTCAGACATGTCAATGTCTTCCTTTTGATAACTGATGGAAAAATTAGACAGAAATTCTGTAAGGAAATAGAAGACTTGAGCAACCCTAGCAAAATTTGACCTAAATGACACTGAAATGACACTCCATCTCGTAACAGTAAAATATGTATTTGTTTCAAGTGCACATGAAACAGTTACCAGGATAGACCATATTCTGGGTCATAAAGCTGATATCAATAAATTTAAAATGATTCAAGCCATGCAAAGTATCTTCTCTGACCAAAATGTAATTAAATTTGGAAAAAAAATAACAAAAAACTATTTGGAAAATTCCCAAATATTTGGAAATTAAGTAACATACTTCTAAATAGTGAATGAGTCAAAATGTAAATCAAAAGGAAAGCTAGTAACCATTTTGAACTTAATGCGAGCAAAATGCAAAACATTAGAATTTGTAAGGCACTGCCAAAGCAGTGCTTAGTGGGAAATTTATGGCACTAAATGTTTATATTAGAAAAATAAGAAAAGTCTCAAATCAATGACCTCAACTTCCACTTCAGGAAACTACAAAAAGAAGAAGACACAAAGCCCAAAATAAGCAGAGTAAAATTTGGCAGTTTCTTAAAAAATTATACATTCACCTACCACATGACCCAGCAATCCTCATCCTCAGCATTTACACAAAAGAAATGAAAGCATATTTTTATACAAACATTTATAGAACCTTTATCTGTAATAGCGAAAAAAATCCAAATGTCTTTAAGAGATTAACAGATAAATTGCTGTATATCCATGCAATGGAATAGTACTCGGCAATAAGAAGGAATTAATTATTGAAACAAGTAATAACATGGGTAAATTTCAAAATAATTATACTGAGGAAAAGGAGCCAGATGCTTCCTCCAAAAGATTCCCACATTTTGTATTATTCCATTTATATAAAATATAGTAAATATTAAATAAATAAGCTAAAAATAATGACAGGAAGCAGATCAGGGGTAGAAATAAATGGTGACAGAAAGTTTAAAAATGTGAGTGGAACCAGGATGAGTAATAGGAAGGGATTATCAAGGGGCATGAGGAAACTTCTAGAAGTGATTAACATGTTTGTTACCTTGATTATGGTAATGGCTTCACAAGTGTATACCTATGTCAAAATGTATCAAACTGTACACTTTAAATAGGTGCAGTTTATCATATGTCAACTAAACCTCAAAAGAAGCTGTTATTAATATTATAAATTACAAAAAAATAAATATCTTCATGACTTGCAGTAAGTAATGATGTTTTCCAGAGATTGCAAAAAGACAGAGTTAAGACAGTGAAAAGATAAGACTCAAGTGTAAGAAAATATTTGTAAAACATATACCCAACAAAAAATACAAAAATAAAATTACATGAAGGCACTGGAGAGTGAAGAAAAGCATGCTACATCTGGAGGGGACTTAAAACCTGGGAGAATGGAACAATACAATGAGAGAGTAGGTCAGAGTGTTGTGGGACAGCTAAAATTCTAGCAGGAAAAAAGACAGTTTACATGACCTGAAAGCCCAGGGCAGAGTCTGAAACACCCACAGCTACTCAAATCTGACTGGGGAAACCAGCAAAAGAAAGCCAGACAAGGAAGCAGTTATACAAAGAAAAAGCTAGAAAGAAGCAGTTTAAACACTGGCTAAACTCTAGCTGACTCCTCAACTACACACATACAGGGCAGAATGAAAGCCATACAGTTAGAGATTTTTTTAATATGAACTTATATTGCAGCTGCCAAAAAAAAAAAAAAAGAAACAGAGTTATCAATTTGAGTCCAACCAAGTGAACACTCTTCAGAGGAATATACAGAATCCAGAGTATGCACATAAGCACAACCACACTGCACAGGATGCAATAAAAACAATGCAACATACAAAGAACCACCACACATTGTAACCTAGACTCAAGAGATAAAACAATCAACTGAAACCAATTCCAACATGATCTAGTTGTTGAAATTAGTAAATGAAGGTCATAAATCAAATGTTATACCTATATTTTATAAATAAAGGAAATATGATCACATAATTTAAAAGTTAGGAAATCTAATCAGAGTAATAGAAACTACAAAAAAGATTCATGTGGAAATTCTAACACTGAAAAATGCAAACTATTAAGAAAGAGCATTTAGACCTGCCCAGTCAGAGGGAAATCCTCCATCCCGAAACTGAGTTCCTGTTAGCCCCACCACTGGTTGACAAAAGTGACCTGAGGCTTAGAATAAATTCCTAAGGCAGTCAGGCCACAAAGGCTGCAGTCTTTGGGCAATTCCTGTGGCTGTGCTGGCTCACAGCCAGTGGACTTGGGATGCACATGACCCACTGAGACACCAGCATTGGTGGCCAAGCCAGTTCCTGTGTCAACCCTCTCCCAAGTCCAGGCAGTGCAGTTCAGTGTCTTCTTCCACTTGGGGAAAGGAAAGGGAAGAGTTCATACATGAATTTAACATCAGAATAGAGATGACAAAGGGAAAAGTTAGTGAACTTGAAGATAGAGCAATAGGAATTGTTAATTACAGGTGGTGAGGGAACAATTCAAAGGCGAGAGAGAAAAAAAAGAACAGAAAGAGACTGGAGTAGGAAAAAAAATATTTAAAGATTTAATTTCTCAATGTTTCCAATTTTTGTGACATGTAATAAAGAGTCTAAATCAATTTTTGACGCTTCATTGCTGACTGCTTTTAAGCCCCACACTGCTAACTTCTCTTTATGCCCACAACTGATAAGCAAATAAGAAAGCCCAAGTGTGTCCTCCTTTTGCACCAGTGGGAAATTCAAACCATACAGCCCTGGCTTGTGTGCAGGAACACTCATCCCAGCCCTAATCCCTAACCACCATGAAAGCTCCAAGTCAGTCCTCTTGCTCTGCTCTCTCACACCATTTTGGATCTACTTGGAAAGCCTACTCTACTCTCCCCAGAAACTTTCATTATGTGAGTAATAAATATTTTCATGCTCCCTTTGTACGTGTGTATGGCATGATTAGTCTTGACATTTACACCAATTTTATTTCAAATGGGAGAGATCTCCATCCTACTTTTGTGGGCTGACCAAAACATGACATCATGAATTTACATATTTAAGAAGCTCATATAACTCGAAGCAGGTATAAAACAGAACACACACACCCATAATATTCTGAAATTTAAAAAGAATTCCACATATTTATTTCCCAGATTTCCTTCTTTTGCATTTCTAATTTCATTACATGTGGTTAGAAAATATACTTTGTATGACTTCAAAACAATAATAATACTAAAAATATTATAATTCTACATTAAAAAAACAAATGCACACAAACACACATATTCCTAGGAACACCAGTTATACTGAAACTATAAAGAAAAACAAAAACTTAAACATAACCAGAAAAAAACAATGCATACAGAGATATATTGATCTGAATTACCATTACATATTTATCAAAAACTATGGAGTTTAAAAGACAGTGGAAAGACATCTTAGAATTGAGAGAAAAATAATCCAGAACTCTATATCTTCAAGACTAAGTGTGAAATAAATTTATTTTTAGATAAAAGAGAATAAGAAAATTCATTGGCACTGGACCCAAACTACAAGAAATGCCACAACTTGGAGAAGGCTATCAACATTTGGAGTTTAGAATACAGATGCTGTTAAACATCCTAGAAAGCACAGTACAGTGACAGCTCCAAGAACAAAGAATCATCCAGTCCAAAAGGTCAAGAGTGCAAATGTTGTGTATCATTAAGTTAAAATGTTCATGACAGTGTAGTACTGACATAAGAGTTGACAAATAGATAAATGAAATAGACTATGAAATGTCCAAATGCATGGGTCTGAGTTAGGCTTTTTATTCCATTTCTCCTTGTGTCTATCCTTGCACTACAAAACCATGCAACTTTACTTACTATAGCTTTACTTACTATAGCTTTAATCTACTCACAAAAGACAGATACTGCGTGATTGCACTTATATGAGGTACCTAAAGTAATCAAATTTACAGAGACAAAAAGCAGAATGATGACTGCCAGAGGCTGGGGGAGTCTTTGATTAATAAATATAAAGGCTCAGTCTGAGATGAGAAAAAGCTCTGGAGATGGATGAGGTGATGGTTGTACAATAATGTGAAGATACTTAATGTCACTGAACTGTACACTTATTAATAAAAATGGTTAAAATGGTAAAATTTATGTTATATATATTTCACCATAATAAAAGAATTCTAAGTCTGAAAAAAAAAATAGACTACAGCATCCAGAAATACACCCACAGTCACTTGCTTTTTAACAAAGGTCCCAGAAATATCCAGTGGGAAAGGAAATTCTTTTCAACAAATAGTGCTTGAATAACTAAATATCCTTTTAGGGAAAAAAGATAAATCTAAACCCCTACCTCACACTATGCACATAATTAAGTTAGATCATAGGCCTAAACATAAAGGTTAAAATTAAAGAGATTTTAGTGGAAAACATAGAAGGACGTATTTATAATTTAGAAATATTCTTAGAGAGGTTAAAAAAGCAATACCCCTAAATGAAAAATTGATAAATTAGACTTTATTATTATTATTAAAAACTCTGCTCATCAAAAGACAGTGTTCATAATATAGGAAATTCCAGTATGAGAGAAAATTAAACAATACATTTCTAAGTAACCCATTGATAAAAACGAAATAAGAAAAACAAAACAGACAAAAAAGGAACATTAGAAAATATTTTTAATTGAATGACTATGCAAACACATATTAAAATTTGTGGAATACAGATAAGTCCTTAAAGGCCCATTTTGGAGAATAAGAAAGGTCTCAAATCATTGACCTAAACTTTGACCTTATGAACTTAGAGAAAGAGGATAAAAGCAAACACAAAGCAAGCAGAAGGAAGGAAATAATAAAGATTATACTGGAAATCAGTGGAATGGAATACAGAAAAAAGAAAAGAAAAATATCAGCCAGGCACAGTGGCGTGCAGCTTACAGTTCCAGCTCCTTGGGAGGCTGAGGCAGGAGGATCACTTGAGTCCAGGAGTTTGAGGTTGCAGTGAGTTATGATGATGCCACTGCACTGTAGCCCTGGAAACAAAGCAAGACCCTGTCTGAAAAAAAAAAAAGAGAGAGAGAGAGAGAGAGAGAGAGAACATGAAAAAAAGAGAGACAAAGCACAAATTATCAAAATAAGACAAAATCAAGAGCATCACTACCAATTCTATAGAAATAAAAAGTGTTTAAAGGAAATACTATAAATAAATAACTTGACTGAAATATAACTTCTTAGACAACTTGACTGAAATATAACTTCTTAGACACAAATTATCACAGATGACTCAAGAAGAAATAGAAAATCTAAATGGGCATAGAACAAGTATATAAATTACATTAGTAATTTAAAATATTCACACAAAAATAAGTTCAGGCCAGATGACTTCACTTGTGGAACCTATCAAATATTCTAAGAATAATACAAACCTTTCACAAATTGTTCCAGAAAATGGAGATACAAGGAACAGTTCCTATTTATTCTGCCAGGCCAACACTACTCAGCTACCAAAGCTAAAAACATGAGAATAAAAGAAAGTGACAAATATATGCAAAAATCCTCAACTACATATTAGCAAACATATTACCAATGGCACATAAAAATAATGACATACTGAACCAAATGGGATTTATACTAGAAATACAAGGTTAGTTTCACATCCAAAAAGCAGTTAAAGAAATACACCACATTAATAAAGTAAAGGACCAAACATGATCATATCAATAGATGCAGAAAAGGCATTTGACAAAAATCCAACATCTATTTATGATAAAAATTTCTCAAAAAACTAAGAATAGATGAGAATGTCTTCAACATGATAAAGGGCATCTGTGAAAAACCTACAGCCAAGATCACACTCAGTGATAAAAAACTGAATGTTGTCTCCCTAAGATCCATAACGACACATAGATGCCTGCTCTTGCCGAGAGAATGGCAGAAACATGGAGCCAGGTGCTGAGGAACAGAACAGCTACCTGACTCTGTAAATACACTTCATGGTTTTAGCCAGTTTGAATTGAGTCATCTGTTTCTTGCCACTTAAATCATTTCAACTTATACAGGCTCTGACAAAATCAAGTTTCTAAAATTGTGGAAATGAGAGACTGTCTCTGGAACAGTGACTACTGCAGGCTTCTACCTTGTACAATTTTCAAGGGGTGCCTCTCAACATATCTATATTAGAAAAACAGGGCATGAGTGATAAAAAATGTTTAAAGTCAATGTTGACAAGACCGTGGAGAAACATGAACAGTGCACATTGTTTTTGGCATAGCAAATTGGTTCAATCTTTCTAAGGAAAAATATGTTGCTATGCAATGAAACCTTTAAAATTGTTCAGTTTTGACCCAGAAATTCCAAAAAAAGTCTTTATATTCCCCAAAAAGTCTTCTGAATAAGAATAAATAAAATTTTTGGTACTCATAGAAACACAATGGAAAATAGAAAGAAAAACTGGTAAATAACCCAATTACCAAGTAAATCGGGAGGATGATAAATCAATACAAAGAAAAGCTATGTTGCCTTTCTGGATTTAAAAATATATATATTGAAACTATGTCCAGTTTGGAATGAATATGAAATAAAGCTAAATGAAAATAGTAGAACACAAAATAGTAAGAACATATTATTCCCTAGGACATCAGCCTCTAATTTGTGTGCTCATAAATTACCTAATCAAATCATCTTCCACAGATGTAGGAGAAGGTTACTATCCTATAAACACACACACACATTCTCTCTCTCTCTCTCTCTCTCTCTCTCTCACCCTAGCCCCCAGCAACAGACACAATAGCAGCAATTTTGAGCCAGGCAATTAGCTAAGCAATGGAGACACAAAGCGAAAAAAAGATAAATATGTGTCTTCATGAACTCACCATGGAGTATGGAGCACAACAGATGATCAAGAAATCACAGGAATGAACAAGGTAGTCACAAGTTGTGATAAGTTTGGTGGCAATATGGTAGTGGGAATGTGTAACTGGGTGACTGTGGTTGGATTCTGTTACAGATTGAATGTGTCCCCCCGACAAAACTCGTATGTCGAAGCCATATCTTCTAACGTGATGTTATTTGGAAGTGGGCTTTGGGAAGGAAATTAGGTTTAGATGAGGTTTAGATAAGGATGGGACCTCCATAATGGGATTAGCATCCCTATGAGAAGAGGAGACTGGAGCTCACTCTCTCTCCTCCGCGTGAGGACACAGCAGGAAGACAGCCACATGCAAGGCAGGAAGAGAGCCCTCACCAGGAACCAAACCTGCCAGCACCTTTATCTTGGACTTGCCAGCATCCAGAACTGCAAGAAATAGATTTCTGTTGTTGAAGCCACCCAATCTCTGGTATTTTGTTACAGCAGTTTGGATTTCTTTGGATTGGGTTGCTAAAAAAGACAATTTGTCTGAGGAGAAGATATTTAATCTGAGATTTGAATAATGAAAAGAAGATGTTCAAAGAACTAAGAGAAGAGATTTTATATAGGGCCATCAATGAATGGGATGAACTGAGGTGGGGAAGACCTTAGCATGTTCTAAAGAAAAGTGCTGCCCAGGGTAGCAGGGACACACTGTGTCTTTCTAGGAGCCTGGAGCCATATCATGCCACAGGAAATAATTGAATTTATATGAAATGTAATGGAAACCACTAAATGGACAGGGGGAGGAAATCATCAGATTTATTTTTTAATGAGATCACTCTTGCTGCTGGGCAGGCGTGACTGAATTATAGGGCCTAAGTTTGGAACCAGAGGCAACAGTGAGGAGGCCACAGTAGTGTCCCAGCAAAATATGATGGTGGTTGAGGCAAGGGCGGTGGTGATGGCACTCAGAGCAGCAGAGCACGTGTTGAGGCAGCATCGGTAGGGCATATAAATGGGTTCAAGATGGAGCAGAGAGCAGGAGAATTGCAGCCAAGGCCAGATCCCAGGAGTGTGTCCTGCTACTTCACTGTAGGTACAGAGCCTGGAGTCTAAAGGACAGCACTAGTGAGTGAGTCCATGTGATCTCCAAATGAAATGCACAATCTGTATCTAGGGAGCTGTATTCAGAAAGCGTATGATGAAAAGCATGAACCAAGACACAAAACTAATGGAGTCTGGAATTGGAGAGTGGAAGCACAGAGTGAATAGGAGGACCATGGATTCTTTGAGCTTTGAAGAAGCAGCTGTACCTTTTCGTTGCTGTTGTTTTGGTTCCTGCTGCAGTGACCAGAGATAGAGATTGAGACAAGTTGTCCCCAGATTAATGTCCTTGTCTAGATTCCATCTCCCACCTTCGTGTTATAAGCTTCCAAATCTGCACCTCTACCCCAGAACTCCCTCCAAATACCCTGGGTCACAGTGGACAGTGTTCTCCTGGACACTTTTATCTGAGTATCCTGCTGGCATTTGATAATCTACATGTATAAAAGAGAATTAGCATCTTCTATTGCTTTGCCCCCAACAGCTACACCTATACACTTTACTTCATTTAACATGGTCTTGTTGCTCTGCTAGGTTTTTCTGTTGTTTCAAAGAATGTTAATGTCTGATGAACTTGCCATTCAAAGCTCAGAATTGCTTATCTCCCTGTAAGTCTTCCCTGATCTCAAGTCTTTTGTTCGAAGTAGCAGTCTTTCTGTTCTATTCCCTATCGTGTAACTTGTATCTCTCTTTTTTTTTTTTTACTTTAAGGAAACAAATTTTAATCTTACAGAGCCAATGTCATAGAGATGAATGCTTTTTAAAGAAATAAAACTCCCAAAATGAAAAATTTTTCATGCCAAAATACTTACCTATTGGTAGTAATAATTATTATTTTTGAGCTACTGCTGTGTGCTTGGCATTATATGTTGGATTTGTTCATTGCCTCCAATCCTCTCAAAGACCACCACATGTTAACAACTATCTGTAGACTATTTCCACCCACATCGTTCATCTCTGTATTCACAGAATCTGATAAGTGAGATATATTAGATGTTAGATGCTCAGTAGCTATTTGCTGAATGATTAGATGCATGCAAATCTATTCACTAGCAGGCAAGGTCGTCAGGAGAAATGAAACATCACAATTGGAACAACACATTTCACAGCAATAGAACATCGTGGGAATGAAGCTGCCCAAGGAGGACTTAGAAGAGGCTCTCATTGCAGCCATTCTGTGCAGATTCCTTCTCCTGTGTTATGTGGATCCCAGTGTACCAGTCAGGGCTCAGTCGGAGCTGTAAAGCATTGGTGATGTGAATGTCCCGCAGAATCCCAGGACCCTGGTTACAGGACTAAACACACACCCGGTCCAGGAGTCAGAGAAGCTGAAGGAGGATCCAGGGCAAGGTGGGGCAGGTGCAGGCCAGCTGCAGCCTCAGTTGATCAGCAAGTGTCTGAGCTCCGAGATGGCCACTCCTTCCTTTCTGCCTGCAGATCTCCCAAGCATCTCCCCGTGGCCTACCCTAAGCAGACATACAGAGGAAAAGGAATTCTTGGAAGTGTAGTTTAGCATAACCAAGTTGACAAAGCCACCACACCCAAGAATGTTGATGCTAGACTTAAAGAAGGGAATCCTGGAAGCTCTGAGGTTCAATTACTCTTACTGGAGCCAGATACCTGATGCATCAAAAGGACGTTAGATTTTCTGTGACAGTCTCATGAGCACATTATTTGTTAATTCTGCAGTCCCTCCGTCACTCTAATAAACAACACTCAAATCTTCAGCCTCAGACATCACAGCCTCTATTAATGTCTTCGAGCTGCAGACAGGCAGGATCAAGGTCAAATTTGATAGAGCCCTTCCTCCAAAAAGGGAAGAGTTGAAAGCCCTAGGGCTCTTGCTCAGAAGATGATCCAGGGCTCCAAACCCTGTGGGACAGGCATAGCCAAGTCTAATCATACCTCTAGGCTTTGCTTTCCTGTAGGCACTCTGCAACGACTTTATTGATTAATTATAGGTGGTGAATGGAATGGATGGGCTCACACCTAATTTCGTGCATAGCTGACAGCGTCCACAATATAAAAACAAGATAATTGATCAAAATTATGTCTCTGATTAGTGTTGAGAGTTTTCCCCGGGTATGGTCCTACAGAGGACCATGAGTGAGCACACAAGCTGTCCTCCGCAACATTCTGACAGTCCTCACCATAATCAGTTTCGCAGGGCTATTCTGTATAGTGCCCTTCAATTGAATCAACAGGCACCACACAAAAGCGCAGTTTAATAAAGTGGTTTACAGGGGCCCGGGTTGTTGTAGCTGAGCCAGAACAACATTTTAATACATTAAACAGTGTGCTTCTGTTTTTCTCATACTGTTTTTCATTCCCTGTCCTTACCCAGTTAAGCTTCCCAGGAGAGTTATTAGAGCCTTTTAAAATTTAAAAAGTCTAATCCTTAGAGGACCAAGGTCGTCCAATAAAAAAAAGTGTGTTGGGACAGAACATGGCTCCCAGCTCCAGGCATGTGCCCCCCAAGGTGCCCACGTTATGAAGAGGAGAGAGGCTAGCAGGGACATGGTGGGGAGCAGAGATTGGCAAAGGCAGGACGGAGGCGACCAGAGCTGAAGGGGACAAACAGGCAGAAGAGGAAACCAGTCGGTCAGAACACTTGAGCACACGCTGCAGTAACAAGCAACCCCCAAACGTCAGAGGCTTCCAATACCAGAGTTTATATCTCAGTTTTTGTACATGCCCGTAAGGGTCCTTGGCAGGACTCTGTTCACTCCAGAAACAGAGAGAGAGAGACTACCTGAAATCAACGTTTTGTAATTGAATGACTGTAGCCACGGTGAAGCTATTGCCTCACGGGGAACACTTCGGACTCCACCCAGAGTAACCTTTCTCTTTCCCATCATCCCACAGTGCCCTATACCGCACTCTGTCTTTTAGAGACTTACAATCCTGAGATATTTTTGAAGGTAAATCAGCAGTATCTCATAGGGCCAATAGACTTAACTCCTGCAGGAAAGTCAGTAGGCAGGGCAGCTATTATAGTGAGTGCTGTCAGTTACCATGTCAGAGAAAGAGAAAGCACTGTTCTCAAACTGGGAATTAAATGCTCCAGCCAAGAAGATACATATCCCATCTAATCAAAACTCACTGGACAGCTAGGTGCGGTGACTCCCGCCTGTAATCCCAACACTTTGGGAGGCTGAGGCGGGAGGATCGCTTGAGGCCAAGAGTTTGAGATCAGCCTGTTTGAGCAACATAGTGAGACCCTGTCTCTACAAAAAAAATAGAAAAATTAGCCAGGTGTGTCAGCACACACCTGTAGTCCCAGCTATTCAGGAGGCTGAGGCAGGAGGATCAATTGAGCCTAGGAGTTTGAGGTTGCTGTGAGCTATGATGATGCCCCTGCACTCTAGTCTAGGCAACAGAGCAAGACTCTGTCTCAAAAAAAAAAAAAAAAAAAAAACCACAAAAACAGCCTCACTGAACTGAGCTGGCCATATGGTCCCACCCAGCTTGCGAGGTCCAGAGGAGCCATCCTGTACATGCCTGGAAAGAGGAGAGAAGTGGCTGTCTATGGGCCGCACTGATTAAACCCAGTCAGCATCCAGGAGTAGCCCGGCCTCATTTGAGTGAGCACCGTGGAAGCACATCCGGAGCCCGCTGGCTTCACTTTCCTTTAGGGGAAGCATTAACTTCATCTCCATGGAGGTGCTGATTGCAGTCCACGAGGACCTCTTATGGACAGTGGCCAGCACATTGGCTACTGATTTTCATGCAGGAGTTAAGTCTATTGGCCCTATGAGATACTGCTGATTTACCTTCAAAAATGTCTCGGGATTGTAAATCCCTAAAAGAGAGAGTGCGGTATAGGGCACTGCGGGATGATGGGAAAGAGAAAGGTTACTCTGGGTGGAGTCCGAAGTGTTCCCCGTGAGGCAATAGCTTCACCGTGGCTGTAGTCATTCAATTACAAAACGTTGATTTCAGGTAGTCTCTCTCCCTCTGTTTCTGTGGAAGGCGATGAGGCATTTCGCCACACTTCAGAAAATATCCCAGTCTTTGGAAGATGTGCAATGAGGCTGTATTAATTGAAAATTTCAAGATTTATTTCATTTTAACAATTTCATGGTAAGTCTATGAGTGCATACTATACATGCAAGCACGTGTGTGTGACAATAAAACACATGGATTTCAAAGTTAGGCAGAATTGAATTAAATTGTTTCCCTAGATAGCCAGTGATACCTCAGATAATATACTTCATCTCTCCTAACTTTTCTCTTGCAAAATGAAAATGGTTTTTATATCACAGGGTTGGCTTCACTTATCTTAAAATAGAGATATCACTTATATTAGTGTTGACACTAAGATTAGTATTTATATATGTAAACTGATTAACACAGAGCATGGTGCATTAAAGAAACGATTGTTACTACATTATGCTACTCTATTTACGTGTAAGATGTGCATGACTGGTTTCAATAAACATTTATTCATTCTTGCTATTGATGAAGCCTTACAGAGGTGAATCAGATGTGGTATGGGGGCACTTAGGATCTCCCTTTTAAGTGATGTTGGTTTAAGACGCATGCAGAAAGGGGACCCAGTGGAAGAATTGGTGAGAATTGCAGTCATTGGTAAAAGCAGGTGAGGACAGGAGATTAATAAGGACAAAAAGGAGCTGTCCAATGTTGAAAAGAAGACACTGAAGTGTCAGTATATCCACCACGGAAGGGGACAATGTGGAGAGTTTGGAATGGATAAAGAAAAACTGACGGAAAGAAATTACTAGAGAAATTTAGCTGAGCTAAATAGGCAATGTGGAGACAAACATTGGTTCAAATGTTTACAACTTCATAATGAAATAAGTAATTTGGGGTGGAGAGAGCTCCCTGAATCTCAGCAACATACTTGAAAGGCAGGAGTTCTAAATTGATCTTACAACATCTAGAACAATAGGTATTTAATAAGAGCTTTTTTGGTTCTTTCTTAATTGGCTTTGTTAGACCATGAGCATGTTATCAATGGAAATTATGGCATTTAATTTCCCCAACGTCTTTATAAACAGCAGAAAAGATATCACACATTAGGTGTTAAAGTCTTTATTAATATTAATTTTTACTCTATAATCCTGCTTCTAAAAATCTGCCATTAAAATTAATCACATATGTGCCCGAAGATTTACTGTCATGATATTCATCGTAACTGCAAAAAGGTTGTAAACAGTCCTTATATCCTCCAGCCCAGATTGGGGGGCGGGGGGACGGGTTTCAATAATTTATGGTCCATCCAATAAAATATTGTGCAGACATTAACATTTAAGGTTTAGAATATGTATTCCCAGGAAGGGTAAGGCACTGTCCTCTTTACACCTCTGTGAAGCCGTGTTCTCATACTGCCCGCGACAGTGACCTAGCTGACTGCTCCTGTTTCCGTCCCCTCCGTTGACTTTTCCTTCTCCTGCCAACTGCAGGACTCCTCCCGGGGTCTCCTCTGACCCTGTTCTCCAAGTCCAGGGCCAACACCAGTGCTGAGGTCAAGGTCCCGCTGCATATCTCCAGTCTAGACCTCTCCTCTGAGCTCCAGGGGAGCAGATCAAATCGCCTGCTTAAAACTTCTGCTTGGCGATTTCACAACATCTCAAACAGCACACGCCCAACCCCAAGACGAGTCTCTCAGTTACCCCACGTCTACCTCCCCTCAACAGGAATCAATTCAAACTTAGTCCTCCCCCAGCCTGATCCATACCAGTAAATATCACCATCTTTTAAAAAATCTTGAAGATATAACTGACCTCCCATACCCAGCCACTAGCATGGACAGTTGTCTTTGTCCAAAGTACATCTCAGAGGTTTGTATCTTTCTCGGTCTCTGACGCTCACAGCCCGCGCTGAGTCACCATCGCATGTTGGCTGGATGAAGGCAGTAGCTTCCTACTTGTTCTCTCTGCCTCTGATGTGTCCCCTTACTGTGTGTCCTCCACACGTCAGTCAGAGAGATGGTTTTTAAAAATGTATTAATATAAGATTAAGTAGCACACTCTCTTGCTTCAAATCCATTCATGGCTTCCTGCTTTATTTAAAGTAAAAATCCTCCTGTGGCTTACGTGGCCCTGTCCTCCCCACCCAACCTGACTTCTTCATTCTCTCTGTTTCTGCCCCTCCCTATCCTTCGTATAGTATAAGTTCCTGTTCACACCAAGGCCTCCAGGTTGCTGTCCCTTTGCCTGGGACATTCTTCTCTGGGCTGCCCCATTCTCAAACCAGGTAACTTTTGCTTCCTTACACTTAGGGTCCATCTTAGTCGATAGAGGGGCTTCTGCTGGGGTCTCTTAGATCACGTGGTGAAAAGAGCGGTATGGAGGGAAGGATTGTGCACATGTGTGTGTAAAAAAATTGAAAAGATTGAAACCCGAATCTTCACATTGGTCATTGATGAGTCACATATTATTTAAAAGTGATTTAATTTTTTTTTCCATTTTGCAAAGATTCTGCAGTGCATATATATCTTGAAAAATAAGGGAAAAGGTTAGTTTTTAAAAGACATCAATTTTAAGTGAAAGCTTTCAGTAGGCGCAGTTGACCCGGCCCATCCCTGGAGGTCGTTGGTAAACACTCTGGTCCCTGAGAATCCGTGTCTCAGGCAGACATAATGAGCACCTCCTTGAGTCTGGCCAATTTGTTGATTTTGATTTGCTCAGGAGTGAATCCGCTTCCCTGAGGCCCGACTTCTTCCTCCCACATTTCCTTCTTAGTGAGGTGAAGAGTCCCTGGCTTCCTCCTGCTTCTCTCTCACCTGGGCTTTTTCTTATCTCTTGCAGTAATTGAAGAACGTTAACCCCAGATCAGAGGACAGAAAGGAGATAACGCCTGGAGCTTAATTCAACCTGCATTTTAACAAGCTGCCTTCTGGTTTCACAGGATACACCCCACAGAGGCGATTACAGAAGCTGCCTCCCTGCCTCGCTCCCTCCCACCGAGCGTCTCATCTCTCCACCTGCAGGAGCTGTCCTGCCCCAATTCCCAGGGCAGTCAGGGGGCAGGGCCCTGAGTCACCCTCCCTGGGGACTGACCTAGAACGCAGAGTTCCAGCACTGACCTGCACTGAAGGCCTGGGCTCCCTGTCTTTCAGTGGGAAGCGTGGAATGCCGCTCCAGGCCAGCCCAAGCCTTCTGTTTCCATTTTCATTTATGGGCACTTACCCCATATTAATTAACCAGGAATGTGTGACGTTCTCTGCAAGTTAGCTCAGGTGACCTCGTCTCATCACGTTACTTTTCTGAATGCTTCTTCCTGTAATATGCGTAACTTTCTGAATGCTTCCTCCTGTAATATGTGTAACTTTTCCCTGCCCTTGTCCAAATTAAATTCTAGTCATCCTTAACAGCTCATCTCTAGAACCAGCCCCCAGAGACGCTTCCCGCGTGCTCCTTTCTGTGTCCTCCATGTCCTTTTGTATGTCCAGTGGAGTAATTCACTTCGTCCTGGACAGGTGGAGGCAGAGGGGTTCTCACAGACCACGCTAGCAACTTGCACATACAAACCAGCTACCAACTACTAGGGAAAGAGCATGCACTCCTGGTATCGCGTAAGATTGTTCTTCGACATAAGGACCCTCTATCATCTCCCTGGGACTCCCCTCCCTAACTCTCCACTTTCCTTCCAATATCTGGAGTTTCCCACTTGCAGCATCGGCTTTGGCCCATCAGATTAGGGACTCAAGGCTTGTTTGGACTCGAGGAATACGACTCCCGGCTAGACCCTCGGAGTCGTTTGCCCTCCAGAGTTTGGAATTACTCTAAGTGACAGACGCTCTCAGTCAAAACTACACACATTCTCCTCCTCTCCACCAGGGGAAGAGAAACTTGGCCACAGGTGAGGTGTGTCTGTTTACATTTCCGATTCCCCCGGCGTACACAGCTCCTTGCAGCTGAAGACCTGTCCTCCTTCTGTGTGTGTGACCCGTGCCTGGCAGAGCACCAGCAGCTGGTGGTAGAAGGCTCGGGAGGGTTTGGCTACGTCGAGGATAGAAAGGGAGTTCATGGTCCTAACTGGTCCTCCATGCAGCACAGAGGCGGACCCCTCGTCCCAGCCTAGACCCGTGGGCTCCACCGTCCCCGAGAGGAGATCGTCAGCTCCATCTTTTGTAGCCACAGAAAAGAACCTCTGTCTTGGTCCTGGTGCTAAGATCCCATCCATCATGCTGTGTGCTTGTGTGTGCTTGTGTGCATGTGTGTGTACGTGTGCGTGTGTGTGTGTGTGTGTGTGTGTACGTGTGTGTGTGTGTGTGTGTGTGTGTGTGTGTGTTTGTGTGTGTGAAGGGTGCCACCTGACTACTGAATTACCGAATCCTGGCCTCCTGCCTAGACTCTGATGACTGGCTGCCTGCACTTTAATCTGGACCCACCTGTGGGTTGTTCCCTCACTTGTCCCTCTAAATCACCAATGTTACAGTTTCCCTGGAGCAAAAGAGCACTGTGCAGTGACTTTTTTTTAAACATCCTTTATAAAACAAAATTATTTTCAGTATTAATCATGATAATAATGATGGCCAGAAATTTAAAAAAAAAAAACATGGATGGTGAAAATTCACTATTTGAATATCGATTAATTACAGATTTTTGGAGATACATATAAAATGACTGTTTCTCTGTCTTAAAATTTAAACATAAATTCCATCAGAAGTAACTCAAGTTCCATTTTATTTGCTTGTCTCCAAAATTACTGTTAATTTCTAATCTACCATTTAAGCAGAGGTGCTCAGAGTAGCACAGGGCTGGGAGACGTGGCCTGTGCCAGAAATTAGCTCAAATGACTCCAAAGTTTTAAGAACTTTCTTTCAAAAATGACAGAGCTGAGTGTCAGAGCTGCACTCAAATGTGCAGCTGAGTTTATGGTGTGCCGGGGGCACACAGATAACTGGTGTTTCTCTAATTAAAGTCGATGTTGTTAAATATAATGTTTATTGAAGGGTAAGTAGAAAAACTCAATAACAGCTGGAACCATCATTTATAACTTAGATCACAAAAAGATTTAGAGGGGGCTTATTACTGAAATTGTTGAGAGTTGGTGGAGCATGGGAATAATATAGTTATGGGCTGAATCGTGTCCTCCCAAATTGGTAAGTTGAAGCCCTAATCCCTAGTACCTTAGAATGTGACTGTAAGTGGTTAATTTAGGTAAAAGGAGACTGTTAGGGCAGGCCCTAGTTCAATATGACCAGAGCTCTTATAGGAGGATGCAGTTTGAACACACAGAGACACACCAGGGATATGTGGTTGCAGAGGCAGGACAGGTGGAGACACGGTGAGAAACAAGCCATCTGCATGCCCCGGAGAGAGGCTGCAGAGGAAACCAACCTGCTCACACCTTGACCTTGGACTCCCAGCCTCCAGACCTGTGAGCAAATAAATTTCTGTCATTGAAGCCACCCAGTCTGTGGTGTTTTGTTATGGCAGCCTGAGCAAACTGATACAGATATAAAGCAGACTGATTTGCAGAATTCCTTTTATTCTCCATGGACAATGCAGCCCAGGGTGGACTCTGCCTTCTGCTTGGCCCGTCAGATGCTGCTGATCCTCTGCTGTCTGTGGGACTGTCCAGGAGCCCTCCAGCCTGGCTGGCAGCTCTAGTGCCAGGCAATGCCGATCCTCTTGTTAGGGACACAGTGATTCTCTGATAAATCCTAACAGATAGCTGGACCGTGCAATGTTCCACGGAAGAAATCCGCCCCAGTCACAGAGGCAAAGACACATCTTGGGAGATAGCTGTGCAGGGACAGCAGTAGCCTGGGAGGCTGTTCCATGGGAGATGCTCATTGCAGGGACCCCAGGACCACAGGCAGACGCTTCACACGCCTGCTGCCACACAGGAGGTCACAGAAGCAAAGGCAGAACTGTCTACAGAGATGTTCCCTAAACACAGCCTTACATGTGTCGACAGATGGTGCAGAGAAAATGCCGCTATCTGCGATCACACACCCACCCAGGAATTGATCTCAGATCCAGCCCTGGAGCAGGGGCCATTCATGACACCAGTGACCTTCAGACACCAATAGGTATTTCAGGAAACACACTCTAGCCTGAAGATCAAAGATACCCTGCAGAGATGATCCCCAGTGCTCAGGACAACGACATCCTATGGTCAGGGAAAGGAGCAGGAAGGCCCTGACAGCAGGCCTCCCTCTTACACGATTGTCCCTCTGTCTACCCCCAGCTGACTACACAGCTGCTTATCTCTCTGTCCTCAGGGTGCAGGCATAATTTCTGAGTCTGTTTGAGGATGCTGTCCTTTTGCTCCTCGGTGTATGTCACAAGAGGGGAGGCCATTGTCACAGGCCTTGGAGCTGAGACATTTCATAAGGTAAAAGTTTGCCAAGGACAGATAACGCTCTGGACACCTTGCACCAGGGTACAAGGGACAGAGACGTTTTCTCTGAAGCCCCCAACACTATTCTCTGCTTTTTTTCTAAGCAAGTTAGTAATTCTCTAAAATGGAATGGGATTGGGAATCTTAAGCACTGACCCAAGTGAGGACTGATCAGTGAGAAAGGCGAAGGACAGCAGTGAAGGCACGGTTTACCCAGGAGGTGCTAGCTGGCCTGCAGGGGCTCACACCCTCTGTGACCCTCTCCCTCCCTCCCCCAGTGGCATAGCCATCCACACCCCACCCAACTGCTCCGTCTCCCCATCCCCGACTCAGAGCCCCTCTCACTCTCTCTCACTTCCCAGTGCTGCGGTAATAATTGCATTTACAGTCTGGGTCATTACACTGCCCCTGGGG
>CM052446.1:5648440-5683699 GCA_028533085.1 Varecia variegata | reverse complement strand
AATTCTCATAAAAATTAATATTTCCAGGCACAGCCCATGTTGGAAGTCTTCCCACCCCCTACCACCACCACCAATTTACCTGCCCAGAGATCATTCAGGGCCAACAGAGCTGTGGCTAGAGCCCATTCCCCCCTGGCCACCAGCAGAAATTGAGTAGAGAATGAACTGAAGCTATGAACTTATAAGAGCCCCTGAGGACTGGAATGAACTCCTGTCATGAAGGGGGAGGGATAATGTGCTCCAGGAAACTCGGAGGCAGAATCACTAGACAGGGAGGGCTGAATGGAAGAGGAATATGCAAAGAGAAGAGAAAATGGAAAGATCCAGTGGAGGAGAAGAAGCATTTTGGGGTGATGGTGGTAAAGCTTTTTGCCCCTTAGGAAGTTCAAGGCCAACAGGGAGAGAGACTAGGAGCCAAGAACCTTCTACTCATGTACAAAGACATAATATTCACCTTGCATGGCCTTGAACACAGTTCACTTCCTGCACCTTCCAGTCAAGACTGACTTGACTTCCCTTCTGGGTTAAATATGTTTGCACTCCAAGATAGAAGGGAGAGATATTTCTCAGAATGGGAGAGCAAACCCACCCCATGATCATCCAATGGTATTAGCTCACGTACTCTAGCCTGTCCTCTGTAGTACCGTGCCTGGACAGACATGAGTATGCACAGTGAGCCATGACTTTACATATAAATATGATATTATGTATTTCATAATGGGTCTGTATTATATAATGGCATCTCATAAACAGAGAAAGAAAGCTTGTAAAATTAATTGCTGGACCCCCAAGTTGAAAGTCCATTAAAACAATCGATAATGTCTCCATTTTTCAATTGCTGATTTAGACTGGTGAAGCTTTCATTGCCCTTCCTCACAATTCAGGGAGAAGAAATGACATTGTAATTTTCTTCCTAAGGCCCAATGGAATCTGTGCATGGTGCATGTGCAATTTAGCAAGATCAAATTTCATGATGATTAATGACAATTGGCCAAGGACGTTCTTTTAGTCAAAACAGAAAACACTGGGTACCTATGTGCCAGGGTCCTGTACTTAGCATTAAGAATGCAAAGGTGAGAGAATCACACTTTCATCTGGAGGGGGTGTGATATCATGGGGAAGACAGCAATGGGATATGTCCATTCTGATGCATGCTCTGTGGTGTCATGGAGGTGCAGAGGTGTCACTGGCACCAGGAGCTCTCCATCCTCAACCATACATTTTGGTGGTCAGGGCTTTGGAGAGTCTTTGGTCACAGAGAGATGATAAAGACCAGTCTGTACTGCAGTCATTTGAAAGTCTTATTTGTTTTGTTCCTTTCTCTTTGTTTTAACTTTCTGATCCTCACTGCCATCATCAGAACAGTCAGTAAGTCATGGCTCAAGTTTAATACATTTTAGCAAAGTGTGTGCGTATCTATTTTTATATGTGTGTGCACATATTATATATTTATATAGTTTATATGTATGGGTATATAATTGGTGTGCTCACATCCCATGATATATATGTGCATATATGCATATATATGTATGTGTATATTATATAACATATACACATGCACTCATCATGGTCTGTAGCTATTAATAATGGAAGAATATACATATATATGTATATGTGTGTGTACACATATATCCCCTTGAATATTGTACAAGCCCCTCCTGGTTCAGATTTCTGCCATTATTTTAATACCCACATCCCATGATGAGTCACTGGGGTGTTATACAGATCAGTGGAAGAGGTGAACCTGAAATATCAACTTTTCCCCACTCCTTGACAAGATGCCTGTGCTCAGAAGCCTCATCTGGGATCTAATTTGCCAACTTGAGGGCTTTAGGCATTTTTGAAATGCAGCCTGTGGCCAAAGGAAATCAGATTTTTTCAGTGAAATAAGAACAGTTTTCTGGGTCTCAAGTAGAGGAACTCCCCCAAAGTTCAGTAGATGAGAAGGGGATAAAAATCCAAAACTGTGCCTGGAACCTAGGCACAGAGAGGTACAGGCAAAGTCTTCCAAAGTGGGAAGCTTCAATGACCACAGGTGGCATTCTGTGACGGATGGGCAAACCAAGGCAGATGCGGAGCTATGACATGGCCTAATCAAAGGCGGATATATGCCAGGCATTGCGCGCGCCAGCACAGAGCCCAGCAGAGCTTCCCACGTCTATCGGAGCCCTCTCAGCATGGATAAGTGCAGCGGGATGAGAGGGAAGAATGGAGTGACTGAGGAGTCCTATAATCGTGCCTCGAAAGAGATGACATTTACAGCTAGGGGCTGTGACCCCTGTAAATGACTGCTAGAACTGATTACCCAGTAAAAGCAAAGGTAGATTTCAGGTTGCCTGGGCCTAAATATTATGAAAGTAGACGCTGCTAACCCTTTCCCTTCAATTCTCCTCTGGTGTCCTCAGATGGCCCAGACCCTATAATGCAGGCATCCTTTCCTCAGTTTCCCCAGCTTCATCCCACTCTCGCTTTCACACGGGCCTTCCCTTGGAGGCTCCCAGCTCACCTACTGCAGCGTGAGCAGTGCTGGACTGACCCCCACATGCCTGGGGCCGGTCACGTCCTCCTCTGCCCATCCTGTGATCATCCTCCTTGGGACTGTCCTCGTATCTGTTACCTCTGCCCAGAACTCCTAGCAGCATCGCACAATCACTGAAGTCCTCACGCACCTCTCGATTTTCATCCATAACTGGTGGATCTGGATGGAGAAGATTTCATATTTGGGGCCAAGTTTGCTGAGAAGATCAGGTGTCTTTAGCATTGGAACCAGACGTTAATGGGTAAGGAGGGATGTGTTGGGTGGAAAAAAGGAGGAAGGGCCTCCAGGCAGAGGAAGCAGCATGTGGAAGGCGCAGAGAGACAGAGAGGGTGAGGAGATTGAAGCAGCAGTGAGTGGAGCTGAGGGGATACATCTCAGGGCTTATGAGGAGATAGTGGGTGATACATCTGTAAAGTATAGTTATGACATCATAAAGAAAAGTTATGACATCATAAAGAACAGTCACTCTGGGAGCAAAGCAGCTAGGGCTGTAAGAGACACGCCTGAGATTAAAGCAGCCAAATCTATGATGGGATGGTTATCGGCGGTTAAAGAGAAAGAGAACTGAGAGTGTCCCACGAGACTATTAAACTGATTTAACTGAAATTTATCAAAAAAGGGAACACCAACTGCACTGCACCCGCCATGTTTTAATACTCCAGGTCTGTGCCTGGGAAAGTCCACGTGCTTTTGCTTCAGTTGATGCCAAGGCTCTTTGCCTGCCAAAGTCAAGAATATTCTGCTTGGTCAAAGAAGATGGCAGGATTTCGGAAAAACCAACAGAGGAACGATTCATCTCCCCACAGAGTAGTCCTGGATTTTGATGTGCTACATGCTATTCCATCAGATCTGGGGAAAATTACAGTAAAATCTCTTTTTTTTTTTTTTTTTTTTTTTTAGAATTGTCATGAGATACTTAGTTAACCAAGTCCCTTCCTTACGCTGAAGATGTGCACTGGCCTGGCCTGGACTCCTTGTGTGGTCAGTATCTACAAAGTCAGGCCAGGTCGTCCAGCTGCACTGGCAGTGGCCGGCCAGGCAGGGCCAGGCTGGACCCCATTCCACCTGGGTCCTTTGTGCCAGGGCTCCTGCCCTGTCTACAGAGGGACCGCAGGCAAGAAGCAGCCCCAAACGCCCAGTTGCAAGGTTGTAAATTTCAGCGAGCCTATTCAATATTCATGTAATTACCCCGGAAAGCACATTTGACATTTCATAAATACACCAGAATATTTAGCATTTGTCTCTCCCTCTCTGCTACCTAAGCATACATGGAAAAATAATTCCCAGGGACCCTGCTGTCTGAAATGGCAACAGTTATTGAATCCATAAATTTGATGGATCAGAGTCTTCCCTCTTCATCCCTTCATAATTTACAAACGTAAGTGAGACCATGTAAACGAGGCGGCTCGCCGGCCTTCCCCACGGAGCACGACAGTCCCCCGAAGAGGCCTGCCTCCTGCCGGCTCTGCCTGCAGCTCCAGCCTTCATGCCTCGTGCCTGTCCCACAGACCCCGCACAGGAGGGGCGCGGGGGGCCGAGCACGGAGGCGCGGACGCCCAGCTGCGAAGGCACTGTCGGTCAAGGGGTGCTCCAGCCTCAGAGCCACTGAACACGAGTGCAGCTGCCCAAGGACTCCGGGGCTCTGTAGGTGAATTGAGAGGGCCAAGGCCTTGCGCACAGCCCTGCCCACCCTCCCCCTACCCACACAGGCTCCAGAGTAAAAACGGCAGCGCGTCAGCTCCACCCCTGCGAGCGCATCTCCGAGAGGGAAACACCTCGTATGAACCAAGCCTGGCCTGCCATGAGCCAGCGCTGAAGACGGAGCTTCTGTACAAGAAAAGCCCATCCATCTCACGCTGCTGGTGGCACCCAGACACAGGCCGGCTCCTCGTGCCAGGCTGCGGAAGGACCCGGCTCCTCTGCCCAGACGGGGAAGTAGTATCTCTCTTCCACGCCTGACATGAAACAATGACTGTCTTGGCCACCAAGAGGTTAATGAAGATGACAAAGGCTGCATGTCCACAGCTTAGGTGTTTTTTCCCCCAAAAAAGTAACAGCGGTAGTTTTCCACACGTGCGACAATAAGGTTGACCTACCAGAGAGTTATTTTCAGAGCTATGTGGTGAATTCTCTTGACTTGTCTCAGTAGTAGAGATGGATTCTTACTGTGTGAAAAGCATATTTTATATAAACGCATGCACACAAACATACATAAGCTATACATATGTGTATGTATGTATGTGTCTAATATTGTGGTGTGTTTGAGAGTAAGTTGATGTATGTTCATGTAGGTGTATGTTTAAGTATATATGTCATATATATGAATGAGCGTAAATGTTAATGCTATCCGTGGATACATATAAAATCATTGTATGTATTGGTATTTATGGCTGTGTATGTGTTTGTATATATGCAAAGAGGTATGTGTGTACAGGAATGCATGCAGATGTGCATATGAACGAGTGCCTGTGGGTCTATGTATATGTAGTTTAATAAATAATGGTTTCTATTTAGTTTGAATTTATCTATGGCTAAATATGTGGCAGGCACTGCTTTTTACAGATATTATCTCAGTTTATTCTCACATCATCTTTGAAAAATCTGTAATTACTTTCACTTTACTGATGCAGAAAGTGAACATCAGAGAGAGAATGATCTGTTCAGGATCACACACAAGTAGCAAGAGGTGAAGTTGGGATTAAATCCCTGGTCTGACACACTGCAAATAGATCCAATTCATAATGTGTGTGTGTGTTTGTCTAGACACACACATGCATGTTGTGTAGGGGTGTGTTTCTGTGTGTGGATGGGTGCATATGCACATGTGTACAAAAGCAGTGCCCTGCACAGGGTTTTGTGTGCGTAGAGAGGCCTAGAGAATTGCATGCAAACAGGATTCACCTGCATCCTCTCGTAGTCTAAGCCGCCTCCTCTAAGGGATCCGTTTGTTTTCCTAAAAGCCTTTCCTTCACCCAGCGTCTCTTCACAGGATGATTGTCGGTCTGTGGTCCCTTGGCCCTTTTATGTGTGGCAGCAGGAGCAGCAGCAAAAGCAACAGTCAGATGTGGGACCAGCCACTTTTGCAGGGCCACCTCAATTTGTCTATCACATTCCAGGGGCCTGCAGAGCCAGAGGCTAGGGGGACCTGGACGCCATGGGGTGAGCTCTGGCCACAGAGTAGGCCTGCCAGCTTGCCCCAGTTCATGAAGAAAGTGGGCCCCTTCAGGCTGAAAGTTGTCACACAACTCTGAGCCAGCCACTAATCATAAGATGGGGCCGCCGTGTCTCCTGCCTGCCTGAAATGGCAGATAGAAGAAAGCCAGATAAGATAAAAGTGTCTGGCATAAGGCCATGCAGATATGGTGCTCTGAAAGCCAGTGTCCTCTGCTTGCTGTGGAGACGCAGTAAACTGCAGCAATGCTGCCCAACAGGATATTTTACTATTTATTTTATTTCTTTGAAACTGGTACATTTTGTATGTGAGTCTACTTCCAGCCTGCATCTCTCTCTCTGAGAACTGTCCCTGTGCAGCAGGGAGCCCCTGCAGCCATGTTGGCACCATTCGACCTGCCTCCACTCTCAGAGACAGGTGATTAGAGAGAGGGGAGAGTCTCACAGTGACACCGGTGACATTTGGGCCCCAGGAATCTAAACTGAAGTTGAGCGGTCCTGCCGGCCTCTGTGGCCCATTGGAATGGAAAGCCCAGCTAGGGCAGGGCTGAGACAGGGGCAGAGGAAGTTATATGTAAAGGAAAACAAAAAATGCAACTGGAAGAAACAGAATAAAGAGACCGTGTGACCCTTAGAGGACAGGCAATGGCCTTGATTCTTGACTTTTCCTGTCTGCGTTCATTCCCAGACCTGGCTATAAGGCCTCACCCCAGGTTCCTTGAGGAACCACGTCCTTTCAAAAAAGCCTCCTTTTTGCTCATGCTGTTCTTGGTGGGTCTCTGTTCCTTGCTATTCGGTGGTTCCTGAATAAAAAATGCTCAGCTATTTCTGAGGCACTGAGAGTTCTAGGACTTTCCTAGAACCCTCTTCTGCTGTTGGTGAAGACACAGGGATTCTGGCAGCCTTACGATCTGGTCCCATCGAGTTTACAGTCCTAGTGACAGTGAGGCTGTAGAAAAATGTGAAAGATCAGGGCATCCTAATATCACTGAGCAAGAAAGATGGCCCTGAAAATTAATGATATGCTTAAGGCTCCCACATTCAAAATATCCTCAAAATCAGCCGCCCGCAAGCACCACCCCAGCCCCAGCACCAAGCTCTCTCTCTGGGTCCGCTAGTGCTGCCCTGGCCCTCACCCCCACACCTGGCTCTGTGCCGCCCTGCTTCTGCTCTCCTACCCACTCTTCCCCTTAATTCCCCTACGCACAGACGTTCATCTCTCCTGCACATCCCCCGACCCACTCAGACAATCCCCACGGGGCCTCCAATCATACCCAAAGAGGCCCATTAAGGCTTGTTTTTAAACAAGCACAATTCTCTCCCTGAGTGGAATTCTACTCCCAACATCTAAAACAACATTATTTCCCTCCCCCTTATGCAAGCAACTAAAGGAAACAAGGTCCTCTTGAAGTGCCTGGGGACCTCTTTCTGTCCCCAGTCTCCTTCCCAGCTCTGTCCCCCGACACCTCTCTCCTGACAGCCTACCTGCCTTCCTGCTCAGTTTCTCCCGCTCCCCAGAACAAAAAGCAGGTCTTGGATGGCCCGGCTCCTTCCCACGGGCCTTTCCCTCTGCCTGGAATATCTGACCTTTTCAACTGTCAGATTCCCCGTCACCCTCCTAAACTCAACTCAAATATCGCCTTCTCTGAGACTTCCCCCCAATTCCCTGCATCAAGGAAGCATTATTAATAAGCGCTGTTGTCCCTGAGTTTTCTCAGACCTTTGAATTCATCTCGGGAACAATGGCCCCTGTGTCTCTAACATACTCGTGTACTGCCTGCCACCTTCCCCTTCATACCTAGGAGACTTTCCACGCAGCGGCCAGGACTTTTCCATCCCTCTGTCTCTGTCATTGCAGCTGACAAGTAATTACTGCTCTGAAAACAGATGTATGAATGATGAGTAGGTGACAGTTTTTTGGTCAGTATTCTAAGCATCCAGCGTGTACTAACTTGTTTAACTACCCACATGTACTTCCTCACCACAGCCCCATGAGGCAGGAAATGGTATTGGGTGTCTTACACCCATGTGTCCTGAAGCTCATCAACGTTGAAGAACTTAAACAGGATCACACAGGCAGAAAGGACTGAAACCAAAACCTGAACCCACCTAGACTCCTAACTGTTATAAAACTGGACCCTAATAAATGAAATTTTAAGCAGGGGGGGCAATAGAGGGATTCTTTATGGACCATGATTTTAAGTTCACTCAATCAGGCAACAGACATCTACTAGGGGGCTGTGTTGATCTAGAATAAAAACATACAAAGACATCTGTGCTTTACTGTGGCTGTGGCTGTTATGTACTCTGGAGTCAAGCAGCTTTAGTGGGAATTCCTAGCCTGTCTTTGAACTGGTGTAGGAAGCATCTATCGTAAATACTCAGGACTCCATAAGAGACAGCCATTTTTAATCTTTAATCTCACTGCTGTATAATAGAATGAGGGAGAAAGACACACACACACACACACACACACACGCGCACACACACATTACAGCAGGCCTACCAAATGATACAAGCCCTGCAGACTAATCTGAGGCCCTGGTTGTTACAGGAACCTAGGATGTGCCTTGGCCATCCAGACAAATGCCTCTGGTGCTCTGGATGAAGCTGAGGAACAGAAGGACAAGAGCCCAGACCATGACTGTGGGCCTCTGGCCTTGTGGAGCTGGCCAGGTTGGGAAGGAGCTGAGCCTTTCCCTAACATTTTAATGTCATTTGCATTGTGTTCTCTTTGCCAAAAGAAGTGTCCGTCTCTTTGCTAAAATCAAACTCTGAAGCTCTCATAAAAAGATTCCAGTTCCATAAGCCAATATTGACACAAGGACAATGAGCAGCATGTGTAAAGAGAGTTCATTTGAGCCCATGGGAACAAATGTTTCCTGCTCTCACTTGTTAGAGCAGAATCAGCAGTAGCAGTCTGCAGGGACTTTCCTCCACGAACGCGTGGGGACAATATGAGTAAGCACGTGAGTGCGCACAAGAGAGGGAACAGGGCACTGCTCTGGATATTGCTGGTCATGTTTTTCTGCTTTCTGTAAGTAGTACTGATAATACGTTAATAGCTGACTGTATCAGTTAGCTATTGCTGCATAACAAAGCACACAAGAATTAAAAACTTAAATAACAACTATGTTTTATTTCTCAGGAGTCAACAGGATGGCTGGGTGGTCAGCTGATCCCAGTTCATGCGTCTGTGGTCAGCTGGCCAGTCAGCTGGGCTCACTGGTTTACAATGACCCCAGCAGGGACAACTCTGTTCTGCTCCATGTTGCTTTTCATTTTCCAGCAGGTTAGTCCAGGCTTGTTCTCACGGTGACTGTAAAAGTGAACGTGTACAAGGCTTTTTGAGGCTTAGAACTAATGAACTGTCACTTCTGTCATTCTCTTTTATCTAAAACAAGCCAGCAGGCCAGCCCAGATTCCAGGGGTGGGGAAGTAAACGTCATCTCTTGATGGGAGGAGATGCAGTCACTTTGCAATCCATTTTCTACAGTGCCCAACAGTAATAGGTTGAGGGGTTCACTAACATCTGTTGAACATTTAGGACTCATCATTACCTAGTTATTATTGTCCCCACTTTTATGATGAAGAAACTAAAACTCAGAGAAGTAATCTGACCAAGACCGGAAGCTGGAGAGTGGGAGCACTGGGGTTTGACACGAGCTGCACTTGACTCTCAAGCCTGTGCCTTTTCCATTTCGCCAAACAGGCCTGACAGCTCTCTATGCTCTTCATTATTGACGTGAAGGAGCCAACGTGCTTGACTCTGGGTGTTCACCAGGGACGAGTGCCGGGAGGGAGGATTAGCCTAGGCTCTGGGGAATAGGCAGTGTCCAGGCAAACAGGCTGACACAATAGAAAGAAAAATGGCTTTGGAGTTAGACTCTCCTGGGTCTACACAGCTATAAATCTTTTTCCTCATCTGCAAGATGGTGATAACAGACCCTTCTTCACAAGGCTGTTTGAAGACTAAATATGCTCTGGACCACCTGGTTTCTGATGCGCGGTCTGCTACTGGCTGCGTGTTTGACCTCAGACAGGTTACTCTGCTACCTTGTGCCTTGGTTTTCTCATCTATAGAATGGGCATAACAAGGGTCCTCGTCTCATAATTGTGAGGACTAAATGAATTAATTTCTGCAGAGCTCTTAGAATACTTGGCCCCTAGTGGTATATAACAACCAACATGCAAATATGCATGTATACCAACAGTGCCAAAGAGTTAGATGAGGTCATACAAGGCCAATGGGCTAAGCCTTACAGAGGACCTGGTGAAGGGCCCGGCACAGGGATCACTTCATAAATTGTGCCTACACATTTAGGCGCTGAGGGGTCTGACAGTTAAAATCAGAGCTGGAGACACACCCTGACTTCAAACCCTGTTTGAGGAGTCATTGCTTCTGCCCAGCTCAAGAGCAGTGGTGTAGGGGGGTTTCAAAGTCATTTTATGTGCAAGTACTTGGAGATATTATGCTCCTTGAGGGAAATGATCGTCATACTCCTTGGATGTACACAGATTGGGGGCTGCTCGTGTGTAGTTACTGAAAAGTAGGGGGAAAATATTATCAGGGAGCAAACTAGTCATTTCACATTCATGCATACACACAAACATGTACACACACACATTTGCACACACATGCACATATGCACATATGTGTGAACATATGAGCACATACCTGCACACACAAACACATATGAGCATACATGCACATACACAGATATGCACCTGCATACACATGTGCACATACACATATATGCATGTGCATGTGTGTATGCATATGTGCACACATATGCACATGCATACATATGCACACATACACTGACACACATATACATACATACACACACTCACATTTCTAACTGGGTAGTTGGTAGTATTTGAGGTGAAAGTATACTGAATAAAATCAATGTTATAAGCTAAATTGTGTCCCCCCAGATTCCTGTGCTGAAATCCTAACTCCCAGTACCTCAGAATTGACTGCATTTGGAGATAAGGCCTTTAAGGAGATAATCAAATTAAAGTGATTTCATATGAGTGGGCCTTGTCCAATGCAACTGGCATCCTATAAGAAGAGGAGATCACAGACGCATGCACACAGTGAGGACACAGGGAAAACACAGTCATCTGCAAGCCAAGGAGAGAGGCCTCGGGAGAAGTCACACATGATGACACCTTCCAGCCTCCAGAACTGTGAGACAATAAATTTCTGTTGCTTAAGCCACCTGGTCTGTGGTCCTTCATTATGGCAGATTCATTGGCCATTAACTTTATATCAAATTTCAGTAAAAGAATCTGGGACTCCCAGACCCACTCTGTTTCCCGCAGGTCAGGACGGCTGTGGATTTTTTTAATAGTTACGTAACAATTGTGCATATTTATGGGGTATGTGTGATAATTTTGTTAGGGAATGTGTATGATCAGGTCAGGGTACAGAGGCTATCCATCATCAGGAACATTCACCATTTCTCTGGAGCTGTGGATTCTTGACAAGAGGGCTGGAGGGTCTGGCCCACAGAGCAGGGAAAGGGCTGAGCTGGAGGCACACTCCCATCCCCCTCGCCACACGAAGCCCCTCAGACACAACCATCTGCTCCTAGTCGGATCCTTCCCAGTCTGTGCTCATGGCCAGCTTTGGCCTCAGTCCATGGCCCGGATTTTCCACCATGGTGTCCTGCTCCTCCCAAACCTGCCTTCCCCCCTCTCTCCCACTAGACGCAGGCAGCCCTGACAGGGAGACTCCTGCCTGCCACCCCTGCTCTCAGCACACCTCTCCACTTTGGGGTGATAAAGTGCAAGGACTGAGCATTATGTGCATATGTGCACATCCATAATACCTGCTGATTCTGCAAGGCCCCTTGGCTTGTAACTCACTTCACATTAACATGAACAAGTTGACATTTTTAAGGTTAATGACCCAGTTGCTTATAAGACAGGAGGGGTTTGAAATCAAACTGGAAGCCTGTGAAACAACCTTTATTATGGTGCTCGGTAGCATCCGAGAAGACTAACTCGTCCTTTGGCACCAATGCAACCGTCTAGGATCCATGTCCTCCAGCTAATTTGCACTTTGAAAAAATTTCCCCAAGTCTTCTTATTTCTGCAAGTGTCTTGTGGTTTTTTAAAATGATGTACTTCATGACTCAACTTGTTGCCACTGCTGAAGGTGAGCAAGGGCTTCCTGAAATTGAAGAGTACAAATAAATAGCTCTACAGGTAATGGCTACAATGGACAACATAGGGAAATTATGCTAATTTATAACAAACTTAAAAATCATCCATTTTTTGCACCAATCACAATTAAAATTGGGAACTTTTCAACAGCACTGCAAGTTTCATGTCATCAATTTTCTCATTTCTTCTTAATTCAAGAGGCTGTGAAGTTTGCAATCTCCTTGCACGTCTTCCCACTTCTGCCAGTCCCTTTCCTATTTGCAAGATGGGTCCTGAGTCAATGCAGCCAAAAATTGAAAATCAAAACTCCAAACTGACTTCTGTCAAAGACCAACTCTGTATGTTCCCAGGCCTCAGCTTCCAACCTGCTATTTCTTAATGCAGAGGGCTATGCTGAATTTTACTTCCCTATTTGATTTTCTACTTTTTTTTTCCTTTTTAAAATTGTTTTAATTTTTTAAAAAACTAATGATGTACAGTAGTTTAAACATATTTTTAAATGTAGGGTTCTAAAAATACTAGTGTTGCATCTTCTCCCCACCTCCTAATCCCACCTACTTGAGTTAAATAGCATTAGCAAGCTCGGTCTATGTGTATCCATCTCTCCTTTCTCTCTGACCATGCTGTCTTCCATTTCTTACTGTTTTACAGAAGTTTGAGGCTGCTACTCACACGACAGTGCACTTGAGTTTTTCGCTCAGTGACCCCACAAGGCCATCCCTCTGACCCACACACATGCACCTCATTTTTCCTTTTTAACTATAGCACAAAATTTGATAGTATGAGTGTTCTAGGCTATAATCAACCATTCCCCTCCTGGTGGATATTTGGGTTATTTTGTCTTTATGCTTTTTTTGTTTTGAATACTACAAACATTACTGTGATAAACATTCTTGTACTCTTATGTTTGTACTATCAACTTCCAAAAGGTCAACAGATATATTTTCAGTTGCACTCTGTACAATGACCTTATTTTCCTAAAAATTTACTGCAATTTATAGTTTATCAGCAAAGTGATCCCCACACCTTAACTCATTCAGATATTATCCAGCCAGACAATATATCAAGATGCAGGAAACCTTGATATATTCAGGAAATTTACCACACATGCCGTACGCAATTTGGATTTCCAGCTACCTATGAATGCCCCTAAATTTTCTTTCAACTTAACCTAGTTTTACTTGTATTCTTTCACTTGCAAGAGGCCTGGCTATTTCTCTTATATATAGAATTTTTTATTTTGTAATCTGAGTTTTCTTCCTAAAATGTGCCCACATCCAACAATTCTACAATTATTCTCCTGAATTTTCATTCAGAATTTTCATTTTTCAGGTAATTTTTCTGTTGGTATATGGTTTTAGAAATAAGTATTCTAAGAGTTTGTTTTTGATAGCACAAAGACATTAGGCATGTTCACAAATCCGTATCATCCTCAATGCCTGCACTCAACATTTCACATAAGGGTTCAGGAAATATTTGTTGAAGAAAGAATGAGAAAAGATTGACTAAATAAAGGAAGAAAAAGAAGAAGGAAGGAAGGAAGGAAGGAAGGGAGGAAGGGAGGAAGGGAAGAAGGGAAGGAAAAAAGAAAGTCAAGTTGAAAAGAAGGATGGAAAGATAACAATGTGCTTTTAATCCTTTAGAAAAAAAATATTTTTTCAGTATTTCCAGAGATGGTTAGTCCTGAGTCTATCATAGCTGTCATGTCTGTTAAGGTTGGAGGGGGAGGTCTGCCTGTGCTGATGATGGCTGTTCTTCGGTAGCTCTGGCATGGGACTTTTAAAAGTTCTGGCATGGGAGTCAGGAGAATTTGAGCTTCAAATCCATGATCTTTCACTTATTAGATGGTTTTCCTTGGGAAAACCATCTAGCATCTCTGGGGTCGTTCTTCCCAGCTGTAAAATGTGTCTAACAGCACCACCCTTAGAGGTCAGCCATGGAGCTTCACCGGGATTATAGGGACAAAGGGCTGCAGCACAGACGAGCCCATGCTGACTTCGTCCGTTGTTCCTGCCTCCAGATGGCCTGTGGTGGGTCTTTCCAGCACATCTTGAGAGACAGAAAACACCGGAGCCTGAGGAGTTTCCCACATGTCCCACCTCCTCCCCCCTCTCCTCCCCCGCCCCAGGTTTACCGGAGCCCACAGTATTCCAGGCACCAAGCGGCTCCCTCTGTGTCCTGGGATGCCCTCTAGGACTCGGCAGCCCTGCAAAGTGCTGCAGGGGGTGAAGAGAACAAGTAATTGTGCCTAAAAGTGATGAAAATTCCCTGCATGGTGGTGATATGACAGCTGGGTATTGAAAAAAAATGTAGCTGCTTACTGTGCAGAAAAGAAAAAGGGAGACATTCAAAGCAAAGGAAAGAGCATGAAAGTGAACAGTTTATGTATTAGTAACAGCAATGTCAGTGGCTTATGACCACAAAGATTTATGTCGGTCTACTCCACACACCTAATGAGGGTCTGGGGTGGGGCTGGGAGCTGGGAGCGTGGATGCTGCTCCACACAGTGACTAGGGGACCTTGGCTGAACGCACAGCTTCCACAGTCCTCAGGCAGGAGATGCCACAGCAGGAGGAGAAACACTGGCTGCTAAGAACTCAGTCCAGGAGTGACAACCTTATTCCCATTTCCATTTCATTGGCTAGAACTAGCCATTAGACCCCATCTAACTGCAAGGGCATTGGGAAGTGTTTTGCTCCAAGAACTCAAGAAAGAGAGCAGAGGCGTACCGAAGTGAACACTGGCTGTCTCGTCTGCAGTTTAGGAAAATGCGAATGGTTTGATTTGTTGGATCACAGCCATAAGCTCTGAGCATACCAGAACAGTGTGCTCTGAATAAATGTTTTGGGATCCTTTCTGTCTCGACTTTCTGTAAAGCAATTTGCCCTGATAATTAATTAGGGAAGGACCATATGTGTTTGCATAAGAAATGAACACAAACAAAATATTCTATTTTGTGTTCACAGACCCTCAGAAGAGCAAGGAAACAAGTCTACGTCAAGGAAATGCCACATGTGGAAAAGGGCATGCAGGACAGTGAAAAGAATGATCCTATCCTGAAAAATCTCCCAAAGACAAACTTGGTAACAGCTTGAAAAACCCAGTTTCCTAACTTGGTACCTCCAACTGTCCAGAATCATCTTACCTTCCCTGAATCCCACAACAGGCATCTCCAGCTGGAATCCTTGGCTACAGCATGAGGCCGTGGCTCCTCCGGTTCACTTCCCAGCTGGACCCGAGTCTGCTCGGCCCTGCAGCCCCGCCCCTCCCACCCCACCAGTGGCACCAACATTACCCACCGGTGTTTTTACTGGTTTCTGTAGAGCAGTCTGGCCCCTCTTAGACTCAAGGCTTTGGTCTCTCGTTGCCAGTCTCTGGGGTACACATGCTCTCTCCTGGCCTGAATCCCCTTTGGAACCTCGGCCTCATATCTTAGGGCATCTCCTTCCTTCTTTTCTGCACAGTCATTTCATTCTCTCACTGCCTCTTTTCTTCCCCACTTCTGCTTCTCAGGTCAAAGGCAGTGCCCTGGCGGAACCACACCATGCTCATGCCCCGCCCAGGCTCTAAGCCACTCAAACCCGAATCACTGCAGGAACCTCTGAACCAGCCTGTCCAAACCCAGGCACGCTCCTTCTAATCTATTCTCCATAGCTCAGCTAGAACCGAAGCACAGAACGCAGTGCGTAAAGGAGCAGGCTTCTGCGTCATCTCGAGCCCTAGGTATTTCACTTCCTTGGGCCTTCCTATCTGCAAACGACAGATCATCACCAGACCTATCTCGTTCATTTGTTGTGACTGGTAAGTGCAATAGTGTGCAGAGCACTTACCACCGTTCCTACCAAAGTGCACGTGTTCCGTGTATTTCACCTGTCATTAGCATCATCGTCACCATTGCAGATCCTCTGTGCTCAGAACTGGCCCAGCTTTCCTGCTAATTGGACAGAGAGCAGCATGAATCTCCACGGCTTCAGGCACCACACCTCTAGAAAGGAGGTGCTCTTGCTCCAAGCTCCTGCTCACAGGACCCACACTGGCATGTCAGCCCCTGAGACTGGGACCAGCATGTTAGACACCGTCACAGTTGCACAGCAATAGCTGGACATTGGGTTGCACAGCATGGCACAGAGCACCATTGCTGAGAAGTCAGAAATCCTGTGTCCATGAATGAAGGTGAGTTTGAGAGGTGGGTCCTGCAAGCAGGTATCAGTGACAAGATCTGGTGCACAGACAGAGGACAGCCCGAACGCTTGCACAAGCCTCCACAGCGTCTGCGATGTGTATTCTCCTTTTGTGTCACCACTTGTTATCTCAGAGATACGACTGATCTCAGCCCCTCAGTCTGCAAAGCCTCCCGAATCCTTCTCTTTTGGATGAATACATTTCCTGGTAAAACAAGACCCAGGGGAAAGTTTTGAATCCATATAATAATATATCACTGCATTTGCCACAAACTCTTGATTCAACAGAACGAATTTTGTGCGTTCACTACTTGCCCTGGGGACAGACCGTGAACAAGGGAGACAAGGGCTCTGTTCTCTCCACCTCAGCCTTTAGCAAGAGAGACAGACAGTAAACTGGGAAAGACATAAATGAGCAATAGAACTTCGGAAGGTGGTAAGAGCGACAGATGAAATACAGCAGAGTGACGACATAGAGAAGGTTAGAGGGGGCTGCATGTGGCCACGGGGAAGATGACAATGCTTGCAATCCAAATTATGCATATTATGTGTGCGCGGGACAAGGACACACAAAGCAGGGTAATGTGGAGGAAGGACAAGGTGACGTGTGCTGGCACCGAGAAGGAGCTCAACATGCAATGGGTGTTATGTTTGAATATACTGGATGTCACCAAGGGTGACCCAGGTACAGAGCTTCTGGAGTCTGGGGAAACAGAGCCAGATAAGAAGCCAAGTTGGAAGCACCTCTTCCCAGGGGAGAGCCCTGCGACAAGCTGCCGGTGGCCGTCCCCTGCATTCAGAGTCGCTGCTGCCTGAGCTGCCAGGTTTCGCTTGCGTGTGGCTGGCTGGGAACCAAGAGGCCTTTCTCTCATTGAAGCATTGTGGTCTATTCTGTTCTCCTGTCATGTCATAAATAAAGGCACATTGATCTCATAAAATGGCATCTCTGGCTTTGGCGTGAGTGGGTACCCGAGGACAGCTGATTGTGACTATGCAGCATAACTGAACACAGAGGAGCGAAGCCCCTCCGAGGGCCAGAGGGGGCTCTGGAGAGGAGCAGCCAGCAGCCTCCAGGGTGCTCTGGGAAGTGACATGAAAATAGCCAGGCAGAGCATCTGGCAGGTCAGGGCCGAGCTCACATGCCTCGGAGCTCTTGTTCTTCCTCAATAATTGCACTCCTTCTGGTGTCATGGATCAGAGAGCTGGGACCAAGGCCACGGGGCACAGGAAGCACAGGTTCACAAGGGCAGTCTACATGCAGGCACAGGAAAAGCAATTAGGAAAGGATGGCAGGTGACCGTGATCCACCTGGCCTTTAACCTCGGCTTTCAGCATCTTCCTGGGACCTGGGAAAGGCCGTCCTATTCCCTGTGGACTGAACCAGAGGCAGCTCTGAGGGCAGGGAAGCCCCTGAAATGCCCGGCTAAGATTCTGGGAAGGAGAATCCTAAAAGTGTGCATTGGCATTCATGGCTCAGTGCTATTCTTTTCTGGAGGAAATGTGCACAAATTTTACTCAGTCTCAAAAGCACCTATGGCCCCAAATAACCTTAAGAGACAGAGATCTGTCACGGCTCACTGTGCCAGGTGGTATCCAGAGCCCATGGACAACCTCTCAGGAGAAGAATCTTTCTACAGAAGGACAGGAAGTGGAGAGGGTAAGGGAAACTGTGCCTGGTTCTGGCACCGTGTCCACTGCTTCACACCCCATGTCTCATGCACTCATCCGCAGTAAGTGGCAAGCCTGCCTCGGTTTCCCCAATTTACAGACAAGAGAACCAAAACTCCCAACAGTTGAGCTGGTTGGCCAGGATGGACACATACTGTGGCAGATTTGGACCCAAAATCGTCCTGTTCCAAGCCATGCTTTCTCCACTTCCTCGCAGCGATTCATTCAAGTCACCAGCACCGCGGAGTGATCCTCATGGGGGGACACGTGAACACGTCAGGTCCAGCCAGGCCAGCCCCGCGCCGTCCACACGAACTCTGACAGGACTTTTCCAGAGCAACGTTGTGAATTCAAATCAACACCCTCTTCCATCAAGCAAGGACAGAAAACTCCAAATGATGCAAGAGAAGAGCTCCCGGGAAACAAGGACTCTGGAGCAGATTCTTCTTTTGAAGCTTCTGTGAGTGAAATCTCACAGTCAGGTAGGGCTTGGGGACTTCCCTCTCCTTAAAGGTCTCTTCCAGGCCTGAGGTTCTAAATTGGGTTCCCACACACCGTGGGTCCTTTTGGAACCTGTAACTGCCTGGATGGAGGAGTGAATAATGTTCCTGCTGGCGTAGATTTTAGCAAAGGCAACACGAAAGGCATAGCTTCTACCCCATTCAAGTCCTGGTTTCATAGAGGAGAGAACTGGGGCAGGCCTACAAATGACCTGCATGATATTAAACCCTATTTTTTGGTGCCTGCACTGGGCTCAGCTGGAAGGCAGATCCAGCGTGACGTGCCCAGTGGGAAGGGCCTTTTCCTTTTCTCCTGCCTTACCTTCTCATGCCGTTTCTTAGCTCTGGCTCAAGCCTAGAGTGTCTTGTCCCACAGTTCAGGTGTGATCCCTGCACCTATAACGAGGTACTGTGGAAGGAGTATGGCTTTGAAGTTAGATCACTCTGGACTAATTCATCTCTGCCAAGGCTGAGGATGTGACCTTGAGCAAATGTCTGACCTTCTCTCTTCCTATAGAAAATGGGAACAATAACATCTATCGCCCAGGGGAGTTGCAAGGACTCAGGGAGATGGAGCATATAGAGCATGCAGTGGGTTCTAACGCATGACAGGAATCTCTTGTCATATTCCAGCCCTAATTGTGACTGCGGCTGAGCCGGCAGCGCCAGCCTGGAGTCCGAGACACTGTGCCGCTGGCCCCAGGTGGAATCCCCTGCCCTTGGGCTGGTCACGTGCTCCTCCCTTGCCGTTGCTCTTTAAGAGGAACCAATTTCACACTTCCAGATAGATCCACACTCCAAATTGTGTTTGTTTTAAAATAATGAATAGTGGCATTATTATCCCCGCCGCTCTCCAGGGCGCTCTGTGCTGAATGTATTCCTCGTGCGTTAGCAGAGCTTCACTGCGGCAGATAAACGGGCCAGCGCCTGAGCTGCAGCACACGGAAGAAAGGAAGTCTCACCCCGCCTGTCTCCCACCTCTCCTGGTGAAACGCTCCCACGAGGCTGCCAGTAAGGCCTCGGATGCTCCAGGAAGCAGTCACGTGTTTCAATAGGCTCCAGGAGTGCTGGGCACACAGGCAAAGAGGGAACAGCCAGGTCTCTGTCATCCCCCTGCCTCTCCCCGCATCTTGGGTGACAGCCCACAGCGGGTAGAGCTCTTGCGGAAGCCAGAAAAGAACTGAGGGCACAGCAAATGGTGTCTTGCTGAAAACAAATCATCAAAAACGTTGTGTGTGCACTGAACACCAGGTAAACTCAAGCTGCTCAAATAGGATGTAGCCATTTCCAGGGATGTCAGTGATGCAGCCCTTGCTGGGAGCAATCACATTCTCAGGAATCCTGAGTTCAGCCATGTTGCTTTTGCTTTTGTGGCCTGGAGCAAGATGCTACGAAATCTCTGTGCTTCCTGGTAGTGAAGATGAGGCAAGGGTCACCATAAGTCGTCTGTTGCTTTCAGGAAAGAAAATAGAGGTGCCTCTTCCTGTGTCCTGTTCCTCCCGCATGAGTGGCTGGGGGTGGGAGTCACTTACCATCTGGTAGGATGGGCCTGCCTGATATGTGCACATCATCTGCTGAGCTAAGGGCTAGCAAATGTGCCTCTGTTTTGGATGCCACCTTCTCTGCTACACTGCAAGGAAGGCCATGGCTACGACAGCTCTGAGTCACCCTGAGCTTGGAGAAACAGGAAAACCATTCGGTCAATGTCTCCCAGGATGAGGGGCTCCCAGTGTGCACCCTCCAACTCATGCACGTGTGTTCAATACAATGGCACCCCAAGTCCTAGAGCTAACTTGACTGATTGAAGGAAGGAGACAACCCATCACACAAATTTCAATGCACATTCTTTTCCTAAACCCCTATCCCATAATACTCGCTACATGAGGTGTTTTGTGTTTTGTTTATTTCAATTGTGGGATTATACTGCACAATTTTATCTTTGCTTTATTTTTGTTAAAAATACTAATTTCTTTAAAGTAAACATTTGATTTCTATAATTTCTATGACCATCTTTTCAATTTCTTCATGTTTTGTAACACATCAGGAGTCTCAAAGATAGACGTGTCTTGGGTGTCTCTCAACCCCTCAGTGGTCCTGCAGGAGTGAGAGTGCCCCCGACTCCCTTCCCAGTCCTTTGCCTCATGTGACAAATGCTTCCCATCTCTGCAATTCTTCTCTGCTTCTTCCTGCACGTGTAGCCTCCCCAGGACTCTGGAATAGAGTTCTGAGACACAGAGGTGGGTTTTCAGGTGGACGTGGTCAGAGCAGGTGATCTGCCTGAGGTCAAGATCTCTGCAGGTCCAGGTGAGCATTCTGCACGTGTTCACTGTGGCTGATCAGAGCTGTGCTAGGAATACAACACGGCTGCTTTCCTTGGCTTTGTTCTCTGCACACATATTTCCCAGGAGGCCCTTGCAGGGAAAGGTGACTTGTCAATGGCATCTACAACGAATTTGGTCGTTGCTGGATCCTCTTGTCAAATATCACCAGAATATCAGCTGGATATCTCCAAATAGCCGTGACAGCCAGCATAATGCCAGCTGTCATATGACCAACATTTTGCATCTATTCAAAATCTTCAATAAAAGGGCCACCCACCAAGCTGTAGGGTTCTGAGGATGTGGGCACAACAAATGGTCTCTGCCATAATTGTCATCTGTCCCACGTCAGACATCAGTAGATAGAAGCAGAGCCACATCCACCTAATGAGACCAAGAGCTAGGAGCATCTGGCTGGCGATGTGCCCTTAGGCCTCTTGTCTTTAATTTACTTTCCCTTGGCCGTGGTCACTGGGCTGGTGTCCTGTTGCATGCGCTGAGACCCCTCTGCCTGAGCATCTCCCTTGTGTCTGCTCCATTCAGCAGTGGCTGGAGACCAAAGCTGTGGCAGGTTCCTCCAGTTCCTCGGTCTCAGAAGTGAAGCATGACCTAGAGTTCCCCGTGTAGTCCTCAGCCAAGGCACTGTCAGAGCACTAGAGGCTCATCTTAAAATGGGGGCCTGAGGTCCCTGCAGAACTGTCATCTGCCTCTCTCCCTCTGCTGAGAACCCCTAGCCCTCCAGTCCTCCGGGACTCAAACTCAAAAGGTTTAGGTGAAATTCGAAGAGAGAAGTCGGAGCTTTATATATGTAAATATCTTCTGTGTCCCTACGCCAAGCTTCCAAGTCTCTGTGCTGTGCTGTCTTCCTGGAGAGGCAGTGAAGGGGGTATGTCATTTCCACAGTGGCCTATGACACCCACTAGTAGACCCTGGGTACCAGTAGGAGCTGTAAGCACAGATTCCTCTAACTCAGTTGCTCTCAGACATTAGCAAGCCTCAGAATCACGAATGGGCCTGCTCAAATGCAGATTGCGGGACACCTCTGTAAGTGAGCCTTATTCCACATTCTGGGTTGGGCTTGAGAATTTGCATCTCTTAAAATTTCCGGGTGACCCTGAAGCTGCTGGTCCAGGCCCGTATTTTGAGAACCACAGTTGGAACTCACTTCAGGGTAGAGTTGCGCTGCCTATTGGAAGCCACACCGGGGCGAATCTGTCCCTCTCCATTGCAGACTTGTTCACTGTGCTTCTTTCCAGAGACTGGCCTTCCATTGCACCAACTCCCATAGACATGCTCCTCACTTGCCCTAAGGCCAAGTCCTTGGTGTCCTTGGAGCTCTCTCAACTACCCCCCTTCCCCATGAATAACACAGCATGGAGGAGAGGCTGGAGTAGAGTGCCAGGTGGGGTGGGGGCTCCTCCTAGGGAGTTGCTCATCCAGGATTCTGTCTCAGCCAAGAGCTGGGTTCCATGTCCCCACAGATCTGTCTGTGTCACTCACTCAGCAGCCTCTACCCTGGTTTCCCAGAGAAGCTGCCTTTTCCAGACTGACAGTCAAACATCTCCATGCCTCTCAGGCCAAGAAAGGATCAGAATAGCCTTTGGGGAATTTTATCACATATAGGAAAACAGTGAAGTTTAGGCACAAATGAGACTATGGGACCCAGGTATATTATTCTGCCACTAGTTGTCGACGTTTCTGAGTTCCAGCAGTTGCAGAAGACAGCAGTGGGTCTGATTCAACTTGATTCCACCATCCTCTACTGAGAAATCCCCACATGCTGAGCACTGATGTGCCCCAGAGATGCCTGGTAACCACTGCCCCAGAAGTTCATGAGAATGGCCATAATGAAGCCTGGCGTTACTATTACTGCAGGGATGAGCGGCAAACATGTTTGCACATAGCCCACCTTCCCCTCCCATCACAAATGCTGGCTGGAGTCAGGCCCTGCTCTGGGCACTGTGAATCTAGGGGGAGAAGAACACGAGCTCAAGGAATGGTGGAAGATTGCACTGACTCAGAGTCCTGGTAGGAAAGAAATGGCACACTCCGATCAGATACTTTTTAGAAGCACATAATAACAGAACTATTTGCAAAGATGTAGGCAGGGTTTAGGAAGAGGAAAACAAAGGATAGCACAACATCCTGTCTGGTCAGTAGCAGCAGGATGAGCCTGTAACTTCCATCATCGTGATACAGTGAGGAGAGGGTAGCAGGGAGACAGTGGGTGCCTGAAAGGAGCTGTGGCTTTGGATAAAGGATGCAGACAGCCTGCAATGGAGCCACTGGAAGGAGAGGCCAGGACAAATGGCTATCTCTCCTTCTCTCCAGTCTCCTACTGGGGCTGCCCATTGGATTCACTCAAACAAAAGGCAGGCAGCAAAGGAGCCCATCGATGTAATCCACACACTTCAGATTCCAGGGACATGGGGCAGGGTGCAGGAGAGTGGGTAACAAGAGTGAGAGAGAGAAATGGAAGATGCCTGGCACCTTTCCCAAAGACTGAAACTACATTTGACAGGAAGGGAGCCCTGAGGATGGACATTTAATCCCAGATGGGAAGGTAGGGAGAGCTGGTTCATACAAAAAAATCAAAAGACTCTAAAAATGCCTGCTCGACTTGGTGTCCCAAATACTTTTTCAGACAAAAAAAGATAGGGCTACAAACCTTAAGGATTACAAGACACAAAATTATACCAAATGACTCAACTCTCACTACAACAGAAGCTCCACTCCCATATTCAAAATTGGAAAATAGGAGAGGGCACATTAATAAGAAGGTAGACAGGGACCTCATAAGGGTTCAGAAGGGTGTTAATATTTTCTTTGAGTCTGGAAGGAAGGGAAATCACTTCAGTAGGGAGAAGGTCATAGCATGCAGGACATAGTTTGAATAAAGGCATGAAATCAGAAGAATAAAGGTCTATTCAAGCAAGGATTGGTGACTTGCCAAGAATGCACAGTACACTGAAGGGGGAATGTAGTGAAATTCACATGAAAAAGCAGACTGTTGCCAAATTGAGAAGATTTTGGAATGACAGACAAAGAAGAACAGACTTCGTGATGTATGCAATGGAGCATGTTTGAGCGGGGAATGACTTGCTCAGTCTGAAATGTGCTGTGACACCAACCTGCCAGGTAACTCGAGCGTAGGACAGATTAGAGGACATTGAGGCTAGATGTAGAAGGTCAGCCAAGAGGCAGACAGTGAAGAGGGAAAATGACCATGGACAGTGGGCACAGGAGAAAGGAAAAGCTGCAAAAATGTCCCTAGGCTAGCAGCAAAGCACATGGGCCCCTAGACGTCAGGGTGCGGTGGAGAGGAAGAAACCAACTTTGCCTGTGAAGTTTCTTGAGTCTCTTTCCATGAAAATGTTTATGCCATTCATCATGATCACATGGGGTGAGGTGGGGGTGGAATTCAGTTGTAGAAGTAATTTACTTATGACATCCAAGTTGAAATGCTAAATTTGGTAGCTGGAGGTATGGATCTGATGTGGGAAACTACAATGAGGTGACGGGTTTTAAGGGGGTGCAAACTGAGGCAAGGAGCTCAGAGTCAGGGACCATTTAAGATTGCGACAGGTCTGACATAGGCAGCTCTGGCCTGGGAATGTGTCTACAGATTGTCTGATGAGCTCAATGGTGAATGCTGAAGGGGTCTAGGAAGGAGGGGTCCAGTGGTGACGAAAGAGGGTTTAGAATTAGGTAGCCGGGTTTTAGCAGCATCATTCACTAGATATTGAAAAGCTCTCAGATAAAAGCAGCAGAGAACAGGTATGTGTCCCTGGTTACAGAATAAAGTGCATGGAAGACCAGACCCTTTCCAGTTTAGAGTCCACTCACCTCTGTGGACCAGCTCCCGGTTTCCTCTCTTTGGAAAGTATTAGTTTCCTACAGCTGCTGTAACAAATCACCACAAACGTGGTGACTTAAAACAACAGAAATGTATTATCTTTGAATTCGGGAGGTCAGAAGTCTGTAATGGGGCTGGTGGGGCCAAACCCAAGGTGTTGGCCAGGCTACCTTCTCTCAGGAGGTTCTAGAAGAGAAGCCATTTCCATGCCTTTTCCAGCTTGCAGAGGCTGCTGGCAATCCTCAACTCCTGGCACCGTTCCTCCATCTTCAAAGCCAACAGACTAATGTCTTCGGATTCTGACCCACCTGCCTCCTGCTGTCACATATAAGGATACTTGTAATTACACTGGTCCAACCTGGACAAGCCAGGATGATCTCCCCATTTCAAGATCCTTAACTTCATCACATCTTCTATGCTCGGTTCACCATGTAAGGTAACATATTCACAAGTTCCAAGGATTAGCACACAGACATTGTGGGGAGCCATCATTCTGCCTATCATAGGGAATACACTTTGTCCTACTTGGAATGCCCTAGAATATTCCAGAAATCCTTTAAAATGCAGCTCACATAGCACCTCCTTGGGACTCATTTACTGACACCCCCAGGCAGCTCCTCCCTCCTCCACCCTGCTCCTGCAGGATGGGATCCAGGCCTGGGGAGATCGTTAAGCTGACTCTACTGTCACCATGACCTTCCCCTCCTAGAGCCAGAGCAAGAGACTGGGTCAAGTCACTTCCATATGCTCAGGGACCTGCACAGGTTTGGTTTTTAGGATGGATAGATTTTTTGGTTTTTCTTTAGGAAGATAAGAAGGAAGGGAAAAACAGAAGAGCTAACGGGGGGAGGGAGAAAAATAGGAAGGGAAGCGAAAGTGGTGGTTGAGTCTATTAGAGTCAGGCCTTTTCTACATTGTTTTTGGTTTGACTCCCAAACAATGCAGCGTATCAAGCATTATAATCCATATTTTACTCCTGAGCAGACTGGGACTCAGAAAAGAGAACTGCCTTGTCCCAGGTTGCACTGGGGAGCTGGGAGCTGTGAGCTGTCTGGCTTTCACCGCCCCATTGTCGACCCTGCGCTACTCCACCTGAGCCTGGCTGGACAGTGGGCTGTCCTGTAAACACACCCCTCATTCCCATCACAAAGCCTGCATACCTGCTGCTCGCTGTGCCAGAATATTCTCTCCACGTTGTCACATCACTTGCTCGGTAGCTCTCAGTGTCTGATCAAATGTCGTCTCACCAGTATGGCCTCTTGTGACCATTCTTTCTTTTCTTCCTCCAAAAACACTCTCAAACTCCTTGCTCTTACATGTTTTTCCTCGTAACACTTTTCACTAGCTGAAATCAAATAATTTTTTTTAATATAAAGGCCTAAGAAGGCACAGACTTGATCTATCTTGTGAATGTCTGTGTCCCTAGAGCCTAAAAAATACCTAGCTTAGAAAAGGTACATCTCAATCAATGTCTATTGAATGAATGAATGAAATATGAGATACAATAATGATACAGGAATGTTAACAGGGCAAGATTCCAGGAAACATGTGCTGGAGAGGAGCAACCATTAGGGATAAGTTGGCACTTGGGGTGGTTCTCAAAGTAAGATTGGGGGTACATATCCACTTTGCACCAGGACAAAGTGCACAGCTTGGCAAATGTGTGGGCCCTTTGGAGAAATGAAAGACACATGTCAATGTGTACAGACATTTTGTTCCCTAATGGCCTACTTGGTTCTGGTCTGCATGAGACCTGACATCTCAGACAGCAGGGTCTATGGCAGAGGACACAGTTCTGGAGCTAGGCCAGCTTGAACATCACAGCCAGGCTCTGGCACTTACCAAACTTCAGCAAGTCAGTTACCTTCTCTGATCCCGGTTTATTTCCTCGTATAATTAAGATGATAAATTCTAGTTTCCATCATTTCCCTAAATGTACAAATTAGAGGAGGTATTTAAATGCCCAGGTACTAAGAGAGTGCTAAAGAAATCTCAGTCCTCCCCTTCCTGCCTGCTTCCCTAACTGGCCTAGACTAGGTCTAGTTTTTTTGCAAAGTGTGCTGACATGTTTTTATTCTCAGTAATTTCTTTAAACTTCAGGGTCAGACCTAAAGATTATTATTGTCTCCTTCAGCTGCCCCAGGGGGATAACTGTTTTAATGGAACCACATTCCTCCACAGAGCTGCCCTGCGGGGCTGTAGCAGGGTGGCCATCAGCACTCCCTGTTCCTCGTGACCTTGGGCAGAAGGAACGACATAAGGCTCCCCCGGGCCAGCCAAGTACACAGGGAATCAGATGATGCAAGGCCAGCCTGGCTTTGCTCCCTGCCAGCAAGTCTGCCTCCAGCATCCCTCCTCTCCCCGCAGACCAAATGTGCTGCAGTGGGAACCGTTCCTGCAGAACCAGGCAGGCCCTGGGGCGAAACTCTAATCCCATTACCCACCAGTCTTCATTACAGTAAGAGAAATTAGAGCTGGGAAGGTCCCATGGGGTGCCTAGAACTGTCTCCTCTCCTGTCCTGAAGAGGGTCACTCCCACAGTCAGCCAACAGCAATAGCTTCTTAAAGAATAACATTTTTTCATGAAAAAGTCCTTTTAAAGGAGCCAAGCTCCAGTCCCCTTCTGTGCTTTCTTCTATCACTTTCTGCTGTTTAACTGAGTGACCTGAAAAAGGCCAGCACAGATGCAGGACCACTTCTGAGTTATGAAGGCAGCCACCGGCCCCAGACCACGGAGCCCAGCAAAACGCACATCCAAGTGGCTGGTGCCCCTGGAGAATCTCTCTGACCCTCTAATACAGAGAGAACTTCTGCTTCCTGCCACCTTTCTGCGCAGTGGAGAAAATCCAAGATAGTTCTTAAAGTTGGGTTCTCAGACCAGTAGCCTCAGAATCACTGGAGATCTTGGTAGAAACACAAATTCCTGGGCCCCAGTCTAACCTACAGGATCCAAAGTTCTGAGGGAGAAGCCGAGCCCTCTGTGTTTTAGCAAGCCATCCAGGTAACCCATATGTGCACTCACTAGCCTAGGAATCCTAGCTCTTTGCAAAGTCACCAGGAATCTGGGGGAAGCCTGGTGTAGGCAAAGAGGCAAGCTAAGGAGAAAAGAACATGCAGTAAAGGATAAGACCCGTTCTCAGTGATTGACAACTGGCCGACCCAAGACAGGTCAGCTGGCTGACCCTGCCTGAAGCCCACTAGTTGCAGTCTACCCAGAAAGACCCTAGAAAGGAGAAACTCTCACAGCCTGGCTCCAAGTCACAATGAATTCCTTGGCATTCAGGTGGTTCTATAACAGTTTTGGGGATAAGGAATCGTAACCCAATCTCAGCCTTGTGATGACCCTCGTGTTCTCAATAGTGCATTAACCAGAGGATATGAGGGGAAAATGGACAATCCCAATCATCCCAGCCCTGAAGTTTACTTGGGTTTTCCCTTTGACTGATTTTTTTGTTTTTGGGAATTTTGATGGAAGCCTGTGTGATGCTACCACCTACAACTTCCCTCTCCAAGTCTGTCTCCTAACCATGAGCTTTTTTTTTTTTATATTGGGAAGTTTACTGTGTACACAGAGCAAATAAACAAATCATTTAAGCTCATTGCATTAGACAAGAAAGATGAGTTCATGCTGCAATAAGAAATGCCTATGTCTCAGTGCTTAGCATACAACGCTCACACAAAATCTATATAGGTCCAGAGGTTCTCCAGGGCACCCCCTTCCAGCAGCGACTCGAGAGGTCCAGGTTGTCTCCATCTTCTGACACAACCAACATGAGAGGGGAAAAGTGCCAGAGAGGCCATGTGGCAGCTTTTACTGTCTTAGCCTGGAGGTGATGCACATCACGTCCCCTCACGTTGCATTGACTACAGCTGATGTTATAAGGTCCCCTAAAGGCAAGGGGGCTGGGAAAGGTGCAGCTCTACGTGCCCTGCAAGAGAAAAAGTTTTGGTGAACACACAGTGTATTTTCTGGCAAACATGGCTTAAAGAAAATAATAAAATGAATATACATACCTGCCACTCAGCTTACAAATAGACTTCTGCCGTATCAAGGAAGCCCACGTGTGCCTTACCCATTGCATCAGCCTCTCATAGGAAAACTCTATCTTAAATTTTGTGTTAACCAGTCTCTTCTCTTTGCAATAGATTCTAACACTTGCTTGAATTTCCTTAAGGAGTATGTATAGATTTTCTGTTCTTGAACTTTATATAAACAGAATCATAGTGTATATATTTTTTCCATTGCTGCTTCTTGGCTCGATATTATGTTTTTGAGATTTATTCACACTGCAATGTGCAACTTTAACTCATTTATTTTAACTGATGCCTAGTATTGTAGTGTGTGATTTGCCAATATTTATTTATCCATTCTACTGTTTTATACATGTAGGTTGTTTCCATTTGTTTGCTAACTTGAATAATGCTATTATGAACATTTGTATATGCATCTTCTCGTGAACTTTAACAAGAGTATTTTAGGGTATAAACTGTTGAAATAAATTGCTAAGTTATAAGATAGTCTCCCTTTCAGTTTCACTAGAGAATGACAAAATGTTTACCCATAAATGAAATTGGAAAATAACCGGTATTGGTGAGGATGTGTAGCAATGGAGACTCTCTTCTACTTCCAGTGGGAGCATATATTGGTAAAACCACTTTGGAAAACGGTGTATAAATGAGTCCCATAGTCAGAACAATGTTATTTGGACAAAAAAAATAATTAATAAGGCATTCTAAAAATCACTGGATGGTGATGCTGGAAGAAGCATTAGGATGTTAAGGCAAATCCATATCCAAGACAAAAGGCTCTCCAGTGAGCACAAACACATCCATAATGAAAGGCCTATTCATGACAGAAGACATCATTGCAATTAACCTGTCACTAGGTAGCTGGTTGTTTCCCCTGTGGAATGTGGCTGTACTGGAAGCTCAACATTTGTCTCTGCCATTGTCAGGTAGACATGCAAAAGAAAACATGTCCAGGTTAGTGTTGGCCAGGGGGAACCTACGTTGTTTAGCCCATATATACTGCTTATCCCTGCTGCACTGGTCACCTCAACTCTTTAAACAGGTGATTTAGTGGCTATGGTAAGATGTTGACTATATCCCCAATTTTGTCATTGCATCCACCTGATTATTGAAAGACTCTCCTATAGTGGATTTCTTTTGTTGTGCATTCACACAAAGAAAACAACTATCTTCCAATTTGGGTCCATATTGATAGATTCACCCATACATCTCTTTTCCAGATCTCTTTGTCACTGATTCTCAAATCTTGTCATTCTAAGTCACTGACCATTAGGCATAACCATTAGCCATTGCCCGTGAATCAGTGTATATCTATACGTCTGATTATTTCTTCTTTCAAGCAAAATGAGCAAACACAGTTACTGACCAAATTCTTTCCCAATGATATAATACACTTTCCCAACTGCAAATGATGGCTACCCCTGATTGTGGCCATAAAACCAGCCCATGTGAGCATATTGTCAAAACCACATATAAATCAAGACCGAAATATTTGTTCACAGAGGACTCCTCAGTAGGTGGAAAATGTGTGTTGAAAGAGGGATGCCAATGCAACACAAGTGGATGCCATGGGACTCTTGTCATTTCAGGATCTGTTTAAGCTGGATCTCACATAAACCACTTCCAGGTGATAATCATAACATGACAGGCATTACAGTGTGATGGGTTATATAGCAACTTACACAGCTGCTACCAAGTTCCAGTAAGAAACCAGAAACTACTTTTTTCAAAAGGAAATATTTGATAAGGGACATTAGCAAAATGGTAGAGTTGGTAGCTACAAGCTCCTGTGCCTCCACAGAAAGATTAAAAATCAAGCAGAAACTGTGAAGTACAAATTTGCCAGAACTCTGAAAAACAGTCAAAAGATTGTAATACTCAAGCAAATACCAGATAAAGAAGAAGGCAACTTCAAAGTAGTAAGAAAACATTATATAATAGCATTTTTACTTTCCCTGGCTCTATACTCTTCCAGGATAAGGGTGATCTTGAAGATGACAGCCTGCATTTCTGAAAGGGAACCCTGGTTTTGCTTCCAGAAGGAGCACAGCAGATCTTCTCACAAGTTATTGTGTTTGTCTGTTCTAAGATATCTGGGGACTACTTGAAGGACTTATGCCAGGCACTTATCTCTGTCTGTCCTAACTCAGAACTCACACAGGGTAGAAACACAGAAAGCAGTGCTAGAAAATGTCATAAGGTGAATGAAAGACCTGCAGTCACCTCGGACAAAAGATTACAAGTAAGGCACACAATAAATCATCTAAAGTCTAGAGGAAAAGCTGGAGAGGGAGTTTTTTTGTTTTGTTTTGGTTTTTTGTTTTTGCAGGGTGGGGGAGTGTTGGGACATTCAAAAGCACCATGTATATGCCCTGTGTAGGATGCAGGCTCAGAGAAAGCAGCCTGGCATAGTGTTGAAGAAATACCTCAGCACAAAGCCAATTTGAAAATATTGGAAGATGTGGCGATTTGGTTTGAATGTTTGTCCCCTCCTAATTTCATGTTGAAATTTGATCCCCAGTGTTGGAGGTGGGGCATAATGGGAGGTGTTTGAGTCCTGGGGACAGAGGCCTCATGGATAGTTTAATGCCCTGTCTGGGTGGGGGTGGGGTGAGTGAGTTTTCTTTATTAGAGCCCATGAGAGCTGGTTGTTAAACAGATTCTGGTACTTCCCCCATCTCTCTCTTGCTTCCTTTCTCACCATGTGATCTCTGCACCTGTGGGCTTCCCTTCACCTTCTACCATGAGTGGAAGCAGCCTAAGGCCCTCACCAGAAGCAGATCTTGGTGCTGTGCTTCTTGTACAGCCTGCAGAACTGTAAGCCAAATAAACCTCCCTTCTTTATAAATTACCCAGTCTTGGGTGTTCCTTTATACCAACACAAAATGGACTAAGACAGGTGTTTTGTTGTTGTTGTTGTTGTTGTTGTTGTTTTATTTTTAGCTTTGGAATTCAAAGTAATCTTTGTGAAAACACTAGATGAACAGAAGCTGAAGGGTCAGATACTGCAGGGGCCATACAAAACAAAGAACACAGTCTGTGCAAAAATAGTTAGGAAAAGTTACTAAACAAACAAAGAATTGCAACCTTAAAGAACCTAAAATAACAACTGTAGGAAAGGGAGAGAATCTGATTTCCAGAATTACCATATCATAATACTTCAATGTTCAGTTTTCAACAACAACAGCAATAATCACAGGGATGCAAATCAACAGTTAAGTTTGCCCCATTCAAAGAAAAAAACAACTAATTGACATAAATCATCCCTGAGGAAGCCCAGACACTGGACTTACAACAAAACTTTAAAACAACTGCCTTAAATATGTTCAAAAAGCTAAAGGAAACCATGTACAAAGGACTAAAAGACACCAGGAAGATAAGGAATGAACAAAAATGAGAATATCAGTGAAAAGACAGAAATTACAAAATCAAACCAAATAAAAATTCTGGAGTTGAAAAGTACAATAACTGAAATAAAAAATTCACTAGAAGTATTCATCAGCAGAAATGGATAGGCAGAAGAAAGAATCAGTGAATTTGAATATAATACAATTGATATTAACCAGTCTAAGGAGCATAAAGAATAAAAAAATTTAACACAGCCTAGGAGACCTGTGGGACACCATTAATCAGACCTAAGTATGCATTAGAAGAACTCCAAAAGGAGAAAAAAGAGTGAAAAAAAGAGAAATAATATTTGAATAAATCATGGCCCAGAACATTGCATATTTGATGAAAGATATGAATCTATAAATCCAAGAAGCTCAATCAAATCTATGTAGGATAAGCTCAAAGAGATACATACTGAAACATATTATAATCCAACTGTCAAAAGCCAAGAAAGTAGCAAGAGAAAAGCACCTCACCATATTAATAGTAAGATTAATAGCTAATTTCATAAAAGAAACCAAGGAGGCAAGAACGTAGTGGGATGATATATTTAAAGTGCTGAAAAAAAAACTCTCAACTAAGAATTTGATAGCCCAAAACTACCCCTCAAAAATGAAGAAGAAATTAATACATTTGCAGATAAACTGATCTTGAGGAAGGTTGTTACCAGCAGATGTCCCCTACGAGGCATAATAAAGGAAATCCTTTAGGTTGAAATTAAAGGGCAAGAGATGGCAAATCAAAGGTGTACAAAGAAATAGATATCTATGGAAACAACCCCAGTGCCCATCAATACATGAGTGAATTAATAAAATGTGGTATATGTATGCCTTGGAGTTCTACTCAGCCACAAAAAACAATGGTGATCTAGCACCTCTTGTATTATCCTGGATAGAGCTGGAGTCCATTCTACTAAGTGAAGTGTCACAAGAATGGAAAAACAAACACCACATGTACTCACCATCAAATTGGTATTAACTGATCAACACTTATGTGCACATATACTAGTAACATTCACTGGGTGTCAGGCAGGTGGGGGGAGCAGGAGATGGGTATATACACACCTAATGGGTGCAGTAGGCACCATCTGGGGGATGGACACACTTGAAGCTCTGACTTGGGTGGGGCAAAGGCAATATATGTAACATAAACATATGTACCCCCATAATATGCTGAAATAAAATAATAATAAAATAAAAATAAATAAATAAATGAAAGAAACTATAGTAAAAAAAGATAAATGCATGCGATAATTATAAATCTATATTATTCAATACATAGTATGTAAAGACATAATTAATGACAACATAAATAGAGGAACACAGCTAGGTAGGAGCATATATTTTGCATGCTATTCTAGTTAAGTTCATACTAATTCAAACTATATCATTACAAATTTAGGATGTTATTTGTAACCTGCTACTGTAACCCACAATTGTAACCCATAGTAACCACAAAGATTATATCTAAAATATATATACAAAAGGAATGAAAAGAAAATAAAAATGGTACACTATCGAAAATCAAGCAAACACAAAAAAAGGTGAAAATGGAGGAAATGAGGAAAGAAAGAAGTATAAGACACATAGAAAGCATATAGGAAAATAGAAGTATTTCCTTCTCAGTAATCATTTTATATATAAATGGGTTAAATTCTGCAATAAAAATATACAGCTTGGCAGGATAGATTTTTTTTAAATCACTGAACTATATGCTATTTACAAAACATGTAATTTTGATTGAAAGACATAAATATGTTGAAACTAAAAAGATGGAAAAAGATACTTTATGCAACTGGTAATTAAATAAGAGCTGGAGTGGCTATGCTAATATCACACAAAATAGATTTTAAGTAAAAAATTCTTACAAGACACAAAAAAGGACCTTACATATTTTTTAAAAGGTAAATTCACCAAGAAGACATAACAATTACAAAATATACACACCACATAAAATAACCCTAACATATATGAGACAAACATTGATAAAATGAAGGAAGAAATAGACTATTCTGCAATATTAGTTGGAGACCTTAATATCTCACTTTCAATAATGGATAGAATATACTGAAGAAGATCAAGAAGGATATAGAGGACATTAACAATACTATAAACCAACTAAATTTAACAGATATATTTAGAACACTCAACCCAACAGCAGAATACACATTCTCAAGTGCTCATGAAACATTCTCCAGGATAGACCATATTCTAGGTCACAAAACAAGTTTTAGTAAATTTAAAAATATTGAAATCATATAAAGTATCTTTCACAACCATAATAGAAGCTAGAAATCAATAACAGAAGGAAAACTTTAAAAATCACAAATATGTGGAAATTAAATAATTTACCTTTAAACATGCAATGAGTAAAAGACCACAATGATAATTAGAAAATACTTACAAATGAATGATAATGAAAATACAAGGTACTAAAGCTTATGGGATGCAGCAAAGGCAGTGCTCATAGGAAAATTTATAGTTATAAAAAACTACGTTAAAAAAAGATTGCAAATCAACAACCTAAATTCATACCTTATTGAATTAAAAAAAGAATAGAAAACTAAACCTAAAGCTAACAAGAGGAAGAAAATAATAAAGATTAAAGTTTAGATAAATAAAATAGAGAATAAAAATCATTATAGAGAATCAGTGAAACCCAAAGTTTATTCTTTGGTAAGATCAGAAAAATTGACAAATCTTTGACTATACTGACAGAGGAAAAAAGACAAAGTGCAAAATCAGAAAAGAAAATAAAGGCATTACTACAGATCTTATAGAAATAAAAAGACTCTTAAAGATATTATGAACTTTTGTATCCAATAAATTAAATAACATAGATGAAATGAACAAATTCCTAGAAACACATAAATTGCTGAAAATAACTCAAGAAGGAATAGAAAACCCAAACAGAAATAGACCTATAACAATTAAAGATATTGTATCAGTAATTTAATATTTCCTAATAAATAAAATCCAGAAATGAATGACCTAACTGATGAATTCTACCAACATTTACAAGAATTAACACCAAGCTTTTTCAAACTATTCCAAAAATTAAAGAGGAAAAAATACTTCCTAACCCATTCAATGAGCCCAACATTACCCTGATAACAAAGACAGCTAAAAACATCACAAAAAATTAATGACTAACATCACTTAAACATCCCAAAAACCTTCATAAAATACTAGCAAACCAAATCCAAGAGCATTTAAAATAATTATATACCCTAACCAAGTGGAATTTATCCCTGGAATGTAAATGTGGTTCAACATAAGAAAATCAATCAATGTATTATACCACATTAATAGAATGAAGGGAAAAAATGATTATCTCAATTAATGCAGAAAAAGCATTTGACAAAATCCAATATCATTTCATTTTAAAAACACTCAGAATAATAGGAGTAGAAGGTAATTTCAATATGATAACT
>CM052446.1:5626837-5647940 GCA_028533085.1 Varecia variegata | reverse complement strand
CACCCACATCTGCCCGACACCCAATCAATGTTATTCCTAAATGTGCTCTTAGGTGATGATCAGTGAAACCAATTTGATGGTGAGTACATGTGGTGCTTATTTTTCCATTCTTGGGATACTTCACTTAATAGAATGGGTTCCAACTCTTTCCAGGAAAATACAAGAGGTGCTATATCACCATTGTTTCTTATAGCTGAGTGGTACTCCATGGTATACAAATACCACATTTTATTAATCCACTCATGAAGATACTCACTTTAGATTTAAGGATATACATAGGCTGAAAGTGAAGGTATAGAAAAAGATGTTCCATGTAAATGGTAACCAAAAAAGAACAAAGGTGGCTATCATTATATCAGACAAAATAGACATTAAATCAAAAGCTGTCACAAGAGACAAAGAAGGACATTATATAATGACAGGATCAATCACCAGGAAGATATAATGATTATAAATATATATACACCAAATGTTAGAGCACATAATTATGCAAAGCAATACAATAATAACAGGAGACTTCAAAATCCCACTTTCAATAATGGACAGAACATCTAGACAGATCAATAAGGAAACAGAGGACCGGAATAACTCTATAGAGCAAATGAACCTAACAGACACATACAGAACCTTCCACCGGACAGCAGCAGAATACATACATATGCTCAGTTGCACATGGATCTTTCTCCAGGACAAATCACCTGTTAGGGCACAAAGAAAGTCTTAACAAATTTAAGAAGACTGAAATCATACCAAATATCTTTCTGACCACAATGAAATGAAACTAGAAATTAATAACAGAAGGAAAACTGGAAAATCCACAAATAAGTAGAAATTAAACAACACACTCTTGAACAACAATTGGGTAAAGGAAGAAATAAAAAAGAAAATTATAAAATACTTCAAGACAAATGAAAATTAAACACAGCATGCCAAAATTGATGGGATGTAACAAAAGCAGTACTAAAAGCAAGGTTCATAGCAATAAACACTTACATTAAAAGAGTAGAAAGATCTCAAATAAACAGCTAATTTTACATCCCAACGAGGTAGAAAAAGAAGAACAAACTAAGCCACAGTTAAATTCTTGTTGGGAAATTTCTCCCATTGCAGGGAAGTTCATGGATCATATACCACACATAACCAGAATAGACTCACTAGATGGATTGACATCTTGGTGATGCTGACATCAAGAATATATTTTTCTTTTTTTTCTCCTGTATCTATGAGCCTCTAGATAGCAATAAGTCTCCACCATGATCTTTGATTAACATTAGAAATGTGAGTCTAGATTATACCTGTACTGTGTTCCAATAACAAAATTGTATCAGAAAAATTAGAGATTTCCTTGTGTTTTCTATGTTTTGTTCTTGTTAGATGGACACTGTGATTCTTATGTGATCTTGCAGGCTCTTCACAAATGTGGGACACATAAGAGGTTTGAAGACGGATAACTCAGCTTCGACAATGCTGACATCGCACACTGTTCATTGCACTACCTTTCCTGGTATTCTCTGTTGGGCAACGTGGGTGGACTTGATAGGGTATGTAAAACAGAATCGTAGGTACACTGTTTGATAAGGAACAAAACTGACTTTAAAATTTAATTTAAGTAATAGACTACTCTAACTCATTTCAGAGTTTTCTGGGAGCAAGGGACTCAAATCTGAGCTTCCTACCTCTAATGAGGAGGGGTTTAATGAAAGGAAAAACAGGATTGCCCCTAGAAAGTCGTAGATCTTCAGTCTCTAAAAGGACAACTGGAGTTCTGATTGATCTTAACTGTCAAAGTCAATATAACAAGTTTAAATATTCTGGACAATGCCAGGGAGATCCAGTATTTCCCTGTGTTCACTCTCTCCATAGAAAGGAGATTTTTTTATTCCATTCCCTGAAGAAAATATTGGAGTGAATAATTTCAGCTCCTGTCTGCACTCTCATATTTTCTCTTCCCATACTGACAGTCCAGGACACTCGCTAGGTTTGAAGAAATAATTTGCATCAAAATTGGAATCAGATTTCTGATTTTCCCCTTTTTCACTTTCTGATTATCTAGATCTAATGTAAGGACATTGGACTCTGTTTTCTCACCCCATGCACTAAACCCAGGGCCAGACTTTGCCCCCTTGCCCTCTCCTTCATAGGAGAGAGAACTGGTGGTCCTATTTTGGTTTCAGTTAATTGGAACTCCTATATTTCAGGGCTACAAGTGTGTCCTGGAAACACATTGGTCAGATAGCCAGCCATGCATTTTGCTTTTACTCTGTTAGAACTCAAGACAGAAGGAGAGGGCATATTAGTCACTCTTCAACTTCAACAAAAGCAATTCTATAATTCAAGCTTTCAGATAGTCTAAAAAAAATCAGGCATGCAACAGTATTTGAATATGGAGACACATCCCCATAGATGAGCTTTGTCTTCTGTGAAGAGGTGGAGGGAGAGCAAGGGAAGACATGAGAAGGAGCTGCAGGAAAGGAGGGGGTGGGTGAGGAAACCTCGTTTTTAGCGAGGGTAGTGCTGCCTCGTCCTGGCTGGGCCAGCCCTGGAGGGCGTATGTGGGCTGGCTGCAGAATTAATTGAATTTCACAACTTGCCTCACATTCCTGCTGACACAAAGTGCCTTGTAAGGAGGGAGGCAACCCAGGAGGCCAACACAGTGGCAAGACCAAGGCTGGGAACTGCTGCGAGCCTTTCTTTATACAACTGCTGGCTCAAAATAGCTTTCCTGTTATCACCCCAGCTGAGAGGCCCACAGGCAAGGAAGGAAAATGTGTGCTGTCTCTAAGATACAGGCAGTCGTCTGCTCTGAGAGGAAGCCCTGGACCTGCAGTAGCCCTACCCTTCTCAGAGCCCTCCAGGACTCACCTCTAAAGTAGGTATTTGACCATGTGAATGCTAAGTTCCATCTAGCTGCGACACCATGGTCATCTAATGCTCTGAAAATCAACTCAAGACCTCCTTCAGCATCAGTCCCAGCCTCACTCACATGCAGAATCTGTGTCTACTCAGGGCCCAAGCTTCCTGCCTCACTTCCCACTTAGATATTAGCCAAGGGCGGAACGCGCCTATGCACCAGCCACCCTCCCCGTCTTCACACAGGTTACCATATGCAAAATATTGGAAGCGGTGAATGATGTGTCTCCTAACAAGGAGATAACATCTCAAAGGTTTTAGGGGACTTGACTAATGCCAACAAATTTGTAAGAAAAAGAGCTGAAATGTAAATTTAAACTATACAACTCCAAAGCCAGAGGCAGTTTCCACAGAACTATTCCACTCACACAAAACGTGAATTGCTTCTGTGACGATGCTCTATCCCATGGTGCTTTTTCAGTACCTGGCATAATGTCATTCCTGAATACATGTGTATTAATGAAAGGCTGTCCAAATTAATATACGATTTATTGGATTGAGTATATTAGAGCATTTGATCAGTGAGAAGAAGCATTATTGCTAACAACATTTCTTGCCGACAAATTCTGACTTCTTCAAATAATATTTCTGAGAATATTTCTGCACAGCCTTCATTTATTCGTGTATTCATGCATTCAGAAAAATGGCACCTATAAGAAAGACGCTAAAGGCACTATGCCAGGGGTTGGTTCAAAGAAGAAACACTCCCAGAATACGTAGCACACACTGTCTTGTGGGAGGACAGCCTGAATGAAATGAATGTGCAATTAAAACATGGATACCTGCTGAGAGGGAAAGCTGCCCGGGGAGCTGGAATGCACCCTGGGCAGTCAGGGTGTGCTTTCCTGCGTGCTTGGCAATTCCACTGAGATTTGCAGGATGTGCAGGTATCAACCAAGTAAGGGAGGCTGAGAGTGTATCACCCTGCGCAGCAGACAGCATATGCAGGAGTGCTTTGGCGGGAAAGACCGTGATCCACCGCAGGAACGGAGAGAAGGCTGCGGAGGCTGAGATGAGCCTGAGAGAGCGCTGATGCCCACACCTCACTGAGGACAAAGATGGCCTTGTGATACTCACACCTGCAGACCTCGCACTCACACTCATGTGGACCTTTGTCAAGCACCCATTCTCTGGGGATCTCCTTCTTTTAAAGGCCAATCACTCTATTCATGGTCTGAAGCTCACTCCCACCATCTTCAAGAATTTAACATCTTTGTAGTGTTCCCTGGGTTTAGCCTCACTGATGTTCCTTCCTTTCTCTTTTGCAGAATTACCATAGTATATAAACATACCCTAATATATCCTACCTAAACAAAGAAGAAAAGAAATTCTGCCATTGCCCACATTCCCTTAACATCTATCTTCCAAACTGCTTTTCTCTTTTTTATAGATAAAATTTATTATAAAGTTGTCTTCATAAGCAATTTCTCACCTCCTCTCTCTCTCCTCTCTGTTCTTCTCTCTCTATGTGTGTGTCTCTCTCACACACACACTTTTTAGAATTCAGAAATATGACACACATTTAGAAAAAGGTACTAGCTAATTAATTGCCACCCAGCACAAAAATACAACAGAAAAATGTTAGCCCCTCAGAAGCTCTCCCTCTGCCCTCCCCAATTCTTCTCTTTCTCCACTCCAAAGTTAATCACTATTCTTAATTTTACTTGTACAATTTCTTACTTTGCTTTGTAGTTTTACCACCTCTGTATATATTCTTAAATACTATGGTTTACCTTGGCTGGCACTGTCTAAGGTTTTATATTTATATAAATATAGCCATAAGCATGGAATTTTATTTAGCCTCTTTCTATCAATGTCATGTTTGCAAGAGTCATTTATGTTGTTACACAAAGCTATAATTTATACATTTTTTTCTGATGAAAATCTTCCATTATGCAAACATACCTCTTTCTCCATTCTATTTCTAATGGCCATTGGATTGTTTCCAGCTTAGAGTTCTTATGCTGCTATGAACATCCTTGCACACTTCTAATGGTAACTGTCAACATTCATTTTAGATGTAGCTCAGTGTATAAGTGAGGGGTCGTAGACTTTACATATCTTCAACTTTAGTAGATAATGATAAATTTTTAAAAATATTTATGCTAACTTGCACTCCTACTGGTAGTATACAAAGAGCGTCTGTTGTTTCACATCATATTTTCCAGCACTTAGAATCATTAGTCTTTTTCCTTTTCTCTTAGGCATTCCGATGGGTGGAATGTTGTACTGTGTGTAATTTAAATTTGCATTTCTCTGATTACTATCATAAAATTGTGCATTTAAAAAATACATTTATTGCCCTGCTGGACAAACACTTTGGTCAAGTGCTTCTTCAGATCTCTTGTACATTTTTCTATTGGCTAATATATTTTCATTAGAAGTAGTTATACATTCTGTACATGAGTTCAGTATTTATTATATGGGCTGCAAATATCTTCTCCCATTCTGTAGCTCACTTTTTTCCCTTTCCTAATATTGTATTTTATGAACAAAAGTGTTTAATTTTAATGTAGTATCATTTTTCAATATTTTCATTTTTACTTACAGATATTTATGTCTTCTTTTAAACAACTTTTCCTACACCAAGGTTATAAGCATATTTTTATATATTATCTTCTAAGAGCTTTATTGGTTTATAATTCATATATAGATTTGCACCTCCTATGAAATTTATTTTTGTGTTAGCTACAAGATAGGGGTCAAATTTCATATTTGTTCATCTGAATATCCAATTGACCCAGCACTCTTTACTGAAAAATCTTTTCTTTTCCTACTGCTGTCTAGTTCCTCCTTTGTTTAAAACAAGTAACCATTTATAAGTAGGCATAAATCTGGGCTGTTTATTATTTCTTTGGCCTACTTGTGTACCTTCATAATAGTATCACATACTGCACTATATATGACATTTGGGACTAAGATTTTTTACAGATATCCTTTATTGGATTGAGGCAATTCTCTTCTATCCCTAGTTTTCTAAGACATCGAAGAGGAAAAGGATATTAAATTCTATCGACATCTTTGCATCTTTTGCAATGATCATATAATTTTTCTACCTTATTCTGTTAGTGTGGTAAATTACATTGATTTTCTAATGTTTAAACCACCTGGAATTAACTCAACATGATCATCAAGTTTCATACTTTTTATATATATTATGAGCTATATTTGCAAAACTGTGTTAGGCTCTCTGGGTCTTTCTTCAAGAGTGAGATCATCTTGTAGTTTTCATTTACATACTTGTCAGATTGTGATATTTAGGTTATTCTGGACACACACAACAAAGAGAGTAGCAATCTTTATGTTTCTCTTTGGATGCAAAATTTTGTTTTATTCCAAATTACAGAAATAAAGCTTCAGTTTTTGCCATTAGTTTTGTCTAAAAATTGGTAGACTTTTTTAAGGACCTGTCCATCTGGATATGCACTTTTCTTTGTTGAAATATTTTAAATCACAGATTCACCTTTCTTAACATTTACAGGACTCCTGATTTTCTCCTTTAATCCATTTTAGCATTTTATTTTCCTAGATATTTTAAAATTGAGTCTACATTGTCAAATTTATTGTCATAATGAGTAATCATATATTCTGATTATCTATCTCATAACTTTAGCATCTATATTATCACTTCCTTTTAATCCTAAAAGTGAATATTTGAGTCTTTTTTTTTTCTTGTTAGGATCTTAACAATTTTATTAGTCTTTTCAAAGAAAAACTTTTAACTTTTAATCCCCTCCCTGCATGTTTCCCATTTCACTTATTTTCACTTGTATCTGTCTGGTTTCCACCACTAAGCTGCATGTGAGTGTCACTTGCTTTATTTTTTCTAACTTTCTGAGATGGATGCTTGGGTTGCTAATTTTTAAGGTTCTATTCTTTCATAACATTTACATTTAAGGTTATAAATTTCTCTTTAATTATGTGTTTACTCACATTTCAAGTATTTTGATATATAGTAGTTTCATTATTATGCAGTTCAAATATTTTCTAACTATATTTGATATATATTGATACATGTCATTTAGAACTGTGTTTCTTAATTTTTCAGACAAATGGGAATTTCCTACTTATCCTTTTATTATTGAATTCTAGCTTAGTATCAGTGTGGTCAATGAAGCTAGTCTGTAGAATTTCAATCCTTTGAAATCTGTTGAGATTTCCTTTACAGCCCAGCATGTGGTCAATGTTGGTAAATGTTCTATGTGTACTTGAAAATAATGTTTATTCTGTATTTGTGTTCTATGTATTGCCTATTTTATCAGACTTTCTAATCATTTTGTTCAAATCTTTTATACCCTTACTGATTATTTTGCCTGCTTGTTTTATCAGTTACTGAGAGAGAAGTGTTAAAATTCTCAAATATGATTTGGATTAGTGTTTTTCTCTCTTTTGTCAGTCTTGCATTAAATTTGAAACTCTGACATTAGGAGCACATACATTAGAATTTATAATTGAGCTTTTAGCATTATGAAATGTCTCTCTTTAATTGAATATCTCCAGAACTCACCACTCCCTTGAACTCTAGACTCCTAAGTCCAACTTCTCACTTAATGGCTCCACTTGATGGTCTAATGAGCTTTTAAAACATTATATGTATGAAACAGAAGTCCTGATTTTCCCTCTTAAACTCACTCTTCCTCCAAATTTCCCTCTTTAAATAAATAGCACTACCAGTCCTCCAGTTACTCAAACCATAAGCATAGAAATACTTCATGATTTCCCCCTTTCCCTCAAGCTTTCAAGTCTTTGTATTAATACCATGGTCGGCAAAGCTATACGTGACCTGATCTTTGTGTCTCCTACCTTGCTTTGCATCACTTTCCTTTCTGTGCACTGTATTATACTACATTGCTTTTTTCAGCTCCCCGTGGTCTTTTCCAACACAGGGTATTTGCACACACTCTCCCTTTCTTTAGACTTCTCTTGCCCCTATTCTTCTAGTGAGTTATTCCTTTTCATTAAAGGAAACTTTGCAGGATGGACTTTCTTGTCCACTCATTTCCTTAAACTCTCATTATCTTGTTTGTGCCCAAAAGGTAGTTTTAGGAAATAACAGAACTTATGGAAATGAAAGAATCATTTAATGAAGTACAAAATACAATGGAAAATTTTAACAACAATCTAGACCAAACACAAGAAAGAATGTCAGAACTTGAAGACAAGTCTTTTCAATTAACCCAGTCAGTCAAAAACAAAGAAAAGAGAAGGAAGAATGAACAAAGTCTTCGAGAAGTACAAAACTATGTAAGATGATCAAACTTAAGAATTATGAGTAACTCTGAGGGAGAAGAAGAAAAAACAAAAAGCATGAAAAACATACTTGAGAGAATAATGGAGGAAAACTTCTCTGATCTTCCTAGAGATTGTGACATACGAATGTAAGAAAGTCATCAAACTCTTCCAAGATTCATTTCACACAGGACATCTCCAAGGCACACAGTCATAAGATTTGCCAAATTCAAAGTGAAGAAGAAAATACTGCAAGCTATGAGATGAAAGTACCAAGTAACATACACAGGAAACCTCATCAAACTAATAGTAGATTTCTCAGAGAAAATCTTACAAACCAAAAGGGAATGGGGTCCTATCTTTAGTCTTCTTAAACAGAATAACTGTCAGCCAAGAATTTTGTATCCTAAACTTTATAAACAAAGTTTATAATTTTGTAAACCTAAACTTTATAAACAAAGAAATACAGTCTTTCCCAGAAAAGTAAACACTAAGGGAATTTGTCACCAACAGACTGGCCTACAAGAAATCCTTAGAAGTGTATTGAACATATCAACACCCACCAGCGTAAAAACAGGTGAAAGTAAAAACTCACAGCTCTTGCAAAACAGTAACTCAAGGGAGAAAACAAATCAACTAGGTAGCAAACAACATGATGCTGATACAGTATGTCACATATCAATATTAACATTGACTGTAAACAGTCTAAATGTCCCACTTAAAAGATGTAGATTGGTGGAATGGATTAAAAAAAAAACACAACCCAAATATATGCTGTCTCCAGGAAGCCCATTTAACTCATAAAGATTCTCATGGACTCAAGGTAAAAAGGTGGGGAAAAAATATTCCACTCAAATGGAACCCAAAAGCAAAGAGGAGTAGCTATTCTTATATCAGATAAAATAGACTTTAAATCAACAACACTAAAAAAAGACAAAAATAGTCATTATATTTGTCTCTAATACCTGAGCTCCCAGAATCATAAAACAAATACAACTAGACTTAAGGAAATTAATAAACAGCAACATCATAATAGCTGAGGACTTCAACACTCCACTAACAGAACTAACAGATCACTGAGTTAGAAAATCAAGAAGGAAACACTGGACACGAACAGGATTCTAGAACAAATAGGCCTAACAGACGTTTACAGAACATTCTACCATATTCAGATAACAGTGGAATAAAACTAGAAATTAATTTCAAGAGGAACTCTCAAAACTACACAAATACATGGAAGTTAAACAACCTGCTGCTGAACGATCATTATGTCAATGATGAGATCAAGATGGAAATAAAATTTTTTTTTTAATTGAATGACAAACATGACCCAAGTAATCAAAATTTCTGGGATACAACAAAAGCAGTGTAAAGACAGAATTTCATAGTACTAAATGTCTAGATCAAAAGGACAGAAAGATTATAAATTAAATCTCAATATCACACTTCAAGGAACTAGAAAAAGAACAAACCAAACTCAAAGTTAGCAGAATAAAATAAGTAACAAAACTCAGAGCAGAACTGAACAAAATGGAAAAGAAAAAAGCATAAAAAGGATCAATGAAATGAAGAATTGGTTCTTTGAAAAGATAAATGAAATCGATAGACCACTAGCTAGATTAATCAGAAATAGAAGAAAAAGGATTCAAATAAAAATGAAATGAAAAAAGACACAGTACAACTGATACTACAGAAATAGAAAATATTATCCAAGAGCACTATGAAAACCTCTACACACACAAACTAGAAAATCTAGACAAAATGGATTAATTTTTGGAAATACACAACCTCCCAAGCCTGAATCAGGAGGAAATAGAAATCTTAACAGAATGGTAACAAGTAGTGATATTGAAAGAGTAAGAAAAAACCTCCCACCAACAAAAGCCCAGGACCAGATCAATTCATGGCCAAATTCTACCAGACCTTCAAAGAACTGGCACCTTTCCTACTGAAATTTTTCCATAGTATCAAGAAGGAAAGAATTCTCCCTAACTCATTCTATGAATCCAGTATCACTTTGATACCAAAGTCAGGAAAGGACACAACCAAAAAATAACACTACAGACCAATATCCTTCAGGAACATTGATGTAAAAATCCAAAATTCTCAACAAAATACTAGCAAACTGAATCCAACAGCACATTAAAAATATAATTCAACACAATCAAGTTGGTTTCATTCCAGGGATGGAAGGATGGTTTAACATACACAAATCAATAAACACAATTCACCAAATAAACAGAAGCAAAGGCAAAGATTGTATGATCATCTCAATAGATGCAGAAAAAGCACTCAATAAAATCCAGCACTTTTTCATGATAAAAACCTTCAACAAACTAGGCATAGAAGGAACACACCTAAAAATTATAAAAGCCATATATGACAAACCCACAGCCAATATCATACTGAATGGGAAAAAGTTGAAAGCATTTCCCCTAAGAATTAAAACAAGGCAAGGGTGCCCACTGTCACCACTTCTATTCAACATAGTACTGGAAGTCCTAGCCAGAGCAATCAGGCAAGAGAAAGGAGAAAATGACATTCAAATTGGGGGAAAGCAGATCCAAATATTCCTGTTTCCTGATAATATGATCTTGTGTCTAGAAAACCCTAAAGACTCCACCCAAAAGATTCTAGAATTTATAAAATCAGTAAAGTCTCAGGTTACAAAATTAATGTATACAAATAAGTAGCATTTCTATACCCTAATAACAGTCAAGCTGAGAGTCAAATCAATAACTCAATACCATTAACAATAGTTGCAAAGAAAATAAAATACCTAGGAATAGACTTAACCAAGGAGGTGAAAAATCTCTACAAGGAGAACTATAAAACACTGAGGAAAGAAATCATAGACAATATAATCAAATGGAAAAACATCCCATGCTTATGGATTGGAAGAATAAATATTGTTAAAATATCCATACTGCCTAAAACATTTTAAAAATTCAATGCAATTCTCATGCTATTTTTCTCAGAAACAATATCAATATTATTTTTCTCAGAATTAGAGAAAAACAATCCTAAATTTTATGGGGAGTCAAAAAAGAACCTTAATATCAAAGCAATACTAAGCAAAAAGAACAAATCTGGAGTCATAACATTCCCCAACTTTAAATTATATTAGAAGGCAATAGTAACCAAAACAGCATGGTGCTAGTATAAAAGTAGACACATAGATCAATGGAACAGAATAAAGAACCCAGAAATAAAACCACATATCTACAATCAACTAATTTTTGACAAAGCAGATGAAAATATACACTAAGGAAAGGAAGCCCTATTTAATAAATGGTGCTGGGAAAATTGGAGCACCACATACAGAAGAATAAAACTGGATCCCTATCTCTCAACATGTACAAAAATTAACTCAAAATGGATTAAAAACTTAAATCTAAGGTCTAAATCCATAAAAATTCTAAAATAATATATTTAAAACTCTCTAGACATTGGCCTAGGCAAAGAATTTATGATTAAGACCCCAAAAGCAAATACAGCAACAGCAAAAATAAATGAATGAGACTTAAACTAAAAAGTTTCTGCACAGCAAAGGAAATAATTAACAGAGTAAACTGTCAACCTACAGAATGAGAGAAAATATTCTCAAACTAAACATCCAACAAAGGACTAATATCCAGAATCTAGAAAGAATTTAAACAACTGAGCAAGAAAAAAACAGAAGTGGGCAAATGACATGAACAGACATTTTTTCAAAAGGAAATATATAAATGGCCAATAAACATATGAAAAAATGCTCAATGTCACTAATCATCAGGGAAATGCAAATTAAAACCACAGTGAGATACCACATTATCCCTTCAGAATGGCTATTATTAAAAAGTCAAAATAAATGTTGGCATGGATGCAGTGAAAAGGGAATGCTTACACACTGTTGGTGTGAATGTAAATTAGTACCTCTATGGAAAACATCATAGAGATTCCTCAAAGAACTAAAAGTAAACATATGATTTGATCCAGAAATCCCACTACTGAGTATATACACAAAGGAAAAGAAGTGATTATATCAGAAAGACACCTGCACCTGAATGTTTATAGCAGCATAATTCACAATCATAAGGATATGGAATCAACCTAAGGGCCCATCAACTGATGAGTAGATAAAGAAAATGTGGTATATATGTCCCACAGAGTACTACTTGGACATAAAAAGGAATAAAATAATGTCTTTTGCAGCAACTTGGATGGTACTGGAGACCATTATCCTAAGAGAAGTATCTCAGGAATGGTGAAACAAATACTGTATGTTCTAACTTATAAGTGGGAGCTGAACAATGGTTATATGTCATCACACAAAGTGGAATAACAGACATCAGAAACTAAATAGGGGGGAGGATGAGAGAGGAATGGGTGAGAGATCAAAAGCTATCTATAGGATACAACATATACTATTTAAGTAATGAGTACACTAAAATCCCAGATTTCACCACTATACAATTTATCCATGTAACACAAAACACTCATACCCCCTAAATCTCTTGAAAAAAACAAAAAATAGTTTAAAAAATTCCAGCAACAACATTGAGAATGCTGAGTCTGCAAAGGAGATAAAGACATATGTAGTTCTATTGAATACAAGAAAAAGAGACAATAATTTCTACATTTTTGTGTAAAAAAATAGCACATGGCTCCAAGTTGACAGAGCCTCAATAAAACTTAAGGTCAATAAACAATATTAACATGTTTGATTCTAAGATCCTTTCATCTCTTCCAAGACATTACTCTCTGAGGCAGCACTAGCATATTACTAGAAGAGAAGGATCAGAGTTTGGAGAAAAGAAGACAGAAGGCAAAGAAGGAGCAATGTTGATCCAGGGCTGAGCCAGGGGTGAGACCTGGTCATTCTATTTGGTGAAGCAGATTGTGGGGAAGTTTGGACAGGTGTGAATTTCAGGCCATAAAGACTTCAGGCCATCTTCCAGAGTCACTGGACATCCACAGCACACGCAATAGTGCCAAGGACATAGCAGCACCTTTATAAATGTTGGTTCATGGAGAAAGTGATTGATTTGCTTGGATTCTAATTAGGTCTGAGTCTTTACACTCACTGGGATAGACAGAACAATGGACCCTCAAAGACGCCCACATACTAAATTCCCAAGCTGTGAATATGTTACCTTACGTGGAAAATGGAACTTTGTGTAAGTGATTAAGAATCTTAAGATGGAAAGATTACTCTGGGTTATCCAAGTGCACCCATTATAATCACAAGAATGTTTACAAGAGGGTAGCAGGAATGTTATAGAGAGATTTAAAGATGCTAGTCAGCTGGCTTTGAAGATGGACAAAGGGACCATGAGCCAGGGGACACAAGCAGCATCTAGAAGCTGGAGAAGGTGAGGAAAGGAATTCTCCCCTAGAGCCTCCAAAGGAAACACAGCCTGGTTTGACACTGTGGTTTTAGCCCGGTATGATGCATTTAGGACTTCTGACTCCAGAGAAGTGAATAAATTTGTGCTGTTTTAAGTCACTAAATTTGTCGTAATTTAGCACTTCAGCAATAGGAAATTAATATTAATATATCCACACACCTAGGAATGCAAGCTGATACTTTTTCATGCTCTGAAATTATAAGCAATGACTCCTTTTCAGGGAACACTTTCCAAGTACCCAGGTTTCTGAATGCTAACTGGGGATGGTCCTCAGAAGACAATACAGCCAAATTTTTACACATAAATTTAGATTTTTAAGCCAAAAAAGACTGAAAAATCTGATTCCACAAGAGTTACTTACCTTGACTCATAGCCAGGCATTGCCACGTTAGCAGTAGAAGCCACAGCTACTCAAATCCCATCAGCGCTTCTTGTTTTCTGCTGTCTTTTATGTACTGAACCTGTGTACGTTACTCTACATCAACTCAGCACATTTCACTTTGACAGAATGTTTTATTCCTTTATAGAATCATTGATGTATAATTTATATTATAGGGTCGAACAATAGTTAAAAAACTGTAGTTCATGGAATAGAAAATGTTTTACTAATTTATTAAGTCATTCATTTAATCCATAATTTACTTATTCACTCATTCATTTACTAAGCAATTATTAAGTGGCTAGGATGTGCCAGACACTTCTAAAGAGAATGGACATAGAATTGACTAGGAAAGACCAGAGTTATATTTTCACAGAATTTTCATTCTAGAAGGAGAAGGCAGATAATAAAGACACAAAATAAATAACAAACTGCCAAGTAGTGACAATGGCCATATTGTGGTAGAGAGTACCAGAGGTCTGGAGTGGTCATAAGAGGATCTCTGAGGAGATAAAAGTTTATGCCTGAATGAAAAGAAAAATCCAGCCACAGGAAAGAGCATTTCGAGTAGAGGGAGTAGCAAGCTCCACGGGGCGCTGTGTGGCCACATGGATTGGATCTGCACTACAGAATGCAACACACTGAGTAAGACAGGCAGATAAATTACAGTTTTATTACAAAAGAATATGTGATCATAAGCAAGTTACTTACCTCAGACTAAATTTCTTTATCTTTAAAATGGGGTGATTAAACATACTCCATTGAGTTGTGGTAAAGGCTAAATTAGACGATATTTGTGGAAGTACGTAGCATACAGTGGAGAGCTCAATGCGTTGTAGACTTTTTTCCTTTGAAAGAGAAGGCACATAATGCTTACTCTGATACAATTCCTTATTTCAAAGACACCCTCCTAAAAGACTCAAGGGGTAGAGGGGCGTGGAGTCAGAGAAGAAGACCCAGGGGGAGTTGCAATGCATTCACCGCTGAGAGAGGAGATTGACTGTTAGGTTAGATGGCAGTCAGCCATGGCTGGGAACATCTCCACTCAAGGAGAGAGAGCCCTGAGATGAAAAATGCTGAACGGAAAATAGCGGTTGTGCTGATCAGGTAGGCAGCAGCACAGAGGAAAAAAGTATAATTTGGACATCATCCAACTCTAATTCACCCATTAAGAATAATGTCCTTCCATTGATTATTTTCCCAAACCAGCTAATTAAAAATGTCTTCACCCAGTGAGATACCATGATTGACAACAACCATCTCTTAAGCCTACAGCTGTTTAACAGTGTGTTTCCTTTATTCTAACATTTGCACTTATAATGGATGAATTGCCATCACTCTGAAATTATCTGAGCACAACCTTGTATATGTTGCAATGTCCTCCTAGTCTCTCTGGGATAGCAAGCAGCAAGCCCTCGCTGGTGAGCAGGCTGAGGTCAGCCACAGCGGAGCTGCACTAATGGCTTAATACCGAGCACTCACAATGTTGCATGTCAAGCACCATCAGGAGGCACAGTCACAAGACCAGCTGCAGGAAATTTAACTGCCATGCCTAGGAGGAGTGCCCAGAGCAGTTCCCTGGAGAAGCCAGAGAAACCCAGACTCCAAGGGGGCAAATGGGAGTGTTATTAAACATCTGTCACTTGTCAGATCCTCCACAGGGGACTGTCAGGAATGCAAAATTCATCAAGAAATGCTTTCTTTCCTTCTAGTTCAGATTTCTTCATCTCATGATCACTGCTCAGCCAATACAATCTATCTTCCATTCCCACCGCGGCCTCCCTAATGCCAGTGTGTTGTCTGCATCTCCTACACCTACAAGGGCAAGTTCTTGACATTCTTACCATCTGCCTTTCCTGTGGATAATGTGATAAACAAAATATCGTTTTCTTGCCACTATTTCTCTCTTCTATACCATTTCTAGATCTTTGCTTTTACCTGACCCTTAGATACGTTGGTCTCCCGAGACTAATCTTGAGTTTCTTCCATTCTTTTTGCATGCTCCTCCTGACAACCCAACCATGACCATGGAACCAACTGCCTACCAAATGCTGAACACTTTTTCTGGTAGAAACGCTTGTGCCACCTAATATTTCACAGACGTGCACGGGTTGTGAATAGACAAATGAGCATGGGTTTTATTCTCTTGATAGCTCAGAGCATCAAAGGGATGCTCTACGTCAGCTAGCTGGCCATCTTGCAACCTAAATACAGACTCCACACAGGGGCTGATAATGAATCTAGAGCCATTTTACCTAAATCTCTAACTTATTTCCAAACATCTTCACAATCTTACAATTCAAATCAGTGTAAGTCCTGATCCCATGGTAAGAAAAGCACGTGTGACTCACACTTCAACTGGCATCTCCTGGCCTTTTGATACCTTGTTAAGATCACCTCAAAACCTATTTCACATTTTGTGGAATGTCTAGCTTTTTCAGAGATTATTTTTAAATGTATAGGAGTCTGAGGTACTCGTGATGGCCTTTAGCTCTGGTTTCAGCTACTACTGATGTTATATGATTTCTAGATTACTTCTGCTTTCTATAAATGTCATTTCTAGTTCCATAGTATGATGCTGTTAAAATCATTCACTTGAATTTTATTTTCTGTTTCTCTCATCTATCTTTCTCTCACACACACACACATACACACACTTGTGCACATACACCTTTATTCTTATATGACAATTGTCAACACATTAACAATTGTGTCTATTTGAATGTGTGGTGAAATTTATGGGAGTTGGTTGTATATGGGAATAGGGAGGTTAAGAAAAGTGTTAACCTAGTAACAATGCAAAACAGTAGACAATCTTATTCTTAAATTTTCTTCTCTTGAGTATTTCTTATCCAGATGAGATGTCATAGACCAGTGTCTCCCTCATTCTCCCCACTAACAACAACCTGAAAATAATGCAAAAGGCAATCAGTGAGAACTCTAAAGGATGGAAAGAGAAGGAAACTGGTGAGGGAACCCAGTACTGGAAGAGCAACCTAATGGGAGGGTATCTGAAGTCCCTCCAGCCTACCCAGTAAAGGAAAGCAATCCAGGCCCAGCTTCTTCCAACCCCCAACCCAGAAACAGAAAGCAGCCCAGATAATATCATTCCTCTCCTGGATTCAGTGGGAGTCCATCTGACAACACCAGGAAAACTTGATAACACCAGCTGTCAATTTATGGCTTATTATTGGTTCTTGATAAAGAATGAGTATCTGACAACGGGGCACAGAGTGACTGTGTGAACTTCACAAATTGGGTGCTCTGTGTGCTGCAAATTATGCCAATTATAGATGCACACGGCATTGAAAGATAGTGGGGAAGTGTCAGATCTTCAAGTGATGCATTTTTTAATCTACCTTCACTTAAGGATACACGGCTAAATGTGTAGATAGGTACTAATTCAAGGGCAGTGGCTAATTATTTGGCCAACTGGCTAGGACATGTGAGGCTACCTGCTCCCTAAATGCAGAGTATCCACTGCAAAACAAGCTTGCAAATAATCAGGTATGTAAGCTCATTGCATGAATAACATGCCTTTTTCCTTAGCCATCCTTTTACTTGATCAATGGGTCCATGAGCAGAGTAGCTGTGGTGCCACTGATGGGGCTAAGCACAGGTTTGACAACTTGGATTTCCCCTGCCAGCCTTGATCTAGCTCCTGCTTGCACTGAGTGCCCACCCTGCCAACAGGACTGCCCAGTGCTGAGCCCCTGATTTAGCACCTTTCACTGCCAGTTAGCAAGTTCATTGGATCCCTTCCGTTACGGAAGGAGCAGGGAAACCGTGATTTATCTTCACGAGAACAGACATTTATTCTGGTTGTATTTGCTTTCTCTGTTTGAAATGCTTCTTCCAATACTACCTTTCACAGTGTCTTATGGTCCCTTCATAGCATTATTTCTGACCAAGGACTTTTTTTTTTTTTTTTTTTTTGTAGCAATATAGGTTTGCCAGTGAACTCATGCCCAGGAAATTCTCTGATAATATCACATAATCCATCATCCAGAAACAGCCAGTCTGATAAAATGGTAGAATGTCTGACTGAAGGTGCCAACAGCCTGAGAGTTAGGACTGCTGCCTGTAGGATGCAGTATACACTCTGAACCAGGGGCCAACATATATCGGCACATTGCATGGGTGCAGTACCCCAGGGGCACTACCTAACAAGCCATTCAAAACCTTTTGACTTTCAATTCTTGTGACCTGGGTTCTCTGGGTGTAAAGGTCTTGATTCCCTAAGAAAACATGCTTCCACATGGAACTCACCAACAATTCCATCAAACTGAAAGTTGAGGTGGCCTCCTGGATGTCCTATGCTCTTCAGGCCACTGGACCACTAGGTGGAAAATAAGATGCTGTCCTAACTGGAATTATTTATACCAATTAGCAAATAAGAATTGGGATGCTTCCACCAAATAACATGGTAGAAGAGAAACTATGTATGGAATAGTTAAGTTGTATGTCTGGAAATTTGGGGACTGACTAGAGTGCCCATGTCTAAGAGTAAAAGTTAATAGAAGGCAACAACAATCCAACAGAGACAGTCAATGACAGGTCATTTTGTTTCCTCTTTTGCCTCATGACATTGCCATTGTATGCAAGTTAAATAAAGGCAGAAGTGTGAGAATTGTTGCTGAGGCACAAAGGTGGACTGTGCCAGTCTTATCTGTTTGTTTTCATTTCCTGCCCAGAGTCCAGAAAGGAAGAAATGTGAGCAATGTGGCAGCAGGATTAAGGATAGACAAGAGGAAAGTTTTCATAAATAGGAGCTGGGCTGAGGAGAAAGAGCCAGTATTGTAATTTCAGTAATGTTATCAGGGCAGAATCAGACTGCTGGCAACTGAGCCATGAGTGACTATTTCAGCCTGGGCAGGAGATTCAGATCCCTCTTTCAAGACAACTGTGGCTGACATTCTAAGCAAGAAGCATGGTGCATGATGGGGTGAGACACAGAAGGCTTGGCACAGCAGGTGGTGGCTGTAGACAGGGTGTCACTATGTGGGATGGGGAAAGAATGGACTTGGGGGTCAGGTAGGTCTCTACTGAAGCTAGAAACAGCCACTCCGCAGGTGCTTACCTTACTTGTTTGCATTTGATTTATTCACGTTCAGGTGAGTTCAATGCTGTGTGAGTTCAAACCAAGTATTGGATATGAACACTGCACAACTGCTGGCTTGTGAAATTAAAATACAGGTGAGAGTTGGCTCCATGAGGGGTGGCAATGGGAGGACTGTCTTAGCAAGACTCAGGACTCTTCCTCTGCAAATCCAGGCACTTAAGAACAGAGGGAGAGGGGTGGGGCCCTAGAGGTGAAAAAGAGATACTGAGGAACAGACATGAGCTCACAGACCAGGGTCAAAATAGCAAGAACTAATGGATAGAATTTCAGGGGCAAAGTCAGTTTCATGTAAAGGGTGTGCACAGATAGAGTGCTACCAAATGATATCAAACTCACAGAAAATACCAAACCAAACCCTTGGAATAAAAAAAAAAAGGAAACTGAATTTCTCATACTGTAGAGCACATAGCTGCCTGCCCAAATAAGTGAAAAAGGTTGGGGGAAAAAAGAAAGACCCAAAAAGGCAATTGGGTGAGTAAAACTCAATAGGACTGCCCAGAAAGACAGATGAAATGTGCTTGGTGAGCCTTGGGCACAGGGCAGCTGTTGGCCTGGGACGGTCCCTGCTCTGTGGTGGCGGCTACATCCAAGGCCAGGATTCCTGGGCACTGAGTTTGCGTTTGTAGAGAATGTTATTAGCTCCGCAAAATAGGAAAAGCTCCCCAGAGCAACTACCCAGTCTTCAAAAACGACTAAATGTAAAGAAAGTATTTCAAGCTCCCTTTCACACAGACATGGATGGATCACACCCACTGTGCTCTCTGGAATGATTTCAATACAAAACGACAGCATTTGGCATACACACACAAATTTCTCCCAAAAGCAAATAGTCCCTGAGTACTTACTGTTTGCCTGGCCCCATATACCCCTGCAGGGAGGAGAGGAGACAGAGAAAGCCATTGTGCTCAACGAACACACTGATTGGAAGCAAAATGTGACAAGTACTTAAATATGTATAAGGAAAAGTAGAAAGAGGTAAGGCCACTGCAGACAAGGGAAATGGATGTTTTGAGCTCCTAGTATGTCTCAGACTGTCCCGAATTGCCCTTTGCAAGATCCAGCTTGAGAGGCTGATCTCTCTGTCTGGCGCTGCGTTTGCGTTTGTCCTCCCTCCGTACTCACCCCTTGCATCTGGCGGCTTCACCCTCGCATCGTGGGACCCAGCACCAGCCGGGCCATAATCAGACCTCACACTGGTGCTCGCGGCTTCACCGTGAAGTGATACTGCCAACATCACCCAGCAGCCCCAGACTGTGTTAACAAGAGATCAGATCCAGCCCTAAATGAACTTTTAAAATCTTCCTTCAGCCACGGCATGGACAGGTTTATATAAGCCACAGCCACAGGACAGGGTTCACAGCACCTTTGTCAGCCTTCTTGCCCAGGCGCGAGAACCCCGCCTTTACCCTTGCTTCATGCCGCGTGCTGGCTTAGGACCCACCGCAGGCAGCGGGGTGCGTTTGGCTCCCACGACCCGACAGACGTCACGCTCCAAGCTGCCGCTTCCAGAAGCGGAGCCCAGCAGGCCTGCGACTTCCGCTCTGCTCACCGTGGAAGCTTCAGTGACACTCGGGGCCCCCCGAGCGGTCCCTCTCGCTTGTGAGCGCAGCTCATCCATCATCGCTGTGTTTGGCGCAAAGGGAGGTTCACGGCCTGAACTCCCAGTGCCATTCTGATCAGTGGTCTGTGTCATCTCGTTTAATCTCCACGATACTCTGGGGAGGCCAGGAATGCCATAAATCACAGACCAGATTCCATATAAAAATTATTAGAATAAAACAATTCACAGGCAGTTGGTTAGGTCAAAAGAAGCAGGAGTTAATATCTGCATTTTACCAATGAATAAATTTGCTCAAAAAATTAAAACCTGACCAAGATCATGCCTCTCCCAAGGTTAGAACAGAAACTTGACTCACACCTGCTGGGCTCCAGAGCCTGTGGATGACGTTGCTGTAGCGCGTTAGGAGAGCTAGGCTTCATCCAGCCACGTGCACGAGGATCTTACTAGTCCCTGAGAAATGAGTAGCGGATGGCAGCTTTTTAGACAGTGTGAACCTGTATGTGAAAAGTTCC
>CM052446.1:5575609-5626337 GCA_028533085.1 Varecia variegata | reverse complement strand
GCCTGTAGTTTTCTTATATGTGTCTGGTTTTGGAATCAGGCCGTTGCTACATTCATAAATGATACAAGCAGTGTTCGCTCTCCCTCTGTTTTCTGAAACACTTGTCTATAAGTGGATTTCTTTCTCCCTTGAATGTTTGGTAGAATTCATGGGTGAAACCACATGGGCCTGGAATTTCTTTGTGTCTCTTGTAAAGAGAAGAATTGGATTTGGCTTTTCTTCAATCTGTGACATTCTGATATTTAATTAGACTAGTCCATTTACATAGTGTGTTATTATTCTGACAGTTGTGTTTAAGTCCACAATCTCGCATTTATTTTCTTGTGTCTTCTGTTTCTGTTCTTCTGTTGTTGTTTTCTTGCCTTTTATTTTATTTCAGAGGAGGGCGATACTCAAAACCAATAATCTCGTTTATTTCCTCTATTAATGTTTCAGCAATACCTGTTTTACTGTTTTTTTTTTTTTTCGTAGTTGCTCTAGGGTTAATAATGTGTGTTAAACTTTCAACATCTAGTTAGATTAATGGTGTACCGCTCCACGCCTGACACTTGCCACTTCTGAAGCTTCGACTCTCCACTGCCCTCTTCCCACCTCCCACTCACCACTTGTCCAAGGTAATAACTAAAGAACAATAAAACTTTATGTACACAACCCTTTTCTTTAGTGTTATCATGCCATTTTTTATTTCTACACACATAATAAATTCTATCTTATGATACTATTATTATTGTTCTAAACGATCAGTTATTATTTATAAAAATTATAATCAGAAAAAAACCTTAGTCTTTTATATGTTAACCACTTCTTTTCAATTTCTGTTGCCTTTCTTTACTTTCTGGGTATGTGAATTTCCTTCTGATATCACTTCCCTGTGGCTTTAAGGACACTATTTTGAATTTCTTTGATTGCAGGTCTGCTGGTGACAAATTCTCCCATTTTGTTTATCAGAACATGTCTTTATTAACCCCTCATTTTTGAATGATGTCTTTAGTTTGTATGGAATTCTGGATTGACCGACCCTAGCCCACCCCAGCACATTAAAGATGCCATTCCATGGTATTCTGACCTTCTCTCTTCCTGATGGAGAAGTCAGTGGTCATTCTCATCTTTGCTCCCATGTACATAATGTGACATTTTTCCCACCAGATAACTTTCAAGATTTTCTTTTTCTTTGGTTTTCGGTAGCTTGACTATGATATATCTAGAAATGGTTTTCCTTATATTTATTCTTCTTGGAGTTTATTAAGCTTCTTGTATCTGTAAGTCAATGTTTTTCATCAAATTTTATAACTTTTCAGTTATGACTAATATATTTCACTTTTTTTCTATATCCTTATTTGTCTATTCTTCTGGAAATCCTATTTGCACATATTTTAGACTGTATGATATTGACTCACATAGCCCTGAGGCCATGTTGCATTTTTTCTACCTTTATTTGATCTTTTCTTCAGATTAGATGATTTATTTGGATCTGTAGTCAAGTTCAAAATCTCATTTTTTTCTCTGTCTCCAACCTGCTAATATAATCATTCAATGAATTGTTTCACTTAAGTAAATTCCAAAATTTGTATTTGGTTATTTTTTGTAGTTTCCACTTCTCTGTGGTGATTCCTGATCTCTTCACATTAATATTATATTTTCTTTAATTTTTTAAATATATTTCCTTGAGTTCTCCTAACACTTTTACAATTGCTGCTTTACAGTTTGTATGTTTATGTGTGTGTGCATGTGTGTTTGCATTTCTGCTAAATTCATATTAAGGGCTATCTTGTGGTTGGTCTCAATTGACTTTTCTTCCTCCATGACTAGTTATGTCCATGTTCAGCAGTTTTTGATTTTCTACTCAACATTGTTGTGGTAAGTTGTATGAACGTTGAATTCTGTTATCTTCTTCTGAAGAACGCTGGCTCTTATTCTAGTAGATAGTTTGAGAACTGCCTTGCTGACCTTGGAATTGAGTAGGTTTGGTCTACATTTTATTATGGAAGATCCGGTGAAAACAAAATCTCTTTTCCTAAGGTCTCTAACTTGGCAAGACTCAACCTCCAAATGCTGTCTCTACTCGGAATCTTGTTTGCTTTCAGGTTCTGTTAGAGATCTAAAGTCTGCCTTACTTGAGAGTTTAATCCTCCCTTGTGAGGGAAGCCTAAAAGTGTCTCAGGTGGATGACCGCAGCATCCCTGAGCACTGCGTGAACGCCAGTATCTCTTCCATTCTCCACCCTACAGCAACTCATTTTCTAAGTCTCACTTTAAACTGGCACATCTTAGCTCTTCATTAAGGATTCACGGGGACTAATGAGGAAACCCCTGCTCAGCTCCCTAGCCCTAGAGCCTGCCTCTTACATTCCAACACCTTCAGTTTCCTCAGACCCAAATATCTGGCCCCTGTATTCGGTGATACTGCTGTTCTCTGCTTGGACTCCAGCTCACTGAACTGTGCTCCGGAAAGTGTCCCCCAGGTAGAAAGCTGAGGCCATGGTGGGGTTAGTCTAATGAATTACCCTTCTTTTCCAATAGCCACCATACTGTTTTTAACAGTGGTTGCACCATTTCACATCCCCACTGGCAGTGAACAAGGCTTCTAATTTGCCACATGACTTGCCAACACTTATTTTCCATTTTTATGATAATAGCCACCCTAACGGGTAGGAAGTGCTATCATACTGTGGTTTTGATTTGCACTTCCTTACTAATTAATGATGTTGCACATCTTTTCATAAGTTATTGACCATTTGTGTACCTTCTTTGGCTAAATATCTATTCAAGTCCATTGCCCATTTTTAATTGAGTTGTTTTGTGTTGTTGCTGTTGTTGAGTTGTAGGAGTTCTTTGTATATTCTGGTTATCAATCTTATTGGAAGAAGTCCTACTTTTACATAGTAACCAAATGAACATTTTAAATATGTCAATTATATCCTTCCCCTCCTTTGCTTAAAACTCTTTAGGGGTTTTCCTCTGTGTGTAGCATGAAGAATCTGCCATTGCCCTTCAGGTCGTTGTCAAGCCCCTATCTGCCTCTCTAGCTAAAGAATCTTATAATGCCTCCTTGGAAACTTTTTTACCTCCAAATATTTGCACCTGCCAGATTCCTGCATTCCAACTGCCGCAAGCTTCCATTTGACCAACTCTTTCTCACTTTCTAGAATTCAGCTTAAACATAAGCTTCTCAAAAGCCCTCCACTGATCACTTTATAAAAGTAACAACTCCTCCCCCAACTCCATTGTTATTTATCACAAGATCCTGCTTATCCTTTTTGTGATGGCAATCACAGTTCTAAATATTGTACTTACTTACTAATGTATTATCTATTTTTCCGGCTAGGAGGGGAGATACCTACTTCCCTCACTGTGATGTGTGCTGCATGAGTAAAGAACTGAACCTCTCTCACTCACTCTGTTCTCCCCTTGAGTAGAAATGCACAGAAGTTTCAATAGTCACAAATTTGTTCATATCATTAACCATCTTTGTAGGTCAAAAGTAATCTCAAAAGCTCCTCCTAATAAGACTTTGATAAAATTAAGCATCTACACTTGGTAAAACTTAGAAATCTGAAACAAAGTAAAATGATGTCAATGTTACCGAATATTGATCTAGAAGTGGAACCCAGTGTGATTTGGGTGAAAATAAGAGTTGCAGGTATTAGAAAGAAGGAAGCATGCTACCCAAAATGACATTACAATGGGATTAACTAGCCCCTTTTTTTCTTGGCAGAGTAGGTTAATAGACAAGCTCCTGTACCCTGAAGTTAACACACGTTGGTTAGAAGTGTATATTTAAGGCATGAGTGAGTGTGTGTGTGTGTCTACAAGTGTGCCACTTACTTGCTCTGCCATGCTGGTAACAGTCACTCTGAGTGTCAGCAGCAATGGAACGCATAATTAATTCCCTGTGCTCAGGGCCTAGCAATCAAGTAGGAACTTAGTATCCTTTATCTTTTTTAATAATGTTTCTAGGAAGAGCTTTTATTTTGTGTCCAAGAAGAAAGCCTACTAAAACAGATATGACAAAACAAAGAATGAAGACTAAAGAATCTTAGAATTCAGGACTGGTGATAACCCTGTCTGCTGCAATCTGCTATCTCTTGCTTAGACATCCTTTTTCTATCAGAGTTTCACTTGTTACTAGTACTGAGTCTGAAAGACACCTTGGTAGTAATTGTGAGGGAGAAACCACAGCAGGGCGAGGGGAAGGGCATGCTAATGTCACTCTGCAGCTACTGGCAGAGCTGTGATCTGACACTGGGTCTCTTCTAGGCTGTCCCCTCTGCCAACTGGCCTGTGAAGTAGGGAGGGGTATTGTCCTTGTTTTTTTTTTTTTTTTTTTTTTTTTTTTTTTTTTTTTTTTTTATCCTCAGTACCTAGTACCTTGTCCTTGGTACCTAGTTTGTGACTTAAAAGGAAGGCGGGAAGGGTGCACAGGAACAGAGAAGGAGGGAGGAGTGGCAAGTGGAAGAAGTTTGCACAGACCTACTCAGTCATGATACTAGTGTTATTATTATATTGAATTCCTCACCCTTTCTTCTTTGGCAGAAATTCTTAAAATAACCGAAACCCATGATCCATGAAACTAAGAAGGAAATGAAGTCAGTGGTAATCTGCTCTTCCCCAGACTCCCTTTTCTATCTTCTCTGAGGCAACTGGGAACAACTGAGACTGTCCCAAGTGGGGGAAATTGAGTGTGCACTGCCAGAGCAGCGTGTGGCTTGGGGACGGGGCCGAGTTTAGGGCAAGCCTTGTCGAAGTTTCTGGGGAGCAGTCAGTCCCAAATGTCCTCTCAGCCCTCCAACAGCAGGAGAGCCATCCCTCAGCGGGCAGGTGCTTCATCCCCCCTTCTTCATTGTGTGCACCTCACACAGCTGAAGAAAGACCTTCCGCCAGAGGTGAGAACGCTTGGCACATCAGCAAAAGTCTGTAAGTAGCCAATGACAAAATTGTCCTGAATTGTTTGGGTAAATCAAGGCCTGGGCAAAATCTGAGTTCATAACAACAGAGACTCCCGAGAAGGTACTTACAAGAACCCAGTCATAACACTTTGCTCTTGTGAGATGGATCCAGCCTTGTGCTGAGTTGCTACGGCAGAAACGTGAGTGAGTGTGAGTGTGCACGTGTGTGTGCCCACAAGTGCGTGAGGCTTATGTGTGCTCGAGTGTGAGTTAGAGCACGTGCGAGGGGTTGGGAGAGCAACAAGAATAATAATAATATAGCAGCAGAAGATGCTAAGTCGTCTCCCTCCCTTTTTCTTCCGTGCTCTATGTACTGTTCTAGAATATTCTGGAAGGGGATCCGTCAGAGGAGAAGGACATGCTGTTACTCTCATGAGTTGAGGCCTGTGCTCAGCTGTGCTGGGAATGAGAGCTCTGCCACTGAGGGACAGACAGCCCCTCAGATGAAACAACAAACTCCAGAACTGCTGGAATATATCAAGCATGGTTTAGAGCTATTGGTGAGAATAAATATGAACAACACAAGAAAAAAATAGGGAAGATGAATTAAGAGATCTGTGGATATTGCACTGATTAAATGGATGCTTTCTGAGACTGGGAATGGTTTGGACAAGCAGGAAGCAGTGGAAAGGAGAGCGAGCCTGGAAGTGGAACATGAGCCGTGCACGGTGAGGAATGGGCAGACTGAAGGGGTGGGGTGGGGTGGGGGGCTGCAGCAGAGCCCCGGCAGGGGCCGCAGAAGGAGGACAGGTAGGGAGAGGCTGGGAGAAGTGGGGACAGAGCATAAAGGGACTTGATCTAGGTTCCAGACTTTCAGATTTAAGACTCAGTCTACAAGTTGGAACATTTTTCCTTTAAACCTTATGGCACAGTGACCGATGTTTCAGAAATATGCTTTCATTTAATTCTTTTCATAGCTCTGGATGGTAGGTGTTATTACTCCCATTTTACAAATAAAGAAACAGAAAAGTTTGAAGGAGGTTAAGAAATATGTCTATGGTGTACGCCAAAGCCTGTGTGATTTTGTGTTGCTATTGTTGTTGTTTTTTTCTATCACATTACCTCTGTCTTGGAGAATCTCTCCTCTGGTTCCCCTGTCTAGGAAGCATGGATTACTTGGGGTGCCTGTAAATCCCATCTTGCTCTAAAGCTCTAGGCTTCCCAGGTGGGGACAAGGGCAGAGGACTCAGTTAAAATGTATCACTAAAACATATAAAAATTGAAGCTTATTCTTGTATTCCATAAACACTGATTTGTGGTTTTCTGTGTGCTAGAGCATGGTCATTTGAATGCAGAAATTGTTCCTTCAAATCCCAGCTGTGTCAGTAACTGTGTGAGCTTGTGCAGTTTCCTTAACGTCTCTGAGCTTCAGTTTCTTAATCAGGCAAACGGGGATAATTGTACTGACTTAAAACAGCCGCATGAGCACTGACTAAAACGGCCCTTCTGTTTCTTTGCATAAAGAAGACAACCATCCTTCCCTTCCAATGGCCGATCTCCATGCACCTGGGTCGGTCGTTGCTAATAGAGGGTGCACTGAAAAATCAACTGACAAAAGGCAGATTAATGAGAGCAAAGGCATAGAAACTGTATTAACGTGCACGGTGGGTAAAATCAGAGTGATTACCCGAAAAAGCCAGTGTGGCACAGAAACTCTTACACCCTTCTTCACAGGGAAGGGTGGAGGTGGGAAATGTAGACGGTTCTTTTGAGGTGCAGTAAATCGGGGGGGAGAATGAATGGGCCCTGGATGGGGGAGGCGACACTAGGGGAAGGTGTAAGGTAGGGCTGCACAGGGGAAGGTGTCAGGTTGTCTTAGTATGCAGAGAAAGCCCCCAGTTAATCTCTGGGAGCTGCTTCCAGAACAGATGCCATCTGGGCTGGTGGTTACTCCCAGTCTCTTCTCAGGAGTTCAGTCTTTCCTGGCTACTTGATGGGATTCCTGGGGAGGGAGTCTTAAGACAATTGCATTTCTTTTGGAAAGAAGTTTTCTGAAGCAGGTAAGAAAATTCCAAAGAGACAGTGCCTCCTGGTGCTTCAGGAAAGAGGACCAGAAAGACAAGAAGGTGGGGGGAGAGGTCAGAGAGAGACCGTGGATCTGAGGCTTATTTCTGAGACCTTTCAATTTTCAAAAGCACTCAGCATGCCCAACCACTATATTTTGGGGAATCATTTTCTGTACCCAAACATTAACAAAAAGGGCCCCATCCTGGTGGATTCTGCTGGCCCAGTTCTCTGCAAAGTGAAAAGGAGTATATCCATGTCTGCAGACCCTTGCATCTCCAGGACAGGGCTGAGCAGTTCCTGCAGATGCCCTGCTAGTGAGATCCGATGACTGAGAGCTTACTCAGAACTCAGCATCACCTCTGGGTTACTGGGCAATACCCGTGCACTCTGAAGGAGGGTGTCTGGTGCAAGGGTGCCAAATTGGTGGCATTTGTACAGAGCAGAAATGTTCAGAATGCCTCAGAATGTCCAGGCTGGTGACACACAGGCCCTCACGTACCACTGGGAGCCGAGCACCACTGGCAGATTGAATCAGGATTGCTCATTTGCAGTCACTGACAGGTGGCAACCCGCACCATATTCTGCCCGAGGCTGGGGACACAGAGGTATGTCCAGTGTCAAAGGAGAACATCATTGTGTTTGTACGAGGCCATAGAATGTCCAGTTCTAGGCCCCAGAGGTGCCATCCTCTCTGTGCTCAAAACATCTGAGTTAGAGTGAAGGAAACCAAAGTATTCCTCTCGAAAATACTAGGGATTGTTGATCTGAAGGAGGTTAGTACACAAAGGGGCCCTCTGCCCCTCCCGCTACTCACCTGATGGCCGGACAGCAGTTCACAAAGACACAGGTCTTCCTGCCCTGCTCCCCACCTTTCCTGCCTGAAGATGGGCCCCTCTTCAATGCTTGTTCATCTGCATGTAAGCACAGTTCAGGGACAGCCATGCCAGAGGACTTCACTCTTCCCATAGATATACTTTCCCACAGTTCCCTGCCCCTTGGAAGCCTGAAGCTGCTCTCTTCTTTGTCTTGTCACTAGGTAGGATTTATGGCTCTTTGTTAAAATACTGTCTAAGCAAGGTCTTCCCAAGCCACTGCCTTGAGAGAGAAATACTTTTGCATGTGGCCTTTTCTGGGTAATGGGTATAATGCACACAGCATGAGAGCATAAACTGCTGCTTGGTTTTTTCTTGCTAATCTGACTCTTGTTTTCAGCAGAATGTCTCAACTAAGAGCCTCTGAAGGAAAGAAAATAAATTCCATTTCCTTCCTTGCAAGAGGAAGTGGCTTTGTGTGTGGAGAGAAGATGAGGAAGGACACGCCACCTCCGGAAGTCTTCTCCTTTTGGAGAGGGCAGTGAAGAGAGAGGGAGGTGACCTGGGGACCACGCAGGATGTGTCAGCTGTGAGCCCCAGAGAACGGTGCGTGCAAGGCTGGCAGCGGCACGCCCTCACCAGGACTCCTGGAAAGCCCTGCAGAGCCCCTGGGAGGACCGCTGTCCCCCAGCCACGCCTGGGGTGAAGAGGGCTCAGGCTGCAGTGAGGGCACCTAATGGAGATGACTCACCTGCATGTGTGTCATCTCATTAAATCTCACACTAATACTGGGAAGAAGTGATGAGGCTTCAAGGTCAGATACTGACCCAGAATCAGGCATTCTGTGGGCACTGGGTAAACATTCTTTAAATGGATAAATGGGATTATTCTCGGTTGGGATTCAGCATCAGATAGTTGCCAGGTAACATCTTACTTTGTGGCAGGAGTCAGAGTTAACACAGGCTTGTCAGGGCTTAGTGAGCCTGAGGGCAAGTCCAGTTTGTGACAAGGAGCAAGGCTTGGACTAGGATCGGGGCTATGTCTGAGGCGAAGCTCAGGTCAAACTGGGGGCTCATCAGCTTTGTGTTTCAGCATCTTCCTCCCACCCCTTGGAGTCTGTCCTGCAGATTTGGGTCTCGTTTCCTACCTGTGGCTCCTCCTTGCTCACCTGGGAGTTGGTGTCTGTATCACCAAGCCCACTTCTCCCACGTGCGTCCCCCCTCCATTGCAGATCACGGTGGCCTGAGGTCCTCAGCGCTATGCCCTGACACACGCTCAAAACAGATGAGACTCCACTCCACAATGTCAATACCTGGATGATACAGGACACTGCCTCCTGGACAGCCCATTGTATTCTCATACCTTCCACGTATAAAGATGTGTGACTTTGAATAGCAACAAAACACAACCTGGGGACGGAAAAGAACCCACAATTAAATCACTAACTGCAATTAAATGTAACTGCAATTAAATTGCCAGACAAAATGAACCAAAAAGGCAATCTTGAGTGGGTCTTTTTCGCAGTCCCCTTCTGCACATCTCCTGGTGGCCCTCAGGAACGGAGGTGCAGCGGGAGGCCTGGGCAGGTGGCTTCCCACAGCACTGGTTCCTCCTCTGCTGGCTCTTTCTCGTTTCCTTCCCTAAAGACACACAAACAGAATCTAAAACTACTGTGACCCAAATGTGTAACATACGGTGCAATTAGTAAAAGTGCATTAAGAACCAAATTGGTCCTCCACTGCCACTTTTCTGATAATGAGAGGGAGGCAAGACAAGGAGAGCAATTGCAAAGCACTAGCTGGGACAAGGCGTGAACTTCCCCAAGGAAGCAGGCCCTGAGGCTGGGCTCAGTCTCAGGATCCGGGGCCACTTGAGGAAGAAACCTTGTGAAACTTTCTTTTCAGAAAACAGCATTTCTGGAAAGAAATTTGGCAATGTGTAACAGAAGTCTTAAAAATGTTTAAAACCATTGCTCCACAAACTTCACTCCTCGGGGTTTATTGCAAGGAAACAACAAAAAAGTGTAAACAACTGAGATTTATTTCAACATCGATCATAACAGTGAAAACTTGAAAATAACTTGAAGGAACAGCAATATGGGAATAGTTAAGGAAATTATAATGGGGATAAACATAGGAAAATTATGTCACCATCAAAAATGGTGTTTACCAAGAATCCTTAATAACACAGGGAGATGCTTCTGACAGAATTTCACACCAATCACAGCACATAAATCCAAAAGTGCAGTGTGATCTCAGCTGTTTTATCTACCAGTTGATGTCTTCATCTAGTTTGAAATCTCATTGTAAATACATAAAAATTGTAAATAGTGCTTATTGCTAGATTTTGAGCTCTTGGGTGAGTTAAACAGTTTTTTTGTTATTTTAAGTATCTTGCAAATGATTTATAAAGCATATGCAATGCTTTGATAATCTGAGAAAAATGTGCATCCTTTGGAATTAAAAAATGCATCTCCTCCTCTGCCTCATCCTCCTCCCATACTAAGTGAGGCTGCCTTTGAGATTGCTAACTTAAATAATAAGTGACTGAAAACGAGAGAGTCACACTCAATGGAGGTTTATTAAGCCAAGATTTTAAGGATGTGCCCTGGAAAAGCACAGCCCACAAAGTATCTCTTGTGGACTGAGCTCTCCATAGAAGCGGTTGAGAACTTCTCATTTAAAGGAAAAAGGGGGTGCACAGGAGGAAGGAAGGGGTGACAGAGGTGAGCAGTGAGGCAGTTGATGGTATTCTTGTGAAGTTCTATTGGGTGCTCAGTAAATCCACCTAAGCTACAATGAACATTCAAAAAAGGGGGAAGAGGAAATAATCAATGTTGTGAACCTTCCCAGAGTGGGTGGAAGAGTGATCACATCTCTTCCTTGAGTTGCAACTGTGGAAATAAACTTGTAATCAATATTTAAGAGTTTATTTAGGCTGCAGTCCTAAGGTTATAACTGACATGCACTGTTGTACAGGGGCTGTATATCTTGAAGCCCCCACCCTCAGGGCTGAAGGAAATAAGAAATATTTTAACCCCAGATCAGATGTGTTTCTTTGTCCTATCTTGACATGGCTATGGCACACAGAAATAATGTGGCGAGGCTGTCTAGGTGGGGAGGCTGGGGAGAAATGTGCATCTGTAGAGAATCTCTGTGAAATGCACCCAGCCCTGCATATTTGATCTGGGACAGGTTTGCTGAGGGTCTGACCCCCTTAGAAGTCTGAGTAACAATATTTCCTTGAGGACTATTGTGAGGCTTATCTGCATAACAAGACCACCTTCCCAGCCAGGCTTCCTTTCTCCCTCCCTTGCCCAGTCCACCAAAAACCCCTGTTTAGTCATTATCTAAGTCCCTCATTTCTTTTTTTTTTTTTTGAGACAGAGTCTCACTCTGTTGCCCAGGCTAGAGTGAGTGCCGTGGCGTCAGCCTAGCTCACAGCAACCTCAAACTCCTGGGCTCAAGCCATCCTCCTGCCTCAGCCTCCCAAGTAGCTGGGACTACAGGCATGCACCACCATGCCTGGCTAATTTTTTCTATATATATTTTTAGTTGTCCAGCTAATTTCTTTCTATTTTTAGTAGAGACGGGGTCTCACTCTTGCTCAGGCTGGTCTCAAACTCCTGAGCTCAAACAATCCACCTGCCTCGGCCTCCCAGAGTGCTAGGATTACAGGCGTGAGCCACTGCACCCAGCCCCCTCATTTCTTAAAAGAGAAATCCTGTCCCTCACTGGGGAGAGGATGGCAGTGCTCGTGAGACTCAGTTCTCAGGCTCTGTTCTCACTTTAGGCATAAGGACTTTTGGGGGCCCTGAAATGTTTATTTTTCCTTTACAAGATCAAGGAACCTAGACTTTTTCTTGCAACCAATGCCTTCTTCAGCTCCCAGAAAGAGGAATTCTGATGCTCCAGAATGCAGATTCTCTGAGGGTCTCCAGGCCCCAGCTCAGGGTGGTTCTTTGCCTTCACAAGGCCAGCTCACCTGCGCATTCAAGTCGGGGCAGGGTGGTTAGAGCCACCAAGATGAGGACCAGGTAGCAAAAACCTTTTGAAAGTGTTTTTCAATCTCAAAATGGGGACTGGAGAGACCAGGGTCACAGCCCCAATCTCCTAAAACCTGATTACACACAGAGTAGTCCCAAGTCCTCAGCATCAGCATCACCCAGGAGCGGGTTAGAGATGCCAGTGTGTGGGCCCACCGCACACTTCCCAATTCGGAATCTGCATTTAACAAGATCTGCAGGTAAACTTTGTACACATAAAAGTTTGGGAAATACTGTTCTATAAGATAGGTTTGTAGCAAATACAACAAACAGGAGATGATGAGACAGGTCACCTGGTCCTGGGTACCAGCTCTGTAACCAAAAAGCTGCATAGCTTGAAAAGCCAGATGCCCTCACCTGAGGGATATCTGTACACATCTGGATTCTAGTTTCCATGTCTGAAAAATGGGGCTAATAGAATATCTCCATTATACGGTTTGGATGGATTGAATGAAGTAGTGTAAAACCTCTAGGATACTACCTGGAACAGAGTAGAGTGAAATGATTTTTATCATCATTATTATGATTAGACATGACAGTTGTAAGGATCAAATGAGATAATGAATACTCACAGCTGCTACAGATGTAAGAGATTCTTACACAGATGTGGAGAGAAATTATTTTACAGATGTTAGGAATCGTTCACATCCAGAAAGCCAACTGTGAAATGATAGTTGGGAAAAAGACACTGAAAATACAGGCTCTCGCAGGAGAGTTTGGATTCCATGGGCCTGATCTCACAGGAAGAATCTGCAGAGGCAGGTAGGGAGCAGTGAAGGCTTTAGTGTCAGTTCCTCCCCAGTCAGGGAGGAGGAGAAAGACGCCCTTATTCGGAGAGGTAAAGGAGCCCGCCCTCTCACTCCCCCAGGCACTGTCACTAGACAGCCCCTGGGCCCTGAGGCTGCTGGTGAGTAATCTCTGCAAATTTTCCCCATTTGGGGGAGTTAGGAGGTGCTGAACTGGAACCTTGAACCAGAAGGAAGGAAAATCTGTGCTTTACACAAACCGTGTCAATGGGGAAATGGATAAAAGAAAAGTTTTCAGAAATGGTTCACATCCCTTCAGCTTTGAACAAAAGCAGCAAGGAGATGTCCCAGGGAGGGGACTGGAGTTCTCCAGGCAACAGAATGGGCCCACCTGGGGCAAAGAGGATGTGAAGTTTGACATTAGAGGATCGGGGATGGAAATCCATGGAAAATAGGTAACTAGTGTTCTCCCAAATTTAGACCTGGTTGTTGACCAAGTAAACAAGATCTCAATTCTATTAATCAGAATCCTGGTGGAGAAGTCAATAAAGCAAATTGACTCTAATGAACTTGGTCCTTAAAATACTGAATTCCTGCCCATGCCATAGGCATTGCTTTTCTGGTGTAGGCACTAGGCAGGACCTGATTTGCTTTTGTTCAGTGCTGCACCCAACAAATGCTTTAAATGTACATCCTGCCTGATCTGTCTCTGACATTGGACTTGCCATTCACACTTTCCTCCCTCTGCTGAGCAACCATGCTTTCTCCTGGCCTCACCCATGCCCCTCTGACTGCTCTTCCTCCGATCCTTTTTATTTAGTCTTCCCCAACTGACCTGACGTCTCCTAGAGCTCCATTGTCTACACTCTGACAGTGGGGTAAAGCCAACACCATGAGGGGCAGGGAAGGAAGATGGGCGTATTGAAGGGTCAGAATGGAATAGGGAGTGTGTGGAGCAGGGAAGACTGGAAATGGTATGTTCTGCTGAAAAGGATTCCAGTTTCCTTTTCTGAAACCATTGTCCCCGCCAGATGTGTCCAACTCCAATGTCTGGCCATTGTCTCTTTTGAATGTCCATCCTCAGTGTTTGAGTCACGATCCTTACCCTGTCTCAAAAAGGAAGCCCAGTTTGGATTTCTGCTGAGGTCAGTGAGGTGCCAGGAGGCCAGTAGTTTCCACAGGAACTGAGGTGCAGACATTTGATTGATTTTTCTCTATTTTCTTTGGCCTTTTAGCTAGACTATTTCAGGCCCCCTGTCAATTTTATCTTGATCTCAGCTGGGTCTCCTGGGCTTCCTGGCAATGCCTGGCAATCAAGGAAAACCTAGTCCCAAAGTCCCATGCGTGAACCATGTGTGACAGATGCCTCCAGCGCCTCTCCCTTCAGGCCAGCTGCAGTGGTTGGTTTTATGCAAGCTGAACCTCACCTTGCAGGGACGATGCGCCATTTAAGCAGGAGCCAGGCATCTATCAGCTTTGCTTCTCTGCCAGGACCTTGTCAGACACATGGTTATCTGCTCAGCTCGTGCGTGAGCACAGCCAGAAGTACCTGGGAATTAGACCAACCTGTCTCTATCTTGTTCTTTGTTCTCACACGTGGGCCAGCCACGTCTGAGCGTCTCAATCTGTCCCTTAGTGTACCCCACTGAAAAGCAATGTGCTTTATCCTTCACTTGTTCCCTGTCCACCCGGCTCATTTATATTTATTTTTCACAATTACATTCACTTATTAGCTCCTATAAAAAGTCTTTTGTCATCCCCCTGACCCCTTCCTCCATCTGTCTTAGGTCCTTTCGCTGTGTTTGTACTCTTCTCTGAATCTTGCCAATGTAGAAGTAGTTACCATTTTTTCTTACAATTGTCGGGGAGAGAACATAATTTCTTTTCTTTCCCTTTTTAGCTTCTAGTTTTAGTTACTATGTATTAGTCAGAATTTTAATAGTGACCTTAATTCATAGTGAAAACCTAAGAAGTATGTAATTTTCAACTGTCAGTCACATACTAGCAACTGCTGAATACACATTTTATAACTTTTAGAAACATAGGCTTTCTAATGGAGCTTTTTTTACTGTAAAACAGGACATATTTACTAACAGATCTAAATATCTTTTGTTTCTCTGAAATAAGAAGCCAAAAGTATGCAAGCTTAAACTCATATCTAGTAATTAATATTTTAACATTATGTTCTATTTGAAAAATGATCTAGATATTCAATGAACATCATTCATTTAATTTACCTTGGCAAAACTCTAAGGGTATAGTTACCAAAGAGACGAGAAACTTTTTAAAGTAAAACTTATTAGAAAACATAATTATTATTAAAAGTGCATATATAAACTATTATCTCATTTACATCTGTTTTATTTATTTAATTTTAACAATTATGTTTGGAAACTTTCATGAGACATTAGACAATCTAACCATCATCTCAAGTTAAATATTCTATTAACCATTTTTGTATGATTGTATGTTAGGCAAGTATCATAAAAGCAAGAATCTTAAAGTTAAACACATGTACATTTTTGGTGATAATTCAAAAGACATAGTCACTTTTATTAAGCCAACAATATTAAACTAGTCTTATCTTACCAAAAGATTTGTTCAAGTCACATGAGCATGAAAAGTATTTGAACTTATGTATTTAATTTATGAGCACTCATCTATCTTTAAGTTAATTTGGTACCATGTAGACAATATACAAACATATGTATAAACATATATATACATATTGACACAACATATAACATACACATGTACACATGTATGTATCTAAAAGCCAAAGAGATCAAGGAGTTTAATGTAAAAGAGAGTAAAGCTTTTAACCCGAGAGGAATCTGTCTATCCACAACTCTTGAGGTTCCATAAGGAAAAACAGAGGTTCCCCCCAAAAAGAGGAGTATGTGGCACCTTTTCTGTTTTCCTCAAGGGGTTTCAGGGCTGTTATGAATCCTCTCTAGCTCCCCTCCTACGGCATGGAGGGTGGCACGGGGAAGGAAGGACAGATAGAATTAAATAGAAGAACAAATCTTAGAGGCAAAAATTAAGTCAACAAGAGGAGAAAGAGACAGAGGGAGCACATATGGTTAGCAGGGGTATAAGAGGAGAGGAATTCAGTCAACTGAGAAGCTTTTATAGAGAGGGAATAGAGGCCTTAAAAATACGTATGTGTATAACTTAAACATCAGCTTTTAATTAAGTCAACTTTTGACTATAGAGCTCTTTAAAAAATCTTTTTACCAGATTTTAGTTGGACAATAGCAAACATCCTGTTTCTTGACTTTTTCTTTCTGAAATTTACATCAAGAAGGAGTCTTGGAGGTGGGGCATATTTATTTATTATAAGTTAGTGTAATCACTATTTAAAGCTCTTTGTCTTTGAAATGTTTTCATGTTTTTTGTTTTGTTTCTTTTTCCTGAGTATATGGTTCCACTTAGTTTAGGAAAGAAGGCTAAACAAATAAACAAAAAAGTTCTTATCACACTGTAAATATAAACCAAATTCAAATCAAAGATCAACTTTGATTATTTAAAACAAATAATTCTTATAAATATTTCTCTCCTGAGCTAAAGGTATCCACTTATGAAAGGAATTTTGTGGTCGGTTCAAAGGACTTTGACTCTGTTTCAAATTCTATCTCAGCTGGAATGCTGCTTAGCTAATTCCCTGGATGTTAACATTTCAAAGTCAGGGTAAGATTTACATCTCTAAGGGACTGCGAGTGCCCTCTAAAAAAATACTTTTAGATTAAAAAGTCCAAATTTCCTAAGGTATATCTACTTTAATTACAACTCAAAAGCAGTAAGTCTTTTTATGGTTTATAACCAGATGCAAGAAATAAGTCCCCAAAGAGGGTACGAAAATGCAGTCCCCCTCAATATCTGAAGTTTCTTCGAAAGACAGCCTAGGAAAGTCAAGACCTAATTATTAGCAAAGCAATGAAGACTGAGACAGTTAAGGCAAATCCCCAAGAGCCAGCACATTTGGATAACAGACATTTGGGCCCCCAACTGGACTGTCAGCTGGCTGCCTGACATCTTATCCCTCTAGAGTGGGGAGTCCAGAGAATACATCTGCTGGTAAAAAAGCCAAGTTTCTCCAGAAATAAAACAAGATGAAAAAAGAATCTTACGACTTTCCACTTTATGGCAAACCGTACAAAGGACAGAGACAAGGAAAACAGAGACTATCCTTGGAAAACCAAAGATAACAACCAAATCGGTACCTGAAACAAATCCACAAGAGTCACACAGTCAAACAATTAATTTGATTTTTAAACTTTTATTATGTATAAATATTTTTCTCCTGCCAACTTGAATCTGGAAAAGGAAACCTATTTACCTCCCTCTCTCAACCAGGTACCACAGATGGCAGTCTGCGAGAAGCCGACTTTGCTTACAACCATCTTACTTTTTTCTGCTGGTTTCTGCCAGTTCTCCCAGGATTCCATCTGTAGGTGCCCGAGTGAGTGGAGTGTCTCTCTTGGACCCACATTGGGCACCAAATTGTAGGGGAGAAAACATAATTTCTTTTCTTTCCCATTTTAGGTTCTTGATTGAGACACTCTCCTGAAAACAAAAGTCAGAGTAACAAGAGAAAAGTAAGCAGAAGTTTATTAACACATGCTGTTCCCATCACAAGGGAGAGGCCTCAGTGCACCAGTATTTCTCTCTCAAGGTAGTGGCTTAGGGGTCTTGCTTAAAAAGTATGTAAACAAAGAGTCAGAAATCCTATATAGTGACAAGACGAAGAAGAGAGTATCTTCAGGCTTCCAAAAGGCAGGAAAATGTGGGTAGGTAAACTTAGGGAAAGAGTAAAGTCTGCTCCTGGCTCTTCTGGCACTGGACTCTGTTTCTGAGCTGAGAAGCAAGTGTTATAAAGGGGCCTATCTTTAGGTAGGAAAGGCAGGAGGAAAGGAAGAATGTGTTCCTCTGTGTTAACCTGTTAACTTTAACTGAAATCCCCAGTATTTTAGAGAGGATAGTTTGGTTTCCTTCATTATCAATAATTTTTCTTTCCCTCCCACATATATCGAAAGCTCTGCAAAGGAATTTTCAATCATCTCTGTGTTTGCATTCCTAGTATGTGAAAAACAGCTAGCACTAAGTAAATATTTGGAGAATGAATAAATGAATGAATAAATGCATGACGTGCAGTTATGCTCAGGATCCTACTGGTACCGACCAGGATCAAAGTTAGTAAATACTTCTTTGGAATTTATTTGCCACATAGAAATCATTCAATAAATGCTAAACCCTTATTTGAACTACAAAAAAAAAAAAATTACCCAAGAGAGTGAGGGAAAGGAATATAAATGCAACAAACCTGACCATAAGGGTTTTAATTATTTAATGGGTCTGAGAATGGGTGAGTGCATGACTGATTGCTTCATAGAACCCACAGGGTTACGGGAAAGGGCCAGAGTTAGCTAGAGACCAATATTATTAATTCAAGAAATACTTACATTGTGCCTAGTTAATGCCAGCTGAAGTGTATAATAAGACTGAGTTTATATGATGAATGGCTCAGTATTCACCAAGCTGTAATTACTTTCAAAGTAAAATAATGTTTACTTGATTTGAATAAATTTTAAAACCTTTAGTATCCTGAAGGTAAGTTCAGGGCAACTAGAGATTCTAGCACTGAATGGTCCCTAGTTCCATCTTAGGTTTTGGTGACAACAGGCTGCTTGCACCTGATGTCTCTGCTCCAACTGAAGCCTGAGTCTAACCATTAAGGATAATTGTGAAAATTAATTATTAGAACTAATGCCAGTTTGTTGATGTATATAGGAAGAGGAAGTGTCAAAGCACTTAGAAATCTTTTAGGCAAAATCTTGAATTTGTTGCTAAGTAATCCGAGCCCTAAGGTCACTGTTACAAAGGTAGAATTGCTGTTGCTGTAGTATTGGTTTTGTTAGCTCTCTTCCTCACTGGTCCACCTCTGCAAATGTCTAGAGAGGCAGGTTTTGTAACAGAAATGTCAAGGGCTTGGAAACCAAAATGAGACTGCCCTTTATTTAAATGTTTGTTTTGTAAACTTGAACACATTGGTTTTGCCATTGAACCTTGGTTTATTTACTTGAAACATGGGAGTAAAATTGCATCTTTTGCAGAATCAAATGAGGTCACAGTCAAGCAGGCCTGGTGAGGTTTCTAAAAGCAGTGGCCAGAGAATGACAAAAGTTTCCCCCTTTTTCCTTAAAGAGCTCTTCTATAGGGATTCTTCACCTCAACCTCTAAGATTCTTGCTATTCTGCTCCCTCCCACTCCTCTGGACAAAAGTTCAAAGTAAGGAAGAATTAAGAGGCAAAACAGTTTGGAGCAAAGAACCCAAAGTCAAGAAGTCCTTGTCTCCTCTTTGCACTTCTAAGGTCTGCTGAGCTGCACGTTTTCTTGCAGCTTGAAAAAGGAAGAGAACTGGAGATTCTGGAATTTTTGCTTTCAGTTACATAAAAAAATGAAAATATTTGAAATGGATGTGAAAATGTAAAGTATAATCTCATACTTTATCTTCATTTCTGATTGCTGTTTAGTCAGCAATAGCTTAGAACACTTCAATTTTTAGTTTCTCCCTCTGTTAAGCAAGTAATGATCTGTAAACAAACACTTCACTAGGTGCTACTTAAAGGGACCTTTTCATCCTCTTGTAATGTAAAGACTCCTTTTATGGTGCAAATGAGTCCACTCTCTAATATAGTGTTTGCAAGTAGGATATTCAGGGATTCCACTTACCTATTCTGTTTAGAACTTAATTACACATGAAAGAGATGTATTATTTCTCTATTGCTGGTACTAGAGAATAGTAGTAATATAGTAATAAATTACTATAGACTTAGCAGCATAAAACAAATATATCTCTTTTTCCTTAGCTCACACTTTTATAGGTCAGAAGTCTAGTTCAGGAGGGGCTCAGCTAGGTTCTATGCTCAAGGTCTCACAGGTCAGACATCAAAGTATGTCCATACTGGCCCTTTCTTAGAGGCTCTGGGGGAGAATCTATTTTCAGTTTCACTCAGATTATTGGCAGAATTCAGCTCCTTGTGGCTACAGGTGCAGCTGGGGGCTGCCCTGTGCTCCTAGAAACAGCTCACGTTCCTTCTCCTGTGGCTCTCTCTGTCTTCCCACCAGCAGCAGTGCATTGAGTCTTTCTTTTCACATCTGACTTTTCCTCTGCTTTCCTCTTCTTCCACCTGTTCAAGAAAAAATTGCTCAGTGACATTTGTTAAAGCACAGTAAGGCAGACTTTATTCAGGACCGTCATGGTAGGTGTGGGGACCACAGTGATGGAATTTTGGAGTGGGGAGAGATTGGACTTCACTCTGAGTACACCATGGGCAAGTGGAAATTGTACAGCCAGGAAGCAGAGTAGGAGGTCAGTAGATGGAAAATTGCTAAGAGGAAACAGCAGGAGTACAGGAAATTCTGGTTAAACTGACCTAACAGAATTCTTGCTGAACACAGACCAGAATAATCAGACATTGCCTGGGAGATGATGGAAGATGATGAATCTAATGGGCTATAGAGGATGATAAGATGGGGAGTTCTTACTAAAATTGGAGTTTACAAAGAAGTACTCAGGTAGGCCTAGGAGAAGGTTCAGGAGGCTGAATAAACTTTGATCAAGCAGGGAATCTCTTTCACACAGGCAGAGAAATATGTATATATTTAAGGACTTATAAGATTAGTTCAACTCAAATAATTTCCTTTTTCAAGGTCAACTGTGCCATATAACATAACACAGCCATGGGAATAATATCACTTCCTGATTGCAGGTTCCAGCATGGAATCTTGGCTGCCATTTTTAGAAATGCCATCCACCACAGGTAGCTCTCTACAGAGAAATGGCTTCATGCTCTGCCTCCTCCTCCATCTCCCTTCTCATGTTCTCGAGGAGGGTACTGACATCCCTGGCAAGAAAGACTGGGGAGGTGAATTAAAGAGCATCAGTGGTAGAAGAAGAAATCGAATAACAGCAGGGATTTCTCAATAGTTTTCTTGAGCTAACATCATTGAAAAACAGGACCTTCTAAGATTGAGCCAAAGTAATGAAGTATCTCTAAAGACTGAGGAGGAATATGCACAAACTTAAAAGTTTCCTTGTATTAGAAAGAGTAAGTTCATTGTTAAAGAAAAAAACAAACTGTAAAATAATTTAAAGAAGTTTATTCTAAGCCAATATGAGGGACTACAGCCCAGAGACACACACACCCAAGAAGCCTTGAGTAAGTGGTCCTGAGGTGGTGGAATTACAGTTTGGTTCTATACACTCTAGGGAGACAGGATTGCTGGTAAAATTATGAATCAATACGTTGAAGGTATACATTGGTCCAGCCCAACAAGATCAGACACCTCAAAACAGGGACATATAACTCCTAAGTGGATTTAGAGATTCTCTGGTTGGTATTTGGTTGAGCAAGTTAAGCTTTGTCTAAAAATTTGGAGTCAGTAGGAAGGAATGTCTAAGCAAAAATAAGGAATTTTGCTAATCATACATCAAGCCACAATATAGGGACTCAAAGTGATCTGTTAAGCAAATCCATGGCCTGCAGGCATGACTTAAACTTTGTCCGGCATGGCCTTAGGTCCTGTTTAAAATGTAGTGTCTTATTGCTACAAAGAGTCTGTTTTGTCAGTCTTATGATCTCCGTTTTAACATTAATGCTGGTCATTTGTTGGTTGCAAACTCCAAAAAGGAGGGGGTACGATGAGGCATGTCTGACTACCCTTCCCTTTATGGCCAGGAACTCAGTTTTAGGATTTTTCTGGGATCCCCTTGGCCAAGAAGGGGGTCTGTTCACTTGGTGGGGGAGGTTAGGGTATTATTTTTAGTTTACATCATTGAGGTCCTAGATTATATAATATAATATTTCCTGACAATCCCCTCTGATTGAAGTGAGCACTCACCATTTGTCTGTGGACTATTAGACTAATAAGGACTAGAGTACACAGTTAACTGAGAAAACTGATAGGTAAGAAAGTTCTTCTTTAAAACTAGATGTTTATTTCTTTAGGTACTCATTTATACATTTATCTGAATTATCCACTTATATTTGAATATATCACACAGTGTGTTGTAGCTACAGCTGAAATAATTCATTAAAATCTTCCACGTGCTGTGGGCAGACAAAGCCTTCACCAGGCACAGGATGGAAAGTATACAGGCCATCATTCCAGATCGCCCTCATTCATTTTTCAGGAAATGCTGGGTGCTTGCCATGTGCCAGACACTGGTGTGGGTATGGGAGAGGCAGCAAAGAACAAGATGTGCCCAGTCCCTGTCCTCACAGAATTTACGTTCTAGGGCCCTGGAAAGTGAGATGTTGCACACCAGATGCACCTGGGCAGGAGAAGCAAAGCTGAGTCCTGCAGAATAGTGACGCTGCAAGAGCAGGGCCCAAGGATGCATGTCGTGCTGGAGATCATGTCAGGCTCAGGGTTTGGTCTGGTGAATTTAAAGCTGAGCTACTGTCCCTGTTACACGTGAGACGTACTCTATCACCTCCTGCAAACTCCAGAGCTTACAGGTGTCTGCTCTGGGAAGTGGATACATTCAAACAGGAAGACTTAACCTAGAGGCATCATATCATTTAAGACATAAAACAAAATTTTGTCTTGCATAGGACTTTGGCTGAGATAGCAATTTGAGCACAGGCTTCTAACTGCCTTTCTCTCCATTAATTCCATTAGAAGGATTGATAGGTAATAAAAATAGGGAAAATTATCATCAGGCCTGTGCTGTAATCAAAAGTGAAAAATAAATTTGAAGGATTTTTAAATCACACTTTATTTGCATCCAGGGGAAGATAAAGAGGCGTGCCTGACTCTCCAGTGCAGCATCAAATAGGCTGACAAGCACAGTCAAAAAGAGCATTGGTCCCTAAACAAACTTCAGAAAGTGAATTTGACAAAATCTTGGCTGATTGGGATTTGCAGAGGCCAAGAAAAAGCACCAATGACGTTGCAAAATGCTATCCTGAGCTTAGCAGTAAAGACAGCCTCCTGCACCCAGGGAGAAAGCACAGCTGCTCTTCTGAGAGCCGTGTGTCCCCACCAGGGAGGTGAGAAAGCCTCCACAATAGAGAGGGGTGAGGCTGGGTGGCAGGATCGGCCTCAGCAGCTCTCTTCCTTCATTCCTTTTTGACATGGGCAGGTGGCATTTAAAAGCAGTTGCACTGAGTGCCCCCAGGCTCTGAGCTCCGAGAAAGCAGCCAGTGCAGCCAGCCTGGATTCGTCCTTGATGCAATGACAGCAACAACGGCAACAGAAGCTCTCACCCAGTACACACTACATGGGGACCACAATCGCTCCATTTTACAGATAGGGAAACCGAGTCACATTCACCCACAAAAAAATCTTCCTAGTAATACACAATCAGTGAGTTGCAGAGCGAGGAGTCTAAACATGACAATTAGGTTGCAGAGGCCAAACTCTTACTGACTACATCCAATTGTCCCTTTCAGGAAGAACACTGGGCCCTGCTGTGACTTACAACCATGTCTAAGAGGAGGCCATTGCAAAGAGCTGGCCCCGGTGCTACCTCCCCAAACAAAGATAATGAAGGCGGCCAAGATATGCTACCCCAAAATATTCCACTTTGGCACATGGATAACTTTGATCCAAAGATCATTGAGAACCAACAGGTGCAGAAAGAAACCTTTTTGGAGCTTCCCTTATCTGACTAAAAGCAGAAACTTTTGAGCAATGAGCTGCTATAAATCTGCTCTCCAGTGGAGTTTTATGGCCACAAAGAAGATGGAAAGTCAGCACCAAGATGATTCTACACAAAACAAACTTACTAAAATAACCCTTACCTTCCATTTGTTTCCCCATATATTTACTTTCACACAATTTACTGCCGCTAGAAGCCCAGTCCCCCTTCCTTTCCTTTCTGTACTCACTTCCCCATAATTTATTGCCCTTTATTGAAATGGTATATAACCTGCCAGGTTATATACCATTCAGTTCTTTGGGTTTTTTGGGTTTTCCCTTCTTTTTTTGTAAAACCCCCATTCGTGTAAAAATTAACATCAATAAAATTTGTGTACTTTGCTCCTATTAATTTTTCTTCTGTCAGTTTAATTTGCAGACCTCAGTTACTAATCCTAAGAGAGTAAAGATTTTTTTTTTCCCCTCCCCTACAAGAAGAAGAATCGCAGAGATGATACAACCCTAAAGGATTTCCCAAGGTCATAGCTCCCTCCCCAGTCTTCTCGGGCTGCAAAATTGCTGGATTTGTTTTGTCAATTACTGGGACATGCACTTCTTTCCCCTCCTCCTGTGGACTGGGAGGATTTGGTTAGAGATAATCATAATTTCCTAACAGAGCCCATATCAGTTCCTATTTCACTGGCAGACAATACTGGCTAATGGCAGGACTGGGGTTTTAAGGGTGAACAAACCTCAGGAAACCAGGCTTCTTGGGAAGACAGCAGTGGAGAATCAGGAGGGAGAGAATCTGCACCTTCTGACTGGTGTCTTAACCAGGAAAGCAGCAAACCCAGGAGGGCAGGGAGTGTTCCCCATTGGCCACGCTCACCGGGTCACTGCAGCATGTTCTCCTTCTCTGAAGCCACCTGGGAGGGAGCTGGCATATGCAGATGTGGAGAGAAAAAGCCACTGGCAGCTGTAACCCTGAGGGTGAGAGAAACGTACCTGGTCTCTGTTGCTCAAGAAAGGAAACGGAATGGATGGAGACAAGAATACAAAAGCAATGATCCTTCCTGGCTCTTGAAAGTATTTACGGCCAGGCTGTTTCAGGAATGAAAGGAGAGATCTGGAGTGAAACAGCCCTGGGTCCAGATGCCTGCTTCCTGCTCATGGCATGAGCAACCTAGAGCAGCGGCTCAAATTGCAGAGTGTTCTGCCACATGAAGACCATCGTTACCTGTGTCCTCTGTCGGTGTGGGAATAACGTGCCGTGGGTGTGGCACGGCGGCACGGCAAGTGCATGCCACGCACGCATGCAGACTCATTCCTAAGCTCACTCACCACACACCAGCAGGACACCCAAAGTAAACCTTTTAAATCGTGAACAGAATCACGCAGTTTCTCTATTTCAGCCCTTCCCTGGCCTGCCATCTCCCTGGGAGCAATCCCCCACACACACAGTCTGCACAGTCCGCCCGTGGCTGCCGTCCCAACCTCATCTCACCAGCCTCCCCTTTGCCCACGGGGCCCCAGTCCCGCTGGTGGCATCACTGCCCCCACTTGCCAAGAGTGTGCCCACTCAGGGCCTTTGCACATGCCATTCCCTCTCACTCAAAGCTCTCCCCAAGGTGTTCACACGGCTCATTCGCTCAGTTCCTTCCTCAAGGGCTCTGCTGAAAAGCCACATCTCAGAGCACACTTCCCTGAACGACCTATCAAAAAAAAAAATCTGTTAATGCTTGCTCTCCATACCCAGCTTTAGTCCCCTTCTTAGACATTACACTTTACATTTATTTATTCATCTATTGTCTGTTTTTTGTAACATACTGTGGGTTCCAGTCCTCTCCATCCCCATGCCAGCTCAGTGCCGGCACACAGAGATAATTGATGCATGCAAGTTACTGTCACCCTCCTTTTTTACTCCCCGTCCTCCCTCCCAGCTACAGAGTCTCATTTCAGAAGACAGGAGAATCGGGGCTGCGTTCTCATAACTAAAGAAGCACGGCGATTGCAGGCACTGCCACCTTCGCCTGTTAAACCCGTATCCAGAGTACATGCTCTGTCCTCCACTGTGTCCTTACCACGTGAAGCTTCCTGAGCACTGCAATTTATCCCCCGCTAGGAGGAGGCTGGAAGTAATAGATTGCTTCACACAACTGCCTGCCTCATCTTTGGGCCTCCAGCTGCAGCTCCCCAGTAAGTGCCTAAGTGTAGCCGTGTGCTCTGCAGCCAATGGCTGGTGTCCTTGTAGGCACCTGGTAAGCTTTATGAGCCTCTATGGCACTCAATCCATAATAAATAATAATATACTGCCAGATGATTACTCGATGACTGCTGCTATCATGAACCATTCAGGAGGAAGTAATAACCATGAGCAAATAGAAAAGCAAACAAAGAAACAATCTGTTGTGCTGCACCTAAAAATAAATCTAGGAACAGAGAGAGATTCATCAGGGATTGAAATATTTTGTTGACAAAGCCACAGGAATAATAGGTGCATTTAAATCTGCCTTGTTCTGCACAGCTTCACCGTGCCATGCCAGCACACTGTTCTCCTGCCCTCACGGCCACGTGGAGGGAGAGGGGCCACACTGGGGGAGGGGAGGAGGTAGATTCGGTCCCCTAGTCGCAGTTTGTGGCCTGCGGCCTTGAGTCAGCTGGAAGCAGGTTTCACTCTGACTCCAGCAGGCCAGAAGTCAGGTGCTCAGCAATGGATAATAATGGGGTATATGGTCCTTTAACAGCCCCTAGTGAATAAATATATCCTGTGCTATAATTCCTTCTTTTCAAACTCCTGTACTTGTCAGAGAGACTTGGGTAAAGGGCATTATTTTACAGTTTTTGTCCCAGTAAAGGTATATTGCTGGATCTCTGAATGTCTAATAGCAACAAAACACATGGTGCCAAAGATTGGATTCTGTTAAAAACTAATGGATATACTATATGATTCCATTTATAGAACAACCTTGAAATGGAGAACATATCATGGTTGCCAGGGGTTAAGATTGGGGAGAGAGTGTGATTATATAGAGGTAGCATGAGGAGGTTTCTTTGTAGCAATGGAAGAGTTCTATATCCTGATTGTGGTGGTGTCAACACAAATTTATACATGTGGTGAAATTCCATAGTACTATACAACACCACCAACATCACCACTACCAACAACAACAAAAACTGACGAAAACAAAATAAGATCTATAGTTTAATTAATATGGCTGTGCCACTGCCACTTTCCTGGTTTTGAAAATGTACTCTGGTATATAGGATGTTATTGTTGGGGAAAGCTGGGTGAAGCATATATATTCCTGTACTATTTTTGTAACTTCTGTGAGTCTTAAATTAGTTCAAAATAAAAAGTTGAAAAAAAAATGCAAAAACAGAAAAAAAGAAAACCCTGATGGATATATTCCAGTTCTGTGTTCTTTGGAGTAACTATGCCTCTGTTGTCTCTCCCATGCCATGACTAGTAAGCCAGGACTGAATACATGGGGGAGTTATTTGGGGACAGTGAAAAGTAAACAGTAGCAGGTGGATTGGAAAAGGAGACCAGAATTCAAGGCATCACCAAAGTGGTGCTGAGTTTATGGGTTTTTCCTCTAGGATCCTCTGGCCTGAATGCAATTCAAACTGAAACCCAGAGGTGGATGTCAGCACAATCCAAGAGACCTCCAGGAAAAGTCCTCCAGCTCTGGCTTCGGGAGCTGGAAAGGCAACTCTAGAATTTCAAAGAGAATGTGAAAAATCCTGTCATTATTTATCCTTTTCTCCTGGCCTCTCATGTCCAGCCCTAAGCAATAGCACAGCACTAGGGGCAGAGGCCTCTCTAGTCAGTGGTGTTGGGATTCCAGGGGTGTGGAGAAAACTACCACTGCCTTTTTCCTCATGTATCCTCCTTCTACTTAACCCCAGACAAAAGTGCAATCGTGGAAGTTCATGGCAGGGCAGAGAAAATAAAGCCAAAGCACTTTGTCCGGAGGACAAAAAAGAGAAATGCCAGGGATCCTTTGGAGTCATAGTAACTGATTGATGTAACTTAGTGCCTGGGGGACATGACAAGGGAGAAGATCAAGAAAACACCCCCATAACATTGTTTGAGATCTCCTGGGCTCACTTTCAAACTGCACATGAATGGAAATGATTCTACTGAGCATGCAAAAGATTTAGAGAATGGAACTAACAAATACATCATTGTCCAAGTCTCACATTGATCGCAGGGTGGCACACAAGTGGGACAAATCTGAATAGCACTGTGAGGCATCGAACAATGAACTGAGATGGGATTCACAGCCTGCAGACGGAAAAATGAAACTTGCGGTACAAATGTCACCAGGACAACTGGCTGCAAAAAACAATATCAACATTTGCCATAGAATTTAAATAAGACCAAGAGTATAAAACATAATATTCAAAATGTCCAGGAAGCAATCCCAAATTACTTGCCACCGGATGAAAAAAAAATACAGGAAAAGTTCAACTTTCATGGGAAAAGACAATTAACAGACCCACATGTAAAGATAACTCTCACGTTGGAATTATCTCATAAAGACTGTATAACAAGACTGTTATACAAATACTCCAACAAGCAATGTAAACATTCTTAAAAAACTTGCAAAACAGATCAACAAAGAAATAGAATATATAAAGAAGACTCAAATAGAAATTTTAGAACTGAAAAGTATTTTAACCAAAATTTACATCTGATTAGATGGACTCAGTAGGAACAATAGAGAATAAAGATTAGGGAAAAAAATGAACTGATCCCCAAAGACCTGTGTGACAATATCTAAAAACTTAACATTTGTGTCATTGGAATTTTAGAAATAAAGGAGAATATTGGTAAATATAATCAACTGTTCTCCTCTTCTCAAGTTTTTAGAGTATATTCAATGGTTGGCCCCATTCTCACTCTTCTCAAACAGAATAATGCCCAGCCCAGAATCTTGTACCCCGCAAAACTAAGTTTTGTATAAGATGGAGAAATAAAGACCTTCTCAGACAAGTAAAGACTGAGGGAATTCATCAAGACAAGACATGCATGCCCTCCACGAAGTATTCAAAACAGTGTTACACACAGACCAGCATAATAAACACTCACGAATGTAAAATCATCCAAAAGCTAAAGGTCAAAGGCCACATACACAATGGTTAGGAGAGAAAACAAAGCAACAAAGTTCAACTCAACAAGATGAACAGACATCTACCCAACTTATCAATTCTCTCAATAAACGTGAATGGCTGAACTGCCCACTAAAGAGACATAGCCTGGCCAAATGGATAAATACACACAAGCTGAGTATCTGCTGTCTTCAGGAAACACATCTAACCCGCAAGGATGCATTCAGACTCAAGGTGAAGGGATGGAAAACAATATTTCCAGCAAACAGAAGCCAAAAGAAAGCTGGCATGGTGGTTCTGATTTCAATAACTTAGTCTTCAAATCAACAAAAGTGATGAAAGACAAAGATGGTCACTATATAATAGTGAAGGGTACAATTCAACAAGAAGACATAACAAGTCTAAATATTTATGCACTTCACTCAGGTGCATCCATATTCATAAAGCAAATCCTACTTGATCTAAACAAAATGATAAACAGTAACATGATAATAGCCAGAGACTTCAACACTCCTCTGACAGAACAGGACAGATTTTCCAAACAGAAAATAAACAAAGAAACAATGGACTTAAACAGAACTCTAGAACAAATGGGACTGATTGACATTTACAGAACATTCTACCCAAAAACCACTGAATATACATTTTTCTCATCAGCTTATGGGACATTCTCTAAGATTGACCATATCCTAGGCCACAAAGCATGTCTCAAAAAATTTAAAAAGCAGAAATTATACCATGCATCTTCTCAGACCACAGTGGAATAAAATTAGAAATCAACTCCAACAGAAACTCTCATCTCTAAACAAAGTCATGGAAACTAAACAACCTTCTGCTGAATGATTATTGCATTAAAGAGGAAATCAAAATGAAAATAAAAAGGATTCTTTAAACTAAATGATAAAGGATACACAAGTTATCAAAATCTGTGGGACACAGCTAAAGCAGTTCTGAGAGGAAAATTTACATCCATAAATGCCTACATCCAAAAGACAGAAAGATCACAAATAAACAATCTAATGAATCATCTCAAAGAACTGGAAAAGGATGAGGAAACCATCCCCAAACCCAGCAGAAGAAAAGAAATAACTAAGATCAGAAGATTAATAAAAAAAAAAAAAAGTTGGCTCTTTGAAAAAATAAACAAAATTGACAGACCTCTGGCTAGATTAACAAGAAGCAGAAATGAAATAACTCTCATAAGCTACATCAGGAATGAAAAAGGAGAAATTACAACTAATGCCATGGAAATACAAAATATCATCTATGAATACCATAAAAAACTCTATGCACATAAACTGGAAAATGTGGAGGAAACGGACAAATTCTTGGAAATACACAGCCTCCCTAGGCTCAATCAGGAAGAAATAGAATTCCTGAATAGACCAATATCAAGTACTGAAATTGAAACAACAATAAAAAACCTTTTTAAAAAGAAAAGTCCTGGACCAGATGGCTTCACACCTGAATTTTATGCAGATCTACAAAGAAGAACTGGTGCCCATTTTGCAGAAATTATTGCACAACATTGAGAAGGAAAGAATCCTCCCCAACACATTTTATGAAGTGAACATCACCCTGATACCAAAACCAGGAAAGGATGCAACAAAAAAAGAAAACTACAGACCAATATCCCTTATGAATTTAGATGCAAAAATTCTCAACAAAATCCTAGCAAACAGAATTCAGGTGCTTATCAAAAAAATAATCCATCATGACCAAGTGGGCTTCATCCTAGAGATGCAAAGATGGTTCAACATACACAAATCTATAAATGTAAGTCACTACATAAATAGAAGCAAAAACAAATACCATATGATCCTCTCAATAGATGCAGAAAAAGCATTCAACAAAATTCCAAAAAGCATAGACGGGGCCTACCTAAAAATGATACAAGCCATACATGACAAACCCACAGCCAACATCATACTAAATGGAGAAAAACTGAAAGCATTCCCATTTAGAACTGGAACCAGACAAGGTTGCCTACTATCTCCACTTCTATTCAACATAGTGATGGAAGTCCTTGTGAGAGCAAGTAGGCAAGAGAGCAGAATTAAGGGTGTCCAAATGGGGGCAGAAGAGATCAAACTATCACTCTTTGTTGATGATATGATATTATATGTAGAAAACCCCAAGGATTCAACGAAGAGACTCCTGGAATTGATCAATGAATTCAATAAAGTCTCAGGATACAAAATCAATACACACAAATCAGAGGCATTCATATATGCCAATAATAGTCAAACTGAGAACCAAATCAAAGACTCAATACCCTTCACAATAGCAGCAAAGAAAATAAAGTACCTAGAAATATATTTAACTAAAGAGGTAAAAGACCTCTACAGGGAGAACTATGAAACACTGAGGAAGGAAACAGCAGAGGATGTAAACAGGTGGAAAACCGTACCATGCTCATGGGTTAGCAGAATCAACACTGTTAAAATGTCTATACTACCCAAAGTGATCTACAGATTCAATGTAATCCCTATTGAAATAACAACATCATTTTTCACAGATCTAGAAAAAATAATTCTACACCTCATGAGGAACCAGAGAAGACCCTGTATACCAAAAGCAATCTTAACCAAAAAGAACAAATTGGGAGGCATCAATTTATCAGATTTCAAGCTACTACAAGGGTATAGTAACTAATACTGCATGGTACTGGCACAAGAACAGAGACATAGACCAATGGAACAGAACTGAGAACCCAGATATAAAACCATCCTTATATAGCCATCTGATCTTTGACAAAGCAGACAAAAACATATACTGGGGAAAAGAATCCTTATTCAGTAAATGGTGCTGGGAAAACTGGATAGCCACATGTAGAAGACTGAAACAGGATCCACACCTTTCACCTCTCAAAAAATCAACTGATGATGCATAACAGACTTAAACCTAAGGTGTGAAACTATAAGAATTCTAGAAGAAAATGTTGGAAAAACTCTTATAGACATTGGTCGAGGCAAAGAATTTATGAGGAAGACCCCAAAGGCAATCACAGCAACAACAAAAATAAATACATGGGACCTCATCCAATTAAAAAGCTTCTACATAATCAAGGAAACTATCAGGAGAGCAAACAGACAACCTACAGAATGGGAGAAAATATTTGCATGTTACATATCTGATAAAGGGCTGATAACTAGAATCTATATAGAACTCAGGAAAATCAGCAAGAAAAAATACAACAACCCTATCAAAAATTGGGCAAAAGTCATGAATAGAAATTTTTCAAAAGAAGACAGAAGTATGGCCAACAAACATATGAAAAAATGCTCAACATCTCTAATCATCAGGGAAATGCAAATCAAAATCACAGTGAGATATCACTTATCTCCAGTGAGAATGGCCTTTATCAAAAAGTCCCAAAACAATAAATGTTGGCATGGATGCGGAGAAATAGGAACACTCATACACTGCTGGTGGGACTGCAAACTAGTACAACCTTTGTGGAAAGCAATATGGAGACACTTCAAAGGGATACAAGTAGAACTACCATTTGATCCAGCAATCCCATTACTCGGCACCTACCAAAAGAGCAAAAGACATTCTATAAAAAGGACATCTGCATTAGAATGTTTATAGCAGCACAATTCACAATTACAAAGATGTGGAAACAACCCAAGTGCCCATCAATACATGAGTGGATTAATAAAATGTGGTATATGTATACCATGGAGTTCTACTCAGCCACAAAAAAACAATGGTGATCTAGCACCTCTTATATTATCCTGGATAGAGCTGGAGCCCATTCTACTAATTGAAGTATTCCAAGAATGGAAAAACCAGCACCACATGTACTCACCATCAAATTGGTATTAACTGATCAACACTTAAGTGCATATATATTAATAACATTCATCGAGTGTCAGGCATATGGGAGCAGGGAGGAGGGATTGGGCATATACATACCTAATGGGTGCGGTGTGCACTGTCTGGGCTATGGACACGCTTGAAGCTCTCACTCGGGTGGGGCAAGGGCAATCTCCGTAACCTAAACATTTGTACGCCCATAATATGCTGAAACAAAAAAAATTTTTTTAAATAGAATATATTCAATGGTTGAAACAAAAATTATGACATTCATCTGATGAAGTTGTTAATGTAGATTGTTGTAATATGTCAGAAAACTATAACATAAAGGAAGGAAGGTATGGGGACCTGTGTGGTGGTAAATTTTCTATATTCCAATTGATATGGTAAAATTCCTAGGTATCTATGAACAAGAAAGCATGTATGTTGTAATTGTGAGAGCAGCCATTAACAAACAGATAAAGTAAAAATCATAATAGATAAATTAAAAATGGAATAAAAAACATAAAAGTCACTCAATGAGGGCAAGAAAGGAGAAACAGGAATGATCAATAGAGAAATCAGTCAGAAAAAAGATAATGAAATAGTAGAGCTAAATCCAGACCTGTCAATGATTATCTTAAATGCAACTGATCTAAACATATTAAATAAATGAAAGAAATTTTCAGAATGGATTGTTTATAAAAAATCACCAAACTAAATGCTTTTACAACAAACTCACTTCAAAGATAATAAAGTAGGTAAATTAAAAATAAAAGGACAGACAATTTTGTCCCATGGACACATTAATCCAGAAAAGCTGGAGTGGCTATATTAACATCAGCATGAGCACACTTGAGAGCAGAGAAAATTACTAGGGATTTATTACAAGTATCATTGTATATTGATCAAAGTCTCAATTTACCAAAAGAAATAATTATCCTACATGCATATGTACTTAACAACAGAGCTTCAATAGGCAAAAACTGATAAAAATTAAAGGAGAAATAGAAATATTCACAATTATAATTGGAGACTTCAAAACATCGCTTAGTAATAGATATAGCTAGACAACGATCAGCAAAGATATTAAAGAGATAAATAAAACTGCCAACCAACTGTATGTAATTGGTGTTTATAGAACACTATGCCCCAAAATAGCAGAATATCCATTCTTTTTAAGTCCACATGGAACCTTCATCAAGATAGTCCATATTCTGGGTCATTTAAAAAAAAAAAACTTTAAGAAGTTTAAAATAATTAAATTCTACAAATTATATTCTCAGACCTTAATGGAATTAAGCTAAAAGTTAACAATAGAAAGATAACTGGCAAATCTCCAAACACCTGGATATCAAACACCACACTTCTAAATAATCCATAAGTCAAAGAAGTCCCAAGATAAATAAGAAAAAATTAGAACTTAAAGAAAATTAAAATACAAAGATATTAAGAGTTGTTGGATGTAGCCTACACAATGCTTAGAGTGAAATTCATAGAAATAAATGCTTTTATTAGAAAAGAAGAAAGTTCTCAAATCAAGAACCTATGTTTCTAACTTAAAAAATAAAAGTGAAAAAAGAGCAAAGTACAAGATAATCTCAAAACAAGCATAAGGGAGAAAATAATAATAATCAAGATAGAATTCAATAAAGTTGCAAACAAAAAAATCAAAAATCAATGAAAGCAAAAGCTAATTTCTTGAACAGGTCAATATAATCAATAAACTGCTGTCAAGACTGATAAAGAAAAAAGAGAAAAGACACAAACTATCAACAGTAAAAATGAAAGAAGGGCTGTCACTAAAGATGTCATACATATTAAAACACTAATATGTGAATATCCTGCCCAACTCTAAGCACTCTATTCAACCAACTATCTGAAATGATGCAATTCCTTGAAAACTGTAAACTAAATTCATGCAAGATGAAATAGATAAATTAATTATATTTATAAATATTAAAGAAATGAAATTTGTAGTTAAAAAAGTCTTCTGAAAAAGAATCCTCAATCCCTGATGATTTCAGAGGTGAATTGTACCAAATATTTAAAGGCATAACACCAGTTGTACAAAATGTCTTTCAGATAATTGATAAAAACAAACATTTTCTAAATCATTTTATGATGCCTGCATCACTCTGTACCAAAACTAAACAAGGACAGTATAAAGAAAAAGGAATACCACAGACCAATATTCTTCATTAATAGGTGCAAGTGTCATCAACAAAATAATATCGAATGACATGAAGCCATATAAAAGTCATCATAATCATAATATACTGTGACCAACTGGGATTTATCCCAGGAGAGTAAGGCTGGTTCAATGTCTGAAAAGCAATGAATGTGATCTGCCATTTTCAGAGTCCAAAGGAGAAAAAAATACATTATCAAATCAATTGATAATGGAAAAGAGTTTGACAAAATTTAACATCTATTCATAATAAAAATGCTTTACAAACTAGGAAAAGAAGGGAACTCCCTTAATATACTAAGGGGCACGTACAAATAAAACCTGCAACTGATATCATACTTAATAGTGAAAGACTGAATGTTTTCTTCTTAAGACTAAGAAAGATAAGCATACTATTGTCACTACTCCTAGTCAACATAGTACTGGAAGTTTCAGCCAGAGCAATAAGCAAAAACAACAATTATTTTTTTTACATGTAGATTAGGGGTTTTTGCTGATTTTCCTGAGTTGTATATAGATTCTAATTATCAGCCCTTTATCGGATGTGTAATATGCAAATATTTTCTCCCATTCTGTAGGTGGTTTATTTGCTCTAATGATAGTTTGCTTGGCTGTGCAGAAGCTTTTTAATTTGATCAGGTCCCATTTATTTATTTTTGTTGTTGCTGTGATTGCCTTTGGGGTCTTCTTCATAAATTCTTTACCTACGCTGATGTCTGTAAGAGTTTTCCCAACATTTTCTTCAAGAACTCTTTTGGCTTCAGGCATTAGATTTAAGTCTGTTATCCATTGTTAGTTGATTTTTGTGGAAGGTGAGAGGTGCAGATCCTATTTCAGTCTTCTACATGTGTCTATCCAATTTTCCCAGCACCATGTATTGAATAGGAATTTTTTTCCCCAGTTTTTGTCTGCTTTGTCAAAAATCAGATGGCAATATAAGGATGGTTTTATATCTGGGTTCTTAGTCCTGTTCCATTGGTCTATGTCTCTCTTCTTATGCCAGTACCATGCTGTTTTGGTTACTATACCCTTGTAGTATAGCTTGAAGTCTGGTAAATTGATGCTTCCCAATTTGTTCTTTTGCTTAAGCTTGCTTTGGCTATGCAAAATCAAAACCATAATGAGATATCACTTAACTCCAGTGAGAACAGATTTTATCAAAAGTCCCAAAATAGCAATGTTGGCATGGATGTGGAGAGATGGGAACATTCGTACACTGCTGGTGGGATTGTAAATTAGTATAATCTCTATGGAAAGTAGTATGGAGATACCTCAAAGAACTAAAAGTAGAACTACCATTTGACCCATCAATCCCACTACTGGGTATTTACCCAAAGGAAAAAAAAGACATTCTACAAAAAAGGCATCTGCACTTGAATGTTTATAGCAGCACAATTCATAATCTCAAAGGTGTGGAAACAACCCAAGTGCCCATCAATACACAAGTGGATTAATAAAATATGGTATATGTATACCATGGAGTACTATTCAGCCATGAAAAAGAAGGCAAACTACCACTTGTATTATCCTGGATGGAGCTGGAGCTCATTCTTCTAAGTGAAGTATCACAAGAATGGAAAAACAAATAGTACATGTGTTCACCACTAAATGGGCACAAATCAATTAACACTTACATGCACATATGGAAGTAATATTCATTGAGTGTTGGGCAGGTGGGAGGGGGGAGGAGGCGATGGGTATATTCACACCTAATGGGTGCGGTGTGTGCTGTCTGGGGGATGGACACACTTGTAGCTCTGACTCAGGTAGTGCAAAGGTAATTTATGTAACCAAAGCCTTTGTAACCCCATAATATTCTGAAATTTAAAAAAAAGATTAGAAATGAAAAAATAAAACTATCTCTATTCACAGGTGACATGATTGTCTGCATAGAAAATCCCAGAGAATAATAGAAAAGCCCTTAAAAACTTCCAAAAATAATATGAAAAGTTTACCAAGTTTGCAGGAGGTTAGTCAATAAGAAAAAATTAGCCTTTTTTCTATATGCTAATAAAGTATAATTAAAACCAGAGACTAAAACAAAAAGTACCATTTATAATAATTCCAACAAAAACTGAAATACTGTGATATAAATTTTAAAAAATCAAGTACAAAATCTGTATGCTGAAAACTACAAAGTACTGACGAAAGAAATTAAAGAAGATCTCAATAAATGGAGGGGCCTACCATGCTCATAGATTACAAAATTTGATATAGTAAAGGCACTAATTCTTCCCACCTCAATCTGTAAATGAATGCAATATTGACTGAAATTCCAGCAAAACATTTTGTAGAAATATACAAGATGATTCTAAAATTTATATGAAAATGCAAAGAAAACTCAATAGCTAGAGCAATTTTGAAAAGAAGAATAAATTCTGAGAAATCACACTGTCCAATTTTAAATATTACTTTAGGTCTATATTAGTCTGGACAGTGTGGTATTGGTGAGGGAATAAACAACGGGGCAGAATAGAGCGTCCAGAAATAACCCCACACAGATATGGCCAATCAATATAGATAAAGCTACAACAGCAATCCAATGGAGAAAAGTACTCTTTTCAACAAATGGTGATAGAACAAATTGACATACATAGATGAAAAAATAAGCCTTAACCTACAACTCACATCTTATACAAAAATTAACTCAGAATTAATCATACATCCAAATGCAAAGTGCAAAACTATAAAAATTTTAAGAGAAAATCTTCACAACCTAGGGCTCTGCAAAGAATTAGAATTCTTAGACATAACAACAAAAGCCTGAGACATAAAAGGAAAAAAAAGATCAATTGTACTTCTTCATCAAATTTAACAAGTTTTGCTGTACACAAGACACTTTCAGAAGGATGAAAGGCAACCTACAGATTAGGAGCACATATTTATAAATCATATGTCTGACAAAGGACTTCTATTCATAATAAACAAAGAATTCTCAAAACTCAGCAGTAAAAAATAATTTTTTCCCCAGATGGGCAAAAGATGTTGACAGACACTTCATCAGAAACAACAACATGGATGTTCACACAAAAAAATGTTCAACGTCATTGGCCACTAAATGAAAATTAAAATCATGATGAACTACCATTGTGACCTATTAAATGCCCAAACTGAAAATGACTGATAATATCAAGTCCTAGAAAAGATATGGAGCATCTGGATCTCCTACACATTGCTGGTAGGAATGTAAAATGATGCAGCCACGAGAGAAAAGGGTTAAGTGGCTTCTTCTAAAGTAATCATATATTTATATAGCTCCGCATCTCCCTCCTGGGTATTTACCCTAGAGAAACAAAAACTTATGTTCACACAAAAATCTATTCGTGGATATTTATGGCATCTTTACTTCTTAATGCCAAAACCTAGAAATAACACAAATGTCTCTTAATCAGGGAATGGATAAACAAACAGTGGTACATCCATACAATGGGAGTGTCCCTCAGCCATAATAAGGAACAACTATTGATACACACAAGAACATGGATGAACCTCAAAAGCATTATGCTAAGTGATAGTGGCCAATATCAAAAGGTTGCATATTATATGATTTCATGCATATGGCAAACCAACAAACAAAACTTTTGAGTGAGCGGGAGGTTAAGTAAAAAGAGATTGCATGAGGGAGTTGTTTTTAGAGTGATAGAATGGTTCTGTATGCTGATTATGGTAGTGGTTACATAAATCTGTAATGTATTAAAATTCATAGAAATAACAGTAATAAAGCCAGTGGGGTATTATCAAAAAATAGACAAATAGATCGATGGAGCAAAAAAGAAAGCCCACAAATAACCCACCTAAATATAGTCATCTGATCACGGAGCAAAGGCAATTCCATGGAGAAAGGATAGTCTTTTCAACAAATGGTGCTAAAACAACTGACATCCACATGCAGAAATAAATAAATAAATCTAAACAAAGACTTTACACTTTTCAAAAACATTAACTCAAATGGATCATAGACCTAAATGTAAATGTAAAACTATAAAACGTTTGGAAGATAACATGGGAGAAAATCTAGGTGGCCTTGAGTTTGATGAGTTTAGATACAACACAGAAGCACAATTCATGGGTGAAAAATTTGATAAGCTGGACTTCATTAAAATTGAAAATTTCTGCTCTGTCATAGGCACTGTTAGCAGAATGAAAAGACAAGGCACAGACTGGGAGAAAATAGTTGCCTAGAAGTTATTCAATAGCTAGTATCCAAAATATACAAAAGAACTCTTAAAATTCAAAAATAAGAAAGCAAAACTGAGTTCAATTTAAATGGTCAAAATGCCTGTAAAGATAATTCACCAGGAAGATATACAAGTGGCAAATAAGCATTTGAAAAGATACTCAACAACATATGTCATTAGGTAATTGAAAATTAAAATAACAATGATAAACCACTACACATCTTTTAGAATAGCTACAATCCCAAACTCTGACAACATCAAATGCTGGTGAGGATATGGAGCAACAGGAACTCTCATTCCTTGACAATGGGAATGTAAAGCCACTTTGGAAAATAGTCTGGCAATTTCCTACAAAGCTAAATGCAACCTGCACATGAATATTGGAAGCAGCTATATTCACAACTGCCAAACCTCAGAAGCAACCAAGATGTTCTTCAATAGGTGCATGGACATATAAACTATGGTGCATCTATCTGTACAATGGAATATTATCTAGACTATTAACAAAAAAAATGAGCTATCAAGCTACAAAAAGATATGGAGGAAACTTAAATGCATATTAATAAGTAAAACAAGTCAATTTGCAAAGGACACATACTGTATGATTTCAACTATATGATTTTCTGAATTAGGCAAACTACAGAGCTAAGATCAATGGTTGCTAGAAACTGGGGCCATGCAAAGAAGGCAGGGATGCGTAGGTGGAGCACGGGATTTTTAAGGCAGTGAAACTCTTCCGTATGACATTGTAAAGGCAGATACATAACATTTGCATTTGTCAATGCCCACAGAACTGCATAATCCAAAGAATGAATCCTAATATAAAGTATGGAATTTAATTACTAATAATATATCAACATTGACTCTTCAATGACAACAAATGTACCACATTAGTGTAAGATGCTAACTGGTGCAGGGTATGGGGAGAGGAGTGGTATATGGGAACTCTACTTTCTGTTCAATTTTTATGTAAACCTAAAACTGCTTTAAAAAATAATTTCTATTAATTTCAATAACATAGAACTGTATACTAAAAGAAAAAAATCTGTTACTGCATTCATTCAAAAACAAATTGAAATCAAAAGCAACATAGAAGAACAACAACAGGGGAAAGTTTATATGCATTTCCAGGCAAATCCACTCATTCAACATGCAACAAATATTTACTTAGATCTCCATGGACTACTTATTACATATTAAAGTAAAACATCCACTCTCAGGGTATCATAATTTTTTTTCTCCTTTCAATCAATTAATTACTGTCACTTAATCCCCATCTCATGAGACCCTACAGTCCTGTGGAACTGTTTTCATTCTTCCATAGCCAGCTCAGGTTTTCCCACTAAGTGTTTTCTCCGCTCCCTTGCCAGTACCCTTGCCTTGCTTGTCCTTTTGCCAAACCCACCTGCAGCCATTCAACTATCTTCCTTCTTCACCTTCACACGCAGCACACTGAACACCGCTGGAGAAAGCCCCCGGAGCAGATCCTTGGCGTGGTGGTCACTGCATCTTCTCTGATTTCAAGGAGGTGCATAGTCCTACTCGGATTCCTGTGACATTATCCTTATGAGATTATCCTCCACAATGGAGGTGATTTTAAAATTTCTCCATTTTTAAAAGAACTCTGACCATAATATCCTGCTTGCTCTTAGCAGTTAAGATTTTTATCACATCTGAAATAGGAGTCATCACATGAGACCTACCCAAGATTCCCACAACTACGCTGACATGGGTAGCCTCATCCAGAAGCATGTCTAGTTGTCACTGCCTGTTAAAATGGTGGCTTATTCCTCCAGGGCTGCTCTTGCCTCCTGCAGACCTCATCCTACCAGTCACTTCTCTCTCCATTATCACTCTATTATTGTCAAAGAATTCCTCTCTACAAGCTTTTCCCCAAAGCACTTATACTTTCCCAGTATGGGGGAAAAAAAAAAAAAAACTTCTCCTTCAAAGAAACACCAGTGCTTCTATCCTGTCTTTTCTCTTACTGATAGCCAGCTACTGTCATCATCTCTCATTTCTCACTTGCCACTAAATTCTCCAAGTCTTCTCAATCTTTTCCATTTCTCCATAAAACTGTTTTCAAAAAGAGACTAATAAGCTGTTTAATGATGATCTAATGGACAGGTTTTCATCTTTATTTTCCTTGGTATTCTTTCAGCACTTACATTTTTCTTCCCTTAGTTTATGTGACTTCATACTCTTGTCCTATTCCTCATTTTTTTTTTTTTTTGGTGGCTCCTTCAGCAACTCCAAGGTCAGTTTTTATTCTTCTATCTTTCACTTAAATGTGGGTCTTCATACTCTACACATGGTCTCCGAACAATCTCTGTGACTCCTATAGATCCAATTAAGTATCTTCATTTCAGTGTAAATCTCTCTCCTGAATTTGTTTTATAACCAACCTCCTATTTCCAAGAATAAATTAAAATTAAAATCTGAACTCTTTATCCTTTCTCCTTCTCCAGTAGCTTCTGCTTTAATTGTCTATTCAATTATCTAAATCAGAATCCTGGGAGACATTCCTAACATATTCCTAAAATGCCTCACATCCAGTCAATTCCCAAGCCCTCTTGCTTTTACCTCCTAAATATCTCTTGAATACTATCTGTTACTCCCCAGTGTCAATCACAGCCTCGGTCAAAGCATCATCATATCTCATACAAATTATGCATCTTATCCCTTAACTGGTCTCTTGCCTTTAAGTCCATTTGCCTAGGGCATATTTTTTCACACAGCAACCAGGGTTATCTTTCTCAGGCAGGGTTCTAATCATCTCACTCCTCTGCTCAAAACAATTCAATGGATACCCTTGTGTTTCAGCTAAAATTTTATCTCCTCAACAGAGCTCAGAATCTTTCACAATTTGACCCCATCAGAACTCCCCTGACTCCGCTCTCAGCACATCCTATTCACACTCTGTTTCCCAAACAATCTGAACTAGGTGCAGGTTCCAGACTCACAGTTCTATCTCATGCCTGCAGGCCTTTGAGAATGGTGCCCCATTGTCAAAGAATGGAATGCTCTTGAACTCTTTTTTCTTTTTTTAAACCACCCTAGCTTCTATTTATCCTTTCCAGCTGAGTTCAGATACCACCTTCTCTAGACATCGTTTTCTGGGTAAAGTCTGTCATGATACTCTGTATTCATTTCTTTCACAGTCCTGGTCACACTATGTCGTAATGATTGGTTACTTGCCTGCTCTCATGCTAATGGAACTTCTTGAGGGCAAATTTAAAATGCTATGTCTTATTGATCTCTATATTCTTGCTGTCTAACCCAGTAGACAATCAAGAAATGTTTAAGAAGGAAGTTGGAAAATCAGGAAGGAAGGAAGGAAGGAAGGAAGGAAGGAAGGAAGGAAGGAAGGAAGGAAGAAAGGAAGGACGGACTAACCAAGTACATGTCCTTAATTACAGCTAGGTAAAGTTGCATAAATAATAGCAGATATTTTTTTCCTGGCATAGGATTATGGGTGATTCTCCTCCAGTTAAAAAACTTTTTTAAAAATGTTATTATATTATTTCTATAATTAAAACAAAACGGATTCATGTTCTACAGGTATGTGACTGGTACTCCTTGTGTGGCAGAGGCTGTTCTGTGTTCTTCTAGGCACACATCTGACTGGATTTCATGGCCTTCCTCTCTGTAAGTACAGCCCTGGAACCAAATTCCAGCAAAGAGAACGTGAACAGTGGCGACATGTGCCACTTCAGGACTTGGTCCCCAAAGTCCTCTCACAGTGATCCTCTGTTCTCTCTTCCTGTGTGGAAGGTGACTAGAGAGAACACCAAGAGCCTAACGAAGGGAAAGAGTACGACATGGAAGAAGCCCAGGCCTTTGAGCGGTTGCTTGGAAAGCCACCTCGCCACACACACTCGACTGGACTTTACCTGTGTGAGAAATCAGTTTCGACTGAGTGAAATCACTGAGGTTTGAGAATGTGTCCACATGGCAGTTAAACTGAAGTAATACACTTGGTAAACAGGTAATATGGCCCCAACTAGAGTTTGGGATCACCTTGATTCATAAATGGTTTGTTGTAGGGCACGTGAGAAACTGATGTCACCAAACCCGATTCCTATAGCCCTGGAATGATGGAATTTATAAATTAGCAAAAATAATTCTATCATGTACTGTTTGAGTTGAAGGGGATATAGGAATAACACTGTCCATCCCTCCACATTACACATGAGAACTCTCAGGTGCAGGAGGAGAAGGACGGAGTCAAATGTCGCTGAGTCATGTCTTGCCTCCAACTATCCCAACTCACGTGTTAGAACGCCTTGTCTGGGACAACTGGCAGCACGTGTGCTCTGGCAGCCTTGAGGCAACCTTGTCCCTGATCCCCCATGGGCACTCCTGCAACTGCCTCTGTGCTTGAGGACGATCATCTTCTCAGAGAAGAACGGTTCCTTGACCAAGAACATTCAAGGAGCTGAAATTTCCTGCTAGAGCCTTTAGAACAATAAGCCCTCAGCCCAGAATGTTCTTGCAACCTTGGGCTGAGAATGAGCTTCCTAAGCCAGACGTGGAAAAAAGCATACAGCATGAGGTGAAAATGAATTAATTGTGTTATGTCATATTTAAGAATTTCTGTTCAATTAAGGGTGCCATGGAGTTTGTTAACCAATGACAGACTGGGAAAAGATTGTTGAAAAAATGTAATTCCTCATCCATTTCTAGTAGAAGCGTAAAATGAGACGCCATTTGGAGCTATCTGATTTAGAGCTATCTGGGAGTGCCCAGGGAAGTTACATATGCACACACTCTAGGAGCCTGCAACACACAAAGAAAATTCCTGCATAGATCTTCACGAGGTCAGGTAAAAGAACAGAAGGCGTTTATTTGTCCATGGCTAGAAGAATAAAAGTAAAATGGGAGGGATGAATATAGAAATACAATGCAGCACTCAGAAACATTGAAGATCTCATAGTGCAGCACTGCTAAATATTATAAAACAAACAAACAAATCCTGAGGGAATAAAGTATAAAACAAAGCTTTTATATATATCTTGTGTGAATGAGATATACATATATATATATATATATAATGTACATTTAAATACATACAAAACAGTATAAAATTATTTTTTCTTTTTTAGCAAGAACATTTTCAGGCATACAAAAGTATACATAATTTAACCAAAAAACCATATACCTTCCATACAGCTTGAAAAATAAAATATTTCAAATAAAATTCAACGCCACATGTAAGTAAAAATTAAACCTCCAAAAATATATTCCCTCATCTCTTACCAGAGTATAAAATTAGTCCACCCTTGTTGATTATTTATACTTTTATACTCTTGCGATTTATATATTCATGCAGAAATAATAGATAGTATTATTTTATAAGTTTAAAGGTTTCTAAAAAAAGACATCATACTGCACATATCCTTTTGCAACTAGCTTGATTTATTTAACATTGTGTTTTTAAGATTTATCTCTGTCCTCCCTTATATATCTATTATAGTTTGTTTATTTTGACTGTAGAGTATTTCATTTTATGCATATACTATATATTATTTCCCTTGTCTTACTGATAGATTGTTTCAATTTTTTTACTTTACAAATAATTTTGAAATGAGCATTTTTTATACATCTCCTTGTTCATATGTGTATGAGTTCACCAATGGTATAAAACTAAAAACTATGGTATAAAACTATGGCATTGGTGTTTGCATTTTACTAGATATTGGCAAATGATTCTCCGAGGTGGTAATTCCAATTTATATTCTCATTGGTGTTGCATGGATGTACCTGTTCCTTGTTCCTTATTGACTCCTTGTCTACAGATGGCACATTCAGGGATTGCTAGCTGTTTTTAAATTCTATTTATCTGATGAATATGAAAAGTCTTCTGAGGTTGAGAATCTTAACATATATTTGTTGACTTTTGGGGTTTGCCTGTTCATATCTTTTGTCTTTTTTCAATTTTTTCTACTTACTTATTGATTTATAGTATTTTTATATACACTGAATGCTAATACTTTGTCAGTTTTGTATATAGCAAATATCTCTGCTGATCTGTGCCTTTTCAATATGTTTGTTTTTTGATACAGAAACTTTTTTAATTAAAAATTTTTAATCCATCTTTTCCTTTATTGTTCACATTTTTCTTGATGTATTTAAAAAACACTCTCCAATATCAAAGTTATAAAGACATTTTGCTACATTTTCTGCTAACCATTTTAAAGTTTTGCTTTTTACAGTTAGATCTTTAACTCACTGGAATTGATTTGTTTTTATAGTATGAAGATAAGATCCAATATTTTTTTCATATGGGTAAGCTATTGCTCCAGAACCATTTGCTGAAAAATCCCTTCTTCCCAGCCGGTTTGTAACGCCAGCTCTGTCACAGATCAATTTTCCATTCATGCATCATGTTTTTATCATCCACCATGTATTCAGCTCTGTTCTAAGCATTAGTTATATAACAGTGATAAAATAATTATGCCTGAATCTCATTCTGGGTTCCCATTCTGTTGCTTTATTTAAGTTGCTATCTCTGTGCCTAAAACCTCACTCTTTTAATGATTATAATGTTTATTTAGTCATGCTATCTACTCAAGAAGCTCCCTTCCCCTTATTCCTCTTTTTCCAATTATTCTGATTATTCTTGACCCTTCTATCTCATATATATTACTCATATATATGAATCAAATTGTAATTTCTATAACAAGACTATGTCTTATGTTGGGATCTCAAAAAACAGAGCCTGAGAGAGGGATTCTTATGAAACTGCTTCTCTTGAAAAAAGAGGAATGAGAGAAGCAAGCAGCAAGGTGGGCAGGAGAGCAGTCAGTCTCCCACGCAGCCCAGGGCAATGCTCCGGTGAAGGGCAGCTGGGGGTCTTATCAGTCAACATTCATGGCAGTCAGGGGATGTGGTGAGGCACCAACATCGTCCACTCCAATCTGTATTATTATTTTTTAAGAATGAATATATACCGCCAAACATGTAGATTTTACACATTAAGGTTAGTGTGATGGGAAAAAGACATGAAGTTAGGGATGGGTGAAAAAAAAAAAAAAAACACCAAAAGGTTTGTACTCAGTGGTTGAATGGCGAAGTCCTATTAATGCACATCTCTGTATCGGTGATACAATAAATGACTGATATAAATGAATACACAGTGATCAATAAATACACAATCCCGTCTCCAAACACACGCTTACCCTTTACAAGCATTGCTTTGCCAAAACCGAGGAAGCCTTGTGAACAGCTGAGGTCTATAATTTAGGTGGTTTTTGTTGAGCTTTTGTAACTCTCTACTAATGAGTCAGTGTTCAGCCACTGTTCAGTTGCAGCTTTTAATTGCAAACTTTGGGACACTCTAAATTAGGGGTGAATAAAGCCAAATTCACTAAAACCCAATACGTGCTGATGGGCTTAATTTTTTTCCCCAGTGTGGACTTATTTTCAACCTCAACTCTTACACGTTTTTGCATATGAAGAGGAATAGCTCTTGTGCTCCAATTTATTGAAGCTTAACTCCACAGGCGCATTCTTTACTGAGACTAGTATGAGAGCCAAGATGTCTCAGGAGTAGTGTTTTTCTGTGCTGGCTGTCTCGCAAACAGAATAACATTTATGTTGCACAGTTCAGCCATTTTGTTTTGTTTCCTGATCAGCCAAGTGCATTGTTACCATACTGTAACATCCAGATTAATACTGTCACCCTCACTACCTCATTTGAAACAAGCAAGTAAGACTCAGTCTAACTTTTATAAAGTAGCCTAGAGTCAGGAGTTCAGCAATATGGTGGAAGGAGTTAGCAAAATCTCTATCCCAATAGAGTATCTATTCTAATGTTTAAAAGAAAAGGAAGTCTAGGAACAATGAGTGAAGTTAATGGACTACTAAGCCCCCGAGATGTCACTGCAGAAGCTTCACGTGACGGCATGGCAGAGCAAGGCCTCGGAGGAAAGGGGTGGGGTCTCAGTGCTGTTTCAGAAACAGAACACTTAGCTTTGAGTCTGAAAGAAGAGATGCCCGCACACTCTCCTCGTGACACTAGGAACTGAAAACTGAACATGCCTCTGCCTAGGGCTTTGGCTGGGGAAAAATATCTTCTAAATTTCCTATGGAAATTGAACTCATAAACCTATTTCATGCGTGAGAATCAAGTCAAAATTCACTCTACTCATATGAATGAAAAATAACTCACAAATGGGGGGGGAGCAAAATCTAGTTCCAAGCTGTTGAAACTCAGGCTTTCTAGTAAAACTAAATGCAAATCAATCCATATTAAATATTATGCAAATTAAGATGTATACAATGTCTATAGACAATAATAGTCTCTGGTGAAGATGTGCTTACATAAAATACGAAAATGATCTACCAGGAGCGAGAGTCAAAAGATACAACAAACAGTAAATTTAACCCCAAAAGGAAGCATGAAGGAAATACATAAAGAAAATCAACATGATAAGAGACAAAATTAATTAAGGAAAAACCAAAATATAATCAAGAGGAATGACAACACAAAAATTGATTCCTTAAAAAGAGTAAAAATATTATTTAAAAATTTTTAATATTGAAGAGAAAAAGGAAACGACAAATTTTCAAAATCAGATACAAAAAGGAAGACATCACATTTAAAAATAAAAGATAGCATGACCAACTTTTTGACCATAAATTTGAAAATTTAGATGAAGTGAATAGATTCTTTAAAAAATGGTAATTCATTAAAACTGACATAAGAACAAGAAAAATACAAATAGTCCTTTCTCTGTAAAGGAAATTGTATCCTTAAGCAAAGAAACAAACAAATAAACTCACAAATAAAAGAGCCGTTCCACATGACTTCACAGGGCAAGCCTGGCAAACTTTAATGAAAGACTAACACCAAGCTTATAGGAATCTTTCCAGAGAAAGAAAAAAGTGGAACATTGACCATTTTATTTTAAGAAACCAGAATTAACTTGGTATTAAAATAAAGGGATTAGAAGAAAGGAAAATTACTGGTTATTCCTACTTATAAACATAAATGAAAACTCTTAAAGATAATGTTTTAAAAATCCAATAATACAGAAAAATTACAACATATTATGTCCAATTTAGATTTATTTGGTTATTAAAAAGTTGGTTTAACATTAAAAAAGTCAATCAACATAATACTAATATATCTTATTAACAAAATTAAGGAGAAAAATTATATTATCTCAATAGATGTTCAGGTGTCAATTGATAAAATTCAACCTTTATTGATGTCCAAAATTAAGAACTATTTGGAAACCTAGAATATAAAGATTTTTATTAATCTATTTAAAAAGCTTCTGGGGAACACTCATTCTATGACATAGAATGAAATGCCCTTCAAAAAAGCAAAAACAAAAACAAACAAAAACCCTTCTGATATTAATATTTAGCAATCAGAATGTTCACTTTCATACTTCTATTTAACTTTGTACTGGTTTTATCACATAGATATGAAGGCAAGAAAAAAAAAACAAATGTATACGGATCAAGAAGTAATAAATAAAACTATGTTTGTAGATGACATGGAATTTAAAAATAAGTTCCCATGGCAAATATTCATGAAGAAGAGAATGGGAAAATAAATTTTAAGATATTCTTACAATGAGTATTATATAGCTACAAAAAAAATGGATGAACTAAGATGTTACATAAAAACATGCTTGATTCTTACATATATATTTTTGAGTAAATAAGCCAGACACAAAAAAAGTCTGTATAATTTTACCTATAAAATTTTAATAGCTGGCAGGACTAATCATAATGGTAAAAGTCTGGATAGTGGTTTTATTTGGGAAAAAAGAAAAATGTAGTGATTGAGAGGGGACATGAGGGAGGATTATGGGTTTCTACAACATTTCATTTCTTGGAAATCGTAGTACTCATACCAATGTGTTCCTGTATAATTATTCACCAGGCTATATTCTTATTATGATCTGTGTACTTTTCTGTATAAAAAGATATGTTTTTTTTTTAAGCTTATAATCAAACAGGGCAAAGAACATGGTTTAGAATATGACCTTTTGTGTAAGGAAGGATGAGAAATCAATACCTACTTATCTGTATCATCTGTCTGCACACACACACACACACACACACGTGCACGCACTAAACAAGAAACAATGCACAGTTATTATTTTTAAGAAAAGAATTAAAATTCTCACTGTAGGCCTTTTATACACTTTTGATTTTAAACCAAGTAAATATTTTACGTATTTAAAAATAGACTTTAAAAAGTAATCCCTAAAATGAAAAATCAACTGAAACAGATCTTTTTGGTCTGTATTTAGAAAGTTGAACAAAACCATTGTTGGTATACTATCAACCAAAACAAGCTGGTTAAGCGAACACACACAGAGAGAGAGAGAGAGAGAGAGAGAGAGAGAAAGGTTTTTTTTTCCCAAAGCCTCTCAGAAACTTAAGGATGCAAATGAACTAAATTCCAGAAAGGGATAAACACATCACAGGATAAAAGAGACCGATGGCTCCTGGAGAAGTGTGAGGAGGAAACATTTATGATAGCTGGGTTTTAGGAGAGAGAGTGCGCAAACTCTTAACAAACTTGCCATGGCCAAGCGTGGGCCTGCATGCTAGTGTGGAACTCCAAGGCACCTCACCTGCAGAGTAAGACTGTACCACCCACCCACCTTTTCTGGTGGGTCCCCACTGAGTGCTCCTGGGTGGCATGAGACAGGCAGGATGCAGGACAGTCGTGGAAGGGGGTGCCACTGAAGTGCGTGGCCCCTCCGCCAGTGCAGGGCAGCACACTCCACGAGCAGAGGCAGGAAGGGAACGGAGGGCTGTGGATCTGTCAAGGCAAGACAGGCTTTCAACAGCTGAATAGCCGAGGGAAGCTCAGAAAAGCTAAGAGAAACTATAGTTGGATATTTTTATGCTCCTCTCTGATGAATTGATAGCATAAGTATACAAAAATAGGTAAAATACAGAATTTGAAAAAAAAATGATCATGCAACTTGACCTAATTGGTATTTATAGAACACCTCACCTCAAAAGCACAGAATACCCATTATTTTCAATTGCACATGGAGCAGTCACCAAGACAGACCAACATTCTGGGTCAAGAAAGTTTCAATCAATGCAAAAGAGTGAAATTATGCAGAATATATTCTCTAATCACACACATTTTAAATTAGAAATCAATAGCCTTAAGATATCCAGAAAATCCCCAAATATATGACAAGTTAGAAATACCACTTTAAATAACCCATTGGTCAAACAAGGAATAAGAAAGAAAATTGAAAAGTATTTCAAGCTAAGTGATAATGAAAACACAACATAACTAAAAGTGTGGATGATAGCTAACGTGCTTAGAGGGAATTAAATAGATTTAAGTGCTGTCAATGGAAAAGAAGCCAAACTCTGTAAAATAATTTTAAAGAGATTTATTCTGAGCCAAATTTGAGGACCATGACCCGGAGCCATGCCCAAGAGGCCTTGAGCAAGTGGACTCACTGTGGCTGGGTTACAGTTTGGTTTTACACATTTCAGGGAGACAGGGGTTACAGGTAAAGTCATAAATCAATACATGGAAGACATATGTTGGTTTGGCCCAAAAAGCTGGTCCATCTAGAAGCTGGGGGCTCACAGGTTATAGGTGGGTTTAAAGACTGTTTGACTTTGTAATTGGTTAAAGACCTGAAGATTTTGTCTAAAGGCTTGGAATGTTAAGGTAAGTAACTCTGTAAGTCAGAGACAAGCCATCAGACATATATTTGTTGTATAAATCGAGGACCTGCAGGTTTTTCTTGCATAGCTTTAGGCCTGTTAATGAGTTACAATGGATATCTGCAAGGGAGGGGGCATGATGAGGCATGTCTGACCTCCCTCCTCCTGGCAGGCAATTTAGTTTTAAGACATCCCCTTGGCCAGGAGGGGGTCCATTCAGTCCACTGGTGGAGAGAAGCCTTAAGATTTTTAGTTCACAATGCTTATATTAGAAAAGAAGAAAGGTCTGACACCAATTATCTTAGCTTCCAACATAAGAAACTAGAAATAAAGCAAATCACACCAAAAATAAGCAGAAAAAATTAATAAATGTTAATAAAAGTCAATGAAATAGAAAACTGACACATAGAAAATATTAATAATGTAGACCTTTGAAAGCAATAATAAAATTGATTAAAATCTAGCAAGATGGTTTAAGATAGAGAGAGAAAACAAATTTCCAACAGGAATAAAAGAAGGGACGTAATTATAAGTTTATAAACTTTGAAAGGATAATAAGGGACTAGGATGA
>CM052446.1:5550563-5575109 GCA_028533085.1 Varecia variegata | reverse complement strand
TTAATAAAAGTCAATGAAATAGAAAACTGACACATAGAAAATATTAATAATGTAGACCTTTGAAAGCAATAATAAAATTGATTAAAATCTAGCAAGATGGTTTAAGATAGAGAGAGAAAACAAATTTCCAACAGGAATAAAAGAAGGGACGTAATTATAAGTTTATAAACTTTGAAAGGATAATAAGGGACTAGGATGAAGAATTTTATGACAATAAATTCTTTAACATAAATTAAATGAATAAACCCTTGAAAATAAAACTTACCATGCGTATACAAGAAGAAATAGAAAATCAAAAAAAAATCTATTAAAAATGGAACTCATAATAAAAAAAAAATCTTTCCACAAAGAAAATTCCAGTTCCAGATGAATTCATAATAATTATATGAAACCTTAATAGAGACAATGCAAATTCTACACAAACTTTTTCAGAATAAAAGAGAAAAATTCCACACAAATTTTTTCAGTATTAAAAAAGGGCTATTCCTAACACATTTTATAAAACTGATAAAATACCGATACTATTACCTGAAAAAGACATTAAAATAAAAAAGTTACAGATCCATACCTCTCATGAACATGGACATAAATCCTTAATAAAATGTTAGTAAATTTTTCCCAGTGATATATAAAAAGAACAATAAATCATGACCAAGTAGAATTTATCTCAGGAATGCAAGGTTGTTTTAACATTTGAAAATCAAGCAATGCAATGTACCACATCAACAGAATGAAAAGGGGGAAAAAAAAGATCATCTTAGTAAATACAGAAAACCACTTTAAATTTACAACCTCTTCATGATAATAACTCTCAGCAAACTAGGAACATAGAAAAAATTCCACATTCTGCAAAAGGACATTTACAAAACAAAAACAAAAACAAAAAACCACTACAGCTAACATCATGCTTAATGGTGAAATATTGAATGATTTTCCAGGCAAAAATATCCGCTCTCCTAATTTGTATTAAACATTGTACTGAAAGTCCAAACTAGTGAAAAACAAAGGAGGAAGGGAGGCAGGAAAGGAAAAAAGAAAAATAAAGATTGGTTGGAAAAAAGAGGTAAAACTGTTGACTGTTATTATTTGTACTAATGATTGTGTATGCAGAAAACCCAATGGAAGCTACTAAAAAACTACTAGAAGTAAAAATCAAATTTATGACGTTCACAGGAGGCAATGTCCCCATACAAAAACCAAGTATATTTCTAATACTAGCAAATATTTCTAATTTGAAAATAGCAAGTGGCAAAAAAATGTATAAAACAATACTATAATCAACAATAACATAAAAATATTTAGGAAAAAATTAACAAATAATCTGCAAGTCTTGTACATTGAAGATTAAAATAATTTGCATTTAGTGATTGTTCTAAGAATTACAGAAAGAATCTTTAACTTAAAAGCTAATATTATACCAGTTGATCATGAATTTAAAAAACACTGATAGCTTTGTTTATCCTTGCCCTTTGAGCTATTATTGTTTATGTATATAATATATATGCATATGTATAATTTTTTGCTTTAGGAAGTTATGTCTTTTAAAGAAATTAATAGAAGAAAAATTATATGACCTTTCCCATTTCTCCAAATACTTATTACTTCCTGGGATCTTCATCTCTTTGTATTAATCTGAATTTCCATATGATGTCAATTCCCTGCAGCCTGAAGCAATTTGTTTAGCTTTTTGTAGGGAAGAGATGTGGAAATAAACTCTCAATTTTCTTTCTCTGACATTATTTTTATGATGTTCTCATGAAGAATAAATAGTTTTTCTGGTTATATGTGTGTGTGTGTGTGTGTGTGTGTGTGTGTGCGCGCAGCTGTCTGCTGGCCTCCATTGTTTCTTCTCACAAGTCAGCTGTCATTCCAATTATTGCTCCCTTTTGTGTAATATATATTTTCCTCTAACTGCTTTACAGATTCTCCATGCCCCTGCCTCAAAGCTTGACAATGACCCAAATAGATGTGGTATATTTGTCCTGCTCCTAAGAAGTTGTCACTCTAGGGTGTCAACTGATCAACTGAAAGCCCGGGATTTTCAACAAGGTCTTGTCACTCTGAGCTGTTCGAACCACCTATGACTGGCCATTTTGCAGCCTCAGAAATCTCAGTTCAACCCAGAGTTCCTCAGCAGTTTTTGTCAACCTGAGTGTCAACATACCAACAACTTACTGTTTAGCCAACACTTCAAGAGGCCTGCTGCAGATTTTTGAAGTTCCTTCCCTAGACAGCTCCCTCTTCTCCAGCACCCTGCCCTGCTCTCTGTAACCTGCCTCAGCCTGTCAGAACCTCTGACTTCTGACATCTCAGTTCCTCTAAGCCCCTGGGCTTCCCTTGGTTTCTGCCTCCCTGCATGGCAGTACAGAGTGTCCCCAGGCAAAATGCTGGAGCCGTCACAGGGCTTAACTCACGTGTTCCCATATATCTCAGGAAGCACATTGCTGCGTTGCAGTGTGATTCTGTAACCTAGAAGCTTTGCCTCAGACACTTCTTTGCAATTCTTTGTATTTTTTTACAGCAAGAGGAATTATCCGGTACTAATTGATCTATCCTGGCAGAGGCAGAACTTCACAAAGTTTTGTTTTTCAAGTTTTCAGACATCTAGAAATTGTGAAAGAATGTTAATAGTTAGCATTTTGCTACTTTTTAAAAATTCATTTTATGTATTTCTTTGCAAAGACATTTTAAATATTTTCAAACATAATACTTCACTCATGAACGCTTCATACATTTCCTCTGAATAAGGACCTTCTCCAATATAATATGCCATTATTACACTTTATTTATAATCCCATGATAACATCTAATATCCATTCTATATTCAAATTTACCTATTTGCCTTTGAAATGGGTGACTTATTTGTCAGTTTTGTTGGCTTATTTAATTATTTATTCTAGATCCAGGGTCCAATCAAGGTGCACACATTACCATGCATTTGTTTCTTATTTTTTTGCAGTATCCTTTAATCTAGAATAGCAATCCTGTTTTTTGTTTGTTTGTTTGTTTGTTTCCTTTTTAAAGAGTCAGGCCACCAGGTTTCTTGTTGAATTTTCTACAATCTGAATTTTTGTAATTGCTTACTGATGGTATTGTTTAAAGTGTGCCTCTATTTCTGAATTTCAATTACACTGACCCTTAGAGCTGTGATCTGGCTAGATGAAGATTAAATATTTTTGTCAAGAATGCTTTATAGATGATAATGTAACCCCATATAACATCTTATCAGGAGGCAAATGCTGTGAAGTTCCACTTTAAATGATGCTTTGATCATTTAGTTAACACCATCTCTTCACTTTAAGAAAATATTTTTCCCTTTATAATTAGTAAATAACTGAGAAGTGATATCTGTCACTGTGTAAATTTCTTTTTTTTTCCCAAAAAATATTTTACCAAACGGTTTTTGCAGCCACTGCTAGTGTTTGCTTGAATAAGTTTTCATTAGGGGTTCTAAATTGGTGATTTTCTAATGCTAGCTGACATTTTTATAAATACATATTTCCCCTATTCCCTATAATTGTGATACTTAGAGAAATTGAAAGCTAATGAATAAGAATTTATCACTTTAAAAATCGGCATCTGCAGGTCACTTGTCCTTGTTGGGGTGTCCTAAATAAAGCTGGACTGCCAGGTGTCAGTGGCAGTGTGGCTGGAGTGCCCTGCATTGCAGGCAAGATGATAACTCCAGGCTCCGCGAAATTCCAGGAGCCATTCCCCAAGGGCTCTGCCATGGGGCTCTTCAGTTGCCATGGAGCTGGTTCTGAAAAGGGCCTTTCCTTGTTAGAAATGCCTAATTTTTCCATGGGGACATGCGGGCTTTCTGGGTGGCAGTGGATACTAAGGTGTGTGTATTCCCACCTGAGTTAATGCTTGCCAACCAACTTCTGTAAAAATAGATTTCATACCCAAGGGCTCCTTCTCCTTTCTGGGCTGATTATTCTCTGTCAAGGCCAAGAAGAAATAACCCTGACACGGACTCCTGGGCATGACTGCAGCCGATCCTACTCCATTTTACCTCTGCCTTGTTGGCTTGGAACGGTCGTTCCTTCCTTGACAGAAACTCGGAGTGGTTACTTTCCTTTTTAAAACAAAAACAAAAAAATAATAAAATTTCAGGTAAAAAGGTTAGCTCTTCTGAGAATTATTCAGCACACTGTATCTCAGGCACTTCAGACCAGAGAGATGTCATCCCAGCCATTCTTCCTGGCAGGGGGTCCCAGTGGGGCAGTGGGGAACCCGACTCCAGACTTCTCACACTGCACTGGCAAAGAAGTTCTTTGGCTATATCCAACTCCTTGTCCCTCCTCCCCGGTTTTCAAATGTGACTTCACTGCCCTCAGTCATGTAACTCGGGACAAACGACCTAGTGTCTCAATAATTTACTTTTTTCTTATTTCTAAAACAAAGAAAATAGTAAGAATACTTGAAGTGAGTATTAAAGGAGACACTATAGTACAAACAAGTTCCAAGACAATGTTCCATGATTTTATTTTATTTCCTTGTTCCTTTTCCTCCAAGGCTTATTACACACCTGGCATCACAGTTACCACACTAAAGAGAAATCCCTCTTCCTGCTTCAGGCTTAAGGACACTGGCTGGAAGAATGAACTGACTGCAGTGACAAGCACTGAGCTGCCCTGCCCTCTCTCCTAACCCTTGTCATGAGCCTCTCATGACATCTGCATTGATGACTCATTCCCACCCAACTCACTCCATCCTGAAGTACTTCCCGGAAGTAGGACTTTCAGGGCTAAAACCAGACAGTCCTGGGCAAACTGGGACGGCTTTCACCCCAGATTTCCACTCCTGCACTTAACTATCCTTCCTTGGTTGTTTGTTTTTTTCTTGCTGAGGGGGCATCCCATTGACTCTACCAGTTAACCCAATAAAATCCTTATTCTGCCCAGAGAGCATCTCTGCTACTCTCTTACATCCCACCCTGATGCCATCCCTGTCTTGCTAGTCCTGAGCTATCTTCTCATTTAATTTTGGGTTGTTTAAACCAAAGAGGTAGATGGCTAGCTGCTTCCCCTGCCATGTAACAATCTCCGGTTAGATGCAAGACTGATAGACCTTGCTCTTTGATCTTCTTGGAATTTTTTCTCCAGCCTTATTAAGGTATAAATGACATATAAAGGGGTAAACAAAATGTGGTATATATACACAATAGAATGCTATTCAGCCTTAAAAAGGGAAAAATCCTGTCATTTGTGACAACATGGATGAACCTGGACACAAAAAGGTAAATATCACATGATCTCACTTATATACGCAATCTTGAAATTATGGGTTTCAAGCCCAAGGGAATCCATCAGCCCTAACAATATGCATCATCACTTTCCCGATAGGCCTCGGGCCCATGAGCACCCAGTGCTCTGCTCGGACACGCCACAATCCCACCTTGGTCCTCGATATTCTACACATAGGTGGTCTCTCAAGCCACAGATATATAATCCTTTGTGTAATTTGTTCAAACTTTCCAATAAGTTCTAAAAAAAAACAAACCTGAAAGAACACACACACACATACACATACACACACACACATGCATGCCTTTGCTATGCACCTTTTGTGGAGTGGGGAGGCCAACAGCACCATCTCCAGCCTACAGCCACGGCACCCACATCAGTAATGAAGACAGAGCAGGGGTACGGTTACCCACCAAAACAGCCATGTGAATGGCCCTCCCTATACTCTGGTCTCAATTCCAAACCTTCTTCATGCCAGGAAAAAAAACACACTAGCAGTCTATGGAGCATGTGGGCCTTAGATTCCATAACACCTGGGTTCATTTTGCTTTGTGTGATTTTAGACAAGGCATTTACTTCTTTGAGTCTAGTTTTCGTTGCTATAAGAGAGTGTGATGATTAAATGATTTGCTATCAGTAATGGCTTAGTTCAATACCTGCAGTACTGAGTACACAGTAGGTGCTTACTAACAGTGAGCTTCTTTTCTTCTCTTAAGCTAGGAACCAAGACTCTCCTTCCCCAGGCCTTTCAGGCTATGGTGGGCACCCAGAAGTGGGCTTTACTGAGTTGCTAACAGAACTGGAGGGGTCCTGTAGGTGCAGATGTGGTTGGTGCCTGCAGGGGCAGCATGAATGCTGTCTTTTAGGGGCAGAGTCTCTCAATCTCCGGTGCAGGACACACGGTGACCAGACACCCCTGGGAAGCACCCAGAGTCACTCCCAAGTCCACCTGTGTCCTCTTTGACCACACAGTGCTAGATGCACATGTGGATACTAATTGAATAAAGCTTCCCCAGAATCAATATGGCTTGACTCCAAGGAAGCCTACTATTTAAATAAGCAAAAGGAAATGCTACTGACTGGCCTCTGCTGTTTGTTTCCTAATTACAAGCATATTTGGCAGACTCAGAACCAATTTATGTGCAGAAACCAAACAATTAAAAATGCTTCATTACTAAAACCTGGGCATCCTTTTATGCAAATGAATCGCTGTGATATACCAGGATTTACTGTGAACAAACAAAGCTGAAGTTGAATGCACGTGTACTTCCAGTCGAAGGAAGGACCCAACTGGGAGAGTCTTGGGCTGCCTTTGCTATGCGCCTTTTGTGGAGCAGGAGAGGCCAGCAGCACCATCTCCAACCTACAGCCACGGCACCCACATCAGTAATGAAGACAGAGCAGGGATACTGTTACCCACCTAAACAGCCATGTGAATGGCCCTTCCTATACTCAGGTCTCATTCCAAACCTTCTTCATGCCAGAATTTTGCACTTCACACTTTCACCCACTCACAGCCACAGCCACACCTTGAGGTCATATCATGATGATCACAAAAGTAAGAGTGTAAATACCCACCTGCTCCCAGAGAGCTTACCGTAGACTACCCTGTGCTAAGTGCTTTCCGTGCATTATCACATTTAATTCTTGCTATGAGCTTTTGACATAGGAACTATTATTATCTCTACTTTATAGATGAAGCAACTGAGTTCCAAGTTCACGCAGCTAATAACTAAGAGACAAGACTCATACACAGATGTGTCTAGCATCCAAGTATATGTTTTTATTGGTTCCACATTACTGTTTCTTTTCTACAATCTCTAATTTAACCTTCCAGTGTTTGATTAAAGTTTGTCCCTTCCCCTATCCCAACAAAACTGCCCCAGTGTGAGCTCATGGGGCGCTTCAGTCTCCCAGTTCTGCTTTGTCTTCCCGGCCCATCCGCCTTGCCGAGCTTCACTTCCTTCCTGTCATCCTGGGTGCTGCTGTCAATCATTTCAACGGCGTGTTTACCAACTCGCTCAACTCCCCTGATCCCTTAATCTTTTCCTGCACAGGCTGTGATGATGTCCAGGTCTGGATTAATACAATCACCTGTTTTTCCCATTGCTGCCCTGGGAGTGCAGAGGATAAAATCCACTATGTGTGTTTGAATTCAGTCTTCGCTGAGCTTTCAGTATCGCTGAAAATCCGTTATCCTGCTCAAGCTGTCTTTCTTCCTTTTCCTGCAGCGATGCCTCTCAGCCTTGTCCTTGCTTTCGGGCTCCCCACCAGGCCCTTGCCCTCATTCTCTCAGCTGATGAGTAAGTGCTCTATGTCACTGGGAAAATGAGATCCTTAAGCACGAACTCCTTCAACTCTCCTCTCAAAATCCCTTTACCTTCTCTAATTCTGTCCCCACCTGTTACTCAGATGTCAAATGTCCTGGTCTTCAGCAGGACCTCACTTTGTCAAATCCTCCTCCAACCCCATCTTGCCATTCAGCGTCCACTACATTTTTTATGTTTAACACTGCTCAATCACTCTGTGCCTTCCTGAGTCCCCTGGGGAAAGACTGAGTGCTACTCCACTCCTCGTCTTAGTGGAGAGGTGAAGTTCCTCATAACCCTTATCACATTCTCCTCTGCCACTGCCTCTCCCCACCTCTGTGATGACACACTCTTCATCTCTGGATGGCTACCCAGGATCTTCTTTGTGACCTTCTTCTCTTCTCACTCTACTCAGTCCCCCAACAGCACCTGGTAGATTCTATTCACATACATGAAAGCAAATACCATCCATATGCTGATGACTCCAAATCCGTTTCCCAAGCCCAGACCTCCACTGAAGACTAGGGATCAGCACTTAACACAGCAAAAATTATGTGTCAAAAAATAAACCCAACCTCCTCCTCTTAAATCTAGTTTTTTGTGATCTCTGTTTTTGTTAAAGGCATTAACAACGATCAAATCACCCAAGGCAGAAACTGAAAAATCACATCTTACTTTTTCTTATCAATTACTCCCATACATATGCCTAACCAATATTAAATCCCATTGATTTGATCTCATTGAATCATTTATTCCAAAATATTTATTTGAAATCTCCTCCATGTGAAGAAAATAATCCCTGCTGCAGCGATGTATAACTCCAGTGGCTTCATGCATTGTGTGCAACGTAAGGACTCAGTGAGTCCTGATGATACACGTGGGGGAATGAGAATAAGTAACAAATGACATTCCCTGCCCTTATGGCTCTTAACATCTAACAGAGTAGCATAAACATAAACGGTAAGCATCAAATAAGTGACAAATTGCAGGGAGACATCAGGAAATGATGATTGAGCCAAGAATTGAAGGCTATGGGGGAAAAAAGATAAAAAGTGGAATAGAAGAAGATAAATGGGCTCAGGCAGAGAGTGCTGTAGGCAAATGCCCTGGGGCGGGAGCATCAGAGGACATAACTGCTACCAAATGACCAGTTGGCTGAAGCAGAAATTGGGGGAAAATTGTGCAAAATGAGACTGGAAATTAGGGAAGAAGCAGACCATGCAGAACCCAGACCACATAAAGGAGCTATGTCTCTGTCTGGTCTAACAGCACTGGAAAGACTACGAAAGCAGTTAGGGATATTAAACATGAGAGAGAGAGAGAAATTTGGATTTTGAAAAAATTACTCTGGCTACAGGGTGGCAACCAGCTCGATGAGGAGGAAGGGTAGATGCGGGGGAATGTTTAGGCAGCTGTGGCAGCATCTATGGCAGGAGGGGTGACAGTCTCTTGAATCAGTGTGAAGGCAGGGGGATGGGAGACAAGAGGATAGGTTTGTCAGTTATTTAGAAGGTACAATCAACAGGACACAGTGATGTGTTGAACACAGGAGATAAAGGAGAAGACGACGTTATGTCAGGTTCCTGGCGAGATGGCTTCCTGGCTTTTAGAATTGGGTGGGTGATGGTGCCATTCACTGACTCAGAGAACAGAGGAAGCAGATTACGTGATGGAGCAGCGTGCTGGAAGACTGTTAAGGAGATCTCCGATTTCAATTCTGGACATACTGGTTTGCAGGGACTTTCAGCCTTCTGAGAGGAGATGCAAACCACAAGTCTGAAACTCGGAGGAGAGATGAGGCTGCATATAAATGTGTGTGCTGTCTGCATATAGATGACAACTGAAGTCATGGTGTAGATGACAATGTCCAGGGAGAAACTCGATTGAGTAGAGAAGAGAGCTGGTGACCAAACTCTGAGACCTCCAGCATTCACTGGTTGGGGAGAAGAGAATGAGTCCAGAAAAATGAACCAAAAACGTGGCAAGGGAAGTAGGAGAACAATCAGGAGAGTCCTGTCTCATGGAAGCCAAGGACAGAGAGTATTGCAAGAAGCAGGGAATGATCATCAGAGCCAAAAGGTGCTGGGAGTTCAAAAAGACATACAGAAATACCTGTATGCAGTAGAGCTACCTGGAGGTGGGATTATGGGAACCAAAGCCACACTGGAGTGGTTGAGGGATAAATGGAAGGTGAAGAAATAAGAACATTTTCTTTTAAGAAGAGAAGGGGGGACAAAACGAGGCTAGGGTTTGACTTGTAGTTAATGGAAAGGGCTTAAACACAATTAAAAGCTAGTAGACAAATCTAGGTGACACAATGAATCTATGTAAAAGGCAAAGGAAAGATAATTAACCTGCACTTTCATGCTTCTGGGGAAGGAAGAGCAGATGGCACCTAACGTGCGGGATGAGGTATGTCCTTAGCGCCCAGGAAAGACGCCTCCTCTATTATAACAGGGGAAAAGGGGAGAGATTGGGGGACGATGCATAAACTTGTAATTAGCACGATAAGCAAATTCTTATTTGGTAGGTTCTATTTTATTTTATTTTTTTTCTGTGCAGCGATTACAGAGTAAACTAAATTGAGCAAGGATTTATACATCCAGGAAGATGGAGTAGATGTACTTTTCCCCATTCCTCTTCCTAACTACAACTAAAATCCCTGGATATCACATATGTAAAACAAATAGAAGAAGACTCTGAAAGACGGAGAGAAGGTAGCAGACCAGCCGAGGCCTTGGGATGTGAATAACACCGTGGCAGTAAGTTCACTGGGTTTTCTTTTTGACTTGCAGCCCAGACTTGGAGCTGAAGAAGCAACTGGGAAACAGCAATGGACACAGACAAAAATAGCTTCCAAAAGGACTGTTCTCTTTACTCAAAGAACCAGGAAACAGGCAGCCTAGCAAAATAGAAAAGTTTAGACAGTAACTGCTCTACTATATTGAAACATCACAGAAAAAACTGTGACCCACATGAACAAAAGTCAAATGGGGAGTTTAGACTTCCACCCTTGTCAGGCTGTGATGAGGCGTCTCTCTTCCACCTGGGGTGCTACTAGAGAAGGGAGAGTAGGGAGCCAGAAGATAAAAGTCCCCTCTCTCCCCAGCCACTGAGGTAGGTGATGTGGTGGAGTCATGTTATTTATGACTACCCAATAATAAAGAGGCTCCCTTCACACAGCGTCAGTGGAGACCTAGTGGGGTTCTGAGACTTCTTCCCCTATTCAGAAGTGACAAAGAATTCTCTAATCTCTTCTGTCAATGGAGACCAGGTGGTGAACCTAGACTGCTATGCCTTTGTGACAGTAACCAGGCACCTACACCTTCCCCAATCAGAGACAGGAAACCAGCTAAAACAGAGGGTTTAAGTAAGATCCAGAGCCTCATGGCATAATACCCAAATGTCCAGGTTTTCATTGAAAATCACTCATCACACTAAGAACCAGGAAGATCACAAACTATGCAAAATAAGATAATAAATAGATGCCAACATTGAGATAAAAGAGATGTTAGAATTATTTGGCAAAGATTTTTATGGCAGCTATCATAAAATATCTTCCAATGAGCAATTGAGAACATGCTTGAAACAAAGCCTAAAGAAACAAGAAAGGAAAGAAGAGAAAAAGGAAAGAAAGAAAGAAGGAAGAAAGAAGCAAAGAAAGATAGGATAAACAAAGAACTAGAAAGTCTCTGCAAAGAAATAGAAGATATAAATAAAAACCAAATGGAAATTTTGGAACTGAAAAGTACAATAACAAAGGCAAAAATGAAATAAAACACTGGATGGGCTCAACAGCATATTGAAGGGGACAGGAAAAAATCAGCAAAATTAAAGATAGAACAATACAAATTAGACAACGTAAAAAGAGAGAGAAAATAGACTAACAAAGATGAGCAGAGGCTCAGTGATCAGTGGGACAATATAAAATGACCTGGCATTCATGTCACCAGAGTACACAGAGGAAGAGAAAGAAAAGAGGATTTGAAAGTACCCAAAAAATAATGGTTGAAAACTTTCCAAATTTCACAAAACACATAATCTACAGATTCCAGAAGCTGAATGAAACCAAAGTAAGATAAACCCAAGGAAATCCACACAAAGACACCTCATAGTCCAACTTGAAAACTAAACACAGAAAATATCTTGAAAGCAGCAAGAGAGAAACAGCACCTCATAAAATGGCAGACTTAAGCTCTAGCAAATTAATAACCAAAATAAAGAACAGATATTTTCAGAGTGGATTAAAAATATGACCCAACTATATACTGTTTATTTAAAAACATCATAATAGTATAAGTAGTTTGAGAGTAAAAGGGTAGAAAAGTTATATCATGCAAACATTAATCAAAGGAGCTATCTTAATATCAGATAAAGTAGACTTTAGAGCAAAGAAAATTATTATTTGACACAGAGAGGGACATTATATAATTCAAAAAGGGTCAATCCATCAAGAAGACACAGCAATTCTAAACATGGATCTGTATCCGTCAAACAACAGAGTTGCAAAATATGTGAAGCAGAAACTGATAAAACCAAAAGGGGAAACAGATAAATCCACAATTATAGGTGGAGAGGAGACTCCAACCCCCACCAAAAAATCAATAGAACAACCAGATTAAAAACCAGCAAAAATATAGATCTCTAAAACATCACCAATCAACAAGATCCAATCAACATTTATAGAACAGCTCATCCAACAACAGTAGAATATACATTCTTCTTAAGTGCTCACAAAATGTATATGAAGATAGACAATTTCCTGGGCCATGAAATAATCTTCAACAAATTTAAATGAATTAAAATTATAAAAGTACATCTTCCACCACAATGAAATCAAACTAGAAATCAATTACAGAAGTAGCATAGAAAGAATCTCCAAACACTTGGAAACTAAACGGTACACTTCAAAATGGCCCATAGATTAAAGAGAAAATCTCTAGGGAAGTAAAAAAAAATCATTGAATCGAAAAATCAAAATTTGTGGGACACATTAAAGCAGTGCTAAGAGGAAAATATGCTGTACTAAATACATACATTAGAAAAGAGGAAAGTACCAAAATAATAAAATAAGCCTCCACCTTGAGACCCTAGTGTGGGGAGAAAACAAAATAAATCCAAAGCAAGCAACAGGAAGGAACAGATAAGAGCAGAAATCAACAAAATTGCTTACAGAAAAACAATAAAGAAAATCAATGAAACAAAGATCTGATTCTTTGAGATAGCAATAAAATTTACAAACCCCTAGCAATACTGACAAAGACACAAATTACTAATACCTGGAACTAAACAGAAGATATCACTACAGATCTTGCAGACATCAAAAGGATAATAAGAAAATACTACAAACAACTCCACAGACATGTATTTGACAACTAAGTGAAATGTTTCAATTCCCCCAAAAACACAGATTTTAATAATTCATTCAATAAAAAATAATCTTAAAAACTTTATAACTATTAAGAAATTGAAATCATTATTTGTGCACCACCTCAAAAATATGAAGTCCCAGAAACTTTCACTGATGAATTCTACCAAATACGAAAGAAGAATTAACACCAATTCTACACAGTCTCTCTGAGAAAGCAGAAGAGCAGGGAACACTCCCCAACTCATTGTACGAAGCTCGTACTACTACCTGATACCAAAACAAGACAAAGACAGAGCAAAAAAAGAAACCTACAGATCTATATCCCCAATAAATATAGATCTGAAATTAACATTATATTAGTAAACAGAATTCAGCAATGTATAAAAGTAATTATACAATGTGACCTAGTGGGGTTTAGTCCAAAGATGCCTTAATATTTGAAAACCAATCAATGTAATTCACCACATTAAAAAGCTGAAGGGGGAAATGTCACATGATCATATCAATTAATGCAGAAAAAGCATTTAACTAAATTCAATACCCACTCATGACAAAACTTTCAGGAAAATAGGGGTAGAGAAAAACTTCAACTTGATAAAAAGCATACACAAAAAAGTCTACATTTAACATTAAACTTAATGGTGAAAGACTGAACCAAGAACAAAGAAAGACTGTTCACTCTCCGCAATCTTATTCAGCACAGTCTTGGATGTTGTAGCTAATATAACAAGACAAGAAAAGACAAGAAAAGGCATTTCAATTGGATAGGAAGAAATAAACTGACTACCTCTATTTACGGATGACACAATTGTCTACATAGAAAATTATAGGAAGTCTACTAAAATCTTCCCAGATGTAAAACATGACTTCAGTAAGACTGTAGGACATAAGATCAACCAACAAAAATCAATTGTTTTGCATATACTATCAATGAACACATGGATACCAAAAGTTAAAATATAATACCATTGATTTTTTAAAATGAGATACTTCTGTATGCTAAAAACTACAAAATGTTCATGAAAGAAATCAAATAACATTTAAATAAATGGAGAGATATATATTCATGAATTAGTAAAGATGTCAATTCTCAAATTGAGATACAAGTGCAATGCAATTTCTATCAATTTACTGCAAGAATTCTGTAGATATAGACAAGATTATTCTAGAACATATATGAAATGGCAAAGAACTAGAATAGCTAAAACAATTCTGAAGAAGAACAAAATGCAAGAAATCAATTTGTCTGATTTCGAGACACATCGTACGTACTGTCTTGGTGGAGGGATGCACACACAGACTAATGGAACGAAATAAGGAACCCAGAAATAGACTGAAACCAATATGCCCACCTGATTTTTGCAAAGGTTCAAAAGTAAGTCAACAGACATAGGTAACCTTAGAGAAGAGGTAACTTTTTTAACAACTGATGATGTAATAAGTGGATATCCTTAGGGAAAAAAAATAAAACTTGACCTAAGTCTCACATCTTGTATAAAAAGTAACTCAAAATGGATCACAAACTGCAACGTAAAATGTAAAACTATAAAACTTCTATAAAACTATAAAACATATAAAATATAATAGAAAATTTGGGAGACATAAGGCTAGGTAAAGCTTTCTTAAACATGACACCAAAAGCTCTATCTATAAAAGAAAAAGTTGATAAACTGGACTTTATCGAATTTTAAAACGTTTGTTCTGTGAAAGTTCCTGTGGAGAGAGTGAAAACAGAAGCCACAGACTGAGAGAACATATTTGCAAACCACACGCTTGATAAATGACTAGTATCTAGGATATGTAAAGAACTCACAAAATTGAACAGTGAAATAATAACCCAATTAAAAAACAGGCAAAAGACAAAAATAGACATTTCACCAAAGAGGATATGCAAATGGCAAATAAACATACGAAAAGATGTTCAACATCATTAGCCATTAGGGAATACAAATGAAAACCACAACAAGCTATTATTACAGACCTATCAGAATGGTTAAAATAAAAAATAGTGATAACACTAAATTCTAGCAAGGATGTAGAGAAACTAGATCAACCTTACACTGCTGGTGGGAGTAGAAAACGGTACAGCCACTCTGGAAAACACTTTGGCAATTTCTTACAATACCAACATGTTAACTACCACAGCCATTGCTACCCAGCAAATTGCACTCCTGGGCTTTTATTCTAGAAAAAAATTAATATATTTATGTTCACATAAAAAACTGTATGTCTACAGGAGCTTTATTTGTAATAGGCAAAACCTGAAAACAATCCACATGCCCTTCCATGGGTGAATGGTTAAAGTCATGGCAGTACATCCATGCCATGGAATATTACCCAGCAATGCAAAGGATTGAACTGTTAATGCACAATGACCTGGAAGGATACCCAAATAATTATGCTGTCTGATGAAAACCAATCCTAAAAAGGTACATACTGTATATGGTTCCACACATATCACATTCTTGAAATGACAACACTATGGACATGGAGACCAGATTAGTGGCTGCCAGCAGTCAAGGAGCAGCAGAGGGACATGGACATGACTGTAAGAGGGCACTAGGAAGAAACCTGTAGTGTTGAAAACATTCTCTATCATGACTGTATGGATGTAAAATCCTGCTTTTGATATTGTGTTATAATTTTGCAAGATGTTACCATTGGCAGAAGCTCGGTAAAGGGTACGAAGAATCACTCTGTATTATTTCTTACAATTTCATGTGAATTGACAATTATCTCAAAATAAAAACGTTTTATTTAAAAATGTTGAGTGAGGGAGAGGAGGCATGTTTATGCATTTAAAAAGTGTGAACAGTTTGTGGGGAAAGTAAACAATGAATTGGCCAGAAAGTCCTGGTAGAATTTCCAGGTCTCTTTGAGATAGGTAACCATGAATTTATAACGGCAGCAATCTGCTCTGCAGTGCTTTTGTTACCTGTGTTCCGCTGTCTGGGTACAGGAATAGAGAAAGCAGGTGGTTGAGTCGTTCAGGATACAGGTGTACCAAACAGGTGTGACGACAAAAACAAGAAACCAAGGACAGTTTTTCTCAAATCCATCTCTGTCCTTTCCATCCTCCCTGCTGTTGCCTTGGTTCAGAATTGCGTTTTCATATCTCCTCACGCTCTTCCCTGGGCTGGCTACTCCCACATCAGCCTTGTAATTTAACCATCTTGCCCTTCAAATTTCTGTGCCCAGAAGAAACAACAGCTTCTGCAACTATGTCCTCATAGTCACGTATAGATAAGTCTGTTATATTTGTCAGGATTCCCCACAGAATGAGAACCAGTAGGATGTGTGTGTAGGTAGATAGAGAGATAGCAGTATCGAGAGACAGAGATTGATTGATTGATTGACTTTAAGGAATTGGCTCACATAGGTATGGAGGCTGACAAGTCCACACTCTGCAGGTCAGGAGGGAGCCTGGAGACCCAGGAAAGATGTTAGAGACCATGATGGACACCATATTGCAGTTTGAGTCTGAAAGCAGTCTGGAGGCAAAATTCCCTCTTTTCTGGGAACCTCAGGGTTTTTCTCTTAAGGCCTTCAACTGATTAGATGAAGCTAATCCTCAAAATCTATTGATTTAAATGTTAATCTCATCTAAAAATAATACTTCCACAGTGACATCTAGACTAGTGTTTGACCCGGTATCTGGGTGTCATAATCCTAGCCAAGTTGACACATAAAATTAACCTTCACATCCATTAATAGCTAGAGTGACCACACAACTTATCATTCTAACAGAAACTATTAGTAACTGCTAGAGCAGTGGGCATACATTTGGACTGTCTCTGGCAAACCAGGACATGAGACTACCATCATTATTATAGTCTCATCACAATGTGTTTTGATATCTCCATGGGAGATTCTATGCATCTCTGTGTCCCCAGATGCCCTAAGCATTTTTATGTTTTATAAATATTGACTACCCCTCCTGGCCCTTCTTGTTTTTTATTTATGTCTGTGGTCTATTCTCACCTTGAAGTCCATTCCAGGCAGCCCCATCCATCTGAGATCTTCCAGGCTCATCCAAAAGAGGATAGATTCATTTCCTGAGGCTCTGCTGACACATCTGAAATACCTCCAAAGGAACATTACTCAAAAACAAAGATAGAAGAAACTATTATCTTCAACTTAAATGTACACAGGACATGTCCCCAGGCTCCAGAGTAGCTGCCATTTGGGCTGATGGCTGCGGCATTGAGGCCTGAGAATCCCACTCAGCCCCGCAGACCCTTAATTTGGGGTCTGCATGTCCTACCTGGGCCTTGCCGCTAGGCCTGCTCACTTCCCAGCACTCCATAACCATGAGATCCAATTCCTTAAAATCAATCAATCAATCTCTCTCTCTCGATATTGCTCTCTATCACTCTACCTATGCACACATCCTACTGGTTCTCATTCTCTAGGGAATTCCAGGTGTTCCTCCTCCCTCAGCTCTCAGGTCTTAGCATGGGCCTCTCCACAGCTGAGACTCTCTGTCCCTCTGCCCTTCAGAGCCCTGTATAATCCTAAAATCACTGTGACACAACAAGTGTCCTGACTGCTAGTTCTATTCTGATCAAATTGCATCTTCCTAAAAGCAGGAGATCTGGATCATCCCCAAGTACGGGACTAAAAAGCCTGCCTAGAATATCAGTTCCTCTGAGACTTAGCCCTGGCTTTTGAATGTCACTCACTGTAAGTGCAGCTACCAAGCCCAGGGGCAGGTTACTGATGATGGCACTGCCATATTGCTGGTTCTAGACATTTGTGTCACTGTGCTGAGTCCAGTAGTCGGAGAGGCATCTAAGATGAGCCACCGCCCCCAGCTTCCTAGGGCTTGCTCTTTTGCAGACTGGGCACCTGTAGGGCCGTGACAGGGTCTGTTTGCATGTCTTATGTGGACCCACTGTGTGACCAGTTCCAGCACCAGTTCTTGGACTCCACCACACTGTGTTTTCTGTTCTCAGTAACTGAAAACCTGTCAATCCATTTACTCTAGATCTGTCCTCCCATTTTGTGCTGCTGAAGAGAGGATATTTTGTACAAAGATTTAAGAACAAAGATTTAGGGGGTAGACTGACCTGGGTTGCTATGTGGTCTTAAGCAGGTTGCATAAAATCTCCCAGCCACCATGATCTGATCTCACAGTATTATTGTGAGAATTAAATGATGGAACAGATGCAAAGAATTTAACATAATGCTTATTACTAAGTCAGCCCTCAATATCTATAACCTAAATGGCTTGAAATCTGCCCCATTTTTCTGCCACACATATCCTCCAGGTGGTAGTATGTTGGTTAATGTTTTACAACCAGGTCTCCGAATAAACCAAAGCTCTGATTTATAATGCTTGCTGATTCCATGGTGTAAATACTCCGATCACAGCCAATTTTGTGGCACTAATGTCACATTACTGAACACAGAGTTGAGAAAAGGCTCCCGCGAGCTGGTAAGAGCGGGTGCCAGCACACCACTGGCACTGGCGCTACCCTGGGCCGGTGGCTATGCCCTAGTTATTTCCTTTTACAAGGAATTTCTTTCTGGTCCATACTCAAAAAGCTGCCTCTCCATGATCTCTGTGTTAGAGGGCTGCCACCCTCCTTCCCCTGGGAGTAATGCTGGATAAAGTAAGTGGTAGTCTCATCTCTCCAAATAAGATATTACAGATGATTCTTATCTGCAGAGAAACATAACCACTTCCAATGTGGCCACAGGTCAGCTCGTGATTTCGAGTACAGACTGCCCTCCGGGAGCTTCCCAGAGTTCTCTACATCACGTCTGTTTCTCTCACACTTGCTATGAACACCAGCCTGTGACTTTTCCTTCTTGCGAGTAAGTGGCCCCCAAGCTTCCATTCTGTCTATTAAGACCAATACTTCCAAGAGTAATAACTAGGAAAGCTGATTAAAATAAAAGGAACATCTGCTCGCAGGTCAGCCAAGAGACGAGGGCCATGATCCCGTGGGGAACTGCATTAGGCTTTTCCCATTGGCAGACACCACTGAGGTGTGCAGCACAGAGCTGAGAGCCAGCCAGGAAATGGAGCAGACCCAGGGAAAGGTCATTAGCTAAGCAGAGCTTCCCATATATCACAGAAGAGGAGAAGCAAGAGTTGGAATTTGGGCCAATCAAGGCATCCAGATTTTGAGGAGCTAGAAACCCAGAGGGCGTAGTGAAAGGAGAACCTCACTGTGTGCCAGTTTTCCTGTGGAGACATGAGGTTATTTTTAAGTTGTGTAGGAAAAGAGACCAAGAAGGGGAGGAAAAAAGAAACAACACAAAATGTAAGGAGAGGTTTTGGCCATCTCACTACACTGGGGAGACAAAATGGAAGATGAGAACAAGCCATTAGGAGGGGTGTTGGGCAACATATCAGATGTTCAGCTGTGACCCCTGGAGGGCAACGTCTAGGAGTGGGATGAGTAGCTGTACCTGCTGAATTGCTGAAGGCACAGTGTGGACAAGCCTGAGTGGAGGCCAGACACGGGGAGGCCCCTCACTGTTCACGAGTTTCACCTCCAGTAGCTCTGTCGGGTTCTGAAAGTGAGTATTAAAGAAATTCCCCCCATACTTCTGAACAAAAGAAGAGAAAGGTGACCATTTTGAAATATGCTCAGCCAGAGCATCCTGTTGTCCTTAAAAAGTCCTGCAGTCAAGAGAAACCGTCTTACCAAAGCCTAATCTACTGGGGCTTTATTTAAAGCCTAACCAACCTGAAGGAGAAGAAACACCCAACTCTAACCCCCTCTGACGACCCTGTCACATCTGGGGCAGGAGTTGGGGGAACTGTGAAGTTCATAGCCAAGGGCAGAAGCTTACAAAAGGGTGTAAACCTAATCCTAGGCCTATGGAATGCTGCCCCTTCCTCACACCTTCCCACATTACTAAAGACCTGTTTACCAGAGCCACTTTTTCTGAATATTTCATGTCAGGTTTACAAAGTATACTAAAGGCCAGAAGCACAATTTGAAGAGACAGAGCAAACGTCAGAACCATACTCACATACGTCAGGGGTGTTGGACTTCTAGGACCAGGAATTTAAAACAACTATGATTAACATGCTAAAGGCTCTAATGGAAAACTAGACAACATGAAAGAACAGAGGGGTAATGCAAGCAGAGAGATGGACATTTTTAAGAAACACTCAAAAAGGAATGGTAGAAATCAAAAATATTGTAACAGAAATAAATACCTTTGTAGGTTCATTTGTAGACTGGACATGGCTGAGAAATGAATCTTTGAGCTTGAGGATGTATCAACAGAAACTTCCAAAACTGAAAAGCAAAGAGAAAAAATGGAACATAATATCTAAGAACTTTAGTACAACTACAAAAGGTATAATGAATCAATAATGGAAATATCATAAAAAGAAATAGAAAAGGAAACAAGAAATATTTGAAGCAACAACAACTGATCACAAATCCAGGAAATTCAGAGAACACCAAATAGAATAACATCCTCCTCCAGCCCCCCAAAATAACCCAAAAACTACACCTAGAAATTTCATATTCAAACTGTGGAAAATCAAAGATAAAGAAAAAAAATCCTAAAAGAAGTCAGAGGGAAAAACACCTTATCTATAGAGGAGCAAATATAAAAATTACATATGATTTCTCAGAAACTATGCAAGCAAGAGAGTGGAGCAAAATATTTAAAATGTTGAGAGATTCCACCAATCTAGAATTCTATATACTACAAAATTATCTTTTAAAAAGAAGGAAAAAGAAAAACTTTCTCAGACAAAAAAAAAAAAAATTGAGGAAATTTGGTGCCAGTAGACCTGCCTTGCAAGAAATGTTAAAAGAAGGTCTTCAGGGAGAAGAAAATGATACAGGTCAGAAACTCAGACCTACATAAACAAAGGAAGATCACTGGAGAAAGAATAAGCAAAGGTAAAATAAAAGCTTCTTTTTCTTAAATAATCTAACAGAAAACAATTCGTTCAAAATAATAATAGCAACAAATGTTTTAAATGATTCTAGCTTATATATAAATGAAATGAATGACAGCAATGATTCAAAGAACAAGAAGGAACAATCAAGAATATTTGTTATGATAAGGTACTTGCACTACCTGTGAAGTGATATGATGTTATTTGAAAGAGGAATTGAATTAGTTGTAAATGTGTATTGCAAACTCTGGGACAATCATTAAAAAAGAAAAAAGGAAACATAAATGATATGCTAAGAAAAGAGATAAATTGAAATCATATAAAATGTTCAATTAAAGCCACAAAAGACAGAAAAAGAGTGGAAGTTAAAAGTAAGAACAAAGACAATGAATAGGATAAAGTAACAAATATGGTAGATATTAATCCAACTATGTCAATAATAACTTGAAACATCAAAGATCTAAAAAACCCAATTAAAAGACAGAGATTGTCAGAGTGGGTCAAAAACTCACAAGAAACCCACTTTAAATATACAGACAAATATGGATTAGATGTAAAGGAATGGAGAAAGATATATTCTGCTAGAACTAATCAAAAGAAAAAGGAGAAGTGATTGTACATCAATTTCAACAGAGCAGACATCACAGAAAGAAAATGATGAGGGATCAAGAGTGGCATTGAGTAATGATAAAAGGATAGATTTATAAGAATATATAACAATCCTTAACATGTGTGCATCTAAAAACAGAGCATCAAAATATGTGAGGTAAAAAATGACAGAACTCCAAGAGAACATCTGAAGATAAATTGAAAAATATTTTAAATTAAATTAAAATAAAAATGTAACTTATACAATTTGCAGGATGTAGCAAAACCAGTGCTTTCAGAGAAATTTGTAGTATTGAATACATATATTATAAAGTAAAACAGATCTAAATAAATAATCTATGTTTCTACTTTAGGAAACTAGGAAAAGAAGAGCAAATAAAATACAACATAAGCAGAAGAAAGAAATAAAAATTAAAGCAGAAATCAATTAAGTTAAAAACAGGAAATCAATAGAGAAAATCAAAAAAACCAAAAGCTGGTTCTTTGAAAAGATGAATAAAATTGATAAGCTTCTAGTCAGACTAAGAAAAAAAAAAAGAGGAGACACAAATTACTAACATCAGAAACAAAAGAGGAGACATCACTACAGATTTCATGTACACTTAAAGAATAGTAAAAGAATATTACAAACAATTCTATGCCCTCAAATTTGAAAATCTAGGTGAAAATAGTACAAATTTTTAAAAGATACATATGCCAAAACTCATACAAGAAAAAGTAGACAATCTGAATAGGCCTATATCCACTAAAGCATTCAAATCAATATTTAGTAACCTTCCAAAATTGAAACGATCAAGCCCAGATGTGTCCACTTTGTCTACCATTTAAAGAAAAAATTATAACAATCCTCCACAATCTCTTCCAGAAGGAAAAAGCAGAAAAAAAATAATTCCCAATTTATTATATGAGGCCAGCATTACCCTAATACCAAAACCAAAGACATTACAAGAAAATAAAACTACAGACCAATATCTCTCATAAACATACATGTAAAAATCCTCAAAAAATTAGCAAATTAAATCCAATAATGTAAAAAAAATAATTATACTCCTTGACCAAGTGGCATTTATGAAAGGCTGGTTAAAGTTTCAAAAATCAATTAAGTAATCCACTGTATCAACAGGCTAAACAAACAAACAAAAAGCACATGAACATATCAATAGATGCAGGAAAAATATTTGACAAAATTCAACACTGACTCATGATTAAAATTCATGGCACACTAGAAATAGAGGGTAACTTTCTCAACTTGATAAAAAAAAATCTACAGAAACTTATAAAGCTAACATTATACTTGGTGGTGATAAACTAGAAGCTTTACTGCTAAGAACAGGAAAAAGGCAAGGATGTCCCCTCTCACTACTCCTTTTCAGCATTGTTAAAACTATGCAATAAGCAAGGTAGTATACTAAGACAAGAAAAGGAAATAAAAACTATACAGATTGGGAAGAAAAACTATACAGATTGGGAAGGAAGATATAAAACTATCTTTGTTCACAAATGACATATTTCTCTATGTAGAAAATCTGAAAGGATCACAAAAGAACTCCTAAAATTTATAAGCAATTATAGGAAGTTTTCAGATACAAGGTTAATAAACAAATTCAATCAATTTCCTATGTAACAACAATAAGCAAGCAGAATTTGACATTAAAAACACAATATCATCTACACTAGTGTCAAAAAATTTCTTAGGCATAAATCTAGCAAATTATGTACAAGATTTATATGAGGAAAACTACAGAACTCTGATGAAAGAAATCAAAGAACTAAATAGAGAGTTATTGCATGTTCATGGATAGAGAGACTCAATATTGTCAAGATATCAGTCCTTCTCAACTTGATCAATACGCTAAACACAATCCCAGTCAACATCCCCATAGTTATTTTGTGAATATTGAAAAACTGATTCTAAAGTCTATATGGAGAGGCAAAAGACCCAGAATAGCCAAAACAATAGTGAAGATGAGAAAAGTCAGAGAACTGATGTTATCAGACTTCAAGACTTACTATAAAGCTACAGTTTGGTATTAGCAAAAGAATAGACAAATAGATCAATGGAACAGAATAGAGAGCCCAGAAGTAGACCCACATAAATGTAGTCAACTAAACTTTGATATAGGAGCAAAGGCAATATAATGGACAAGATATAATCTTTTCAACAAATGGTGCTGGAACAACTGGACATCCATATGCAAAAAAAATAAAAAAGTGTCTAGACAGAGACCTTATACCCTCCAAACAATTAACTCAAAATGAATCATAGATCTTAGTGCAAGATGCAAAACTATAAAACTCCTACAAAATACTATAAGAGAAAATCTAGATGAACTTGCATATGATGATGACTTTCTAGATACAACAGCAGAGGAAAAATCTATGAAAGAAAAAAACTAATAAGTTGGCTTTATTAAAATTAAAAATTTCTGCTCTGCTAAAGACATTGTCAAGGGAATAAGAAGACAAGCCATATTGGGAGAAAATATTTGCAACAGACATAACTGATAAAGAATTGCTATTGAAAATATACAGAGAACCCTTTAACTCAACAATAAGAAACAATCAATTAAAAAATGGGCAAAACATGTGATCATATACTTCACCAAAGGAGATATATGGATAGAAAATAAGCATATGAAAAGATGCTCCACATCATATGCCATTAGGCAATTACAAATTAAAACAATAATGAGATATCACTACATACATTTTAGAATGACCAAAATCCAAAACATTTGACAGCACCACATGTGGAGCAATAGGAATTCCCATTCATTATGGTGGATGCAGCCACTTTGGAAGATAGTTTGGCAATTTCTGACAAACCTAAATACAGTCTTATCATATAATCCAGAAATTGCACTTTTTGATATTTACTCAAATGAAGTGAAAATATAACATCTACCAAAAAAATCTGCTCATGGATATTTATAGCAACTTTTTCCATAATTGCCAAAACTTAGCACCAAGATATTCTTCAGTAGGTGCATAAAACTGTGGCACATCCAGAGAATGGAATAGTATTCAATATTAAAAATAAATGGCCGGGCGCGGTGGCTCACGCCTGTAATCCTAGCACTCTGGGAGGCCGAGGCGGGCAGATTGTTTGAGCTCAGGAGGTCGAGACCA
>CM052446.1:5478759-5550063 GCA_028533085.1 Varecia variegata | reverse complement strand
GCCCGGAAACGAGCAGACAGCATTTCTCCATCCCAGAGAATAAGAGCGTAGGGAGCAAAGACAAGATTTATTATTAAACAACTTTAATCCAAATGCTGATTATTATTTGCAGTGTCTGAAGGCACAAAATATACCTAAAATGTATGGAATAGTCTAAACAGAGTTATAAATCCAAAGAGCAAAGCATGAAAAAAAGATACATTCTGAGCTGACACAGAAATCTGAGTTGGGAAGATTTTTTTTTTTTTTCCTAGAGAACTTGCTTGAATATCAATCATTTCCCCTCACACCAAGGGTAGAAAATTAAAAAAAAAAAATAACACAAACATGGTGAAGAATAATACCATGAAGGCTTGAGGATTTGTATAAGCAGAATACTTTCCTCTGGAAGATGCTGTCTCTCTCTCTCTCTCTCAGACACACACACACACACACACACACACTCACACTCACTCTCCATCTCTTTCTTTCTTCTCCCTGGCACCTGTTCTAAGCAAAGCCATCCAAGAGGACAACGTGCTATACCCCAGAAGACAGGTCATCTCAAGGGAAAACAAAGCAGACTTAGGTGTGAGATAAGGCAATGAAACCAGAGTTTGATTAAAAAAATAGAGAGAGATATATATGAAAGATCGACCATCCAGGGCAGGGTCCCCAAAGTGCTGATGGAAAACAAAGCCTGCTCTTTTTCGGGGTGAAGGCAGACCACCAGGCACACCTGGCTCCAAGCTCCACACGTTATGTATGGTAAGATGTCAATGGATTGCCTCGGTAGCACGAACATCAGGCCATTCTCAGCACCCAGAGATAAATAACATAATTATAAACACTCTCTTCCCCAGGATGCTTTTAGCTGACTGTATGATGTGGCCATTTCTTCCTGCTCAATCATGTCACTCAGGACTTTAGGAAAGAAATCAATCCTGGGCTAGTTATCACCCTCATAAATACCTCTCTCGAGTGACTCTACAAAGCTGTAGGAGAGGCGATCAATAGGGCTTTGTGTTCCTCCATGACCACACACCAGGCTCTCAGCTCCCTGATTGCTGCTGGGGGCGGAGGTGGGAGCCCCAGCGCCTCTGTGCCGGAGTGGGGGGTGTGCTCCGTCCTGACAGAATCACCTTTGCCTTTAGGAGAGCAACGCAAGCCATACGGCTCAGATTCCTCCAATTCCACTCCTGATGGCTCTTTCCTGGTTCTACAGTTTAGTTGCCCCAGAAAGGGCACTGGCTGAAGGTGGGGCTGTTAGGTTGTCCTAACCTTATGACACTGGGTCTCCCGGCAGGTTTAGCAGCACAGGGATGGGCCTGGGAATCGCAGAGGATATGGGAGCTCTCAGTGGAGAAGGTCCTCGCTGTGGAGCTGGATCGCTGCTTGAGAACTCCTGGTCTGGAGAATGTGGTAAAATGCAGAGAGAGGGTCTGCGGGGGGCTGTCTGGCAGAACTCCTGCAGGATTCTCCACCCAGAGACACAAGCAACTTCCCTGCCGGGGCGGGGGTGGGAGTTACCTGTCTCACATCACACAAAGTCATGTTTCTCTCCTAATGGCCAAGGCCTTTTCCTACCTGAACAAACCGTGTCCCCTTTCTCTCCCCATCAACTAATCCACTCAACTGGGACAACTCCCCACCTCCTTCCAACAAGATCCTTTCCCTTGAAACAGCAGAGTCTGTACTCCCTGCGTCTGTGACCACACTTCCCTCTCACTCGGGACCATGGGCCCAAATCCAAGGGAAGAGTCTTCCCCTAGCTGGCTTCTTGTCCCACTGCCACACCTGGACCACACGACCAGCCACACCTCACATCTCTCTGTCCCACGGACCTTCCACCAGGCCGAGCCCCCCTCTGCTCCACCTCCCTGAGGCAGCGATGGGGCCTGCCCTCCTCCCCCTTGTTCTATCACCGGTTGATTCTCCTAATGTAGGAAAGAAAGTAAAAAACAAGGCCAACAGGATGACACTAGAACACATCGGCCCTTGGAGACTGTTACCTCAATGTGGGCAGCTTCTCTCAGGCCCATGGGGCAGGTGCACACTACAGTGCACTGTGACACACAGTGAGGTCACCATCTCGTCCCGGATTGCCCCGGACTGTCCAGGCCACCTCTGCAGTCTCAGGCTGCCAGGAACAGCTGACCACCCTACAGCACAGCGACCCAACCGGCCAGCCCACGCCGGCGCCAGACTCAGTCTTTACCTAGAACGGGGGCCAGGAGCAAAGGACGGGGTCAGGAAGCCGTGGGACAAGGCAGCAGACGGCATGTGGGGCGCATCTTTCTTCTCCCCCAGCGGGAAGGGGGCTCCTTATCTGCTCACCCTTCCTGCCCTCAGAAAGGCCCGGGAACGGGGGCTCCTTTGGCACTTCAGAATGATCACAAGTAATTTGCCTTTTTATTCATATAGAACAAAATTTACAAAGTCATTCATACAGTTTTTGTGGTTTTTTTTTTTTTTTTTTTTACTGACTTCGAAAATTGGGAATATTCAAAATACACTTTTACCCCACTCCATTCTGTCAGTATTTACACATATGTACAAGAAAAATGAAAGAGTCTCTGTGTGTGTGTGTGCATGTGTGTGGTCTGTGTTGTCATTTTCTTGTATTAAAAAGCTCTGCTGGTCGGGTGGGTGGGTGGGTGGGCGGGCGGGAGGGCAGGCGCGCGGTCAGATGGAGGTGCCGTGGGACGTGTCCAGAGCTTCTGGAAGGACGCCTCCAGGCACGGGCTGGAAGGACATGGGGATGGGGGTCTTTACCGGGCTCTGCCGGAACAGCCCCCCGTTGGGCGACCTGTGTTTGCACTGCATGGAGGGCATGGTGGCCGAGCTGCTCAGCGGCAGCGGCAGGTTGCTGCTGGGCCCTGACGAGAGTGTCCGGCTCGTGGCATGGCTGCTCTGCTCCGGCAGGAAGGTGCTGACCGACAGCTGGGTGTTCTGGTACTCCCGCGTCGGCTCCAGGGCCTGGCTGGGGGCCAGGCCCCCCATCTCCAGGGCCGAGAGCTCGATGGATGCGGGCGAAATCTGCTTGTGAGCAATGTCTTCATCCATCAGGCTGTTCATGCGCCGGTGGACCTGCTCCAGATTCACCTCTTTGTCCTGGAGGGAGAGCAGAGAGGTCAGGTGAACCCCGAACGGTGGGCCCTGGCTGGCTTGCCACAAACTCCGGCTGTCTGAAAGCCCCAGGCCTGTTCAGCCTGTGGGACTGTGGGTGAGCACCCTGCACCCCCCCATGCTCACACCTCCCCTCAACGGCCCGGCCTGCCCGCATTGTCTGGGGAAGCCACAGGCTAGGACCTAACCCCCTGAGCAAAGGCCCTGCCAGCAGGCCTGGCTGCATCCTGCCTCCGCACACCCAGAGGTGACCTTGGGACAAGATGCTTTGAAGAGCTGGCAGAAACAGAAAGGGGAAAAAAAGAGTCCCACGGGAATACCAGGCCTGGTCCTTGAGCCCCTGGCATGCCCCAGGCATTAGCCCTTTGAGTCACAAGTCTGAAAGACTCGGGGTGATCATTCCCGCCTTACACAAAAGGAGGCTTAGGTTCGGGAAGGTCCGGTGATCTCCTGAGACTCACAAGCCCCAGAGTGTTAGGGGCAGCCCAGAAGCCTGGAGCAGGACAGAGTCCTGCCTCACCTGTGCCCACCTCTGCAGACATGCAGAAAAGGGGACATGTCCCTGTCTGGAAGGCTAGTGGGACATGGGTTTCAGGGTGGGGAGGAGGGACGGGGAAGGTGAAGGAAGGGACTTCCCCAGGGTCAGATGACTCCCGTTCCATTGGGGTTTGAGGCACCTAAGTGGGTGATCTTCATGTCCCACCCTACCTCACCATCATGGATGGCATCACAGGAAGTTGTTTGCTTTGTTCATTTATTTATTTGCTTACGAAAGAACATAAAACAGAATATTCCTTCCAAATACTTTATGATTTGCCTATAATGTCAGAATAAGTCAAGAAGGACAATGTCATCCCCTTCCATGGTTTCCCCCCAGTGAGGTGGGACACAGGGCCAGGTGCCCAGCAGAGGAGCCGTGTGAGCTCCCGGTGAGGCGAAGCTGCAGTCCTGCAGTGGGCAGCGTGGATGCCGCCGTGCCTGGCATGGGGGTGACCGCGGCCATCCCTCCCTCAGGTCAGACTCCAAGACAGATACAGCATCAAAGCTCAGCCCTAAGACGCAGCCCCATAGACGGTCTGATGTGGACATCACATATTGGAGAAAGGAACCTACCCTCTGTCAGCCTTGTAAGGGAATGAAAAATACCAGGAAATTTAGAAGCCCTGAATATGATTTCATAAGGAAAAGAAGGAACCATGTGAGTTGAAGGGCCGTTCCAGTGACAGCTTTGAGCTCCCATGGGGCTGGCGGGAGAGGATTTCCCCTAGGAGGTCACCTGAGTGATGGGCATGAGTCCCCCAGATGAAGGCACCAGCCACAGGGCTCACCTCCGTGAAGGCTGAACCCAGAGTTTCTCAGGCAAACAGGTGAGGTGCTCTGCAATTCACGCCTTGCCACTGTGCCCCCTGGCGTGGAGAAGGCAGGACCACTGCTCTCCACACCTGTGTGAGTTCATGGCTGGCACACAGAGCTTGGTTTCGGGAGGAACACCTCCTGTTGTTTCCAGAAACTTCCCCAGGATAAGAAAACGGACAACACCCATACCGACAATGGAGAACAACAGGGGGCAGGGGGACATCTGGGCAGGGGGACATCTGAGCACAGGTGAGCCGGCTGGATTGAGGGAGGAGCAGACGCTGGGATGTGGCTCTGTGTCACAGGTGGGGAGGACAGCAGGAACCACTGGCACAGCCTCAGAGGCAGAGCCGAGATCCCAGTGACCTGAAGCCCCACACACGCAGGGCTCAGCCCACTGGTGCCGGGAGCCCCTCTCTGAGCTGAGGGCACCTCTGGGCGACAAGCGTCAGGGGTGAAATCGAGGGCCATGCCTGGAGAATACCACGCCTCTACTTTGCTCGGCTAAATATCGTTCACACAGTGCTTTCACTGACTCCTTCAAAAGTCTGTAAAATATGTAACAAACCAGATTCAAGTTCTTTTCCTAATTACCTTACACCATGGTTAAGCCGGCTCTGGGTAACTTTGCCCCTTTTTGTGTGTTTTATCTGTTTTGTTTTCCTTTTTGCATGTGAAACTATTTTTACTAGTATTTTATAACTATTATATTGGGCATTAGTGGCTTGGACTTCTTTAGGAAGAAGTCCGTGGTTTATTTGCTTTTAGGGAATGGCTATTCCTGTGGGGTAACAGTTTGGCAGGTGACCTGCCTACCTAGCCAAGAAACAGAATCATGACCCAAACAGGGACAGTAGAATTAAATCTGAATCCTGAACAAAGAGAAAAAGAGACAGAAAATGGCTGGTGCTTCATCTGTTCCAGCAGCAGTGCCCCACCAAGCTTTCTTGTCCACGGCCATGGTCGTGGTGCCTGGGTCCTAGGCTCCTGGACGAGCCCCGACACCTGTCTGTCACCAAGCCTGAGTCCCCAGCCCCCTCAGTGCTGCTATGGGCCCTGATACAGCCCCTTCGTCTGCATCAACCAGAGTCACAACCATTCCGGTAAATATTTGTATCTACAGGACATTTTCATTTCAAAATATACGAAAGGCCAAAGACTGGTACCAGAGATGCTGGAAGCGGGAAAAGTTCAGAGAGAATTTCAGATACTTTTAAGGTTTAATAATATAACCTTCCCTTCTCTTTGCAGCCAGCAAAGGTTGGAGAAGGCTGGACAAGCCAGGCGTCCTCACCGGCAGACTGTCATTTCCAGGGAAGGAACACTTATGACCAGGTGTTCCTGGGGCTCATTGGAAGAACTAGTTAGTTGCATAATCTTGCCTTTTCCTCACTTCTACCTTCCCTATAAGAGTTTAAGCACCTGTTTAGGGATGGAAAGAAATAAAGATTAAGAGGGGACTAATTTGAAGTGGGGAACAAGTGTCTTGGTTGCAGCTACACTCACTCTGGATTCTGGCGCATGGAAGAGAGGGCCTGGGCTTTTGTTAAGAGCCAACTGAGTGCTGGGCCAGGACAGGTGTTCAGCAGCTGCTCCTCTTTTTGCCAGCATTTGGAGAGAGGGGAAGGTTAACATCCTGCCCAAGAAGGCCACAGGGAGGCAGGAAGTTGAAAGTGGGGGGCAGAGAAAGGATCCCTCTCTACCTAATGCCAGGGAAACAAGCGTATGGAAAGGTTCGGGGAAGACAGAGCAGTGACAGTCCTCTGAAGGAAACAGTGAGCAAGGGTGGTCCCTGTGCTGGATGCCTTCGCCACTGGGGTGCAGGGGGCAGGAGGCTGAGGGTGGTGGGCTGCACGTGGACGGGCACAGGCACCAGGCTGAACACAGTGCAGCTGGACGGAGTGGCTCAGGCGGTACCAAAGCATGTGGAATGGGACTGTGTGTGGAGACGGCCAGTTACCTTCGAGTCGGTATTTCTAAAGGGAGAGCTTGGATGAGTGAATAGTTTCTTTAACCCATATATTGGTTTTCTTTGCTTCCAGTAAAGAACAGATGAAGCAGCTCCAAGGACTGCAAAGCCGTGCACTGCGAAGCAGGTCCTGATTGCAGTGACTCATTAGTCTTTAGGACGCACAGAAAATGTCCACGCCAAAAGAGCAAGTGTCCAGGGAGAGTTTCCCACCCCAAATGACTGCCAAGAAGTCTATCCTCCCCATACCAGTGGGGCCTCATTCTATTCCAATTCCATTACTCCTGGTAGCTGCAGCACCAACACAAACCTGGGGAGAGGGTGCCATCACGAGCCTCCTCTATTAGCTGTTTGACTGGACAAGAAAATGAGTAGAACTACAGCAAATACCCCCCTATCTGTCCTGGAAAAACAACGCAGCCTGATGCTAAGTTTCACAAGGTGTGCTCTTGGCTTCCTGCTCCTGCTGCTGCCTATGGGGCCAGAGGTGACATGCAGGGGACTGGAGAAGGCCGCCTTGTTTGGAAGCCCGGGAAGCATGGTCTTCTTGTACGAGCTGGGGCCACAGGTTTAGCACACATAAAGTGATGTCTAGCTGCGCCTCTGCGAGTCCAGCTGGGGAAAGAGGAGGCAGGAGTAATCAGCCTACTCAAGGAAAGAGGCAGGAATGATTTGAGTAATTATCTATCTTTTAGACAAAATGGTGTATTCTATTATGTTATGCAAATTCAAATAATGGACCTTCTTTTAATGTGAACTACATCAGTTTACAGCCTCATTATCCCCAGGTTCAGTGTTCAGCCAGGTAATGACAGCTGTGGAAAGAGACTTGGAAACTTATTGCTGCCTTCATTAATTTACCATAGGTAACTGACCTAGTCAAACATCCCTGAATATGACATAAAATTCACTGACTGTGCTTACCCAGGAATCCGGCCGCATCCCAGCTCTGTGTTTCTCACCCCGTATTCAACACGACGACAGATACACCAGCAGAGGTTACTGGGGAACCTCTCCCAGGCATTGTCTTGCAGAGAGATAAAGTTCTGTAATTAAGCCTCTGTTCACCAACGTGGAAATAATACAGTGTATTGGAAAACGGTAATTAACTAAACTATCATCTCTGTAACAGCCTGTGACACGTGGGACTCATTAGAACTCACTTTGTTTGGAGTCCAACGGCTCCTACTTTAAGTTGGGCAGGAACAAAACTAGAGATGAGAGACTTCCCACCTGACCGGGACGGCTGTTGGCAGCATTCTCCTGTTACCACTGAGATCAACCAGGTGGTAAATGAGACCCAACGGCTGGGAGAGATGCCACCAACATGATCTTCTTAAGTGATGCTCCAAATACTTGCCCGACCCCAACGGGCTGGGCTGGGAGTCTGAGCGCAATGGCCAGGTGAGAGTGAAGGAGCCGGACGCTAAGTCAGTGCAGTGATCTTGGGAGAGGGTGGACAGTTTCCCAAAGCAGCAGGACAAAGAGTTCTGCTCAGCTCAGTCACAGACTGTGTAGGAGGGGGCAACGAGGGGGCCCAGCACCACCTCACCTCATAGGTGGGAGCAGCAGATATACAGAGTGAGTTGAGGCTAGGACTAAGGTGACTTGCTCAAGGTCACACGATGCCACACCAAGTGGAGCATCAGGACAAGAGCTCACATCTCCCAGGCTCCAAAACCTGGGCTCTTTCCCACTACACCAATCCATGCTCCCCACAATACAGGGGACTCGTGCCATTCAAATTCCATTACTCCCAGTAGCTTCTCACCTTGGAAGGCTGGTGAAGATCAGTGGGTTTCCTCCTTGGGAGGATATCAGAAGCACAAGTGGAGATTTTAGAAATGATATAGCCCTGATCTCCCTAATTTGACCCTTTGGGGAATGGGGCCCAAGTGTATGCACTTCTAAAAGGCTCCAGAATTAATCACCTCTGATGTGCAGCCAGAATTGAAAGCCATTGATCCAGCTGCAATGATTACACAACAGTTTAACATTAATAACGTTTTCTTTATTGGAGCCCAGACTGGTTCATTCATTCAATAAACACTTTTGAGCTCCTGCTACCAGGTGAACTAATGTTCTTGGTAAAGCATCCATCTTGGTCCCTGGCACACAGAAGGTGCTCAATACTTCAATTATATTCATCACCCCTTAACAGGAGCTTCCACTGTTCCGAAGAGTGGGCAAATTGATGGGCATGCAGGGGTAAGGAGGCTCAGGCAGCCTGGATGCAGAGACAGGCAGGTAAACAATGACCGCCACATGGAATCACACCCGGTCAGGGAGGCAGCCGGCGGCCACAGCCAGGGGAGGCTTTGCCAGTGAGCTGTGTTTGAGATGGACAGTGGCCTGTGATAAATGTTCAGTGCCTTCTTGCTGGAAGGCCCTGGGCCGAGGGGTGAGACATGCACGCTCCCTACCCTCACCCTCATGCCAAGCCGTCTGATCTCAGCAGCTCAGCTGTCAGGCCAGGCCCACTTTCTGGCACAAGAGAGAGACTGCAGTTCAGAGCATGTAAATGTCTAGCCAGGAGCCAGGAGGCTGGCCCAGGGAAGAACACTGTGTCACACCCTTCATTCCCCAAATCCTCTGGAAAATGCTGTGTAGGAACGCGTGCTCATGCACATACCTAGTGGAAAGTCAGGTGCCCTGGCCCTTTGACGAGCCTGCGTCTGGGAGGCAGCAGGTGAGCAGAGGCAGACACGTCATTCCCACCCCAGCTCTGCCCTTGCCACTCTGAGTCCCCTTTCTCCATGGCTAAGGACAGCTTCTTTGAATGCTGTTGAAGAGGGACAAGAAGATAACATGCAATCTGCCCGGCTCAGGGAAGGAGCCCTAAGGTGCGCTTTGCCTCCCCGTATTCCTCAGGGCCTTGGGCGGGAGCGGCCCCCAGGCTACCACTAACCCAGCAATCCCTGGGCCAGATACCTCCTTCAGTCACTTTACACACCTTCCCTCATTGAATCCACAGTGCCACACTGTGGGGTTGGTGTAAATGAAGGGGGTAAAAGTGCAGAAGAGAAAAATATTTACATGCAGTTGAAGGTGTCAATGGAGTAGAGGCAAGGAAAGGTGTGGAGTGGAGGGGGCCCCAGGTCCAGTATTCCATGGAGAGCTGTGCTTGGGGCCATGCCTACAGATGCTGGCCCACGGCCCAGAGCGGAGAGGCCTCCTGGCCACGCTGGCCTCTATCAGCTCCTGTCTGTGACGGACCCAGGGCCAGGGGAGGGCGGGCAAGGCAGGAAGCAAGAAGAATTCCAAGCTCCCGGCCCAGTGATGGATGACTCATCCCTCACTCCTCATGCCGTCTCCCATTTGTGCTGTTCTCATCTTTATTTCATGAATATTTTATTCTCAGAGCAATGGCTCCACATCCCCCATAAATCTAGCGGGTGGCTCTTCACTGCAGGCGCGGAGCTTGCTGTACTCACCTGCATTGGGTAACTACATAATCGACTGATTCCTCAGAAAAAATATGAGTTCAAATCCACATGAATATTAAGGGGTTGAATGCACATTACTACTCTTCCTCAAGTAAGTGTCTAAACGCTGAAGACATCCCAGTGCCAGCCATTAAACACAACTTGGCTCCACCCTAAGACAGGTTTTCTCGGCTCTTAAGAAATACGGCCAGTGCCCCAAAATGCAGCATTCTAAGATTAGCCAGACACTCTCGCCTAATTGCAAATGCTGCTCTATAAAACACAGGCAACCAGTAGCACCAAGCAGTTTTGGATTAAACGCCATCGTCATGTTTTGAAGGTTTTAAAACGTGCTTCTGAAATACTGATGTTTCGCCTCCTTTCCTGGTTCCTATTCCCTACGTGATTAGGTCCAAACTCCTTGGCCTGGCATTTAAGCCCTTTGGAGTAGCCGCCTCTGCTAGCATCTCCTTCTACACTCCAGCCAGGAGGCGTGATGACTTTGTTTACCCCCAATGCTGCTCACCCCACCCAAAATGCAACTTCTGATCCATCTCATCTCCAGCTCCAGGATTTGTACCAATCCTTCAACATTTGATCCCAACAGCCCTAAGTCCCAAGAAGTCCTCACTAAGCAGCACCCCACCCCCTCTGACCCCACCACGCCCTGACTGGGCGGAGACCTCCAGACACCAAGCTCTCTGCCCCCAAGGAGGTGAGTTCTCTGAGAGCAGGCTGGGCCCCCGCAGGCATGCTTATTAAAGGAAGAAGGGGAAGGAGGGAGGGAGAAATGTCATTTGAAAACCAGAAACCCACACAGACAGGAAGAAGATGGAATATCTCCCTGTGACCCTGCTTAGCAACACCAGAAGAGGCTGGAGGACAGGCGGCACCGTGCTTTCCAACCTGCCCCTCCAGGCATTCCCATTCCCATCTGGAAGCAGGCCGGCAGCCGGGGCAGGAACCCCACATTGTGAAAGTAGGACCAACGCGTTCATCCTCTCAAACCCGAGATCTTAGACTTATTCAGAAGCCGGGAGAAAGGACGGGATGTTTTACTCGCCGAGAAGGAGCTGCTCCTCCCAGCTGGGTTATCTCCTGGTCTCCCTGTCTGTCTTTCTCTCTTTCGCCTCTGCCTTCCTGTCCATGTCTCTCCAACAATCTCTCTCTCTTTCTCTTCCTCCCCGCCACACACACCCCATGACAATTAACTCTGGGTGGTCCAGGCTGAAACTCTCACTAAGGGTTCCGAGGGACATGACTACAAGGCAGACAAGGACTTCTAACCCAAAGGACAACCTCTCCCTGCACGAGGCTCACAGAGGATGTGCCAGAGGCTGAGGCTGAGCCTATGTGCCAGGCTCCCATCCTGCCCACACCTGCCCAGGATAGCACCTTTGTGACAGTGCGAAACTCATCTACCTGGAGACCCTCCCCTGCTTCCCTGACCCGAGGGGCATTTGCATAGAGGAGGTCGGGCCAAAGACTTAGGGAAAAAAACAAACCTCCAAATAAACAACGTGGGCAGCAGGTGCAACATGGGTCACCTAGTGGGCCTGTTTCTCCGGTCCTCCCTGTCCTCCCTGGTCCTATAGGATGGCTCTGGGACCACCAGACCCTGGCTGCCTGCTGTTGTCTCTGTGCATATAGCCCTGGGTGGTGACAAGCAGGGGAGCGTGCCCTGGCCACGGCATGGAGGGGCTGCCATGACTGAGTGGGCTGGAGAGGGGAGATGTGTGTGGCTCTTCCTTAACTACTCGTCAGAATAATTCACTGTCCCTCCTGGTGACTTCTTCACACAAAATTTTCCAGTAGCCAAAGAAGTTTAGGGCAGAATCATCAACTGTTCCTTTCAGTAGAGTTCCCTCAAATTTCTTCCTTCCTTCTCTCCTGAGCTCCAGGGGTGCCAGGAGAGCCACTGAGGCTGTGGTAGATCCCAGCCTCACATTCCCATACACGGAGGAACACAGAAGGCAGGAGAGGAAGACGGACGTCCCAGGAACATTTCAGATGCGCTGAGTCAAGCACTGCCCTCCTTCCAGGGAAAAGAAAGTGTAACTGCAGAGAGCTCACTGCCTGGAGAGTCAGACAGGAGCGAGGGGACACCACCACTGTCCTCACCCCCAACCCACCAGGAACCACCACAGCCTGAAGAATGGGGTGTGGCCCGGCCAGAGATGGTGGCCGTGTGGCCCCATCCTTACTGCCATCTCCTCTACTGATCCCCTACTGCTGAAACCGTTTCATGAACTGCCATGTGTTACCTGAGCCTCCAGCAAAGACAAAAACAAAACAGAAGTCATTTTGGATTTGATGCTGTTTGCTGTACTGCTTCCTGTTGGAGACTGACATCTGTTTGCACCAATAGGATCTACAAGTAGAGGTGCAATTCTAGATGTCACTGAGGTATATATGGCAGGAAGTGACACTCCACACGTGGTGTGGCTGGGCTGGTGCCTATGTGCAGCTTTCTGCTGGCAGTGAATCACTCCCAAATGACACTCCTTGCCACCCTCCCTTGGGGAAAAGAGATCTTGGTGAAGGCTTTAAGAAAAACAATATGAGCTTAAAGAAGAACAAAATCCCAATGAGAAGGAAGCGTCGAGGGGCAGATCAGCTTGTAGTTGGTGCACACAAAGGGGAGGACGGTACCCAGAGCCTGGAGTCTGGACAGAGTGACAGTGTCCCCTGAGCTAGGTGAGCCCAGGAGGGACAAGGGCAAGGCTGGACCCTGCAAGGAAGAGGGAGAGAGGGAGGAAGGGATGGGGATCCCCCTACACGTGGGCGAGCAGGGCCCGTGGCCCTTGGTGAGAAGTCAAAGAGAATCGGAAGGAAGAGGGAACGGGGCTCCTCTCTTACCCTACAGGTGGTCCCTCCAGGCCAGGGTGGAAGCACATGGGCGGGGCAGGGTGGGGAAGGGCTCTCTGGCGCTGCCCACGCTGTGTCTGCTCTACAGATAAATACAGGACTTTAGTGGCCATGGCTGGCACCCCAGCACTTTGTTCAAGCATGAAAACATCCCCTACATTTTTTTCTCTTGCTTTAAACACAAAATAAAATCATAACACAATACCCCAATATAAAAACTGCTGTCTCCAGACAAGATAACTCAAGTCAACGCTAACTGGGAAAACACCGCCCTCCAAATGGCCCAGTGTGACTCTCCTGCCTCTAGGCTGCAGAAAGGAGAGGCAGGACCCAGGGTACAGACCTCTTTGGGGGTCTCCTGGTGGCACCGGTTGCTGTTCCACCACAACTCGAGGGCAGCCACCAGGCAGGCCAGGAGGAGGCCAATGGCCAGGATGCAGAAGACCCCGGCGAAGCTGTGCAGCTTGAGGGATTTGCCATCGGCCTGGGCGCTGGCGTGGCTGGTGAGGTCACAGCGGCCCGTGTGCGGCCACCACTTCTGCTTGAGCACATCCAGGTCCCCTGTGTCCTGCAGCTCCAGGATCCTGCAAGACACAATCCAGGTGAGCTACAGCCACTGGCCTCAACAACTCAGCCACAGGGCCCTGGCCCTGTCCTGCCCTGCTGGCCCCACCACGGACAACATGGAACCGTCCCAGCAGCTTTCTGCCTCGGCCCTTCCCCTCCCACTGCAAGCAGAGTGCTCGCCCCAGAACATCAGGTTTTGCCACCCCGCTCCTCAACAGCCCCCTGTCCCCTCTCATACCCCACAGCAAAGCACATAAGGCCCATCACAGGGATTCTGCGGCAAGAGCTCAGGATGAAACCAGGCAATGATAAAACCAGAAATGATGGAGGCAAACACTGAGACTGTGGATTTAGGATGTTCATCATGACAAACACGCTTTCTTTCAAACTTCAGTAACTAACTATATTCTAAGTCTCTCCCACTAGGATTAACCAAATCATTCATTCATTCATTGGATTTGAGGAGCTTCCGCACTGTGCCAAGTGCGATGTTCAATACTGCAGAGCTTATGGTCTAGACACAAGAACACCGACCCTAAAAACTATTAGAGGAATCAGTGTGCAGACAGAAGTGGTGATAAATACAGCAGAAAGAAAGCAGAGGTTCTAGGAGATGGCACCGTGGGGAGGGGACTAGGGCAGACCTCACTGAGGAGGCGACAGGTAAGGAGAAACGTGAAGGTTGACTCATCGTAAAACAGCTCACACTGGTCTAGCATGTTCTATGCATTAGGCAATAGCCTACATCCTTAGAAAATAGTGTCAAATCCTCATGTCCACACTTTGAGATGCTTATTTCTATTTTCCCATTTTTGCAGAGCTAGAAATCACAGCAAAGAGAGGTGAAATATCTTGCCAAACCACTCTGAGGGTGGCGGGGTCAGCATTCAACTAGGGGAGGAAGAACCTTCCTGAGACTGAAACTCTGCGAGATTCTCATCCGGGGCAGAGCTCAGAAGGCTAAAGAAGCCAAAATGTGGCTGCAGAGTGTCCGTGAGGAGGAGCACAGTGTGAGGGGAAGACAGCGAGGCAGGCGGAGCCCAGAACATGGGCTCCAGAGGGCAAGGGGGGAGTCTGGGTTTTATATTGCATGCAGTGGTGGGGCAACCCCTGCTGCTCATATATTCCCCGTGGTGGTTTTCTTCTATTGGGGTATCTTGGGGATTCCCTTCGTAACCCAGGAGTCTCAACAGGGAGCCAGTGGGAGCTGGTAGCACCCAGACTCCAGACCTTTTCCATGTGGGGAGTGGAGCTCTTAAATCCTGGTCCGTGGTGATATATTCAGCTAATGACATCTGTAGCGACCTCTTTAACCCTCTGAGCATGCACAGGTAGAGGCAGTTCTTCGTAGCCAGGAGAAGTGCACTGACAACTGCATGGTTGATCAGTGCCCACCCTGCACCTGCCATGCAGACCAGTTGTGACCACGGGCCTGAGGCTGGGCTAATTCTCATGCATGAGCTTGTGTCTGGTGGAGACAAAGGGTCACAGCCCCGAGGGGGTCCCCTGACCTGTCAGCATTGTGGACCCAGCATGGCATGGCTTCTTGCTAGCTGAGAATGGCCTGGTGTAGTGCAAAGATCTGGCTTTGGGAGCACCAGACCTCAGCTGTGTCTCCCTGGACCGGGGACTCACCCCTGCTAAACCTCGGTGCTTTTCTCCCCTTAAGGACAGGGGCCGCGTGTTACTCTCCGTGTTTTCCCCTGAGCAAGCACAGTGGCTGGCACCACTGAGGCTGTCGATAGATGTTTGTTGTGTCAATACATGCATGAATGTATTACTCGAATGATGAAAAGTTAACAAAAATGGCTGTGGTGAGATATTGATATGATGTCCACTAAGTGCTCAGGGCACTGATCGTCATGGAAGAGGTAGATCGTGGCTGCACGTGCAGAGACTTGGTTGTCGAGATCAATGCATGATTGACAGTGCATTTGTGTGGTTTTGAGTCGTGTTTAGAATGCTCCTGAGCACCAGAACTCTCTCACACGCCACATTGCATGGTCAGGTGGGCAGCTGCAGTGCTGCACCACCCGTGGCTCAGAGCATGTCGGGGAAGCTGCATGCCTGTGTGTCCACTTACTCAGCCTTTGCTTTGCTGGTGGGGTGAGTAGGCTGGGCCTTCCGGCACCAGGGCCTCTGAGAAGGCCAGCAGTTGAATGACTAGCAGACTACAGAGAAACAGCAGAGCTTCATGTTTATGGAAATCAGCCTAAATCCAGGCTGAGAACCTCTCAATTTTAGCGCTCTCATCACTAAAATGTGATGTTATAATAAATGCACCTACCTCACAAGATTATTGGGACAAAATGAAAAGAGGGAACACATGCAGACCATTAGCTCAACATCAGGCAGGTAATAGGAGCTCCATAAAAGTGGGTCAGCAGCTGTACAGTCTGATGGCCATATAGACCAGCAGCCCCATCAGGCCAGTGTGGACATGAGCGACTGTGTACTGAGAACACAGTAGGGACTGATCATTTTACACTGTTTGAATCCTCTTAACAGCCTGAAAAGTGGTCCTCATTAAGTCTATTTTATGTCTTGAAGACCCAAGGCTCAGAGTCTAGATGAGTTGCCCACAGTTGCAATTAGAAGGTGGCAACACGGATCGTCAGAGCTGGATTGTTCTGACCCAAGTGGACATGCACTTTCCAGAACAGCAGGCTGTCCTCGAGGGTCAGGTGCTGGCCTAGGGGACAGTGAGGCTCCAGGCACACCATGACTGTAGGGTCGGATCCCCACCCCTCTGCTCCTTAGGCAGCTCCTGTGCAACATCAGGCGGGCTGCTTAATTTCACTCACTTTCTCTCCTTCCTGCTCCCCACAATCGATGCATTTATTATGCCCAGTCTTACTCCAGAAATAATAGGAAAACAGCATAAAACAAAAACAAACAAACAAAAAAGGAAATTTAAATATGGAAGTGACAGAGGAAAGATAAACAAGTCACGAGTACAAAATGACTTTGAGAATGAGGCTACACTAATGTACACGCTAATTCCATACTCCTGCTTATGAGTAAGCCGGAGCGATAATAGCCACTTCCTGAAGCCAGTTGTTCTATTTGTCAGACAGATATAATTGCAGGTGCTTATCTTGGTTCAATAGTTGTGGAGGCTGCTACACAGTAGGTGCTCAATAAGTGGCTATTAAGTTGCTAAACATTTATTGAATGCCCACTCTGCATGCCGTGGTCTGCAAGCCTGTTACAGCACATAACCCCTGCCACACACACACACACACACACACACACACACACACACACGTTCTCTGCCAAAGCAAAGGAGCGTATCTATATTCAAGGAAATAGTTTAGTTCCCAGGATGAAGGGAAAGATAGTCGCAGCAGTTCCAGATAAGGCTGGGAGCTATTTATCGCAGGCCCCATTTCCTACAAAGGGCAGGGAGCACTGCTTCCCAACCTCCCTATCACTCCTCTGAGGCATGCCCACAGTTCTGCACACATCACACACAGGGCCTCTTAAAGAACCACTGGCAGCAGTCAGTGGACAACCTGAGGTCTGAGGGTTCCCGCAGAAGCAGACATCGCCTGCCAGGAGGAGGGATGATCCCAGCCCAGGAGGAGGGATGATCCCAGCCCAGGAGGAGGGATGATCCCTGCCCAGGAGGAGGGATGATCCCAGCCCAGGAGGAGCTGCACCATGGAGGAAGATGAGGACACTGCATGAGGCCAGCACAGCCCACTGGGGACATTTTCTTATAGTCACAGAGCACATGGCCTTCTGATGAAAGCAAATAGTGATAAACCACTTCTCTTCAAATGATGTGGAAACAGGACTAGCCACTTTTGATCATGGTGATCGCTGGGGTGGGTAGAGCAGCCCACAGGGTCTCTGTTGGGAGAAATTCTGCATGGAGACCTCATGGTCGGCAAGCGGACAGGCAGTGGGCAGGCCTGGTCCAGAGCAGCCTGTTCTCTGGGATCCCGCCCCCGATGCTGCCCTGGCCCATTGCCCTCTGGAGCCACGCAAATGACACGTCATTCCTTCAGTGCCCAGCAAGCCTTACGATACTGGAGGTGGACAGCTCACCCCTCCCCACTTACCTCTGCCTTCTCCAGGTTGAGTATTTTCAGGTCCTCTCCTTTGACCTGGTGTGAGCCCCCTCTGTCCTGACTCCAGTTAGCAACCCAGCAGAGACCCACGCTCCCTGGCCAGCGTCTGCTCTGTCCTCTCTCCAGGGTGTCAACATGCACTCCGGCAGACTTACAGGGCACATCTGAGCAGGGTGGGCACACGGGGACTCTAACCTTCCCTCTCTGGGGCCCCTGTGCTTCCGTGAGTGCTGTCTTGGGGCACATTAGCCGTCTTGGTGTTGCTGTTGTCTTGGCCCCAGTGGCTTCCTTACCATCTGTTCTAGGGAGATGCGCACGGGTTGATGGTCTGTGGAGTTGCCCTGAGCCTCCCGTCTTGGAAAACCAACTGGTGTAAACCTCGAGAACGCCAATGTGTTATAAATCCTGGAGAGAAGCTATTGTTTCTTCATACCTTTAATCTGAGCAATTGATAAATCACCACTCCTCCTTCCCTCTTGTCATCTCTCCCTGCTCCAGGGAGCAGAGGGAGGAACAGAATGTATACTTGATTAAATCCAAGAGAAAACCCAAAAGCCTCATTTACCTTAATTAGTCCTACTCTTTTTTTCAGTTTTGCAAACAAACCACTGAATGGACTGGCCGTAGCCTTCCTCCTAGGGCTTCCCCTGCTGGGGCCAAGGCTGAGGTGCTCACGAGCAGAAGGACACAACATGGACATCTGGGGGGTAGGAGAAGGCAGGTGGAAGGGCTTGGAGATCCAGCAGGAACATAGGCACAGTGCCCGGGCTCAGGACACTTGATTCTACTCCCAGCTCTGCCAGCAGCTGGCTGAGCGACCCCGGGTGTCAGTTACTCTCTCTGAACTACAGAGTATTGGAGGAATGGTTTCTAAGCACTCTCACCCCATAAATAGATGCTCCTTAGTGTGGAATTCGTGTGTAAATCAGGCAGTTAGGGTTGCCTCTAAGCCTGACACTACGCAGGCCACTTCCCTTGGGTGCTCCTGCCTCATTTTGCATTTAGGTGAACCAAGGCAGAGCTGGTCCCTGGGGCTCCCTCACTGGGCTCTGCAGTTCCACTCCCTCCACCCAGCAGGACGCCACCTAACAGATGTGTGCAAGAAGAGGGCCCAAGGCTCAGATGTCCTTAGGGACAGGACCCTGCTGAGGCTGGCTACTGGGAAAAGGCCTCTGAGCTGCCCACGCCCTTCACTTCCACCCTCTCTGGCTAACGACAGGCCCCTTCCCCGCCCCAGCAGACCACCACCCTCCTGGGACCAGGAAGCTCCTGCCCTGAAATCAGCAGCCCCTACCTGCCATGAGCACATGAATATGGAGACATTCTGCTTCTCTGACCTTATTTTTTATTTTTTTTTTTTTTTGGTTTAAGTCTCCACATTGGCTATTGCCACTTTGCAGATGTATTTATCTCTAGAAGTCATTAGTAGGTCCTTATCAGATTCTATTCATTATTCATTTTTCTGGCTAACTGCTACTCATCCTTTGGGCCTCAGGTGTCACCTCTTCTGGGAAGTCCTCCTAGGTGTCCTGCACCCTGGCAATGTCCTCACCATCCCATGTATGCCCTGGGCTGGCATTGCCTGCTCACATCACGGTCCCCACAGAGACCATGTGCCCTCATGGGAAGGGACCACATACTTCCTCTTTATATGTCAGCACCTAGCACAGGGCTTAGATGGGGGTGGGGGGAGTATGCAGTGGTACACAGTTGGTGCTTAGGAAAATGGGATGAATAAATGAGCTTGGTTGGCTCCTCTCTCCTAAGAGAAAGTTATCCTTCTACCCCAAGTGCTGGAGTCCCCGGGCTGCCCACGCCTACCTCTGGGAGAAGAGGTCCCTGTAGGGGCTGCCATGCTGCAGGGCGATGCCGTAGCCCTTGCTGCTGACGCTGTTGCTGATGACAGTCACTGAGCAGTCGTCGTCCGTTAAGGCTGCATACTCCACCACAGCCACATCCCACAGAAAGGCGTAGTTCCCCTTCTTTGCCTGAAAGACCAAAACCACCACGAAGTCAGGCAGGCCTGGCCTGCTGTGTTAGTGCTGAGCAGCCGGGCTGCTCGATGGTGGGATCCGAGGGCCCCATCCTCGGGCTCCTCCTGCCCATCACACAGCACAGCCAGCTCTCCTGCCATCTGCTGGCCTGCAGATGCCACCGCTGGCTGATGTCCTCACTGTGGTTAGATATAAAAGACGGGCAGGCTCCAGCCACAGCACTGCTTGTGGAGACGGGAAGGGCAGGTGAGCTGGAGCTGGACTGTGAGACCAGATTCCTGGTCACAGTGGCGTGTCCCAGATTGGGGGGGTTCCTCGGTGGAGGGTGCAGAAACTCCGACCCCAGGGGATTGAGATGCTCAGATCAGAACACAGAGGAGCATAATAGTGTGACAGTGAGGAAGATGCTCCCAGAAGAGCACTGTCCCCAGAGGGAGGGAAGAATAGGACGGTGATAATTCTCATTCATTTAATATCTATACTTAGGACTTGACTGAAGCCTGCTTAGGGTGAACGTGGGAAGTGGCCCTAAGATCAGTGCCCCCAAGTCGTGGTGACTTAATATCAAGCACAAGCACATGTCTAGAGCTCCTGTGCTTTGGGAAGAACCCACTAAGGACAGGGCCCCGACTACTGCGAGCCATGCCAGGCTTCCGCCACTTGCCTTTCACTGCCCACACTAAGGGTGTGCATGTGCCTGCACACACACACACAAAGCAGCAGGTTTCCAGTGTCAGCATCTCTGTATCAGTGCAGTGGTTGCAGATTATTCCATTAGGAGTTTGCCTGAGGCCACAGGTGAAGTCCTATTCCATCACACCCATCCACAGCAGCGTTCAATTCTATCTTGAGCCACAATTCTAACTTTGCCTGGAGTTTGGGTACTCAGAGGGAATGCAAGCTGCTTTACTTTCTGGGAGGAGATGCAAACTAGACATTGTCACTTGACCGTCTTAAAATAGAGCATAATATTTTTAATGTAGCAGAGTGCCTGGTTTTAATTCTATAGTGAGGACACAGACACCTCTTTGCCTTCCCCGTCCCTCCTACCATGGCACAGGTGAGATGCTGGAGGACCTCAGTAGGGGTTGGTGATGGGGCTGATGTATCACCAATAGGCCAAGCCAGCAAGCTATGGCCTTCTTGGCATTGTCAAGGGCATTGTCCCCGGCTCCTGCCTCGGTTTGGTTGACTCCTCATGTCCACTGAGACTTTCCAAAGAGTGTCACATCTCCCATGAAGCTAGTCAGGATTTTATTTCTCTCAAGACCCTCAGTGCCCATGAGATGGCTCATTTTCTTGTCAGGGCTCCACCAGAAGGATTTGTGGGCAGAGTGTGACCTCCCTCAGTGGATGAGGCTGCTCCTAGCCATTCACACAATTTTGCCCAGTGACCTTGTGAGGAATGACACACGCCCGTGCCAACCACTGACTTGCAGCTCAGGGAGCAATCCCAGTATTGCACCAAAGCCTCGCTCCTCGACCAGTCCAATTCAGCAGTCCCAAAGGACTTCGACCCAGGCTGCAAAATTACACACATCTCTCTCCCCCGGTGTAGGAAGATAACAGTCTTTGAAATTTTTTCCTGCTGGCAAACAAGTTTTCTAACAAAAAGATATAAATTTTCAACCTCTCAATAGCCAAGTTTCTCAGCAAAATGTTGACTTACGACCTAATATTTGGCTTCAGTCAGATTTTGGAGCATTTCACATCCATGCTCGCAATTCAACATGACAATCAGACATTGTTATTTGTACGATTTCAAAAGGGCATGTCATGTTGAAGGAAGAATTAAGATCAGGTTCATTTCTACCTTTCAAGTGATGTTCCACGAAGGAAAACAACATAAGCTGGCTCAGACCGAGTAGAAACTGACCCTTTGAGGAAAGCCTGGCGCGGCCACTCAAATGGGGCACAGTCTGGGCTCAGAGACAGGTGAGCACAGCTGCGTGAAGGAAGCTGCATTTATAGTCCTGCAAGACTAAGCTGAGGAGGAGGAAACATCCAGAAGGGATGCTGGCGAAGACTCAGCCTCCAATCCCTGCTAATCAGGAAGATGATCAAGAAGACAGGACAATGTAGGGGTTCCCTTGACCTGCTGGGATGACCCCAGACACTCAATCTCCCCATTGGAAAAACAGGTACTAAATGTAACATTATATTTCTTTTTCTTTTTTTAAGATACAGAGTCTTGCTATGTTGCCCAGGCTGTACTCAAACTCCTGGGTTCAAGTGATCCTCCCGCCTCAGCCTCCTGAGTCGCTGGGACTACAAGGGCGTGCTATCACGCCAGGCTACCGTTACATGTCTTGCGTCTGCTTGAGGAAGCACCTGGCTGGATCCCGGGCCTCCCTGTGGGCAACAGGGCAGGAGGACCTGGGGAGGGTGGTGAGCCACACTTTGTGGTGGGGGCCAGATCAGAAGCTCCCACTGCCGCGGGACAGGCCAGATCCCAGCTCTGTCCTTACTCTCCATTCTCAACGTGTCTTCTTTACTTCCTTGGCATGCCAGCCCTTCCTCGGCCTCTCTCACACGGAGCAGAGTGCAGCACCCAAACCTCCCCTGCGGTGCCCACGCCCATCAGTTTCCAGGAGAACTTCCCGTACCTTGCAGACACCTCCCCAGTCCTTCTGGTGTGTCGCAGAGCCTGTACCAGACATGAGGCTTCTGAGGTCTGACCCTGCTGCCAGGAACATTTCGGCTGCCAGCGGTAAGAAGTCAAAACAGCCCCACCTGTCATGGCTCTGTCACCTTCATAGAGACCCTCTGCTTGCCCTTTTTGAAGAATAAGCTCGATCCCTCTCCCATTTAAATAAATAAATAAGAAAAAAACAGCGAAAAAACCTCTAAGATTTGTTTCTTCCTTGTAGGGTCAGAACTAGGTTTCCATGTAGCCCCTAACAATTATGAATTCAGCTCTTTACTGGGTGCTACTTATCCACAGGCCTGGCTCCCCCATAAGTGGGGGACATGGAATACACCAAGCATCTGTGCCCTGGAGATCCAAGCGTGTCCTCCCTTCCCCGTCCCTCCCATCACAAGCTCACCCTCCTCTTCCTTGGTGATCAGCATTTCCCCCCCCCCCCTTCTGCTCCTGGTCTCTTATGTAGCGTCCAGTTTCACCAGGACAGCACGCCTATCCCTCTCTCTCCATCCTCCACCCCTTCAACTCCATTTCTGAGACCTCTCACAATGGGAGACGTTTGCCATTTCCTATTTCTATTGACTATTTTCTGTTAAGGATTGTTTCCAGGCTCTTAGGAAGACAGAGCACAGCCAGGAATCCAACCTCCTCTCAACCCTGTGCCACGGGCTGGTACTCGTGGAGGGAGAAGGGTGAGCCCAGCCAACCTCCTGCAGGCGTCACGACAGATCTCTGGATTTGCTACGTTTGCAGTTATGCCTGTTCATACCAGCCCCTTCTTCCTCGTGTGTCCCAGGGCTGCCCTGTTCCTACCCCCCAGGCGGCAGTCGGGGATCAGGAAGGAGAGGTCTGAGAGCCGGCATGTAGGTGGTGAGCTGCTTACAAATAGATCATTGGCATTTTATTTCATAATGTCTGAGAGATACAGGGAGGCCACACATTTAGATTCCGATACTTAAACAAGACAAAAGCAAACACTGTACTTCGTCTTTCAGTGGGTTGAATCACCTTTAGCTGGCTGGCCCATTTATAATATTAAATGCATTCTGAATTTCCAGTCACTGCCTCACCATGGATCAATGCGTTGGAATGTGGCTGTTGGAAAGGTAGGCTGGAGATAAGCTGTGCAGACAGCCGAGCCTCCCTTGAGCCCTCCGCTCTGTGCAGAGCCTGAGTGGGCACAGAAACACCACTGTCCAGCCCCTTTGACCCTGGAGAGCCCTTTGGGACCAGTTCTGGTTCTCTAGCCTAAGTTTCCTCCATGAGCAATAACGTATTTGCAGATCATGCAAGGAAGTAGAAGTGTGAAAGTTAGTATGGTCTAGAAATATAATCTGGCTACTTACATGGTGCTATTTATTTTTAATTGATAATATCCAGTGGTGAAGAAATTGTGGCAAAATGGGCACTATCCTCCCTGGCTATGGGCATCACAAAATGATACAACCCTTCAGAAAGTAATGCCATAATACAGAACCCCGATGGTTAAACCTGCTCGTGTTTTTTCTCTGGAAAATTGAGAGTTTAACCTAAAAAGTAACCTAAATGTACCCAAAACATATGAAAAATATTCTAAATCTAGAGTTGACTTTTAAGTAAACATGCCAAGTAGAGAAATAATTTCATAAATTATGGTTCATGAATGTGATAGCATTTTGTGTAAAAGATAGTAATTATAAAGACTTTGCAGAAACACTATATATATATTTGATCACTATATATATATATACACACACACACACACACACACACACATACACACACTTAATGAAAGTAGCAGAAAATAATGGGATGGACACACTATTATTGATGGAAGCAGTACTACTGCTGTTCTGTGTACATGTGAAATGTAATGTTCCAAAAGATGGGCAGTATCATTCCCTAATGGAGTGGCATAAGTGATGATCCTTAGGACAAGTTGATTAAAATGTTTTCTTTAATCCTGTTTTACAGTCTATACTATCACACCCTATGTGGCTACCAAATCCTCTCTGCATCCCCCTGGGTGCTCCTGGCTGCACCGGAGCTGTGCCCTGGCCCATCGACAGGTCACAAAGCCCTGGCAGAGCTCTCAAACCTCTCCAGGACACTGGCCCGCGATAGCACCCAAGCACTTGGGAAACGCTCCCTGACATCCTAGGCCTACTTCTAAACATTTTGCTTCATTTCATTTTCCTCTGTCCCTAAAAGAAAAAAAAAAAGGCTTTGGTCCAGACATATAAACAATAGATGTAAGGACTTTTGGGAAAGGAGGAAGAACATCTACCTGTGGCATTGAAAAAAGTCAAGGGCATGTGGACATCCATCTGCAGTATGCCAAGACAACAGTGGCCAGAGGGACCAACCCTGGCCTGTCTCCCAGCAAGCATTAGGAAGCAAAATCCAAGCCCATCCCTGACATCCGCTCCCTCCCCAGTCCACCTGAGCCCTGGAGCATTCTAAAAGGAAAGGAATTGAGATGGTGAGGAGGTCTGGGGTCAGCACTTAAAGCATCCTTCCTAACATTTGGGGGAACATGATCAGCTTATATGGCTAGAGGAAGGTTGGTTTCCCCACACAAATCCACGAGTAAGCTGGGATAGTGGATGACTTGCTCACTTTCCATCATCCTACACTGGCAATAAAATGAGACTGCATTGCCTCTCATTGCTCCACTGACTCCATGCCTTTCAGAACTCACTTGGAGCACAAACTTTCAGAGACATCAGCCTCTGAGGCAAGAACCTCATTACACTCTTCTACTCCATCCTAACTGCTTTGCAAAGGGACAAGCAACCACATTGCTCCCCCAAACGAGAATGCTGGTGCTGCAAACATCAGTCACAAATGCTACTGGGAAAAAAGTGCTGAAGGAAGCCAGGCATCCACAGTGCAGGTGCAGGGGAGGTGTGAGGCTCCTGCTGGGTGCCAGGACCTTTAGAAACCCGATGCCTTTTTCATCCATGGAATAATTCTCAAGGACAGAAGATTCATCCCCTTTTACACATAAAGAAACTGAGGCTCAGAAAAATAAAGTGACTTGTTCCAAACAAGGTCAGATAACGAACAGTGGAGTCATAACAACCTGAGTTCTATCTGGCTCCAGAGAAGTCTATGCCATCCCCTCTGCCCTGCTGGGAGCCAAGAAGGAAAGACTGGGGGAAACGCACCTACTGTCTTCACTTGTGGAACGCTTCCCCGGGGACATTGCTGGTGACAGATCACACACGAACGGCAATGCCTGTCTTTCCCCAGCCTTACAAACAAGAGTGGTTCATGGACACAGGGTCTGCACCTTTTCTGGATGTTAGGGACTCCTTGGAAACCTGATGTGCATCCTCATGTGCTTTTCCTGTCTGTGTGGCACACTCACTGCCTCCCCTTGCCACCACTCTTCATCCCGGCAAAGCAGAGCTCAGCCTTTTCAAGCATCCCGAGTCTCAGCTCCTAGTTATGTTCATACAATGGCAACACGTTGTCATACACAGCCTGAACCCTGGCTACACTGATACCTGTATTACATATGCACTGTGCCAAATTGCAAGATGCAACAGTAAAAGCCCAGACCATCTGCAGATAAAAGGACAATTTTGCAGTTTGCCGGTGGGAGTGTGGGCTGGCATGATATTTCTGGAATGGCAATTTGGTAGGGAAAATTGAATGCTTTTAAAATGTGCATATGCAGCAATTCCACCCCTTGAGAGTTATCCTAAGGAATTACTCAATTTTTGAAAAAAATGTTTGCATAAAGATTTTTCAGGGCAACACTGTTTAAACTAGCCAGAAAATGGAAACAACCTAAATTCTGAATAATTGAGAATCAGCTAGGTAAATGACAGTATTAGATGTTGGAATATTACATTACTGTTAATATGGTGTTTTAAAAGCGCATTGATTGCTAAGAAAAAGTCCCATGGTAAAAAAGAGGCAGCCCTGGGCTGTGAGCCAGCCTGGGTTCTGGGGTCTGACTGCATGGGTTTGAATCCAGCTCCACTGCCTGCCGGCTGCAGGAGTGCAGGCACACTGTTTAACATCTCCGGGCCTCGGTTCCACTGGGTGTCAACTGGTCCATACCTCACAGAGTTCTGATGAGGATTAAACCCCTCAATGTACGTGACATGCTTTGGATCTTGCTTGGCATATGGTAAGTCTAAACATGACAAGCAGTATTATACTATTCAGTGAAAAAGAACCTGTTAGAATGGAGTATTGACACTGTGATATCTTATTAAAATTATTATAGGAAAGTTTTATGTTCATGAAGAATCAAAAGCAAGTACCAAACACAAATAAGGATCATTTTGGGGCAGTACCATCATGGGTGACCTTTGTTGGTGTTTTAGAATCTCTGTGTTGCCCGTGTTTCCATCAGCAAACACCTGCGACTGCAGTGCCCAAGACAGTGATTGCAGAGATTCCATCTCACTCTGAGCACAGCGCACTGCAGACAGCAGAGTGACGGAGGCAGGCGAGCCCACCGTCTCATCCCAGCTCTTTCGGGAACCTAGAGTCTCATGGGCTGAGAATCCCTTCCTAGGAGGATGATTATGGGTGGGAAATTCCAGAATGCCAAGCACTCTACCTGGCACAGAGTGAGGGCTCAATGCAATCTCCATTTCCTTCTCCTTCCCCAGTGTCCAGCTGGACCCAAGAGACCAATCTGTCAGCTGATCCTGAAGCACTTTCCAACCCCCCACTGCCCTCCCACCTGTCACTCTCCCCCTTGAAGTCAACAGCACACTCTGTGTGAGTGTGCAGAGTCAGTGTGTGAGTGTGTGTGCATGCATGAGAGTATCAGTTTATGTGCAGGAGAATTGTGTGTGTACATGTGTGTAAGTGTGGGAGAATGTGTGCATATATGTGTGTAAGTGTGGACATGTGGGAACGGGTGTGCGTATGGGTCTGTGAGTGTGTATGCATGTGAGAACGCATGTCAGTGTGTATTTATGTGTGTGTGCATGTGTGTAAGTGTACAGGGATGTGTTGGTGTATATGCATGTGGGGTGGTGTGTATGCAGGTGTGAATGTGTGAGTGTGTGTGAATGCATGTGAGTGAGAATTATGTGAGTGCATGTGTGTGTGAGGGAATGTGTGTGAGTGTGTGAGTGTGTAAGTATGTATGCATCTGAGAATTGTGTGAACGTCTATGCATGTGAAAATGTAAGTGTCTGTAGCTTTGTGTGTTTATGTGTGAGTGTATGTATGTGTATGTGTGAGCTTGTGAGCCACACAGCCCCCCAGGAGACAGCGGAGAGATGGACTCAGGTACCAAGCACCTGGGGAACCATGAAGGTTTCAGAAAATGTGACCTACAGCTGAAGATGAGGAGCTCACCTTTCCCTGGGCTCTCAGAACAATGGAATGTGGTGTCCCAAAATGACAATGAAAATGGAAGGCAGGCCATCAGCGAGACACTCAGAGGCTGTTCACAAAGACCAACTAGGAGGCTGCCAGGAAACCTGCTGTGCAAGGAGTGAAGGATAATGACCCTTTATCCGGATCAGTCCCCAGCCCAGCAAAGGAGGCAACCCAGCACATGCTCCGTGGGAGGGAGAGAGATTGCAGCCTGACTCTCCACAATTACTGAAAAAGTTGCTCTCCCGAAGTGGCCATGGGGTGCGAAGTCAATTTGGCTCCTGGCTTCAGGCCACAGAGAACAGGGTGGAGCTGGACAACGAGAGGACGCAGCCAAAGGGGCAGCAAGGCCATCTGGGAAAGGGATGTCCTGTGGGTATGTCCGGCCACATAGAGCACGGGCTCGAGGGCAGCCCTGCAGCCTTGTCATGGGGGTCCCAGTGAGGCCACCCACCTCCTGGACAGGAGGACTGAGATGACAGAGACAGCCCACAGCTACAGCAGTGGAAAGTAGCTCCTGCTGGCCACTCTGGTGTTCCTGTGCCCTGGAGTAACATAATCAGCAGTGAGGAGCACAGCAGGGACTAGAGAGAATGATGGTAATTTTGCATCTCAAAAGGCCACCAATGCCTTTTCTTTTATATTATCTGCTCTTTGATTTCTTAACTTCCTTTATAGAATTTTCATGCCACTTTATAGAGAGCATGGCATAGTGTGTTGGTGAGAACAAGGGTTTGGAGACAGGCAGACCAGGCCTTCCCCTTGTCCTTGGCCAGCCACCTGAGCCCCGTGAGCTGAGTGTCCTCACCGGGAAGACAGAAATAGCATGCCCACCTCACATGCTCATCACAAGGAGAGACAGTGTGGGAAGTGCCTGGTGCATCGAAGAAACTCAAACAATAATACATTATCCTCATGGTCATAATAATCATCACCAATATCATCTTATAGCTTAAAGTTTGGATCCTGATTAAAATGCAATTGCCTTGGAATAAATAACTCTTGAAATTGTCTTCAGTCATCAGCCTGGTAAATTAAAAAGACTGTTAGACTGTCATAGCCTTGGCCCAATTACTGACTCACTGTCAATTTATAAAAATGGAAGAGGAGCCAGATGGTCCATAAGGTCTTCTCCAGGTGTGACACTCTCAAAGTCTACGCTATTGACTAGTGGTTCTCAAAGTGTGTTCCCTGGATCAGCAGCAGAAGCTTCCTAGAGAACTTACTAGAGAGGTAAATCCTCAGGTCCCACCTGGATCCACTGAATAAGAGGCTCTGGAAATAGGACCAAACAGTCTATGTTTTACTAACTCTCCAGGTGACCCTGACTCATGCTAAAGTTGACATGTAACAATACAGACCTCTGGGCCAATTAATTTCTGATCTTCTCTTGAAAGCAGGTTTAGAAAGGGAAAAAGGACTGAAGCTCTGGGGTCTTGGATTGGGGCACTAAATGGAAGAAGGGAAGCCATGCAGTTTAAAGATCAAGGCTACTGAAAACAAAATTTAAGGGAAAATCACACTGAACATCTTCTTCCCCAAAAGTACTCTACTTGGTACTTCCCCACCTGTTCTCTTCTTAGAAAGTTCAGGAGAAACTTCCATGGTACAAATTGTGTCCATTTTCTACCCAAGGAGATTGAGGCTTAGAAAGAGCTGTGCCCAAGGCCACAGAATTAGCTATTGGCAGAGCTTGAATTTCTCCCCAGGTCTCCATGACTTCAAATGGCCTTCCTCCCTGCCGCATCAAAAGTTCAATGTCAACACCCCCAAAGAGCCGCATAGCCGCATGGAGCCTCCTTAGCAACTGGCTCTGTTCTCATGCTGTTTTTTCCTCTTCTGCTTCCAGATTCTGGCTGAGCTTTTGCTAATGACATCTGCCTCCAGCACCTGACCCTATGGAGGCATTATGCCTTTTGGGGCCTCTGGCACTCTGGGGAGAAACAGTCTTTTTAGTGAACCAAGAAGTATCCTAGTGGGAGACAGATTCTCACATCTCCAAGGGAAAAGAAGCTGGTTTGGTACAAAGAAAAAAGAAAAGTCCTAACTTGGAGGAATCAATGGCTCCTTTCTCAAAATCTGAAATTGTACACCATCAGCAAAACTAGAGGCCATAAACAAACCTTCTCAGCAGGGCAAAGGGACACATTGATTTTCAATGAGTTGTCAAAATTTTAAATTGTCCAAAGACTATGATAAACAATAATCTAACCTGAGTTCTTCCCTGGGAAAAATTAAGAATGATTTAAAAAAAAAGAGTAATTTGGTTTGCCTAGATACAAAATAGATTACAAAGGGAAAAGAACACAGAATGAAAAATACCATCTCAGGAGAATGAAAAAACCTAAGAACACATGAATTCAGAGAGCACAGAGGACAGACATATCTGTGGTCAAACATCCCATAAAACACAGAGCTAGCTAGGGCTGTGCGGACACTCTCTGTGTGCCAGGCACAAACACATGCACATGCACACACATGCACACACATGCACATGCACACACACATGCACACAAACACACACACGTGCAAACACACACACACACACACCTACAGGGAAGAATGTAGGCTCCTTGACCGTGCATGTCCTGTTCACCCCCCTAGCAAGATGCTGGCATAGAGTTGATGATGGATAAATATGTGTAAAGTGATTGAATAAAAAGCTGGAGGGATGAAAACTATGATCTGGGAAGTCAGGCTGGGCTGGCCACGTGCTATTTGCCCCTCTGGGTCTCCCCTCCTCCTTCCTCCATCCTAAAGTCTCCTCCAGAGCCTCATGTTCATGGACAGCATCAACGGGTACCCTTGGCCTCTAAGAGTCACTTTCTAAAATTCAAGAAAAAAATCAAGTGCTCCTAAAACAACCATGGTAACAGTAAGTGCCGTTTACTCAAGCAGACGTTCTCAAAGTCGAGAAAGACGAGGATCCCCTGGAGGGCAGGCTGGCACACAGATCACTAACCTCCCATCACCCAGCTTCGGACTCACGAGGTCTGGAGTAGAGCCCAAGAATTCGCATTTCTAACAAGCTCCCGGACGCTGCTGCTGCGGGTGCAACAAGGCCCACCCTTTGATAAGTGCCGTGTTAAAATACGCTCTGCGAGGCACAGCGCTAATCCCTTCCCACCACTTCTAATCTTTACAGCAACCCTGGTCAGACCCAGTGTTATTATTACTATCTTTCAGGAGTCAGTTGATTTGCCCGAGATCTCACGGTTGGCAAAAGATGAATGCAAGAGTCAAACCTGTTCTCACTGACGCAAACCCCATGTTCTATTCACCACACCACGAGGTTGCCTGAACTGAGCGTTTGACTTTGCGGAGACCAGTTCAAGTGAGACTCAGGAACCTGCACCCTGAGGCGAGGGTGGCCTTGCCATCTGAAGCAACCGTCTTTTAATGTCCCTTTGGCCATAAACAGTTGCTGGGAACTGGTGACTCGGACTATGCTGGCAGGCGGGAGAAGCAGCAAAATTTCATGTGAGTATAATTAATGTGAAAGAATATCCCTTACTGTGTTGGGAGACCATCCCTGGGGGTTTACGTGGGACAGCCTCATTCTCTAACTCCATTTGTGGCTAAGTATTCCTTTATGGCCTCTGCTAAAATGTCAGAGCTCACACCAGAGCCTTGGAGCACTTGGAAGAGCTATAAAAGAGGTCACACTTTGACCCAAAAGATCCAAATGGACTCCCATCCCTCACGGCCGAACAAGCTCTGGGCTCCATCTGTCAGGGTTTACAGCTTTAGAAAGTCAAAAGCATCGTAAAATTTACCACTAGAGGGGCCTGCCAGGGGTGGTCGGTCAAACCCCTGCACGGCCCTGCTGGGTGGCCCAGGGATGACAGCATCGCTGTCCTCGCTGGAGAGTCCTCTTATCACGTCCCCATGTAACTGACTGAGGCCCGGCATCTGGGCTGCAGGCACTGGGCCCAAGTCCCCTCCCATGTGAAGACTCTTCAAATGTTGGGGGCTCCAGATTCTGCTGCCAAGGATGTTCTTTATTAAGCCCAGCATGTCTGTGTCCTCTTTCTGATCCTCTCCTCATGTTCCTAGTACTCCTTCTGGTTTGAGTGAATCCGCCTCTTACCACCTTTCTCTCTCTTCCTCTCTCTCTGACGCACGCACACACACACACACACACACACATACACACACACACGCACGCACCAGTTTTAAAACGTAGGTCCCAGAGCAAATCTTAATATCCGTAAGTTGGAGAGTAGAGAGAACTATCAACTCTGCCAGAGATCCCATCCCAGTGGAAACTACAACTTCCACTAAAATACGTTTTATCTTGTTGATGATGGTGATGGTATTAATAATAGTAATAATGACAAAACATAAGGATAGTAGAAAGAGTCAGATAATTTTAGGGCAGAGGGTTTAACTTTTCTGAGTTTTGCATTGATTATTACAAAATGGAAATACCACAAAATGCCCTCAGTGAAGACAGAGTGCATGAGCACACCGCCCCACCTAATTATTTCTTTATAAATGTCATTTTCCTGCCTCCGTTTCTCCCTTTTTGTTCCTGGACAAACAACATCATACTAACAAAGTGAAAATAATAATGAGCTAAACAAAAATTGCCAACAATGTGGCTGACGTAATAAATCAAAATTGTTTTCACCAGCAAAATTGCGTCTTCATTTTGATGTAATCAAATAACAAAACAGTTCAGTTCAGAATGCAAAAACATAAGTCATAAAACCCAAAGCAATAATGCTCAGTGGAACAAACAGAATGGAATCGGCCCACATTTACAGCCAGCGCTAAGGTGAAGCACATCAGACCCGGGTACAAAGCAATTACAGGGCAGAGCAAATCTGAAAAATAAAATCAGATTTAAGGGGAGTCAACATCCTCCCACTCCCTGTAATGAGGAGTTTGAAAATAATCAAAGTTAGCATGATGGCACGGATATTGGTTTGATTCCAGAGCTTACCCTACCAAATTATAAAAATCATAAAAGAAAGTAATTGAAGAATTCATAATGAGATTTGCTTGGCAATGCTGAAAACCCAAAGCAAAGTAATTTAATAAGGGAGCACAGTGGGGGCTTTCCTTGATCTTTGGACTGTATTATGCCAAACCAATCATCATCAGGCAGATTTAAGCAGCAAGGAGTTATGAAGAGGCCAACTCACTTAATGTGTGGTGACTGGCATCAGCAAGACTGACTATGCCCCCCAGGCCCGGGGTAGACGACCCCTCCCCTCCCGGGCACCCCTCATCTCTCCTTGCTCTCCCTGCAACTGGACCCCAGCAATTCCACTGCTCATCTTGTTTAAGAAAGACACACATGACTGCATTTCCACCCACTTACACTGCTTACTCATTGAACATTTATTTTGTTTGATTTTTGAAAGGGTCAGAGGCTTTGAATGTCCATGTGCTATCCCCCTGTGCCTGCCTCTGCCCGAGGTTGGCGCTGGGGACAGACAAATGAATAAGAGCCAGGCCCCACCATAGAGAAGCTCCAAGTCTGGCAGGATTGCAACCGAGCCAGGCCCTGGGGATGGGATGGCCTCTGGCGAGGCTGCACTCTGGGATGCCCAAGGTGGTGAGGGGCACAAGGGCGCCCAGGGAAGGCTCAGGAGAAGCAAATGCTTCCGTTAAGGCTCCAAGGATAACCAGGAAGCAGTCTGCCAGACAAAGAAAGGGAACGGTGCTCCAAGCGGTGTGGTGTGCTCCGCAGTGCACAAAGGTGTGAAGTGGGGAGGGAACCGCTGGGGCTCGGGCGACTGGAACACGGTGGGGGGGTGGGGTGTGTCTCTGGCAGGGGGAGCTGCACCTTCATTCTGATCAGGAGTCTCGTCCATTGCTGCAGAGACTCACAGGGTAAGGACAAGGCCACCCGAGTGAGAAAAGCTCAACACTGACTCCAGCTTGATTGTCAGCAAGTCCCTTGCCCTCTTGGGACTTTAGCTTCCTCACAAATGAGCTGGTTATGCTGAAACACAGTCGCGTGGGTGCGTGGGAGAAACTTAACCCCGAACCCGGGCAATCCCAGGACTCTCTAATGGCAACCGTTATGATTAAATTAATCTCCTGATTGTCCAAACACTGACAGGAGGCCCTGTCGGAGGAAGGCCGGGATCAAGTAAGAAAAGAAGCAAAAATCGTTTATTTTTGAAATAACATACTGTCCCAAATTGGCCTTTGTCTTCTCTTACAACTCACATTTAGGAATAAAGTATCGTGTACTCTTTGACATATTAACTGAGCTCAGCACTAGTAAATAAGTTGATGGATAAATGAATTAATAAATGTATAAAAAACAAATACTTTTGGGGCCAGGCACGGTGGCTCACGCCTGTAATCCTAGCACTCTGGGAGGCCGAGGCGGGTGGATTGTTTGAGCTCAGGAGTTCGAGACCAGCCTGAACAAGAGCGAGACCCCGTTTCTACTAAAAAATAGAAAGAAATGATCTGGACAGTTAAAAATATATATAGAAAAAATTAGCCGGGCATGGTGGCACATGCCTGTAGTCCCAGCTACTCGGGAGGCTGAAGCAGTAGGATCGCTTAAGCCCAGGAGTTTGAAGTTGCTGTGAACTAGGCTGACTCTAACCAGGGCAAAAGAGCGAGATGCTGTCTGGGGAAAAAAAAAAAAAAAAAAAACTTTAAATAGTAAATCATTGCAGAATGACATATTTGGGGAAGGAGTTTGTATATGCATCACTTCTGAATAGTAAACTACTACAGACCTCTAACCATGATCTTATTCAATATCCCCAAAATCACCATAATTTTTTTTATCACATTTTATGGTGAAAATGTCTAAAGTGGGTCTAGGGAAAAAAGGATTGAAAAGAAAATGTTTTCTGCTTCACACCAGTCCCCAGAATAATAAAGCAAAATAAAGCAAAAATGCATGCACACACAAATACATAAAGTACATTTGTAAAGAGAAAGAGAAAGAAAAAAGTCACAATGAATAATATGAGAAAAATAGAAAAATACCAATTTATAAAAAGACTTCTATATAAGATAAATCACAAGAATTTGATTTAAAGAATCAGCTGAAACATGAATATTCTTATGATTCCATTCCAAAACTAATAATATAATTCATCCAAAGCCCTACTTTTGGCAATACTCAGTAATATTTTGCCAAGAGCTTTAAATGTTTATATATTTTTTGACACCATAATCCTACTTTTGAGAATTAGACTTACAAAATAAATATAGTAACTAGAAAAACATTAGGCATGAAGATGTTCATTACAATGTTATGTGTAAAAAAATTGAACTCAAATGACAATTGAAAAGGGAATGTTTGAACAAATTTTTTACCTCAAATAGTTTTATATATTTGATGAAATAGTCATTAGTCACTAAATGATTTTTATAAATTTTTACAATGGTAGAAAAATGCAAGTTAAAATAAATTTTCTGCAACACTATATAATTATATAAATTGTTTTTTAGAAATTCAAAAAAGACTAGACGGGAATACACAAAATAATTCTTAGAACTGTATCTAGGTGGTGAACAAAGATGTTTGATTGGTTTTCTTCTGCTTATTTTTATTTCTTATGTCCCAGAATATTTTACACTTTTCTTAGTGGCAACATATTACATGTAAATTATAAACATATAACTTAAAGATTTCCTTTCAAAACTGGTTATTATTTTAAAAGTTGACATGAACTGGGGGATGTTTAAGTGCATTTGGAGTTGAGTGGACCACAGAGTTATGCATGTGAAGAAAAATCAGGTACATTTTACTTGACCAAGGCATCTAGGACACAGGAGGCTGGAGCCCAAGACCAGGAAGGGACTTTGAAGACAGCAACTGTTATGCAGGGAAAATACCACTGCCCTCATTCTCCTACAAGGAGTTATATATTTAGTAGAAATAAAAGTGCATTTTGTTCACATGACGTTCAACTCTCTGCCTCTCTGATTTCCATTAACTTTCTATTTTATTTTCTGCTTGCCAGTTTTCTCCCACATTCCACACTTTTATCTTCAAAACAGAAAACAAATTAAGGCATGTGGATTATAAAATGTGTGTCCATGACAGCACTATCTTAGGAAGCTTCCTCAACCACTAAGCAGAACATATCCCTGCTCTGGGCATACACAGACTTTTCTACACCACATCTCAGCCACGTGCTGCCCTCCAGAACTCAACAGGGATACCCTGAGAAAAGGATTAAGCCTGAGGCTTCATATTTTGAACTAAATGATAATGAATACACAAGATATAAAAATTCAGGGGATGCAGCTAAAACAGTGCTTAGAAGGAAACTTATAGCTCTAATACTCTAATGCTTATATTAGGAAAGAAAACAAGTACAGAATTAATGATCTAAGTTTTAACATTGCAAAGCTATTAAAGAAGAGGTAAGAGCAAATTATAACCAAAGTAAAATAGAAGTAAAAAAAGTTTTTTTTTACAAAAGAGCTGAAATCAATAAAATATTAAAAACAACAGTAAAAATCAATGAAGTCAAAGTTTTGATTTTTTTTTTTTAATAGAAAAACCATGTTCACAGACTGGAAGATTTAGTATTGTAAAAATATAAATTTTCCTCAAAATGATCCATATATTAAATGTAATAGCTACCAAAATCTCAAGATGATATTTTGAAGAAATTGATTTTAAAATTTAAATGGAAATTCGAGGGATCTGGAATTGTCCAAACAATCTTGTAGAAGAACAAAGTTGGAGAACTCAAACTACCTGATATAAGGAATTATTATAACACTGAAGTGATCAAGACATTTTTATACTGGCATAAGAATAGACATATAGATAAATGGAATAGAATAGAGAATCCAGAAATAGACCAATGCATCCATGGACAGCTGATTTTTAATCTAGGTATCTAGCCAATTTGTTGAGTAAATACAAGTCTTTTTAACAAATGGTACTGAGTCAATTTGATATACGTGTGTGTGTGTGTATATATATGTATGTGTGTATATATATTATATATATAAAATAACACAATACAATACAAATATTTACAATACGATAATACAATAAAAATCTTTTTGATTGTAGACAATTTAGCGGGTGTGAACAGGTATCTCATTATTGTTTTAATTTGCATTCCTTTGGTGACGAGTGAGTTGAGCACTTTTTCACATGCTTATTGGTCATCCATGTATCTTCTCTCATGAAATGTGTGCTCAAGTCTTTTGTAAATTTTTATTGGGGTCTTCATCTTTTCATTGCTGATTTATATTAGTCTTTGAAATATTTTGAATGTAAGTCCTTGACCAAATATAAGTGCTACAAATATAATTTTCAGTCTGTAACTTGCCCATTCATTTTCTTAATGGTGTGTTTTGAGGAGTAGACATTTTTAGACTTAAAATACCATTTATCAGTTTTTTTAGGGCTATTGTTTTTTGTATCCTGCCTAGAAAAGTCTTCTCTACTCCAAAGTTGCAAAGTTTCTTCTAGAAGTTTTTACATTTAGTTCTATGTTGCATCTCAAATTAATATTTTGTGTATGGGATAAGGAAGTGGCCCAGGTTCACTGTGTGTTTGTGTGTGCATGTGTGTGTATAAATACATATATATATATAATTTTATATATATAAATTTTAAACATGAAAGGGTAGAACTCCTGGGTCCTAAGGTAGATGTGTGTTCACAACTTCATGGATAAATCTCATAGACATTATGTTGGGTGAAGGAAACCAAACACAAAGACACATATTCTATGTGGTTCTATTTATATGAACTATAAGAGCAGGTAAATTTAATCTATGATGCTAAAAATCTGCGAATAGTTGTCTCTGGGGAAGAGGAGAAGTGTCTGGCAACACTAATGTTGGTTAGAATGTGCAGCAACTGGAACTTACAAGTATGCAAGTAGTAGTTCCTAGTGGGTGTGTAAAATAGCATGATCACATTGGAGGTGGTTAGGCAATGCATACAGCAGTGAACACAGTACCTTAGGACCCAGGAATTCCACCCTTTCATATTTAGCAAAGAAAAATGGAAACATATCTCCACAAAAAACTTGTATGAGAATGTTCATAATATTGTATTCATGATAGCCCTGAATTGGCAACTGCAGAAACGTATGTCAATTGGAAAATGGATAAAAATTTGAGCTTATTCATACAATGGAATATATCTCAAAGAGAAAAAGAAAAGAACAAAGTGCTGAAATCCACAACTTCATGGGTAAATCTCATAGACATTTTGTGGGTGAAGGAAGCCAAACACAAACACATATATTCTATATGGTTCTATCTATATGAACTACAAGAGAAGGTAAATTTAATCTCTGGTGCTAAAAATCTGCAAGTCGTTGTCTCTGGGGAAGAGTAAAAGAATCTAGAAAGTGACAGGAGAAAACTTTTGAAGGTGATGGAAATGTTCTGTATCCTGTTTTGCGTGGTTATTACATAACTGAACTCATGAGATAGACAGGTGGATTCTACTGTAAGTCAGTTATACCCCATAAAAGACTAACTGCTATTTGCCTTTATTTTTTAATATTATTTTCCTAACATATAGTGATGCTAAGAAAGTTTGCTGACATCTACTGAGTGTATTCCTGTGCTACAATCCACACCAGATACTTTAGCCCTTACACATTGGTAAACTCACCGCTAATCTGGGAAGGCTTTCTCCAGCGTCGCAGATGGTCTGGAAAGGTGAATTCACTTGTTCAAAGTCACAGATCAAATTAGGTTGAAAGTGGAATTTAACTCACATATCTTAACTGGTAGAAAGAAGAAGCTACTCAAACTACATTTCTTGAAAGGATGAAGAAGGTCATGAGCGAATGAAGAAAGAGAAGATACCATCCAACTTGCAAAGTGGATATAGTGCCTTTTGAGCAAGTAGAAAAGGTATAGAGATGAGTGGCTGAGAAGGAAGGATAGAATCCCCAGTCCGCATTGCCTTGGAAACAGAGAAAGGACAAAACTTGTGTCTTGGATCATGCCTGCAAGGCCCCTGCTGTCACTGAGAACAGTGCTCTTGCTTTTCACTGCACAGGGCTACCTAGTTCTTACTGGTCCCTTTTCAGGAGGGCCAGATCTCCATCCTTTTCAAACTCTCTTGACCTTCAAATCTGGCATCCCAAAAGTACAGAGAAGTGTCATCCCATACGAGCCTCTCCCCATTCCTCAGCAGGAACTTCCACATGCCATGGAACCAGGATGCTGCCCCATACATGGCCACCTTCCTCACCTCGCTCCTTCCAAATGGAGGGTGTCGTGGGGTGCCAAAGTTCCTGATCCTTCCGTGAAAGACTGCCATCGTTTCTGGGGACCACATTTTCTGCCACAGAGTATGTTTCCTGACACTGAGCAGGGACTGTCTGCAAGGAGAGCAGCCCTGTTACAGAGTGGGAAGACGGAAACAAACGCAGGTGCTGACAGGTTATGCCCACATATAATCTGATGCCAGGGCAAGCATTAGATCAGCGATAAAAATAAATAAGAATTGTGGATCCATTTTCTTCCTACATTTGCATTCACACTTTATGACCTCAGCTGTATTTACTGAGTGGAAAACACCACCTTCTGCTATCACTGCTGGCCTCCAGAGCTACTTCCCTCTGAAAAATACTATCTCCGGCCACAGGGTCTGAAACAAGCCACTCGCTTATTTATTCAAAGAACTCAATGAGCTGTGAAGATTGACATTTAAACTATTAACACTATATTCTATGTGACAGTGTTATTAAATATTAGGTCTGATTTATGGAAAGGCTTAATCAATTGGTGGTCCAGGTCAGCCCTGGCACTGCACAGAAATTGGGTTATGCTGGATGTTGCATGATGAAGTTGATCAGGCTAAAGAAAAAAAAAAAAATCCCACCAGCGACATTAAAGTCTGACTTCTTGTGACAAAGTTATTACCATATAAATTTGAACCACTTGCCAGCTCAATTCTGCATCTCAAAGTTTCTCTAATTGATATTTTAATACTTTGAAAAAATCAAAAGATAAAGTCATAGACTTAAATAACCTTTGCTATGACACATGGAAGGAGGAGTAAGGCTTTTAAAAATGAGAGCATATATCTTGCCACTTTGGTGGCAAAGAAGAAAGGAAATAAAAGCACAAGAGTACACAAGGGGGAGGGGACACATTGAGGTATAGAAAAGACAATGCCACCTTGTTGGAGCAAGGTTTTGATGACCATGTCACTACTTACTCGTGTCTGTGTGACCTTGGGCAAGTTACTGCATTTCTCTGAGGCTCAGGTCCAGTTTCTACATTATGGGGACAATAATAATCCAGTAGTATATTTCGGATGAAAGCATGAATGTATGTAAATAATCTGGCACAGTGCCTGGAACACAGAAACTGCCCAGTAGATTTCAGAGGGAGGCCAGGCCAGGCCAGGAGTAAAGCTGGGTCCCTGTGCAGTGAGAGAGAAGTTTCTAGACCACCAGAGTTAGACCCAACCGACAAGAAAGGGCAGAGCCCATATGCTATTAGATGGTTCAGCCAGAGCATGAGCTACTTACTAGGGCTGCCTGTGCACTAAGAGATGATGCAGCCTCAGAGGCTGTGCTGCTTTCTAACGGTGCCTGTGATGATGACGTGCAGCTCGGGGCAGTGTCCCTGGATTGCCTCCCTGTCTAGACCGGAAGTCCTCAAACTTGTTCTGTAAATGGCCAGATAATAAATATTTTATCTTTTGCAAGCCTTATGGTCTCTGTCACAACTATTCAACTCTGTTGAAGTAGTAAGAAAGCAGCCGTGAATAGTATGCAAATTAATGGGTTGGGCTATTATCCAATAAAACTTTATTAACAAAAACAAGCTGTGGGCCAGATGTGGCCATGAGCCACAGTTGGTCAGTACTTTGTCTAGTCTTTCCCCAGGCCTGATAGGTGCAGGTGGCTGAGAGGGATGAAGGAATGTCTGTCTTTGTGACACATTCTTCAGGACCCACTGGGAGGATTTCCTCCCCAAGAGAAGGTTTTTAAGAGACAAGCCTGACAGGAACCCCAGAGCTATTTCTCTCATCCCTGCCATCATGGGCTCTAAGGAAGGTGATCTGCTAAGTGATGTCAGGAACCATGCCCCCGGTTTATCTGCCTCTGTGCAGTCACACAGCAAACAGGTGACTCACTCAGGAACCATCCTGTATTTATTGAGACTTACTGAGTGCCGGGCAGGTGTGTCATAAAAATTGCTTGTTGTAATCTCTTAAGAAATAAAAATTCCAATTCCCTCCTCTTCCAAATTCTTTCATAGTCTTTCCACTAGGGCCCAGGAAGTTCTGCCCTCGTCCTTATCTAAGTGGTCATCGGCACGAAGGAGTGGGTCTCAGAGGCGGGACAACCATGACATCGCTTCGGTTCTGACACTGCAGAAAAGTGGTCACTCTTGCTAGGCAATTCCCCACCTAAATTGGTTTCAAGTCATTAAAAGCCTTAGTACTCCCAAGGAAAAACTAATAGCAGCTCTCCAGGGTTACCCTTGATACCAGGCTACTGACTTTTGAAGCAATTAGGCATCACTCCCCTACTGAGCTCTCTCCCTGAAAACAGAGACAAGTCACCAAAGAGCAACTGAAAACTAGAAGTGTGATTGTCTAACGCCAAAGAAGCTTCCAGGAGAAGCCCCTGGGTGGGCATCTTCTCACCTTTGCTGGGGTCCCTGCACTGCGCAGAAGTAGGCTCTGTTTGGGATCCAGAGAGGTTGCTCCTCCCTGAATATTATTCGCAGGCCCATAACTCCCTAGTTGCTGGAATTTTCCTGTAGTTTCTGGATTCAAGCTGTTGACCTCACTTATGGTTCAGCCATCTCCAGCCTGGTCTGCCCCTGACATGGGCCCAGGAATTCACAAGGTTACCGAAGCCATAACCTGGGGACAGGGACCAGAGGGCAGCTCTGCAAGAGTAGGGGAGAGGAAGAATTCCAGACAAGGACGTGGGTGCAACAGCCATCCAGGCAGACACAGAGGAAGGAAGATCTGAGAGTGAACCTGAGCTTTTCTTCCAGTAAAAAATGCAGCGCACTTCATTTTCTGACAATACTATAAACTCACTTTTATGACACTAGTTATAAAACCCTTAACATTTGTCTAGTGCTGGCAGTCAGTTTTGCTTGTTCTTTGTTTTTTGTGTTTTCTTTTCTTAGAAATACAAATGCAAGAGAGAGATTTGTGATCACAAAGCCAGTGTGGGGGTTATAAAATGAAGGTGTCATAAAAGTAACACATCCTATGTACTGATGAACATTTGCATCCTTCACAATTTCCTTACATTCATGAGTAAGAGCCTAGATATCACCAGAGGGTGAACAGTGTCTTACGTGTCACCAATTGACTAAATAGGATGACAAGGAGGCATTTCTCTAATGACCCATCTCCAGCGTGATCACCCTCCAGGGGGTTTTAAGTGCGTGTGCTTGCCTTGCTCAGGCACACCAGGCTCGAGGAACAAGCAGGTCCGTGGAGGGAAGCGGCTGGCACCTGTGACAAGCCAAACTCTGCCTGGCTCCGTCTCGACTTACGTATTTGGAAGAGCAGGTAGGTGAACAGAATAGGGTTTATAACAACCCCTGCTTCAGGACACCCACCCATTTGTCCAGGCATGGGCCTCTGTTTTAATTAACTCATTTGTTACTTATTATAATAAGAAATTTAAAATATTAAAAACTCTCATGCTAATCTAAACTTGACACCAGCCCTGACTTACACCCAACAACGTGCTTCTTCCTGCTGCTCTGCCTCTTCCATCTGTAGCAAACACTACGGAAAATCTTGTATTTTGTCATTACTCTGGATGTGCGTATGAGTGCATCTTATATATTTTAAAAAGGGTATACTGTTCTAGTTTATTTTCTATTAGTTGATCCATATGAAATTGACTTGGTTTTTCATGCAATATTATTCTGCTAAGATTCATCCGTACTATCGGATGAAGATGTAGTCCATCCATTTCATTGCAGAAAATATTTTCTTACACTGTTAAGGGTCATTGGATTGTTTCCAGGGTTTTGGTTCTATAAGCGATGCTGTCATGGCCCTTCTTGTGTCTAAAGTGCAAATGGACATTTATTTGGGGTGAATACACTGGCACGAAACTGCTGAGCCACAGGGTATGTGAAAGTTCCATTTTTTAAGAGAATGGTAAACTCTTTTCCAAAGCAATTGCACTGAGTACACTCCCACCAGCAATTAACCACCTGTTACTCCGCGTCCTCTCCACCACCTCTCATTTTTATCAGTCTAATTGGTGTAGAACCATACATCCTTATGGTTTGTTTTTTCTTTCTTTCTTTCTTTTTTTATTTCAGCTTATTATGGGGGTACAAAAGTTCTGGTTCAATATATTGCCCATGCCCCTCCCACTGCCTCCCAAGTCTGAGCTTCAAGCGTGTCCATTCCTCAGACAGTGCACACCGCACTCATCATGTGGGTGTACACCCATCCCCTCCCTCCACCCCCAATGCATTTCACAGATCACTAATAATTTTGAACATCTCTTCATTTGATTATTGGTCATTCGTGTTGCCTCTTCTGTGAGAGGCCTGTGCAAGTCTTTTGCCCATTTTTCTATTAAATTGTTTGAGCTTTTCTTATTGATTTGTAAAACTTCTTGATATATTCTTAATATTAATCTTTTATTGCCTGTATGTGTTATAAATATCCCCTCCTCATTCTTTAAAGTGTCTTGTAATGAGAAGAAGTTTAATAAACTCAAAAGTAACTATCTTTTCTTTTATAAGCAGCACTTTTGGTAGCATTTTGCAATGAATCTTCATGAGATCCGGTGTGGCTGGGTCTGCTGGCACTGTCTGAGCATCACAGAAAGCCGGGAAGGGAACTCCAAGGCCATTGGGCCCAGGCCTTACATTCGTAAGAGGCCTTAAATCAACCTTGTATTCATTATCTCCAAATGAGGTCACTCCACAGCCACAAAGATTCACTGTCAGGATGAAAAGACCCTGCAGCTCAGGGTTAGAGCACCACCCTTTGCGCTTCTCCAATTAAGAGGTTCTAATAAATCTTGGACACACGAGAATAACACAGCTACATTGCATTCTATTCTTTTTGTTAAAGTATCACTTGGTTAAATGTAGACAGTCAAAATCTACCACAATATGTATTTTTTTGGATATTTTAAGTCTCTAATAGGATCCGCAAATAGAAAGTTGCCCAGGTCTTTCTCAACTCTGAGAGGTTGCACATGGGGAGAGAGATGTGCTCCATTTCACACTGTTGGTGAACTGTGAAGCTGGAATTCACACTCCGAGGTGTCAGGATCCAGAGCCTAGACACTTTCTGCTGTTCACTGTGGCTAAATGGCAAGGAGAAGTCACCTGGAGACAAGGGCTGCAGGAGAACACGTTCCCAGTGGGCACTCACTCCACAGAGCACGGCAGCCAGGGAACAAAGGCCACGCTCTGTCCCTATGCCCAGGTGCTCCCAATGCAAGAGAGACTCAGGCCTCTCTCCCTAAGCCCCCCTGCGGCACTCCTGGGAGGAGCTGGCCAATGGCTGAGCACCATACACACCATGAAGAGCAGGGCGGTGGGCCCTGGTGTCCCCTGGTGTCCCCAAAGCTTGCTCCAAACTGCCATGACATCCACTGCCCTCTGCAGGAAGGCCAGGCAGTCACCAAGTGGATGGGGAAGGGAGCGCAGGGGTGTGTGTGTGTGTGTGTGTGTGTGTGTGTGTGTGCGAGTGTGTGAGAAGGTTCCACAGAGGTGGTGGGGTGAGCAGAGTAGGAAAAGGCTGGGAGGAGACACTGAGGCAGCCAGTCTGCTCAGAGTGCGGCAGTGCTGGCCAGGGGCTGCACATCTCTCTCGCACCACTCACTAATGACCTCAGGGAGAGCAGCGACCACACGTGGGGGTCACTGGACAGAAGGACCTCTCCAGCAACAGCATCATGACACCCGCCTTCATCCCACCACATTCACATTCCTCCTCACTGAAAGGGCTGTGCGGCAGCACCTGGTGGATAAGTGCCACATCCTCAGCCTGGAACTCGAGGAGCCAAGGAGTCAGATCCTAACTTGGGGTGTGACTGGTCCTCAGCTGTACAACGGGATAATATGCTTAATTCTGGTCACTGTGGGAAATGGACTGAAATAAATGAGCAACATCTAGCCCACTGCTGAAGAGTGTCACGGCCTTTCTCTGCCCTTCCTCCCTCTGGCCCTGGCCTCTGTCCACCTGTCCTCCTGCGGTGTTGCCTAGTACAGGCCCTGCCCAGGCTCGCTGTCCTCGCCACACTCTTGGAAGCACACCCCTTCTGCACGCTGCTCTTGCCCAGTGCTCTCACTGGGGTGGGCAGAACCCCTGTGCCACCAACCTCTGAGCCCATGATGGGGGGGTCTGAGGCTCAGGCTCAGTCTGCCTGTTCTGCTGCAGTCAGCACCCTCTGGAAACTCAGAAAGTTCCTAATGAGCACAGACTCTGATCCTGCTGCCCAGAATGGGCGAGTGGGCACCCACCTAGAGAATGGGTGAAGAAGGATTGCCCTGCAAGTGACAGGCGACCCAAGGGCAGATGCCTATGGAGAGCTGACTCCCACCTAGGGGATGACCACGCCCATGGCCCTGCCCAGTGCACATGCCTGAGTGCCAGCTCCTGCCTACCTTCCTGATGCCCTCCGAAGGACTGGACACGCAGTTGTCGGCCCCTCCGTTCTTGCTGATGGTTCTCCAGAGCTCAGCAAACGTGCTGTCCTGCTCCAGCGGGTTGGTGCCCTTGGCTCGGAAGTACTCATAGACAGCCGAATCCCGGACGGTGCCGTAAGACAACTCCACTTGTTTGGACAGGTCCTGGAACGTCCTGAAATGCAGAAAGGCAGCGAGGCATGGGTACGTGTCGCGCACCACACACTGCAGGGATACGAACGGGCTGCAAGGCCCTGCTGACCTCAAGCCCGCCCTGGCCCACTGTCCATGTTCGTCACTCCAGACGCCCAGCTGCACGAGTCCCTCAGCCCCAGTGAGACTTGCCAGAATCTCATTCTGTCCCAGCATGTTTCCCCAGGGTTAGATTAATTCAACAAGGTTACCGAACACCTAAAACCAGGTTCTATGCTGAAATCGAGGGATTCAGGATGAATAAGACATGCTTCCTGCCCTCAAGGAGCTCACAGTCCAGCTATGGAAACAAACACACAAAGAGAGAATCACAATATCAAAGAGTCAGGGCAACACGAGAAGCTGCGCGCCGAGATCTCCAAGTCAGACACCTGCAGAGGCGGGCGGGAAAGAGACTCAGCTGGCAAGATGCCTGAAGACCATGGATTGCTGACTTGGAGCACTCCTCACTCCTTCCCCCAACCAATCTGGTTTTCAAAAATATAAAGGAAACTGGATTTTTATATGATATCTCCTGATTTTCAAATGTTGACAACTATTTAAAAGATGATGAAGATTTTCAAAAGCACTTCGGGGGGCCTTGGGTCTCCTGCAGTGGAGGAGAGGCAGCAGCTTGGCAGGGGCTCAGCCGCCAGAGCGAGCGCACTGGGCAGGTGTCGCATCCCGGGAGCAGATTGCCCAGCTGGGAGCAGAGGAGGAGACTTCTTTGCAGAAGGAAGAACACTCAGAGCGGAAGAACTGATTAAATTGCTACAAAGTTCCTACCTGCCCCAGAAGGGCAGTACCAGGCTCAGAGTGTTGAGAGAATGTCGCATACCAGACAGAATTGAAAAATAAGAAAAGCCCAGTGGGGAGCCAGGCTGTCTCTCCACACTCCTACATGCTCGCTCTTCACTCATTTCTCTTGTGGACATCCCAGTCTCTTCTATCAACCCGCATCATCATCACTGCCTCTCACTGAGTCACATTCCCATGAGAAGAGCTGATCTCCCCAACCGGCTCTACGTGACCCTCCACTTCTGTCTGGTCTCATCCCAGGCTGTTGTCCCCACCCCCAGAGCACGGCGGCCAATCCTGAAATAAGAAATCCCCCCCTCCCCATCCATGGCAGCAGGCCTTGGCGCTCCCTCTGCCTGGAACCCCTTCATCTCGCTCAGCCACCCTCACACCTCTCGGAGCCCCGGGAAGACCCGCTGCCGCCTCTCCCTGTGGGAGCCCTGCCCGTCTCGGCCTCCCGGCGCCCCCTCTGCGGTGTGTGGGTTCCACGGCAGCATGATGTCTTTGGGATTGCAGAGGGCAGTGTCCCAGAGCAAGGACAAGCAGGAACGCCAGAGCCCAGCTGCCAGTCCTGCCTCCCAGCCCCAGCACCCTAACACTGTGGGCCCGGGCATGTTGGTTGACTTCTCTGTGCCTCAGTTTCCTAATCTTTTAAAAATAGGGAGAGAAGCAGAGCCCGCAGCAGGGGGTTACTGCAAGGATTACGTGGGCTCTGTGCTCAGCTCTCACAGCAGCGTCTGACACAAAGTCAGTGTTTCTGGTAGCAACTGTTCTGAGCTAGGATTGTGCGTCTGGGTCCCCAGTAGACTGTAAGGATGTGGAGGACCGGAGCTGCAGCCCCGTCATTGCACCCACGGCCCGGGACCCAGGCTGACAGCAGCGTCCACAGAAGCACACAGAAGGGCCAGCGTGGCAGCGTGGCACGCTTCCTCCCGCTTGGGGGACACACTCCACACCCCTCCTTTGGTCCCTGTGATGTGGCCCACAAACAGAGCTCAGCATTCGTTTCAATACATTACAGATGAAAGGAAACATGAAATAATAAATTCAATGAAGAAATCTTTCTAATTATTGTTCATTATTTATATCTAATTGAAGCAAGATGTTCCTTCGCTTGAAGGGCCCCAAGGGTGGTAACTCTGTCGTAATTTGCCTGTAATGAAAGAAGGGGGGATCTTTCTTTTTCTGCATTTGTTATTTTTCTCATGGTAATACAAACACACACAAGGCTTTGATGAATGGGAAACATCAGGATGAATTACACAGTGGAGTCTAAATACTGAACTGCTCTAAATTACTGCAGTTTCTATGAGTGCGGAATGAATGGGTAACTGCCAGGGAGCTAGGGCATGACTGTTTCATCCCCACATTTGAAATGGAGATTTCCTCTTTCCTCTTGGTATTTATTCATGATGGTGCCCACGGCCAGAGGCTCAGGAAACATCTCTGGATAACAAGCAGGCAGCCCGAATGTTTATGGCTCCACATCCGTTTCTGCCCCAGCATAGCTCACAGCTCCCACCCCAAAATGCCACCCCTGTCTTCTCTGTTCCTGACTGCTCAGACCCAGGGCCTCCCTCCATCCATCAACCCTCACAGCTACAAATCTGCGCAGAGGGAACTCTCCCGTCTCAGATGCACGCTCTCTCTTTCAGCCAAGGCTTCCAAGCTCACTAGCGTGCCTAGCACACAGTAGATTCTACCATCCTACTTTAGGGTGAATAAGCTTATAAAAGGCTATCTGGAGGTTTGCACACGAGGGTCCAACGATGCATGCCCCAAAGCCATTATCTCCCTGGGGCAGTCACCCCCCTCTTGTCAGGTGCACAGTTTTGGAAGGGACACCTGGAGAGGAATAGAGGAGGACAGGGACAGGCCGTCAGCAGAAGGCAGACGTTGAAGTCAGATAGGACACTCACCAAGCAAGTGAGAGAGGCTTTGCTGGGAGGAGGCTGTGCTAGCAGCACACTCAGTTGAGCACTTTTCTGAAGTCGGTCTCTTTAGCCACCACTGCCAGAAAGTGTTCGGGCACTCCCACCAAAGAGATGTAGGTGATGCGCCCATCACAGGTGGGGTCTCTATTAATCTCAAATGCATGATGCGACACACTGGAGTCATTCACCCAGCTCTTTCACCAACAGTTCCGGAAAGTTACGAGGTGAGGCACAGTGGTGCTAGAGCAAGGAATGCACAGTGGGCATCCTCAGGAGGTCTAGAGTTGGGGATGAGTGAATGCTCAGAGGAGTAAACCAACAAGGACTACACAGCATGAGAGGGATGCAAATACAGGTCTGTATGGGGGATCCCGGAAGCACAGAGGAGAAACAGTTAACCACGGGCCAGAACCAAGGAAAGGCTTCCTAGAAGAGGAGCTATACAGCTGAGTCATGAAGGACAGGTGGCAGCCACATGGATGTTCCAGGAAGAGAAGGTATTGCCTGAGAAGGCACTGATGCGTGAAAAGACGCGGCTCGTGCGGGACGCACACCAGGGGCAATTCCTATCAGCCAAAAAGACGCAGTTTATGGAACCTGGCAGCCCTGGCTGTGCATCCTGCCTCTGAAAGCTGTAGCCGTTTGACATAGACCAGTAGCTCTCGAAGTGCGGTCCTCGGAGCTGCAGCATTGGTGGCACCTGGGAGCTTATGAGAAATGCAAATTCTTGATCCCTATCCCAGGCGTAGCGAATCAGAGACTCTGGGGGTGGTGCTCAGCAGTCTGTGTGTTTACAGCCCCCAGGTGATTCTGGTGCCAGTTCCAGAACCGATGACGAAGGCAAGTCATTTAATGTCTGAAGTCTCAGTTTTCATGACTCATACCTATCTTGCAGGGTTGGTGAAGATTAATAATCACAAACATATACCCGAAGCATAGCCAATGTTTAATAAATGCTAGCTCTTCTGTTAGACTGACTATTCATAGTTCAAACGGTTGAAGCAAGGGGCCCATGAGAAGGAGTCATGGGTAACGGGCCAGGGTGGTCACACCTGGACGGAAGCAAGCGTGGGCAGGCGGCACGTCTAAGCTTCAAGGCCCATGTGACTGCGGCCCTCTGTCTCCCCAGGGAGAAGCCTGTAGCCCTTCCTGTGGTTTCCACCTGGCTTCCAGGGTACATGCAAATGCTTCCCTGTCGGCCTGCAGTCTGCTTCCCTGTCCACAGCCACACTCCAGGCCCCAGGGTACCTGAACTGATGACCTGGGAAAGTCTGAACCCAGGATGAGCCTACAGACACCAAAACTCCTCTGGCGGGCAATCTGGACCCTTGCTTTGCGGACCATGATGGTGATGGCCTAGCAGACCTAGGAAGGAACGTCTCGGGGAGAGTGGCTTTGAGAGCATCGGCCCCAGGCTGCCCACCGGGGCCTGGATTGGCTGATGAAGTATCACAGCAGAGTGTGTGTACCTGGAGGCTTAGCCCACCTCTGTTCGCTGCCTATTTTCTTACTTTACCTTTTGATAATGTTTTGCATTGGAATCTTCCCCTGGCAAAACCTACTCTCTCGTACAATCTACTTTTGAACCGGTATCTTCCACTCAACTGTACTCTCCCAAAACTGGGTTTAGGACCAACAGAAGCTGCTTCTATCTCCTGGCCTGGGTTACTGATTTGTGGGGTCTCCCCAAGCTGAAAGCATAGCTGACACTTCTGAGCACATCAGACTGTCTTGCAAAAAGGACTTTTTAAGCATCCCTTGCCTCTGAGGGCAGTTTCCTCCCATTATACACGCACCTCCTGGAAGAAGCACGAGGCCCCCTTCAGCTGTGGCCGAGGACAGTTTCCCCAGCCCGGCACCACCTCCCATGCTCCCCTCCCCTTGCTCCATAAATCAGTCTTACTGTTTCCTAGATACATTTTCATTAACAAAGAGATAAATGTGTTTGCAGTGTGAGAAAAATCAATAATACAGAACTTATAAATACATTTTTGCATGTTACAGAAATATTTACATTGGCAATGGAGATAAATACACTCGCAAGAAGAGCAGAATCAATACACAGCACATGGAAAGCAGATTTCAGCGATGGCGGGGATGCCATCATCATGGCCTGACTCATCTAAAGCCCGCAGCCCGATTATTCTTCCCTGCGGAGAACGAGAGCGGTGGAGTGACCCGAAAGACGCGGGCGGGAGGGGATGCCCAACCTCCTAACGCGAAGCTGCGTTGGCTGCAGCCCACAGATGCCTCCACTCTCACTCCGGCAGTCCCAGCTTTCTCGCTGACGTCTGGCACCGCAGGCGACAGTGCTGCGCAAAGTCATCGGGGGTGCCTGGCTGGGGTTCCACAACCTGCTTCCGGAAGGCACCGCGACGCACCCCTGCCCCCCGGGCCTGCTCCCATGCCCCTCCCATGTTTCTTTCCCGGGGCTCCCCTGTGTCCCCAACCTCTCTGATCTTTCTCCCAGCCAGCATCAGGCTTCCAGGTGTCTCCCTTCTTCATTCAGTCACCACTCAAACAACCCTATTTCCTGTGCATCTGCTCTGTCAAACACCGCTCTGGGTCCAGGGATAGGGCGTGAACAGCACAAAGTCCCCGCTCCTGTGGAGTGTACACCGTGGAGGAGAGGGGACAGAAACATCAATGACAACCACAGCACAATCGTTAGGTAATGCCACAGTCAGCAGATTTCCTGGAAAGGGACAGACAGTACATATGTGGGCCACATAAGACTCTGTGACATATTCTTTGTTTTTGTGTTTTTGTTTTTTTCCAGCACTTCAAAATGTTTAAACCTACAAGAGCAGTCTTAGCTCGCAGGCTGCAGGGAAACAGACCGCTGGTGCAGCGTGGCCTGCAACGGGGTAGTCAGCTGCCACCTGCTACCACGGAGGGAGCGATGAACATGCTGTGAAGATGAATAAGACGGAGGAAAGGTCAGACAAGCGATTGTATACAGGAGCCAGGTGGATGTTTAGCCACTGGGGTTGATGTGTTCCTCCAGTTCCTTTCCTTGTTCTGAGAAGAGCCATGAGGTGTAAGTGCGCAGAGGCAGGACTGGGCCCGCAGAGGCCCGTGCAGCTGGGGAGTCAGTCGGCTCCCAGCCTCTCCCAGCTTGAAACGTTCACCCAGGACCTTCAGGAAGCCTGGAGGAGGGGCTGCTGGGGTAGACACAGGCGCTATGGTTTGAATATCTGTCCCCTCCAAAACTCTTGAGGAAATTCAATCCCCACCCCTCACCCTTCCAGTCCTTCCTCTGCAGAGCTCTGTGGTCACCGTCCCCATTACCCTCTCCCCATTTCTCAGGAACAGCCTCCATCCCACCACTGAAAAGAAGCTGCTTCTGCCAAGGTCATCAATCATCTCCCAAATTCGGTGGCCAATGTCCCGTCTTCACTTTCCCCCCAGCAGCAGCATTTGACGAGCTGATCACTCTCCCCTTCTAGACGTCCATCCTTCCCTCGGTTTCCAGGACATCACCGGGGCACAGTTCTTCTCCCATCTCGCAGGCACCTCCAAGCCCATCTCCATTCCTAGTTCTTCTTTCTCTTCCCAGACTCTGACTCTTGGGGTGCCCCAGGGCTTAGCGCATGGATCTTTTCTATTCTGTGGTGACAGCCCCTTTGCTGGGATTTCATCGAGTCAGTGGGCTGCAGATACAACTATACAACAGTGACACCGATGGGCCACCCCAGCCTGACCTGTCCCTTCCCCGCCAGGCAACTGCCCACCTGACAGTTCCACTCAGATGGCCAACAGTCCTCAGACTGAACATGTTCAAATTTTAGCTGTTCAATTGCAAAGCCCCAAACCTATCACCAAGGCTGCTCTTCCTCTAGTTCTCCCATCTCAGTCAGACATCGCTCTGTTCTTTGAGACGCCGTGGCCATAAGCCTTGGAATCACTACGAACTTCTCTCTTTCTTATACTATCTCACATGTAATTTCAGCACATCCAATCTCTTCTACCGAGGTAGTTCTGGAATCTGATCACTTCTCATCACCATCCTCATCACCCTAACCCTAACCCTAACCCTAACCCAAGCCCTCATCTTCTCCTCACCCCTCTGCTTCTTACCTAGATATTGAGATTGTCTCTCTAAGGGTCTCCTGCTTCCACCTTTAACCCCCGCCCCCAGTCTATCCACTGGAGGGCAAACAAAAAGATCTGTTTGAAATCTGTCAGATCATGTCATCCCATTGTTCAATACCTTCCAATGACTTCTGGTCTCTCAGAGGAACATCCAAAGTCCTCGCATGGCCTGAAAGGTCCCACGTGGTCTGGACCCCAAATCTCTGCTCTCACTGCACTGGCCTCCCTGACTTTTCACCTTGGGGTCTTTGCAGCTGTTTTTCATCCTCATCCTGGTACACTCTTGCCTAAGACCTCTGGTTGGCTCCCTCTCCCAGTGTCTTGGGTCTCCAATCAAAGTTATCTTCTCCATGACAGCCCTATATAAAACACAACCCTCCTGAAATTACCCTGTACAAATAAACGTATCACAGCCTGATACATAATGTCAGTTCTCCCCCCAGAATGGGACTTGGCTGTTTGCTTTGTTGCTCTATCACCAGTGCCTACAACTTGGGTGACTGATGATCCCAGTTTGCCTGGGACTGAGCAATTTCCTGGGATGCTGGACTTTCACGGTGCTAAAATCAGAAAAGCGTCAGGCAAATTGGGATAATTTCTCCCTACCCACCACAGTGCCCAGCTCATAGTAGACACTCTAATGAACAGGGATTATACGCATGAATTATATAGGAATGATTAGCCTTTTTCTTGCCTTTAACACACCTAGGTCAGACAGTCTGTTGGAAAAGTCTTCACCTTAGATTGACCAGTCTCCTTTCAGGATAACTGTCTGTCATCATCTGCTGAGAAGCAGGCGTAGCAGTGGCTTGAAGCGCTTGACTCGAAGAGCCCTTCTTGCCCTTGGTTTCCTGGCCCTGAGCCAGGAGGCGCAGCACAAAGTTGTGTGGTTTAGAGTCAGCCCAGGAACAGATCACCAAGGAGCCCGGGAATCAGGCCTGATTCTTCACATCCTCCAACCTCAGGGTGCTGAAACTTCCAGACCCAGCTTCCTCCCGGATCAGGATCCATAGGCTGAGAGAATTCTCCCGGGATGCAGCCGCTGTCTGCCTCCCTGGCTCCTGTGTCCCTGCCACTCCGTGGGAGCCCTGCACAAGCAGCCCCGCCAGCCGGCAGCTCCTCCATGCCAAGAACATGGCTGGCTCCCAGCTCTCAACACCCGCAAATATTTGCTGCCACAAATCAATACAAAAGCAGGATGCACCATTAACCTTTAATATATCAGTGCGGGGGCTCTTAATCCATTATGAGGCTGTCATAAATGTCACTGAAAATGCAAATCAGAGCAGCAACCCTTCAGGAGGCTGTGAAGGTGCCTTCCCTCCCTCCTGCACAGCCTGCATCACTCTCTGCTCCAGGGAAACAGCCCGGGTCTCTGGTCTCCCTGTGCGGGTTTGTTTTCACCATCCCTCTGTCCCTCCTCTCCTCCTTTGCAGATGTCTGCCTGAGCCCTCTGCTGTGTCAGTTCCCCAGCAGTCACTGGACATGCTGGAAGACACAACAGGACTAACTTCGGGGCCCCGTGCTAACACTCCCTTTGTATTGCTTCATTTAACCTTGGCAATACCTTTTCCTAAAGTTATTGAAGGGTAATTATTGCTCTCCCCCATTTCACAGATAAAGAAACCAAGGCTCCGGGAGAAATTATGGGAGGTCACAGAAGTAGCAAGTAGAAAAGCTGTCTTCACACTCAGGAGTGCTTGATACAAAATCCTGTATGCTTTAGTGTCATCCCACGGTGATGCCAAGTAGCTCCTAGCTAAGCGAGGGGGTTGAACAAACAAGTCCACGGATGATTAGAAACATCATGCAAAATGCATTGCCAGCATTAAGCCGAGGCCTGGGCACATGACGTTGAACCTGTCCCCACTTGGCAGATGAGCCAGAGGGGGCACAGGCAAGGAGGGAGGCTTCCTCAGGAAGGCGAGGCCAGGTTGGGACTTAAGGAGAAAGAGGGAACTGACATGTAGAGGAGAAGGATGGAAGATGTTCTGGGAAAAGGTTAACAGTATGTTTAAATCGCCAATGTGTGTGAGACAGAGAAACCTTGTGGGAACTACTAACAGTTTACAAGGAGGGAGCAGAAATGGCACATAACTAAGCACCAAGAACAGGATTGAGGGACAATTTCCCATAAAATACTTAGAGCATAGTTATAAGGGAAGTTGTGTAGAAGTGCCAAGATAATGGGAAAAACAGAAACTGCCAGCATTCCCCAGACAATTAGGAAGCTGCAGAATGTGTGAGCTCAGCAGGTTGGCACGTCCTGCACTCTGGACGGCGGGGAAGCCACCACAGGAAGCATGTTCTGTGTGTTTTAGGAGGCAGAGCTGAAGAGCGGCAGTGAGTACAGTGTGCACGCACACATGCAAGGGCAGGCCTGAGTGTGCATGCATGTGTGTGTGTGTGTGTGCTCGCGCGTGTGCACGCACTTAAGGGCCCTGGGGCAGGAGGTGGAGAGGAGACAGCAGGGGGTATTGCAAGAGGGACAGGACACTCTGACAGAGGGATGTCATCTGCCATGACTGTGAGTTCCTCAGCAGTGGGATGGGGACCTCATAGGAGGCAGATGTGTGTGACAGAGAACCCAACCACAGCAGCCAGTGCAGAGATCATGGCACATAAGACATCGGCCTGCCTGAGCTTGTCTACGGGTCTAGGCAGTCAACACTCATGGCACAAGAAAATAGACCCAGCTAGAGGGAAAACACTATGACTAGCACAGAGGGGCCAGTTATTGAACAATGCAAAACCAGCTGTAATTAAATATGAAGCTACAAGATGCTAGCCGTTTGCAGAAAGATCACTTTAACAAGGCTATAGACTCTGCTGGAAAGGTCAGAAAGGGGAGTTGGGAGGACAAAGGCATGCTCTGTCGCTCAGGAGTCTGGTTTGCGTTCAGCAGATGGAAGGAGTCCTACTTTGGGCCAAGCGCTTTCCATGAGTTGGCTCATCTCATCTTCAGAACCACCCTTTGTGATAAGTTATTCTTCCCACCTTACAGATGAGGAAATTATGAGCTTTTTCGGAGCTGGCCCATGCCAGCACCAAGTTGAGCTTGCTGGGCTGTCGGGTGCTAAGCTTTTCCAGCCCTGGATCTCCAAGATGCCCGAGACATCTTCCCAAACCAGCTCCAAGTGGGGATGCTGCCCATGCCATGGCCGCTCAGTTACAGCTGGTTCTCTCTTAGACAAAAGGCTCTTGTGGCACTATTAGCAAGGCCAGCTGCCAGCCACACCACCCCAGGGGCTCCACAAGCCACACAGTGTCGACCTGGCACTCCCTCTGGCCAGGGGCAGAGGCTGGCTGCTGCAGGTGCCTGCACTCCTCGGGCGGCATCAGCGGGAGCCGCGTGTGCCCCAATCAGAACAACATTATCTACAGCTGCAGCGCCGGGATGCTGGCAGGACAGAGCGTGGCCCTGCTTCTTGCTCTTCGAGGTAATTATTCATCCCATTAACTTTTTAGGGCTTGGGCGAGACACTCAGGATGACTCTGCCAGTGTCCAACAATAGGCTGTCTCATGGGGGCAGAATGTCCAGCTACAGAACACGGGATAAAGCACCATGGAAAGGTTGACGGGAAAGTACATGGAAGGACACAAGCATCTGGGGGCATCCAAATACATCCGGACCTGGTGCCAGTCCCTCTTCCACAGGATCCTCGTAACAGCCCTGAGAGGAGGTTATCACAGGACCCTGAGAGGTAAACCAAATTCCCTAGGAACTGGAGACGCGCACCAACTTACCCAGGACCCTGCAGCTGATCAGCACCGGAGCTGAGCATGTACACCAGCTGTTCTGGCTGCAAAGCCTGGCACCACACCTTGAACCTCTTGAGAAGCAGGAGAAAACTAGGGAAGAAGCACGGTCCGGTTCAGATGCTATCTTACTGGGAGTCCAGGGCCTGGGTTCTGGGCCCTGTCCAGGGGACACGGCACTCCCCTGCTCTGAAGAGCACCCATACTGGAGTGGCAGTGCAGGGCAGGGGCTCAGAGCTTGGGCACTGGGGTCTGACTGTGGTTTTGAATATCACTCTACCACTTGCTAGCTCTGTGGCCTTGGACAGCTACTTAACCTCTCTGTGCATGAGTGTTTGCATCCACACAACAGGGATATTCACAGATCGAGTGAATTCAGGCAAAGCACTGAGCATAGCCTGTGACAAATATTCAGTAAGTGTTAGCTATTGTCACGAGCCTCAGTTATCCCAACTATTAAACGAGAAAATTGTGCTATGTCAGTGGTTGTAAACTGCCGGTCCGCACGAGTGGCTCAGAAGTGGCTGGTTTGGCTAGCACACCGTTTGTCTGTTTCGAATTTGCATTTTTTAACCTGGGCATTTGATTTCTGGGGCATCACAGGCTTAGCACTCTCTTTGGTCTTAGACCAACATTTATATTCTCTGCTTATGCCCTGCAAACATTTGCAATGGAAACTCCTGGACAACATGATCTGTCAGGTCTTCCTATCTGTGCTATTTCATGATTCTATGAATCATGGAACTAAAACTAAAACTGGGCTGGAACTAGAAACCTTATCTTGTTTACTATTCTCTCTTCCAGCAAAGCAGCACCATGGACTGTTTTCTCTGAGAACTGGAATCTCATTTTGCAGTGTCTGCTGGGACTCACAGCTACCATGGGAAGGATCTCACAAAGAACAGACCTCTAATGATTAAAATCCAGTTTTCCAGTTACCAGGAGCTTTGCCCCTGCAGGGTGCTGGCAGCCACCTCCCCAGAAGCAGGGCTCCAGGGAGCTTGTCCCCAAGTCACCCCAAGGCTGCAGCCACACAGCACCCAACGGGGCAAAGCAAATTAACCACCTTCAAAGGCATCAGCTCAGGCCACTGCAGGTGTCCCTGAAACATAATATTGTCCCCACTGTGCCTTGGGATGAAAGATAATGCACAAAAAAACAGCCACAAACCCAAAGCAAAGCCAACTCCTTCTTAGTGAAGCAAGGATGACTTTCAGCAGGCGGAGCTGGTGGTGATTTTAGGGCCAAGCTACCTGCCTCTCTTCAGGAGAAATAAGCATTCCCTGGCAACCTCAAAGGACTGTATGCAAAGTCGGTGCTCTCTGAGCTTGCCATCTCTCCAGACCACTGTGTCTGCCAGATACGTTTATTTCTCTGAAATGTCCCCTCTGCCACGCTCACAGGGCATCCAGGCAGGCAGGACAGGGGCTCAGGGCCTGGAGCAGCAGGACCAGGCTGCACCTGGGCATTTATGCCCAGGTCCCAAGAGCCGCATGGCGGGCATTGCATTGTGACTGTCTGAGCGGATGAGCGACGTGTGAGCCATGCGGCTCACTGCCTCAGCCAAGCTTTCCTCCCTTCTCTTTTATTCCCAGGGCTCCAGTCTGGTAGATAAGCGGGGATGCTTACAGTTGTCTGTAAAGGCTTTTCTGGAAACTCCCTTCATGGGCTCGGCCAGTCAGGCTGGAAAAGTAAAGGCAAAAGGGCCAGAGAGCACTTGGCCAGCAGGTAGGAGAGGGCTTGGATGCAAGGATGGGACGCTTCACGGGCCAGCTGACCGCAACGAGAGGAGCCAGCGAGCCAGCCAGGGAGCCGCGGCCAGGGCAGGCCCATCCCAAGGGAGCCCCCCTCTCTCCAGCCCTGCACCCCATATTTCCATCACTCCTCCTGCCCCACGCAGCCAGTGCCAGCCAAAGATGGGCTCCCTTCTCCCTCCAAACCGCAGGACGTCTCTCCCAGGGAAGAGGCCGCATCCCCCTACCCCCGTGCCTAAACTGAGCCCCGTACGGTCTTTTCCTGATGTTGGCGCATAACAGGGAAATGTGGCTGGCCAGAACAGAGCTGTGTGCATTGTAGGAGGCACAACCACCTGCCACGCGGCCGTGACAAGACCCTCTGTGGGAGGTTGTGATGGATTCTGACCATGACGCTGTCTGGACAAACCTTCACTGTTCCCCATTCACCCCAGGAGGAAGAGATCCTCCAAATATGACTCTAGGCCTTGCAGGGTTTGTCCCCACTTAGTCCCCAGGCCACCACCCCGATATTCCATGTGGTTGCCAAGGAAAGCTTTTGTTCTCCAAGCCCACAGCGCTTTCTCTTGCCTGTGCTCCTTCTCGTCTGCCTCCTGGAACAGTTCTCCTTCCGAAACACGTGGCCAACGCCTCATATTCCAGGTCTCATGCTATGTGTCCCTACCTGCAGCATCCTGTTGCAGACAGTCCCCAGTACGGGTGGAATGGCATCCCCCCAAAACAGGCGTGCTGGAGTCCTAACCCCCGGTGCCTGTAAACAGGGCCTTATTTGGGGGGTCTTTATCAGAGGTAATCCAGTCACATAAGGTCATCAGAGTGGGCTCTACTCCAATACCACTGGTTAGAGAGTTAGAATGAGCAATATTTGACAGCCCAGCAAAGTGACTATAATCAACAAAAAGTTAGGGGTATACTTTAAAATAATTAAAAGAAGAGAATTGGAATGTCCTTAACACAAACAAATGATAAATGCCTGAAGTGATGGATACCCCGATTACCCTGATTTGATTAATTCACATTGTATGCCTGTATGAAAACATCACATGTGCCCTGTGGATATATACAACTATTATATGCATGTAATAATTAGAAATAAAAAGCTTTTTACAAAAGGGGAAATTTGGACACAGACATCTACACAGGGAGAATGCCACATAAAAATGAAGGAAGAGTCAGAGTAATGCAACTACAAGCCAAAGAATGCCGAAAATTGCTGGCGACCACCAGAAGCTAGAGAAGGCCAGGGACAGACTCTCCCCCACAGCCCACAGGAGGGTCCAGCTCTGCCGGCACCTTAACCTTGGACTTCCCGCCTCCAGAGCTGTGAGACAATAAATTTCTGTTGTCCAAGCCACTGAGTTTGTGGTACTTTGTTACGGCAGCCCCAGGAAACTAACGCAACCCCCATGTGCTCCAGCAATCACAGAGATCTCCCTAATCACAGCGCTTGTCTCACTGCACTGTACTGAGTCACTCTGTTCCTCTGCATTGCCCACTGCCACTCCATGAAGGTGCAGACCATGTTTGCTCGCTCACCTCTATGTCTCTAGAGCCTGACACAATGCCAGCCACGTAATAGGGGCAAAGGATCTCTTTAGTGTGGAAATGTATGAAAGAATGAGTGAATGAATGAATGAGATGACTCTGATCAGGGGCCACCCTTGCCATATGGTCATCATGTTGGTTACAAGGTGATGTCACTGCAGTACTGTTACCCCACCAATGCCCAGCCCAATCTGGGCACCTAACCGGCTCAGTGACTGCATGATGGGTGAATAAATGAGTCAGCTAACCTGTGAAGAGATGAAGAGACACCTCCAGGAGTGTAAAAGGCTCATTCTATCTAACTGTCTAACAGTGTCCCTCTAGTGTGAGTTCACTCCTGGTGCCATGCTCCTGCCACTGGAATAGTCACTCAATCTTGACATGCAGCAGAGGATGAACGCAGAGGTGTCGGGAGGCCCAGGAGGGAGCTCCTCACTGGTAGTTCAAGATCACATCTTCTGTGAGCAATTAGTCTGAGAGCCAACATGTAAGAGCCTCCAATAAGAGGAGCCATGCTGTTTAAAGAATCCCTACTATGTATCAGGCACTGTAAAATCCTCATGAAACCCAAGACAGGCAAGTATGAACATCTGCACTTCCCTAGGAGGAAGCCAAAGCATACAGGTTGGTAAATTATTTGTGGTCTTGCAGCTGGTAAGGGTGTAAGCAAAGATTTCTGCCCAGCAGTGCCTAACTTCAAAACTCTCTTCCCTTGGAATTAGAGCATTACTTTGAGGCTAACCTTACATCTCAGACTTCACAATCTATGTTTTCAGTTCCTTATCTCTTGTAATATCTGAATGTATTCATGTCTTATTACCCTGCATGGTTTAGTGAGATATTCTCACAGTCCCAGCCAACCTTAGCTGTGCTTGGGGGACCCAGGCGATGAGCTCAGTCTCTTCACTGAGAGCTGAGCTCAAAGCCACAGCCATGAGTACCTTGGAGTGGCAGCGATATCAGATCTGAGGTTTCATTTCCCTCGGAGGAAATGAAATGCAGGAGGGCACAATAGGTCCCCTCTCTACTTAGAGAATTTCCTTTCAACTTTTCAGCATGAATATTGTATTAAGTGATGTGTGTTAGTGAAAAGTATTGGAGCATTGGCTTTGATTCAAACAAGCTTACGTTTGAATCCAAGTTCTGCCACATACCAATTGTGTGGACTGGGTCTCTGCCTCAGTTTCCTCATTTGCAATAAGAGCTTAATGTGATAAAAATTAAGTGATGTAATTAAGCAGAGAGCACTTAGGCAGTTCCTAGCATATAACTGTATGGTATGACATTGAAACACACACACACACACACACACACACACAGTATATAGTACATTGTATAATACAGTAAAATAATAGTAATTCCTCAATAAATGATACTCACTGTTTATGTCATTATTATAACTATTATTATTAGTGCTGCTATTGTCATTGAGGCAATTTCTCTTACAGAGTCAGGAAAACAGGTGTGATTGATGTATTAGTAGACTCCCTCTCTGCTGGGCAAATACACTCCAGTTTCCTTTCCACATGAGCAAACCCCAGCAGGCCCAGGGTCACACCTGGACAGTGACCAGCCCACCACACAGGCTCAAAGCAGTGGGGCGCAGGACCCAGGGCGTCACCATACAGACCCAAACCCCTCTAAAGAACCACCCCGACACACACACCCCCACTTTCCCCTCTTCCCATGGTCCTAAAGGGTTAGCGTGGTAATTAAAGCATGGGATCCTAATTCTTATGATATTAATTAAAGTGAAAACTGCAGATGGTGTTTAATAACAACTTAGTCCCAGTAGGTTCCAGGCACTTTACCTAAATCAAACATATTATAAAGTTGGCATGAGAATCACAGAGCCTGGCCCTGTCACATCTGGCCAGGAACACATGTTTTCACCTAGAGTGAAAGGAACAAACCATCTCTATTACTTATGCAGATGTGGTCTCAGATTGCTTGACAGTCTGATTCTACCCCACCATCTTCTGGAGCCAAAAATAAAGGAGTATTGATTGCGAAGATTAATAACGGAGCTTAAGAAGGAAAATGGTGCAAAACACCTTTTTTCTCTCCCTCTGTGATGTAAACGCCTGCCACCCCTGCAACCTAATTTTGTCACCCAGCACATGGGAGTGTATTAATTAAAGTGACACTAAGGACAGGAAAATCTGAGCTCTTGGGGTGATGACTGGAAATACATAAATATGCATCTCCAGGCCGCCTCAGGAAGGAAGGCACGTTGCCAGGCAAGATCAGCATAATTCCACCCAGGGGAGGGTGGAGGCGGGTGTGCACAGCTCTCCCCCCGGAGGTCAAGGCTCTGGTTCTGGCAAACGCCTCCCAAATGCAAAAAAGAAATTAGGCAAAGAGCAACTCTCTGATAGTCCACCTCTTTTGTAAAGGACTGCACTATCACTTTTGTGACATCCCCTGACACGGTCTGGGAGGAGCTAATATTTACTGAGTATTTATTATGCACTCAATCTCCAGAATACACTGGCAGAGATAGTGCGGTGCCATTTGGTAGGCGAGGAATGGCTCAGCCAGAATTCAGAACCAGGTTTCACTAAAACCACTCCCTGACACAGTTCTGGTCAAACAGGAGGCGTGGGAGGCCAGGATACGTGAGCAGGCGTTTCCCAGGAGCCCAGTCCTGGAACAGTTCTCCTGGTGGCTGAGGATGGGGACCTTCCTCCGGGGTCAGCATGTCCCTCTGCAGAGCTACCCCTGCTGCTGCCTCTCCCCACAGCAGAGGATGAACTGGGACCCTGACTCCCCAGCCAGGGAGACTCCTCACCCCAGGAAGGGGCAGGTCCTGGAAGCCTTGGGTGGAGAAGTAAGAGATTTAGCTGGGGTTAGCTTGTGAGGCGTCAAGGGATGTTGGATGATTTTCTAGACATTTGCATTGTTTTATGTAGGTCAACCTAACTGTAATCAATAAATCAGTTCCAACAGCCAACTGTGCTTTGTGCCCTGATTTCAGATACTATGGCTCCCTTACTGTCATCACCTGACGGGCATCTCCACCTGGACATCCCTGGCACCTAAAACTCACCTGGTCCCAACTAGACCTCAGGTGCCCACCCAATCCGCTTCTCCCCTATACACCTCATGTCAGGTGCATGCCAGGTGTGGGCTTCCCCATCCTCTCGGCCTCCGAGCCAGGACCTGGGCTACCCGGCCCCTCACTGCAGCCTTTCTCCCTTGTGCCATGTCCCAACGGGCACGATCCAGTTGAGCCCCTCAATCTTGCTCAGATCTCCCTCCTCCTCCAACATCAGTGCCACTGCCTTTGTTCAGGAAAATGCAGAGAACATCCATTAGGCTGGAGAGAGAGAGAACTGCGCACAGGTAGAGAAGATCCGAGTCTCATTAATAGTAGAAAAGTAGAGTAGACTCCTCCCTCCAGCTCCTGGCTGCCAAAGGGACAGCGTGGCTACACAATCCGCACGGCTGTCTTGGGTGTAAATAAGCACCCCCATCTACCACCTAGGGGGCCTGCCTATCCTTCAGCGGCTGTTCTTCCTGGGAGAACTTTCCCCGGCATCCTCTGTGATGCCCAGGTTGGGGGAGGCCTCCTGATAGGTAGCAGCCCCTTCCTTACCAAAGCCACACGCACACGTTATGTCTTTTATTTGCTCGCTCCCCAACAGGCTTTTATTTCTTGAAAAAAGAATAAAGCCAAATAAGAGGAGATTATTATTGAGTGCTTACTATGTATGGGGCATGGCTCTGAGTATTTACAGAACAACCCTTTTAAGTAGGGCCTGTTACTATTCTCAAGCTACAGAAGAGGACTCTGGAGCGTGGAAGGTTAATTAACTTGCCCAAAGTCACACACGTCCCTTAAATGTTGGACCCAGGGTGTGTGCTCAGACAGTCTGTCTCTGAGCACGCGCTCCTGTGCACGCGCCTGTGCTGTGAGCTCGTGAAGACAGGCGACAGGTCTGGCTCTTCCCCACTGTGCCCCCAGAACTGAGCACAGCTCCTGGCATGGGGGCGGGGTGGTCAACAAAGACGTTGCGAATGAATGTGTGGATGAGTCCAGCCTGTCCCCTTGCTCTGCGTGTCGTTACTGTAAACCCTGACAACTGGATCAGGCTGTCTGACTCAGCTTCCCCCTCCACAGGGAAAGGCACCTCCTCCCTTCCTGCTTCTCCAGGAATTCACGTTGAGCCAGTGCTCTGGCTGGGGGAGCACCCACGCCCCACCCTCCCTGAGCCCTGAACACAGGCCAGCCGTGCGGAGCTCACGCACCATCTCGCCAGCTGAGCTCTCTCCATTTTCAGAGGAAAATCCCCTGCTGACCTGCTGTGTGCTGTGACTGTCCTTATCATGAGATAAGGTGCATCACTGGTGGGAAGGCACGGGGCGTGCACGCCCCACAGCCATCAGGCACGAGTCGGGGAACGTTCTCACCGGGAGGCTCCAGGAGGAAATCCCAGGGAAGGAACCGCAGCCCCAGCATAGCCAAAAACAGAGACCAGAGTAAAAGAGAGCAATGCAGAGATTCCCTCTGTGGGTCAGCAGCAGAGCCCATGGCTGTGACATTGTGTGCGTGCGTGTGTGTGTGTGTGTGTGTGTGTGAGTGTGTGTATGTGGCTACCCCTGAGTAGGCGTCTTGTGGGCTGGCATGTGTCCCCTCAGTGTGGAATCTGAAGTAGAAGGAAGGACATGTGCTTATTCTTGACCCCAGACTGAAGCCTGTTTTCCTAGTGGGCTGAGCCCAGGGAAGCCAGCTCTGGGATGTTCTCACCAACTGTGTGAGACCAGAGTTAGATCTAAGTTACTGATAAGCTCATAAACCGTCAAAGCAGGAGGCAAGTTTAGAAATCTTCCTGTATTATGAAACTTCCTTATTTTATAGACCAGGAAAACAAGGCCCAGAAAAGACAGTCACTTTCCAAGGACACGCAGCTAGTGAGTAGGCCAGGGCTCCGGGCCACGCTTGGTGGACTTTGCACGACACCCGAGGGATCGCTGCACGACCTCCTGCTGCTCACAGGCAGGCTCTGTCTCACTCGTCGACAACGGCAGTAAGACGCCACTTCTGAAGGAAGGCCACCGATATTCAGGCTCGAAATGGCACATCAAAGAGTCACCCTGGCTGTGTTCTCAACACACTCTGCTGTGTTCTCAACGGCTCATGCTCCCTCCCGTGAGTCTAGAAACTAAGCCAGGACGGTGGAGTGTGGTCCAAGTGGTTCAGATCTCAGAAGGCCAGAGAGAAAGTAAGTCACCCGGAGGACACATCAGCAACCATGGTGGATGAGCACGGCAAAGCCAGGGGTTTGGAACGCATCACCCAAAGCAGGAATCCCGCTGGCCCACGAGAGGATGGCACGCGGCTCACTAATCACAGGATCCCCCATGCCCGGCCTGAATGAGCATGTGCCTGACCCAGCCTGGCTTGACTCTCGTATCCCAGGGCTGGTCCACGGCCATTCCCCAAATCCAGGGCAATGTCTCCTCCCTTGACCCCACCACGTCCACTCCAGATGGGACAGTGAGGTGAGCAGAGGTGGGGGAAGGAGGGACTTCTCCCGTCTAGCGAGGGCCGGGTGAGCCAGGCACTGTGCACAGCACTTTGCAGAGAGCAGCCCTTCCCACAACCACCGCCAGCGGGAAGTCGTCGTCATATCACAGGGGAGCAAACCGGGGGTCTGAGCAGGCTGCAAGGGCTCCCCCGAGGGGTCATGGGGATGAGCATAAAAGACTGATGATTTCCAACGTGGACAATTTGGCTGGGGACAACAAACAGCACATCACGTAAAGCAGCGTTCACGCTTTCTGCAGCCACACCTCTCTCCCCGCTCATGGCCCATGTTCCATGCCGAGCTCCCCCAAGGCTCCAGTCTGCCTCCCGGCCCCACTCCTCACGGCTCGCCCTGCTCCGTGGGTCCCTGATGTGACCCACCGTTGGGCCAGACTGTCGAGGGGAGCACCCCGGTTCCTGTCCCTACACGGATCTGGTCCTGGCACCCGCTTCTGTGTCTTGCCCTACCTGGGAGCCACCTTTAACACCCAGGACAACCGCGGGTGGGGAAGGCTGCTGTGAGGAATGACATTGTGTGTGTGTGTGTGTGTGTGTGTGTGTGTGTGTGTCTCACTTGAGGGGGGTTCCCTGATCCAACCCTGCAGACTATGCCACAAGTTCCTTAAGGAAGATGTCTGAGAAAATGACAAAAAAGGTTACTTAAAAGGTGTTTATATGGTGGAGAATGAGCCTCTACCTCTCTTCTCATCTTTGTCTCTCTCACACAGAGGGAGCCCATTAACACAACGAGTTCAGCGTTCAAACTTCAGGGAGGGGAATAGCGCCCTTCCAGCGTCCAGAGGCGCCCCTGGTACAGAAGTGCTGCAGAGCTCAGGATGACATTAACCCGACAAACAAAATTGGAGGCCTCAGCTCCAGTTGTTCACGAGGAGGACAGGTTTGGTTCTCACCTGTTAGGCAAAGTCAGGGGCCGGGGTGGAGTCCATGCAGGAACCACAGGGAGGTGCTGAGTGGTCTAAGCACCCCGTGGAGGCTGGGACCTGCGTGTGAAGCTATGATGGGGAACCGAAGCCTGTAGTCAGGCCCTGAGTTCAGAATCTGGGCTTGTTAAAAGGCATTTGGAAAATTCTGCCTCTTGTCCTGCCTGTGACCAAGTGATTGTCACCAGAAAGGCTGTGCAGTGCCCTAGGGATCAACCCCAGCAGGAGGAAGGGACGTGAGCCCAACCTGCAGGGGATACTGTTGATGCCCAGCCCAGAGCCCTCTCTGCATGGACGTGCCCTGTGAGTGTTGACTACTGATGGCGCAGGAGTACTGCCCTCCACCGAGGATAGCTGTCTCCCCTAGAAATGACCCCCACCACACTCATCTCTTCTGCAGGAGGCAGCCCACAGTCAACCACTGAATGACAGGGGACTGTTAAAGGCAGACCCCTTCCCTGAGGGTGGGACCGACTCTTTGAGGCAACTTGCACTCTGGAGCTCTTGTGGGATCAGGCTGGAGCTGTTATAGTTTCCAGCTGACACCATATTCTTGCTTAGTATTTTTTCCTTGCCTTACCCTATTTCCCTCATTCTGCTTCTTTTGAGATTCCCCCCTCCATCCAATAACCCATTTGTGCAAGAATCCTCGGCTCAGGTTCCGCCTTCAGGAATCCCAGCCAGAGGAAGAGGCCTGGAGCTTTGTGGTCAAACCCAGCACATGAAGACGTAGCTTCCGATGAGCCTCTCCTAGCCCTAGGCTGGCCGTTGGAAGCCGGGAAGGCAGAAAGCTATGAGGCACAGAACTGAGCATGTCATAGCTCCCATTAAATCCTGTAGGTCTGACTTGATTGATAAAGCTCCACATTTTCACACACTTGGTTCTTTGCCTGCATTTCTGCTCTCCCCCAAGTCCTCAGGAGCCAGTCTCTGCAAGGACAGTTAATTTCACTTGCTCACCAGATTCAAGCACAATTAGTCACTGGGTTCACTAATGGCAGGTTAATGGCAGGCAGAGCTATCAAAACCATCATTTTACCTTTGGGAAAAGAACAAAATAAATAAAGCCTTAGGAGAAAATCTGAACCCTTGGTGGCTGCTGTTTGCATCTGAGCTGAGACACCAATTTGTCAGCCCCTGTGTTTGGACTGCAGATTCTAAGCTGTCCTGATGAGTTTGGAATGCATGACAGATCTCCTCTGATAAACTCAGCGTCAGGCAATCTGGCCCCCGAAACAGCCAGAGCCTATTAAGTGCTAAACCTGGAATCTATTTCAAAAACAAAATCTCAAGTGCCATAGTGTTCAACAGGACAGGTGATAAAGGGGGACTAGGGCAGGTAAGTTTTAATAAGACAAGAGTCCAGGTGTGATGGCTGCCGGAAGGCCAAGAATGGCCACCCAGTCAGCATGCCCAGCACTAAGGCCGGCAAACAGGGGCAGTGGGGGGGCTAGCAGGAGTCACCCCTGTGATTCAGTTGAGCGGGGCACGGGGATCGGAGCTCAGTAAGTTCCTGGGTACAGCAAGAAGTAGGAATTGAGAAGAGGGAAAGGAAACAGAGGCAGTGACTCTGAGTTGTCGTCTCTATTAACCTTTCGGCAGCATTGCACAGAAAGGATTCACATTCCTATCTACAAGCCAAAGGAAGCAAAGCTGAGGACATACAAACCCCCACCACTTGAGTACCAAAGTCTACGTGGCTTCCCCCCACCAGGGTTTTACTCTCAATCATTTTCTGGAATCTTAGCTGGATGGGGCCTTCCCTGGAGAGAACGGAGTCGTGGGTCTGAACCTGCATCTCCCCTAGGAAGCGTGTAGGAACTGAGCTGTGGATGACAAGTAGAATGCTGAAGGTAAACAAACTACAAAGAACTTTCCAGGGAGTAAGACCAGCAGGAGCAACGACGGGGAAACAGACACGATCCATATTTAGTCTGGTGAGAGTAAAGAGAAGTGGGTTGATGGAGCTGTATGTTGAGACACAAAACACAAGACGCCTGAGAGAGTGATGGTGCCAGGGCCTCCTCCGCCACCGAGAGAGCACTCGAGTCTGCAGAAGACAGGATTTAACCAGCACACGTGCGGGCAGGACGCTGTTTCCTATTCTTTACTTACTTGGAACTCCAAGGTCAAGAATCCCATTTCTCCCCCACCAGCACTCGGCCCCGCACCCGCACCCACACTCCGAGTGGGCCGTAGTGGGCTTCCTGGGGAGAACAGAATCAGCTGTAAGGAGCTCTTCAGCCCAGGCCGCGGTGGAGCAGGAAGCTCAGGGCCCTGCTGGGCACCGAGAGGACCGATCACCTTCCTGCTGGTCAAAGTGCCCCAGGAGAAAACCTCAACTGGCATGATTCAGGGAGAAGTGATTTTTTTTTTAATATATCCTAAAGGAAAAGATGAAAGGCTGGACATACACTCTACTTTCTCCTCCACTAGCCTCCTTCAAACACATTCAAAGAGAATTACGGCCCCAGGCTGTGCTTCCCTGTGGCTTTTTCTCAGGCCCGGGAACAGAAATGGTTAACTGAGAAGAGTAGACTTCTAGAAGGTCCAGTGCCCAGAGACAGGGTCTGAAGCTTGGCTCCTTCTGTGGTTGGTGGCCTGCGGAGAGGTCTCACGCCCCAGGTGGCCTCTGCACCTGTATCCCTGGTTCCCTTCTCCACTGGAGTCTCAACCTTATTTTCGTTTCCTCTGGTCGGTTTAGAAGCTTTGCCCCATCGTCAGCCCCTCTTCACCTTGTTTCTGGCTGTGATGATAAGATCTGCCTCCTTCTAACATAGGAACTACACAGCCAGTTCTCCCTGGGCACCTCCCCCAACCCTGCCGCCGTCACCTCCGTAAGCTACTGCCTTCGCTCCCCTCCTCTCAATAATGATATGTCCTCACTTCTTCAACTTCGGTTTATACGCCTTGAAATTTAAATTACACCCTTAGCATGCAACTAAATTTCTCTCTCAATGGATAAAGGAGAGGGAACTACACTCAGCCAAGTCCCACGCGCTGCTTAACACGCATCATTATAGGTAATCTACACCTGACATAAAACAGGCTCTCAAAACATGCCGGTGACTTAATTTGTCATTTAATCCAGTACTCTTTCTAGCCTTGCATGCCCCGTCACATCTAGGGGTAGAACATCCTCCTGCTGTGACTGTCATGACAGTGATTCTCAGTGGTGGCAGTCGGATTTGTTTCAGAAGCCCCAGGGGATTCTGATGCCAACCCCAGACTACACCCTTGCCTCTGCTGCATCCTGCAAGACCTGCTCCCTGGGACGCCACAGCAGCCCAGCTCCCCAGGCCTCGGCCCCACCTCCCTAACCACAGGCCGCCCTCACCTTCTGCCGTACTTTCAATGTGACTCCTGTCCAAGCCCTCCTGGGTTTTAGTCCACAGTATCTCCACTGGGAATCCATTGACATCCACAGTGATGAGCGTATGTCTTTGCAGGGGACTCTGAAGGCTCTGAGTTTAGTAGCCCTGACTTTTCCCAGACCAATAGGTGCATGTTTCCAGCTGTTCCTCAACTCAACCATAAGGGATCTGTGAAGGCCTCTTAAAGAGGGAACAACTGAACTGAGTCTTGTGGGACAGACACAGGTATCAGCGCCCTGGAGAAGAGGAGAGCAGGGCCTTCAGGCAGAAGGTGCAAGGTGCATACATAACACAGGATGCAGAGGCAGGGAGCCCCTGCTGTGTTAGGCAAAATGTGTGACGATGGGGCAAGGAAGTGGGTGAGGCAAGAATGTTGCCAGAGAAAATGCCACCCTGCCAAGTAGCTAGCTACAAGGGAATCTAGAGATATGACCAAGGCAGAAAATGTCCACAAACTAACATCTGGACCCACTGGCAAACTGTTTGTAAGAGTCCCTGTGGGGATGTAAACACGCTCTAGGGCCTGCCACTAGGGCAGCCCCACTCCCGGCAAGACATGGCATGAGAGCGTCAGGCAGGTGACGACTGTGATGGGCTTAGGGCGAAGTAGTGGGTCAGCATGGTGGTCACAGAAGGAGTCCAGTGACCCTGGGAGGGCAGTGCAAGCTGCATACACTATCACCCGGCCATGCCAGGCCTATGCTACCAACCCGCTCCTCCTTTCAGTGCCCAAGACTGCGGCTCCAGCAGCTCCAGGGAGGTCCCCGAGCTCCCGAGAATACTGAAGGGTAAACATGAGGATAGGGTAAGTGTGTGTGGGGTGGAAAGAGGGTGCAGAATGAGGCCAGGGAACTAGGTCCCAGGCAGATCCAGCAAGGCCAAGCTTGGGACCCTTAACTCTCCTCTTTCCAGGCCACATCCCACCCACACCCCAACTCTATCAGTCACCCTCTGCTGCATCTGCTTCCACAGTGCCTCCTCCACTTGGGCTGCCTCCCGGAGACCAAGCCCTCACCCCTTCCCTAGCCCAAGAGTCTACGGCTTCCCTCTCCGGCTTGTTCACACTATTCATCTCCCAATTGTGCCGCCATGATCACAGCCAACTCCTGATGGAAACGCTCACTCAGCTGCCATTCAGCGTGCAAACCCCTGATCTCGTACTCAAGGACCCCTGTGACGTGGCCCAACCTCATGGCCAAGCGGGGCCCCTCTGAGCCTGTTCTCCCCCTAATCTGAACCCAGGAAGAGAGCAGAGGAGCACTGAATGTGTTCTCTTGCACCTCCTCATGTCCAACACGGCACCATCTTTTAAAAATGTATTCAATTTTTTTTTCCTAATCTAAACAACCCTCGTGAAGCAAATATTAGCATTTTCTTTATTTTTGGACCAAAAAAAAAAAAATAGAAGAAGAAATAAAGAAAAGAAACAGGCTTGGAAAAGTTAGGTTGCCCCAGGTGTTTTTCATCGGCAGGGGAGGGACTCGCTTCTTTCCCCACAGCCTGAGACTTCTGCAGAGTTTCACCGGGCGTGCTCTGCCTCTTTACCTGGAACGCCCTGTGCACCGTCACTTGCTAAATCTGCACCTCCTTCACGGCCCGGCGCCTCGCCTGCCGCCTCAGCTGAGGGTAATTATTCCCTCCACGCTGCCTTCGACCCACGCACCTGACTCGTTGCTCTGGGTCGTTCCACTGGCGCTTCTGTTTCTTCTTCATTGCCCCTGTTAGACAGCAAGTTCCCTGACACAGGGCCCTTTCCAAGGACCACCGTTTGTGGCCTGCTCTCCCCACACGTGCTAGGCACCGGGTCAACGCAGAACAGATGTTCAACCAGAGTTGAATGAATGCCAGGCGCCCCCGGGCAATTCACTAAAACACGTGCTCTCAGTGCACCCCCTGGCAGAGCTGACGCACCATCAAACACCAGGAGGGCCCCCGTCCCCTCTCTCCCGGCTTGGAGCGTTCTCTAGGTGGGGGAAGCAGCAGAGGGCAGCAGATTCTGGATGATGAGGACAGAAAAGACAGACTTGATTGACCTCTCAGAACCAGCGGCTTCTCTGCAGCAAGGGACAAGGGCCCCAGGCAGGGAACAGGCGACGCACTTATATGAGGAGTGGGCACAGGAAAGCCCCAGGACCAGCTCTTCAGAGAGCTGTCAGGCAGCCGTGAGCAAGTCTTCATTTCCCAGATCTTCTGTTTCCTCCTCAGTGAAAGGGGAATAAGACAGTACCCGCCTCCCAGGGAGCTGGGAAGAGGACACGAGACTGTTTTTAAGACACCACAGTCTAGCACAATGTGCGCAGCAAGCACGGTCTACGGTCAGCCCGGTGAATGTTCAGCAACAGGCTCTCCAAAAATAAGTAAGTACATGCATAAAATGCCCTGTGCTGCGGAGTTTGCTGATTGCTAGGGTATAAATACTCCCACCATAGCCAATTTTGAGCTGGCAATGTGATGTCACTGA
>CM052446.1:5442055-5478259 GCA_028533085.1 Varecia variegata | reverse complement strand
CCCCCACCCCTTCATATATAAAACAAAAAAGACTTTCCCCTCTGGAACCATAGCCTGGGACCTATAATGTTCCCTTTTCTGAAATTTTTGGGACTCTGCTTTCCTGTAGGCTGAGCTGTCAGGTTATGCCCTGCTGTGCCTTGTATTTTTACATTAAATTTAATGTCTACTGCATTAAATTTCAATAAGACAGTCTCTTTCTCCCAAACTTCCCATTACTTGCATTATCAACAAATTATTTGCTTTACCTCATTTTAAAAATGTAAACAGCTCCACATAGCCCCAAATGTGCCATAAATATTCTGGCTGTTTTCCAAGACACTCGCCCAGGGCTTGTTAAAAGATAGATGGGTCCACAGTTACTAAATACCAAAAGCAATGACCAGGTGACGTAAACCACCTTGTTTCCACTTCAGAGGATTCTGAGAAAGGAGTCCCATTGCAACTGGGTGTGCTCACTTCCAGCTGTCCCTGTGTCCCTTTCAATAGTTCCACGTCACACTGTGCAGTGAGCTGCTTTTGAGGCAGCTCATTCTCAACAGCTGTTGTGCTTCTCCCCGGTTCCACCATCAGCTCCGTTTATGCTACCTGCTCGCCACACCTGCCCTTTTCTTCTCCCGGCTTGCAAAGCCTATTTTTACTATCACTTACCTACTGACTCTTGGTGACCTGAGTCTCTCAAGCTCTGTTGTCCATTCATTCATGAATTTACCCAACCCCTGCTAAGTGCTACACTAAGTGTCAAGCCCTCTGCTTAGCATGGACAATTCTAATACAAATGGGACATGGTTTCTACCCCAAAACAAGTCACAGTCTAATGAAAGAGAGAACTTATAAATGAACAATAAAATCCAATTTAATAAGTTCAGTGATAGAAGAAACACAAAAGAGAACAAATAAATAAACAGATAACATTCAATTTAAGACATTCTATGTAGGAGCTGTCATAGAAAAATAATAAGGAAAAGAAAATCTTAAGATAAAAAAATCAAAAGAAAACAAAAACAACATCCTGAGAAATTCAAACTGTTGCGCTAACACAGTGCAGGAAGTACCTGTTCATTGAGAGATTCACCAAGGCTCAGCATTCGCGGCACCACGGATCGTGGGTGTAGCTATGAAAGTAAGGCTGGCAAGGTGGCCGTGGACCAGTGAAGATGCTGCACTAGGAAAGCTCAACCTCAACCTGAATATCAGGGGAACCCCTGGAGGTTTACACGCAAGGACTGACTGGATCGGAATTTATTTACGAAGATTTTTCTACTGATGCTGACAATATGGAGACAGATTTGAAGGAGTGGAGAGAGAAAGGACGCAGGTAAGTCAGGAGGCTAGTGCAATAAACCGAGTGGTCATCAGGACCTGAGTATGACCCAGAATGCAGAAATGACATATGTTTGAGAGATTTAGAAGGTAGAATGGATCGACTCTATCGACAGAGTACTTCTGGGGAGTATGGAGCAGGTAGATATTTAGAATGATCCCAGTTTCTGCTTAGTTAAAAAATATTTGGGAAGAGAGAGAGCAGGATGAATGGGGGAACCCAGGGGCTTCTGTGCAGTGGATCCATGAGGTGTGATACTACAATGGTGGGTACGTATCGTCACACATTTGTCTACACCCACGGAATGTACAGCACGGAGAGTGAATCCTAAGTAAACCATCACCTTCAGTTCAACTATAACAAGTGCACCACACTAGGATGTTAATAATAGCGAAAAATGGGGGGAAGAAAAGATAGATATATGGGAACTCTGTACTTCCCACTGAATTTTTCTGTAAACCTAAAACTTCTCAAAAAAATAAAGCTTGCCAATTTTTAAAAAAATAGGAGGTGGGAGAAATACCCATTTGGGGTTTCCCAGCACGTTGAACGTATCAACTTTGGGTTAGCCAGAGGGGAGGGCAATCTTTTGAACACAGTCTGCAGAGTGAGCCTGTGGAAGTGCTGTCTCTACACTTCCATAAGAACTCGGCATCTGCTTCAGAGGACTGGACTCGATGCCTTTGATGTGACCTTGACAACGGGATGCTGCATGTGACACGAGGGAAGTGGGCATGCACCCGTCACAGGAGTTGTACAACACACTTGCCCCTGAGGAGCCTAGCTTTCCTGATTTATGTAATTCTTACCAATATATGTGCATTCATGAGCCTGAACAGGAATACAAATTCTACATCCAGGTTACGCATGTGGATGACTTATCATGGCTATAAAATGTGCATGCTATCAATTCATGCATCTCACTGTTCAAATGTGAAACTACATAAACTGCAGACTGCATTTCACACAATTCTAATGGATCTCTGAATACAGGAGCAACAGAAGAATGAAAAGTAAAAAAATCAAAAGATGTGGAAAATCTCCAATTTGACCTTTAGAAAAAGGCGTCCTGTCAACACTTTCCCCAGCAGGACACTGATGTGTATACCTGACATAAGCATTTGTCCTCAAGCTCAAAATAAATAATTAGTAAATAGGAAAAACCAAAGACAAACAAAAACCCCACTCCAGCTCCTCCTTACATGCAGCGCTATAAATGGCATGTGGCCCAAGGAATAGGGGGAACAGAATACATAACTTCAGAGTTTACAAGAGACTTTTGTGGTTTCCCAGCTATTGCAGACATACCTTAGGGATACGGAATTCATCACCTCTCAAGGGTGTTTACTCAACTTTAGACAGTTCTGAAGCCAAGAACAGAGTTTATATTTCCCCTCTGAGCTAAACCTAATCTTGAACTATCCTACCCAAAGTTCTCAATTCTCACTATATAGACCAAAAAGTACAAGTCTGCCTTCAGTAATTCATTCATCCAATTAATATATGTATAGGGCATATACACTGTGTCAGGCATTGTGCTAAGCATTGGGTATACAAGGAGAAAATAAACTCAGTCCCTGGATCCATGAAGTTTATTATCTAGAGGTATAAGTGCATATTAAACAGAAACCAAGCATATAAATACACTACACAGTTGCACACTATAAAAATTGCTAAGAAATAAAAGCACTAGGGCCTATGAAAGAGAAAAAAAGAGAAGGGTGATTTCAATTGAGATGTATCCAAAAAGGCCATTCTAAGGAGGTGACATTTGAGCAGATACTTGTAGGATGAGTCAGAGCTGGCTAGGTAAAAAGTAGAGAGAGAAAAGAGTCTTCCAAAAATATGAACTAACTTATGTAGAGGCCACAGAGCAGAAAACTACCCACGATGTTCAAGGAACAGACCCAAGCCAGAGAAACCAGAGCACTGGGAGATGTGATAAGCCTAGAGACAGGGCATGGAGAATGCCCCCATTACTTTATAGAAAGTCTTGAAATCAGACAGTGCCTGTTTTCCAACTTTGTTTCTCTTCTTAAAAATTATTTTATCTATTCTAGATCCTTTGCATTTACATATAAATTTTTTGGATAATCTTATTACTTCTATTTTTTAAAAAAAGTCTGCCAATATTTTCATAGGGATTGCACTGAATCTATAGCTCAGGTAGAGAGATTTGCCATCTCAACAATATTGAGTCTTCCAATCCATGAATATTGGATAACTCTCCATTTATTTAGATCTTCTTCAATTTTTCTCAGCAACATTTTATACTGTTTACACATATTTAATTAATCAATTAAATTAATTGTTACACATATTTTTAAATGGATTCTTAAGAATTATATGCTTTTGATGTTATTGTGATTATTGGGTTTTTATTTTTATTTTGTTTTCCAGCTATTGGTTGTTAGTATGTAAAGATACAATTGTTTCTTGTATAGTGGCTTTGTTTCCTGCAACTTATGAAGATTTATTTATTAGATTTAATTTTATTAGAAGGTTGTTAGGATTTTCTACAAAGACCATTGTGTCATCATGAACTACAGTTTCACTTTCTTCCTTTCAGGTCAGCCTGTCTGTCATTACTTTCCTTGCTTGTTGTTCAGGCAAGGTGCTCTGCTGCAAAGCTGTTCCTGATCTTGGGGAGTACGTGGGGGGAAACAGTCAAGATTTCATCTGAAAGTATATTATTAGTAGGCAGTTCTCAGTTTATTCACTTTATCAAGTTGAAGGAGTTTCTTTTTATTTCTTTTTGATTATTTATTTTTAATCATGATATGTGCTGAAGTTTGTCAGATGCTTTTCTGCATCAGTGGAGATGATCACATGACATTTCTCCACTATTTTGTTAATGTGGTAAATTATATTGATTGGTTCTCAAATGCTGAAACAAGCTTGTATCTCAGAGATAAAACTTCACTTGAATATAATGTATTACCTTTTTTATATATTGCTGGATTTAATCTGTTAATACTTTATAGAGGATTTTTACATGTCAGTTCATGGAAGATATTGGTCTTTAATTTTCTTTTCTTGTATTACTGTTTTATGCTTTTGGAATCAGGGCTATCGCAGTTTTATTAAATGTATTAAAACAAGCATTTTCTCCTTTATGTTATAAAAGAGTTTCTGATTGGTGCTATTTCTTTGGACGTTAGAACTTAGAACTCACCAGTCAAGCCATCTGGACCTGAAATGTCACAGGTGGCAAAGTGTTTGCTTACAAACCCAGGATCTTGCTTTTGAAGAAATTTGTCCATTTTGTCTAAGTTGTTGCATTTATTGTCATACAGTTGTTCATAATATTGTCTTATTAGCCTTTTAATGTTTAAAAAGTATGTAGTAAAATCCCTACTCTCATTCCTGATACTGGTAATTTCAGTTTGCTCTCATTTATTTTTCTTTTTTAGTCTTAGAGTTTATCAACTTTATTAAACTTATCAAACAACCAACCTTTAGCTTTGGTAATTTTCTGTGTTGTTGTGCATAGTATATTTCTTTCTGTCAGATTATTGTGTTAGGCTTGTTCTTATTTTTTCTCTTCTTAAGGAGGAGACTAAGAATCTTGAATTTAAGCAAATTTTTTTGTTTGTTTCTCATATAGGCATTTAAAGCTATAAACTTTCCTTTAAGCACTATTTTAGCTGTATTAGCTAAATATTTAAAAATTAACTAATGCTTTTTCTAAATACTTATTAATAGTATTTAGCTAATGCTTTAGCACTATTTTACCTGAATTCTGTATTTAAATTTTACTGTGGATTTAAGTTGTTTTTTTTTATTCATTTCTAATTTAACTTAATCGTAGTGATAGAACCTACTCTGTATGATTTTGCACTTTTGAAATTTATTGAGATTTAACTCAATGGCTCAACAAATTGTTTTTCCTGGTGAATGTTTTGTACATACTTAAAAAATGTGCATTCTGCAATTTTGGGGTATAGTGTTTGTTCTATAAATGCCAATTATGTCAAGTTAGCTGATAGCATTATTTAGCTCTTCTCTAGCCTTAATGGCTTTTTGTTTACTTGTTATGTCAGCATCTAAGAGAATAAAGTTAAAATTTTAGATTTTTCCATTTTCACGTTAGATTTGTCAGATTTCACCTCATAAACTTTGATGCCCCGTTATTAGATGCAAACGTATTTAGAAGTGGTGTCTTTCTGGTGAAATTGCTTCTTTTGCCATTATGCAATGACCCTCTTTACCCCCCGTAGTACTCTGTGGTATACAGTCCACTCTGTCTGATATTAACATAGCCTTACCAGCTTCTTTATGCCTACTGTTTGCATGGTATAACTTTTCCTTCCCTCTCAATCCATCTGTGATTTTTTGTGTTTAAAATGCTTGTACATAGAATATTTTTTCCAGTTTTTATCTTTTTTTTCCAATTTATTTATTTTCTGTTTTTTAAATTTCAGAATATTATGGGGTACAACATTTTGGTTACATATATTGCCTTTGCCTCACCCAAGCCAGAGCTACGAGCATACCCATCCCCCATACAATGAGCTCTGCAACCCATTAGTTGTGAGTTTACCCACCCCCCCACCACCCCCCACCCACCCAGCGCCTGATGAATATTACTACCATGTGAGCACCTAAGTGTTGATCGGTTAGTACCAATTTGATGGTAAGTGCATATGGTGCTTGTTTTTCCATTCTTGTGATACTTCACTTCGAATGATGGGCTCTAGCTCCACCCAGGATAATATAAGAGGTGCCAGTTCACCATTGTTTTTCATGGTTGAGCAGTATGCCATGGTATACAAACACTACATTTTATTAATCCACTCACGTATTGATGGGCACTTGGGTTGTTTCCATATCTTTGCAATCATGAATTGTGCTGCCATAAACATTCGAGTGGAGATGTCTTTATTGTAAAATGTCTTTTTTTCCTTCGGGTAGATGCTTAGTAGTGGGATTGCTGGATCAAATGGTAGTTCTATTTCTAGTTCTTTGAGTTATCTCCAAATTACTTTCCACAGAGGTTGTACTAGTTTGCAGTCCACCAGCAGTGTATGAATGTTCCTCTCTCTCTCTATCCATGCCAACATTTATTATTTTGGGACTTTCAACACTTAAGTGCTTATATAGTAATAACATTCATCGGGTGTTGGGCAGATGGGAGCAGGGAGGAGGGGATGGGTATATACACACCTAATGGTTGTGGTACACACCATCTGGGGGATGGACATGCTTGAAGCTCTGACTCGGGTGGGGCAAGGGCAATATACGTAACCTAAACATTTGTACCCCTGTAATATGCTGAAATAAAAAAAATAAAAATAAAATAAAATCACTTGTAGATTTAGTTACATACAAATTTTGATTCAGGAGATCTGATGTGAGGCCTAAGATTCCAATTCATACCAATAATGCTGGTTTATGTGCCCCACTTTGAACAGCAAGGATTTATAGTGCTAGTTAACTTGCCAAGAGTCGTTCAGGTCTTCTGTGTGAGAGGTTATAAATTTGAATGCTTGGATGGTGTGAGGTGGGTATGTGAAGGTATGAAGCCAGCAGATGTCAAAAAAACAAGAAAAGATGAAACCAAGGGCAACCTGAAGAGTGTAAGCACTGCTCAAAACACCAAATTAAAAAATTTAAAGCACTTGTGCTGCCAAAAGACAAAGCATGTGAGACAAATTTACATCATATCCAACTGTTTATGATTCCTGTTCAATGTCTTTGTCCATATATTCATTTAAAAAATGGAATCCTCACGTCTGAACTGGCAACGATTCAAGTGTAAACAGAACTTACGCTCAGTCTCCAAAGAGCAATCGATCCATCGTAGCCCTGCCCAGTTCATGTTCTCCCCAATTTATCCACAAACACATCTTTTGAAGCCTTGACATATGGGTTATTAAAACCCATATATATTTCTATTTATCATAAAACATTCACTTATTAATATGCATTTAAGTGTCCACCATGTTTTTTTGAATTTTGATAGCTCATATCTTTTCAGCACTGAATAATATTCCATAGTCTGGATGTACCACAGTTGATTTATCCATTCATCTACCTTTCTTTTTTAAGAGACAGGGTCTCACTCTGTTGCCCAGACTGGAGTGCAGTGAAATGGTCATAGCTCACTATAGCTTCAAACTCCTGTACTCAAGCTACCCTCCTGCCCCAGCCTCCCAAGTATCTGAGACACACCATCATGCCTGGCTAATTCTGTTTTTCTTTTTTTGTAGAGATGGAGTCTTGCTATGTTGTCCAGGCTGGTCTTGAACTTCTGGCCTCAAGCAATTCTCCTGCCTCAGCCTCCCAGAATGCTGGAATTACAGGCATTAGCCACCACACCCGTCCTCCATTCACCTATTGGAGGACCTCTTGGTTGCTTCCAAATTTTGAAAATTATGAATAAAGCTGCTATAAACAGGTTTTTGTGTGGATATGTTTTTCACTCATTTGGGTAAGGACCAATAAGTGTAATTGCTGGATCATATGTTAAGAATATGTTCGGTTTTATAAAACCTTCCAAACTGTCTTCCAAAGTGCTATATCACCAAGAATGAATGAGAGCTCCTGTTGCTTCACACATCCTCACCAACATTTGGTGGTTGGTGTCAGTGTCTTGGAGTGTGGCCATTCTAATAGGTGTGTAGTAGTATTCCAATGTTGTTTTAATTGGCGTTTCTCTAATGACATATGGTGTTGAGCATCTTTTCATATACTTGTTTGCCATCTGTAAATCTTTGTTGAGGTGTCTGTTTAGATCTTTTACCGACTTTTTTAAATGGTCTGTTTGTTTTCTTATTGTTGAGTTTTAAGGGTTCTTTGCATATTTTGGATGCTGGTCATTTATCTTATAAGTGTTTTGCAATGATTTTCTCCCAGTCTGTGACTTATCTTCTAATTTCTTTAATAATGTCTGTTACAGAAGTTCAAAATTTTTTTTTTTTGAGACAGAGTCTCACTTTGTTGCCTGGGCTAGAGTGAGTGCTGTGGCATCCTCCTAGCTCACAGCAACCTCAAACTCCTGGGCTCAAGCGATCCTACTGCCTCAGCCTCCCGAGTAGCTGGGACTACAGGCATGCGCCACCATGCCCGGGTAATTTTTTTCTATATAGTTTTAGTTGGCTAGATAATTTCTTTCTATTTTTAGTAGAGATGGGGTCTTGTTCTTGCTCAGGCTGGTCTCGAACTCCTGAACTCAAACGATCCGCCCGCCTCGGCCTCCCAAGTGCTAGGATTACAGGCGTGAGCCACCACGCCCGGCCAGAAGTTCAAAATTTTAATAAATCTCAACATAATCATTTTTTTTCTTTTATGGATCATGCTTTTGGTCTTTTATCAAAGAAGGGATTGCCAAACCCGAAGTCATCTAGATTTTCAGTTTACCATAAGTCTATTACAAATAATGATACAACATTTAAAATCAAAAGTTTACAGCAAATTTTGTGTGAGTAAAGATTATTTCTTTACATCAAGATGATTAGAAGAAAAACCACCTTGGGATAAATTAGGCTTCTGATGAATTCAGTCTTTTTATTTTCTACTCTGAAATTATGTAGATTTGTGGGCACAAGACAAAACTTCCATTATAGATTGCCTGTCTTTCCTTAGCTTAGCACAATAATTTATCTGTAGGAAGCATTTACTCATTTTAATTTACAAATTTGATGTTTCCAATGAACAGATGAACACAATCTTAAATTGCTATTTGTACCCAGCTCTCCATTTTACAGAGATAGAACTAAATATCAGAAAAGTCAGTGACTAATGCCATGTAGCCAATTGCTGGTAATTGCAAAATGGACCTGCCTAACTCATAGACTACTATCTTCTCTCCCACATCTCCCAATCACGCTTCCTGTCCTCAGTCCAGGACTCCAAATCTCAAAGCTGTTCCTTTGACTACCAAGGTCCTTGTCAACAACAATAATGAATAACAACAATAGCATCTAACATTTATATGGCCATTGCTATGTACCAGGTAACTTTGTAAGCTCTAACATATGTTGGCTAATCCCCATCTCCTCCCCAATAACTTTGTGAGATTGATGCTATTCTTACCCCTATGTAGAGATGAAAAAAGAGAAATACAGAGAGGTTAGGTGATTTTCCTCAAATCACGCAGCTAATAAGTGGGGGAAAGAGGATCTGAACCCAAGCAGTTAAGCTGCAATGTCTATGAGCATGACAACTACACCTTGTTGTCTCCCTGAGTTGTGCCACTACGTCCCTGCCTTCCAACATGAGCCTCTAGGCCAAATGTGATCCTTCCAAACATAGGAAGAATTCAAAAAGGATTTTTTTTATTTCAAAACATTAACAGGGTACAAATATTTTTGTTATATGGATAGCTTTTATAATGCTTAAGTCAGGGATATTAGTGTGCCCATCACCCAAATAGTGTTCGTTGTACCTGATAGGTAGGATTTTTAAACAAAATATTTCCTAAATAAAGGCACTGATGAAATAAAGTGCCTGTAGCATCCAACCACTTGCAAATGCCACCTTTTTCAAATGAATCTGCTGTTACTATTATAACAGATAAACACGTATTAGTAATTGTAATGGAGATGAAAGTAATTACAGCATTTTGAGACTTTTTAGTGAAACAAAAACAATATATGCCCTCTTCAATGAATGTACCTCAAACCCACTCCAAATGAAAAATGTAAAAATTACTTAATTGATAAGTACATCTCTGTTCTCTAGAATATTTAAGTCTATCTTGGACACTAGCATTTTCTATGTCTTTTAAGGAATTTATAGGTTTCAGAGACAAAGTTAGTAACTATGAACATTTACATGGACTGGGTAGATTACAATCATTATTGAATGGTTTTATGTTAGTTTGAAAATGTACAGGTTGAAGCTTATTTAGATTTTTAATAATAAAGATGTTTACAAAGAGAAAACAGATACTCATCATTAATCTTTCTAGATACCCACTAAATGAACAGGCAATTTTTTAAATTACAGGGAATCATGTATCATGAACCACGAAAGGATACTACCCACTTATCAGACTCTCTGGGAGATTTCTAGGGTAAGGAAAGAAAATTAATGGAAGACAGCAATGGAAGACTCAAATTCATCTTCCTTTGAAAAAGCATGGTCTCAATGGATTTCCTTTTGTATCTATAGACAAAGAAGCTGAAAGTAACAAAAATGTGAAGCACCCAGGCTCCTCTCCGCTCTGCAGGGTACAATATGCAGAAACGACAGTTCATTGGCATTTGTCTCTGACAAATAGTAATGTGTCAGTAAATAGCAAAGAATAGTAATGCCAGGGGAAAAAAATGTTACAAAAAGCTACACTGTGGCTTTTCTTACTGTTGTAGGGACTGTATGAATAAGAATGCTGGAAATAGAAACTTTGTCATTGGAGTAAAAAGCTCAAAACAGAAAATTTGCCACTAAGGTACGGTACTGGTGATGGCAATTTACATCACAGCTCTCCCCTCCCCCGCACTCACAAGCTTGTGTTGAGATTTGAGAGGATGATTCTAACTGCAGCCAGATGTAATATTAGGAGATCCAAAGAGAACCTGTTGACCTATTTATGAAAAGAGTTCTCCACGTTCAAGAAAGTAAAATAAAGAACAAAAACAACATTGAAGCATAAAGAAAGGCTTCAATGTGAAAGAAATAATACATAAATATGTTTATATGTTATTGCATTAAAGATACTGCAAAATATATTGTTGAAAAACATACGCTAAGGAAAATGAAATTTTAAATGGATTGGCTTTTCTGTAGGTATGATTCATTACAGAAAGGACTCTTCATACCAAAACTAAAAAATATAAACCATAAAACGTTGGCTGAGGAATAAAAGAAGTATTAGCAGAGTGAGAGGAAAAACGATAAAGGGAAATAAAAATATGCAAGTAGAACTTATATAGCCATTATCATTGCTGAAAGGCATATGAAAACTAAAGAAAATCTAATAGAAATGTGGAAGACAAACTGAGGAACTGCCCCAGAATGAACAGGGAAAGGGAGATGGACTGAAAATGATCTAAGAGCACAATAGATATGGAGGACTCATAGTGCCAATATATGAAAAGCTAATGTTCCTGGAAACAAGATAAGGACAATGGGATATAAATAATGAGGAAAGACTTGGCAGATGACAAAATTACTGAGCTAAGGTACAAGTTTCTTTTTGCATATGAGAGGGACTCACAGAATTCTAAGCATAATTAATGGCACATAGACCCACTCTAATAAATACTGGTGCAAGTTTTTAAATTCAAAGATATTAGTAAAGTTAATTACAAAGGAGAAAGCACAAGAAAGGAGAAGTGTAAAAGGAATAGGGGAAAAATAAGGGGAAACAGAGAACAAACAAGGAAGAAGAAGAAAAAGTAACAGGATGAGGGAGAAGTAGGGGGAGAAGAGGAGATAAGGAAAAAGGTAGAAAAGCAGGGGAGGAAGAGAAGGAGGAGAAAGAAAAGGAGAAAACAGGGAGGAGGGGAGTGTGAAGGAAGAAGGGGAGGAGAAAAAGGAGAAGTAAAAGAAGAGAACAAGGAAGGTGAAAAAGAGAAGGAGAAAGAGGGAGAGAGGAAGATGGGGAGGAGGAGAAGGAGGAGAAAGAAAGTAGAAGAGGGTGAGGAAAAGAAGAAAAAGAGGGGGAAAAGAGGGAAAAATATGAGGGGGAAGAAAAAGAGGGAAAGAAGAGGGGGAAAAAGGAGGTGAATGATACTCCACTGTATTACACATGGGAAGAGAGTGGAGCAGATTCTACAGAATATTAAGGAGGAAAGTTGTGACACAAGAGTATTATACCCAGATAAGTTTTATTTCATGTGTAAAGGCAACTAAAAAAAGATTCTCAGATATTGTGTCTTAGAAATTATACTACTCTTATTAGATGTATTGCCCCAAAAGCTACCCTAGCTGAAGCTGATCAAAAATTCATCAAAATAAAGAAATAAACAATGGCTAAATCATAGCATAAAGATTAATTCAACAAGCATAAAAACCATTATAACACAGAATTCAGCTCAAATAATGACTATAAATATGGATGGAATAAAACAAAAGAATGTGAATGCCAAATATATCTTAGAAAAGACATAAATGATATAACTAAGAAAAGAAAGAACCATAATAAACTGGGCCTGAAATTCTATGAACAAAAATTATTAAGCAGGTGGAAAAAAAGAGAAGAGATAAAGATATTTTAGCATCATCTTTCACAAGGAGAGAGATGAATATATGGTTTTACTGTTGATTCTAAAGGAGAAATAGAGGTGTGTATATATTTTTAAGCCTAAAGGAAACCTCTGGAGGGTAAAAGAAAATACTTAACTTTTAAAATACTTAACTTAGAAGTTAAATATTTTCTTTAAGTACTTAAGATAAAACACTTAAAATATGAGAGGAGGACCATAGTAATAATAATGGTAATAAAACGCGAAACATCACGAAAACAATTTAAAATGCACAAGTAGACATGACAGAAGATAAAATATAATTATATTTTAATAACTGTCAACAGTTAAATATTCTCCTTTAAAAGACAAGATTAATAAAACTGGGTTAGAAATCTAATGCATGCTAATTATAAGAGAAATACCTAAAGCACAGTGATTCAAATATGGTAAATATTTGAAATAGTAATCGAGTTCTATCAATATTCAATAAAGTAGGATTTAAGCTATACAGCATTAAATTGCAAAATGACCATTTTATATTGGTAAAGGGTAGAATCTTAATGAAGTTTTAGGTTAAAAAAGTGCATAAAGCAAAACTTGATAGAAGTGAGAGAGAAAAGTTGGATTCAAAGGAATATAGACAGGCATATTTATCCTTTTGATAAATGAATTAATCATTTATCAAAAGGAAAGAAAGTTAAGTAATATTAAACAAAAGACATAAAAGTAACTAAAATCACAGTGATGGATGAAAGCAGAGGAATTATTGAAAGTAAAAGTAAACTGAAAAGTGCACTTAAAAATTAATAAGTGATTATATCAGGTGCTTTTATGTGCCACATGTCATGTTTTGTGCTTAGCATGTATTTTGTCTCCCGGTCCTCCTAACATCTTTTGTGAGGTAAGGAGTCATCTTCTAATTATAAAAATGAGACATGATGAGATTAATTACTTCTTAATGGACAGAACAACAGTTTGGACCCTGACAGTCTACACTTTTTAGGCTGCACAGTTAACTGTGCAAACTGTGAGGTAGTCTGAAAGTAAGAAGCAACAGAAGAGGTTAGGAAGGAAATCAAATACTCAAGACTTGAGGTGAACATAAGAAAAAAATTGTATTTTTCTACAGAACTAGCGTTGGGGGTGGGAGATGTTTAGGGATGATTCAAGCACATTACATTTATTGTGCAGTCCAACCTCTCTGCTAATGATAATCTATATTTGCAGCTGCTCCCCAGAGCTAGCATCACTGCCTCAGCTCCACCTCACATCATCAGGCATTAGATCTAGTTCGCGCTCATGCGCAGTTTACAGTAGGGTTTGTGCTCCTTTGAGAATCTAATGCCCCCGCTGATCTGACAGGAGGTGGAGCTTATGCAGTGATGCCAGCGATGGGGAGCGGAGCAGCTGTCCATACAAATGAAGCTTCACTTACTCACTCGCCGCTTTCCTCCTGCTGTGAGGCCTGGTTCCTAACAGGCCATGAACTGGTACCAGTCTACAGCATGGGGATTGGGTATGGCAGAGCTAGAACACGGATGAACCTTGAAGACAGACTGAGTAAAATAAGCCAGTCATAAGAGGACAAAGACTATATAATTCCACTTAAATGAGGTACCCAGAGTAGTCAAATTCATAGAGACAGAAAATAGAATGGTGGTTTCCAGAATCTAGAGGAAGTGGGAAACGGTGTTATTCCTTGATAGGTGCATATTTTCAGTTTTGCAAGATGAAGTGTTTACCCAGGGGGCACACATGGACACAGAGGGAAGTAGAAGTCACTGGAATTCAAGGGGGGGAAGGGGAGGAGCAAAAACGTACCTAACAGGTACAATGAATACATTCGGCTGATGGGCACACTTACAGCCCTGACTCAAGCATTATAAAAGCCATCCATGTAACAAAAACATTTGTACCCCTTTAATATTTTGGAAAAAAAAGATGTGTTTAGGAGATGGATGGTAATGATGGTTGAAGACAATGTCTGCAAATGTAGTGCCATGAACTATACATTTAGAAATGATTAAAATAATAGATGTTATGTATATTTTATCACAATTTTACAAATAAAAATTTTAAAAATAATAAATGTGTCTTTTAATAATATCTTCTAATATCTAAAGTTGTTTTATAAAATTGTTAAATTTATTCAATAAATTAAAAACAGTAACAGTTTAAAACTAAATATAGGCCGGGCGTGGTGGCTCACCCAACATCATAACACATGAATATATTAAGCAAATGTTGACAAAACTGAAGGGATGGACAGCAATACAAGAATAGTAGGGGATTTCAATACCCCACTTGCAACAATGGATAGATCATTCAGACAAAAAATCAATAAGTAAAGAATACACTTGAACAACACTATAGACTAAATGGACCTAACAGACATATACAGAACATTCCATCCAAGAGCCACAGGATACACATTCTTTTCAAACCCACAGGAAACATTCTCTAGGACAGATTACATGTTGGACCACAAAATGAGTTTAACAAATTTAAGAAGATTGAAATAATATAAAATATTTTTACCATCCACAATGCTATGAAACTAGCAATCAATAACAGGAGGAAAATTGGAAATTAAACAATACACTCCTGAACAACCAGTGGGTCAAAGAAGAAATCAAAAGGAATACCAAAAAATATCCTGAGACAAAAGAAAATGGAAACACAACATACCAAGTTATGGAATGCAGCAAGAGCAGTTCTAAGAAGGAAATTAATAGTGATAAACACTACATTAAGAATAAAGAAAAATCTCAAATAAATTACCAAACTTTATACCTCAAGGAACTTAAAAAAAGAAGAAGAAGTTAAGCCCAAAGTTTGCAGAAAGAAGGAAATAATAAAGATCAGAGCAGAAATGAATAAAATAGAGACTAGTAAAACAATAGAAAATATCAATGAAACCAAGAATTAGCTTCTTGAAAGGATAAGCAAAATTGATGAACCTTTAGTTAGACCAAGATAAAAAAGAAAAGGCTCAAATAAATAAAATTGTAAATAAAAGGGGAGACAACTGATATCACAGAAATAAGTATAAAGGGTCATAAGAGACTACTATGAACAATTATACATTTAACATTGGTGGTCTGGGCAATGATTTTTCGGATATGACCTCAAAAGCATGGGCAACAAAAGCAAAATAGACAAATGAGTTTGCATCAAACTAAAAGTCCTATGCACAGCAAAGTAAACAATCTACAGAGTGAAGAGGCAACTACAAAATGGGACAAAATAGTTGCCAACCATACAAGTGATAATGTGTTCATATTCAAAATATATAAGGAAATCAAACAACTCAATAGTAAGAAAACAAATAGCTCAATTTAAAAATGGGCAAAGGATCTGAATAACATTTCTCAAAACATGATATACAAATGGCAAACAGGTATATGAAAAGACGTTCATCACTAATCATCAGGGAAATGCAAATCAAAACCACAACGAGGTATCACCTCACACCTGTTAGAATGGCCACTATGAAAAAGACAAAAGATAACAAGTGATGTTAAGGATGTGGAGAAAAGGGAATCCCGTACACCGTTGGTGGGGATGCAAATTGATACAGCCATTATGGAAAAATATAATAGTATGGAGCTTCTCAAAAACTTACATATAGAACTACTCTATGCTCCAGCAATCCCACTTCTTGGTATATATCCAAAGCAAATGAAATCAGTATCTTGAAGAGATATCTGCACTCCCATGTTCACTGAAGCATTATTCACAATGAATAAGATGTGGAATCAACCTGTTTCCATCCACAGATAATTGAATAAAGAAAATGTGAGACAGATAAATGGATATGTGTGTGTGTATACATACAACAGAATATTATTCAGCCTTAAAAAAGAAGGAAACTGTCATTTGTGGCAAAAACGGATAAATATAGAGGACATCATCTTAAGTCAAATAAGCCAGGCAGAGAAAGACAAATACTGCATGATCTCACTTGTATTTGGAATCTAAAACAGTTGAACTCATAGACACAGAGGGTAGAATGGTGCTTGCCAAGGACTGTGGGGTTGGGGACATGGGGAGCTTTGGGTCAATGAGTATGGAATTTCAGTTAGGTATGATAAATAAATTCTGGAGATCTAATCTATAGTATGGTGACTATACTTAATAATACTCCATCATATACTTGAAATGTGCTAAAATAGTAGATACTAACTGTTCTCATCACACACAAAAAACAGTGATAACTATGTGAGGTGATAAGACATCTTACTTAGCTTGATTGTGATAATCATTTCATAATATGTATATATATATATATTATAGTATACAAGCATATGTATATGTAGTCAATGGAAGAAGGATAGTCTTTTCAACAGATAGTGCTGGAGCAATTGTATATCCATAGACAAAATTATGGTGGGGGGACGCTCAACCTAAACCTCAAAGTTTATACAAAAATTAACACTAAGTTGATTGTGGGCTGAAATACAAAATGTAAAACTATAAATGCTTTAGGGAAAAAAAAACACAAGAGAAAATCTTCAGGGTCTCAGCCATGGCAAAGTCTTGACATCAAAAGTATACTCCCTGAAAGAATAAGTTTCTAAATTGAACCTCATCAAAAACTAAAAATTTTTCTCTGTGAAATATCCTGTTAGGAGGTTGAAAAGACAAGCTACAGAGTGGGAAAGAATATTTGTAGACCGCACATCTGACAAAGAACTTGTATCTAAAATATATAAAGAACTTCAACAACTCAACAGTAATAATGTAATCCATCTAAATGTAATACATCTAAATGTAATCCATTTAGAAAATGGTCAAAAGATAAGAACAGATATTTCACTGATGAAGACAGATAGATAGCAAATAAGTATATGAAAAAGTGTCTAATATTATTAGTCATTAGGGAAATGCAAATTAAAACCATAATATGATATCACTCTATACCTATCAGTATGGTAAAATGAAAAATAGTGAGAACACCAAATGTTGGCAAAGACACAGAAAAACTGGATAATACCTACATCTCTAGCACAAATGTAAAATGATACCATCACTCTGGAAAGTAGTTTGGCAGTTTCTTATAAAACTCAACAGGCAACTGTCACATGACCTAGCAATTGCACTCCTGGGTATTTATCACATGTAAATGAAAACTTAATGTTTATACAAAAATGTGCACACAAACATTAGTAGCAGCTTTATTCATGATTGCCAAGAACTGGAAACAACCCAGATGTCCTCCAGTGGGCAAATGATTAAACAAACTGGGGTACCTGGGATACTACTCATCCATAAAAAGCAATGAACTGTTGATACGCACAAAAACCTGGATTAATCTTGAAGGAATTATGCTTAGAGAAGAAGTCAAAGCCAAAAGATACAATTCCATTTATATAACATTTGAAACGACAAAAATTTCGGAAATGGGGGACAATTAATGGTCTCCAGGGGTTGGGGACAGGATGGCAGGGGAAGAAATGTGATGGAGGTGGGGGTGGTTGTAAGAGGGCAATGCAAGGGACCCTTGTGGTGATGGACCTGTTCAGTATCTTTACTGTGGTGACAGATACACAAATCCACATGTGACAAAATTGTATAGAATGAAGTGCGCACTTACATACACAAATACACACAGAGCTGAGCACAAGAAGAGAAATCTGAATAAAATCAATCAACTGTATCAATGTCAATACCCTGGTTGTGATACGATACCAGAATTTTGCAAAATGTTACCCTCAGGAAAACTGGGGAAAGGATCCTAGGAGACCTCTCTGCAATATTTCTCGTAACTGTATGTGAATCTATAATTATCTCAATAAAAATGTCAATTTAATAAAGATACTAGATAATATCATACTGAATCTGGAATCCTAGTCAAGGAGTTTGAACTCTTTTAAACAGGCAGTTGGGAGGCATAGAAGCTCGTTGAGTGTGGACGACTTGACTAGAGCTGTGGACCAAAAGAACCAATATGATCATATTGTTCACTATGAACAATATGATAATAGTGAACATGATGGACGGAAGGAGAAGTTACTAAAGGCAGGACCTCAGAAAACCATGATGAGAGCTCAAGTGAGAGTTAATATTGAAGCCAAAAATGTACCCAATGACGTTCAGAATAGATCATGCCTACAGCCACTTCAGCAACTGCATATCCAACACACGTTCACTTCGTTCAAGTTCTTTTGTAATTTACACTATATTTGGAAATCTGATAATAATATAAAGGTATTTCCAACAGTCATTTCACTACATTAAACTCATTCTCTTATGCCATAATTTTAGCATTTTGTAAAAATGAAAACAATTTTTAGTCTTTGGTTTCAATAATTTTATAAATCTAAGTGAAATATGTTTTCTAATCATTATGATGACTGGCATGTTCTTAAAATCATTTTAAGGTATTTGAAGATTGGAAAAATACGTCAGGCTTCTGGTTTTAATTAATTTTAACTAACTGTTTATAAAATTTTTATTAAATGAGTTTGTAATCAATGTTTAAATGTCTGAGAAAATTTAATTTTAATGTCTTGATTTATTAGTTTTGTAGGCAGCATTTCAATTTTAGAGAAATATTATTGAATGGATTTATACATTTGTGTAATTATGCAAGAGATAAACCACAACAGGAGCGAAGCTCTTCTCCGTGCACTAAAGATTCTGGGAGATCATCAAACTGCAGATCCAGGATCTGAGTCTGTCTCTGCCCCCCGGGCGCTTTCCATAACATCAGGCTGCCCTGGACAGCTTTATATCCTCTTTAACACCTCTGATGATTCCAGATCTAGAAGGAGGACTAGGCTTACCTTATGGGGTTGTCCATCCTGGACACAGTGAGGAAGGCAGCAAGATTGGCTGTGTAGGAGGAGCACACGATGAGGGTGAAGAGCCACCAGCTGCCCATCACGATGCGCATGGCCACGGAGTTCGCGGACGATTCACCACCTGTAGGAGGCAGGCAAGGCAGGTTGGCTGGGGGCTTCTACTCTCCCACCCCCACGGAGATGCTCCACCATGTGCCCAGGCATGCGGGCCACCACTGGTGATGGGCTGGGGACCAGGAAGTGACTGCCTGCTAGTCTGGGGGACTGTGTCAATTCTGGGATAGCATCCTAAAACCACCCATCTTGGAAAGGGTTGGAGGACCACAAAATATGGAAAAGTTAGGACTGGCCTTCTAGCTATATGAAGTTTGTTAATGCACCACAGATAGAGTTCTGAATGTCAAAATCTTCTGATTGTAAGATTCTACCTCACAGTGGTAAGAACTTCTAGGGCTGCAACTCAAATTCACATAGAATAGACTTAGGAATTCTGTAAATATAGAATTACCTCCTACCTGGACGGAGCCCTAACTTTCTTTTAAACCTCAAACTGAGATGTACCATATCACTTTTATTAATATTCAGCTCTCACTAGACATCTTCCCCCCCCCGCCAGGATTTTCAGAAATCATTGCATGTGGCTTTTGGTCAGAAGCGGCCTCTTTGAGGCCAGTTATTTCTCCCTGGTCCCTTAGGCAGTAGCAGAAGAAAGCTTCTCAGTGCCTAGTCTCCTTATATAACCACGCAAAGCCTCTGGCACAGTGCAAATAGGGCCAAGACTCACATTAGGAACTTTGCAATTTGCTGTTTCCAGTCAAAATTACACAGTCCTGTAACTCACCACTGGATAGAAGAGCTATCCAGACCTCTCAGAGGCAGGAGAGTTTGTACCTCAAGCATGGCTGGAGTACTGCTTAGAGGATTGCAACACAATTGAGATTTTTTTTTCCCCATTAAGTCTTCAAATTTAAGCAAGGTTCAGAGTTTCATGTGACCATCTCCTGTGCATAGCAACCACTCCGATGTGGGAGGGGAGAAAGGTGCAAAGCAGAACTCCAAAGTTAATTTTATCTAAAGTGGAGAATCAGGATTTAAAGTTGAGTTCCTTGTTGTCGTTTCATTTAATTTCTGTCTGATATTACTCCCAGAATTTGGGTGCAGCATGATATTAGTGCTGTCCTAGAGATTAGATAAGATTGCATGTAAAATGACTTTGGTAAAACACGTCTGAGAACTTTGCCAACGGATAAGCCTTCCAGGCCCCTGGCGTTGGTACCTTGCTGCACAAAGGCCCCGTAGACGATCCAGATGGCGCTGTGCAGGGTGGCAGACGCGGACGGCCGGGGCTGGGCGGCACTCTGAGCCCTCACGGCCTGTATCCTGTTCAGCACGAATATCAGCACACCGACCACAGGGATAGCCGCTGCGATGCAGGCCCACACGGCGAAATCAAACGGGGCAAAAAGGGAGAAGATGCTGATTTTCTCCTCGGGCTTCCTGATTAGAATCCCCACCGAATAGTCCATGTAGCGCTTGCTGAAGTCCACGACGCTCTCCCGCTCCGGGGTGATGGTGATGGCAGAGATGGCCAGGTCTGCTCTCTGAAAGGCAAACACATCATCAGCTACGGCAATCCTCAGCTTACTGCTGGGTTCCAGCCTGGGTCAAGGTCTACACTCTGCCCTTCGAACTGTTCTGTTCAGGGGAAATGGATTTGAGAGCTGACACCCTGTGACTCTGAATATTGTAAGAAAAACCCAATACTAAGCTGTTACTCCCTCCATCACCCTACAGATTTCTCTCTCCAGCCCTAACACTCCTGGAAACTGCTTCTGGAGGAAAGTGTCTAGTAGAGTGTCTTCATTTCTCTATGAATTATAGTTTTTGTTCACTTTCTTACTGTTCCCCCTACCAAACTTGAGCTTCCTCCTTTCTCTTCCCTACCCTCCATCTGCCACCATGAACGCCCTGCTATCTTCTTCTGGCCTCTCTGTGTCCTTCCTACACATCAAGGCCACAGACACACTCCGCTTCCCCCATAGAGCCTCTCCAGACTCCATTAGCCCACAACACTGCTCTGTTTTCTTAAAGACTTCAGAAGCTGGATGGTGAGTTGTAATGACTGCGTTGAATCTCATTAACATATCAGTCTCTGATGGTTTTATAAGCAGCCTCTATGCCAGAGAGAAAAATAATCCAACAATAAAGGGGTCATCTACCTACTTCTGTCTTCCACCACCCTTAACTCATGGCAACAGACACATGAGTTGATTCTTCGTGTAGTAAAACCATGTTGTCAAGAGTCACTCTGGCCAGATGCAGTGGCTCATGCCTGTAATGCTTGCACTTTGGCAGACCAAAGCAGGAGGATCACTTAAGGCCAGAAGTTAGAGACCAGCCTGGGGAATAGTGAGACCCTGTCTTTATGAAACTTTTTTTAAAAAAATTAGCCAGGTGTGGTGGCATACATCTGTAATCCCAGCTGTTTTGGGAGGCTGAGGCAGGAGGATCACCTAAGCCCAGGAGTTTGAAATTGCAGTGAGCTGTGATGATGCCACTGCACTCTAGCCCTGGCAACAGAGCTAGATCCTGTCTCAGAAAAATAGAATAAAATAAAAAACAGTCTCTCAGGACATGCTATACTGTGACCTCAAAATTATGTCCCAAAACTTTTGCTTTCCAAAATGGGCTTTATTTTAAAAACAGAGACCCCAGTAAGATGGATCTATACTGTGGGATGAGGTTGAGAGGGTCATGCCTAGATGGGTGGGCGGCAGGTAATAATGGGGCCTGGGGTCCCCCTTCAACCACAAGAACACTGAAAGGCACAGTCATCGTCCTGATCTTTGCTCTGGGGCCCCCAAGTAGGAGGCATCGGCAGAACCAGGTTTGCTTTAGAATGACCCATTGTGACAGCTGATCCAACCTACTTGCTCAAATTGGGGAAGCACACATAGGAGGATTTTGTAAGGTTTAATATATGGGCTAGGGGAAGACAGACTGATGTACTAAACTGAAATCCAACAAGATATCTAGAGTAAAGAGAAAAGAAATGTTGCAGGTGACTACATCACAGCTCTCCTCTTACATTTGCCACATCCGTGTCTCTGGTTCTTGCCTCTGGGTTCATTTTTAGGATTAGGGCAGTTTGGAACATACTGAAGGGCTGAGAAAGAGACTTACTGGAGCAAGATAGGTATACAATACAGGGTGGAAGGAAATAGATTCATACAGCAAGGCCCAAAAGAGGCACAAGGGAATTGACTCATGACACAGGTGGAGGGCTCGGCCTGTGACAGTGGGAGGGGCTGATGAGGGGAGGGGTAAGGTGACCCCCCCTTCTGGAGGGGGTGCAGGTGCCTGCAGATGTGAATTTCATAGGAAGTAGAAGTAGAATTTCATGCTCAGAAGTCTCAATTTCTTTCCCCGATATAGAAGTACAATATTTTTTTGTTTTTTAATTGAGAAGGATAGAGGATTATCAGGTAGCTCAAGGAGAAAGGTAAACTTAAATAGTCTCTGAGAGATGTAGCAAAGAGGACCAACAAAGGACAAGAGACTCAGGCTCTACTGAAGTTTCAGCTGACATCGGAGACCGCACATATTTTCTACATCAATCTGGACAGATTTATAATTTTCTTCTCTAATTGCATGCAGCAACCTGGACATCAGAGTCAAGAGGTTATATAATAGAATCAATTTGGGGTTTGGGTGCAAGAACACAGGGAATCACAAGGGATGAAGGGGACAGGGGTTTGTGTGGTTAACCACGGAGGGCCCATCAGCAGGGAAGGATGCAGCATCAGAAAGGCACAGAAATATAGGCGAAGGGTGAGCCTCAAATACAGACGCTACACAGAAAGAAGCAGACACAAGAGACCACATCTCGCGTGACTCCATTTACAGGAAATGTTCACTAAAGCAACTCTGTAGAAAGAGACTGATGGCCGCCCAGGGCTGGGGGTGGGAACAGCATTAACTGCGTATGGGAATAGATCTCAGTGGCGTGCTGGAAATATTCTAAACCTAGATTACGATGACAGTTGCACAACTTCATACATTTACTAAAAATCATCGAATTGTACATCTAAAATGGGTGAATTTTGTAGTACGTAAATTTCATCACAATAAAGTTGTTTTGAAAAAAAGATTAAGAGAAATTTGGAAGGATGATGGGCCTAGTGTCTGCCTTTATAGGTTATAAGGCAAAGGGCCTGTGTTATAGGAGGAGAGGCTCAGAGGATTCAGAAGGACAAGAAGCTGTGGTCATGGAGTGGGCTAGTGACAGTGCCAGGTGAGACACTGATAAGATGCACGTCATGGACACTGGAGTGGAGCAGGGCAAAGGTCTCCGCAAGCGAGGAGGTCCAAGCACTGGGAGTCAGGGTTGTCCCTAGGGATGGCAGAAATGGTGAGAATGGTGGCAGCAGAAATATTGGAGATGGAGGGTTTGAGTCAGGTGCCACCATCCTAAACGATCGTGGGGAAATGACCCAGAGGTCACGAGATGACAAGGACAGGGATCGGGCATGGTGAGCTGGCTTCCTGCCATGTGTTTCAATGAGGATGCAGATTCTGCAGGAGGGAGGAAGAGTGGTGATTTGAAATGAGTGTGAGGAACTGGGGAGGCCACTCCACCCATGCAGAGTGATGCAGACACATGCACACGCTCATTCACACACACACACACACACACACACACACACACGTGTTCACACGCACTGTGGTCTGCCAGGGATGGGAGAATAACCTCTCACCAGTACCCCGTGGGTTCCTGTTTCAGCTGACTGTGGGGCTGGGTCTCTTGAAGGGTGTATTACAGAGCAGGCCCAGGGGATGGCTTCGAGGGAGTGAGAGCAATGGGCAGGGAGGGAAAACAGCATGCCAGGGAACAGGAAGGTCAAAGAGCAGAAATGGGTAGAGCAGGGAGTTTGGGGAAAAGAGGCCCCAGTGTGTAGAGAATGGTGGCTGCGGTCTATTGAGCTGGCCCCACGGTTCCAGCTGCATAATGGGCCAAGTTCAGATATCACCCCACACACGAGGGTGCCCCTCCCTGTGGACCTGCTTTGGGGACCTACCTTACTGATGAGCTCCCCGATCATCCCGTTCCAGGAGGTGTTATGGAGCTGGTGACCATACCTGCCGTCGGGGGCCTGGTAAATCTCATATTTGAAGCCCAGAGCCTTGGCCAGTGCATCCAGGACATCTATGGAGAACCCTTTGTAGCGCTTGGGCTGTCCAAGGATGTTCTCAGCCACCATCACGAAAGGCTCTTCCTGAGGACAACAGAATGAATGTTCTTCAATCAAATAACAAGTTCATTAATGCATATTTCCAGGGTATTGTTGGAGAGAACAATCTGATGAATCCTAACTTTAGAACATTTGTATTCGCTCAATGTAGGACTAAATTTAGGACAAATACTAAATTTCACTGCCCTTTTCTAAAAGCAGTTTATGGACACTCAAGGTACTGTGCTCAGGACGATCTCTCCGAGCAGCAGATCGATACGGAGGAATGGAGATTTACTTGTCCTGCGTTACGTTAGCCCAGACTCTGCCCAAAACCCCAGCTCCTAGAATAACATGGTTTGTTTCCATTCCTTCATTTGTAGCATTCATGAAGAACTAGGACTCTGTCCTCAGGAAATGCCATAATTCAATGAGACCCACATAAGAAATATGACTCTTCCCATGCAGGATAATAAATGCCAATAGAGCTCTGTGATTTTAGATTGAGGGAAGTATTATACCTATCAGGTTGTACTAGAAAATGAATACTGATTAACGGGCCAAGGCCAGACCAGAAGTCAAAGGATAGGACAGGATTCAAACCCACAGCTCCTGAGTCCAAAGCAATGCCGTGTTCACACCCACACGTGCTGTGCTGTATCACATGCAGGGCAGCTGACCATCTAGAAAACACCCCGGCCTTCCCCACCATTTCCCTGCTTTCTTGTGGGAAGCTAAGCAAGAAGGGGCTTTTTGGCAAATGGCCACAGAGAATATGGATATATTTCATTAATCTAGGTTTGTTGGGGAAATATAAGCCTTCTCTGTGGTGTGCACACAGAGAATGCACAAACGCTGCTCTCAAAGGCTTCTGAGCCAAGGAGACACTAGTGCCTGCTGTGACAGAAGGGAACATTTGGACATGTCTGACCCAGGCAATAAGAGGTAAATCTAAAATGTTTCCTACAGTTCTTTTAAAAATGTGAAAAATAGAAATTGAAAGGAAGATGCTTCTAAGGTCTCTTACAAATGGAAAGGTCTATGATTCCAGGACAGCCATGCAGAAAAATTGCACCTACCCAATGGTCTTCATTCTGAACTTGTGCCACGTGGCCTGTCAGTGGTGCTGAGTGCTAGAAGAATGTCCTCCTCCAGCACCTTTCTAGAGACCTGGCCACCAGCACAGCTCTCCTAAGGACTAGCAGCAGGTCAAGACCAGTTTACATACAGGAACGAGAGGAGCAGCTGGGCCCCTCTTGGAGGGATCTAGATGACAGGGCCTTCTCTAGAGCAGCTCTGGAACCCCTGTGGAAGGCCTCAGAGACCCTGGGGCAGAATCTCCAATCTCACTCTCCCCTCATCATCCTCACTGTTACTTAAAGGAAAGGCTTTAATGAAAGCTCCAACCACTCCTCAAGACCCCCTTCTCTCCAAACCCTGCATTACACAGAAAGCAGCCACTGACTCAAAGGCCTGGACGGCGAAGCTTCCAGAATATCCCCATGATCCTACCAAGACAGTCACCACTTTGAGAGTCAGTCCTTGGAGGCGGCTGCCCATGGGCCTCTCTTGCAGACTGCCATTCAGGCCCTTCTCCGAGTCCCACGTAGCCAGCTGCGAAGGCAAAAAGGGAGTGTGAGGGATGGAACAGGCACTGTGCACACCTTAGGACCTTTCTTCTAAACTGGGTCCTGAATCAGGCAGGGGGGTGGACAGGCAGCGCTCTGGGTTTCCCAGAGGACCAAAGTCACCTTAAACCCTAAAGAGGACAGAGATGGAACAGACGAAGGCAGCTACTCCTCCATCAGCCTTCCTAGATCTCCAGAACTCGGCACCCCTAAAATGAAACCAGTTGGTGAGAACATGTCTCTAGAAGGAATTTTTATGTCCAGTTTTATTCCATCCACCCATGGAGGCCATGTCACTGTGTACCCCAGAAAGTACCCTCTTTGTTTAACTTACTCCTGTGACTTTCCAGGGCCACAGGGCACTTGGGTTTAGCCATTGCTGTGTCCGAGAGTAGGATGAGGCCCTAAGTGCACAGCTCATCTTGCACCCCGGTGACTATCGCAAGCAGGGCCAAGAGCCTCCTGCCTGTTTTCACTGTGATGCCAGCTCCATCATTTTCCCTGACATGCAGGTAGAGGATAGTAACAGAACAAATGTGCTTTGGATCTGCTATATTCTCCTAAGCCTTCAGGGTGTGTCCAATAGCTAGATGCATCTCTGACTGCCACCCTAAAGTGACCGAGGAGACCCTAGCCTGACTCAGAAACAACGGAGACACAGTTGTCCTTGGGGCTTCTTCCACTCCCTGCATCCCTGCAGCATTTGTATGACAACCACGAAGCTTTTGTCCGGTCAATGATTCTCAACTGTTAATTGGGGAGACAGAAAAAAAAATGCAGACAGCCAGCCCCATCTCAAGCCAACTAAGTCAGGGCCTGGGCGTGGGGAGTGATAATGCTTCCTGAGTGATCGTAGTATCGAGACCAAGGTTGAGGGTCCCTGCTCATCTAGGTCTCTGGGCTACTAACTTGGCTGCAGATCAGGATTTCTTAAGGGGGCTTTTAAAATATACTGGAGGCTGGACCCCACCTCCAGAGATTCTTATTTATTTGGTCTGTAGTGGGCTAGAAATGGATATTTTAGCTTCCTGGGTGATCTGAATGCACAGCCAGACTGTGAGCCACTGCTGTAGATTAAACCAGTAATTCCCAAACTGTGACGTGCACACCGGTCACCTGGGGATTTTGCATGCACTTACTCACTCGGGGGGTGGGGGGGGCTGAGGTTATTCACATCTAACAAGTTCCCAGGTGACGCCACTGCTGCTGGCCTGTGCTCCACCATTTAAATAGCAAGGGGTAAAAGGATCAAACTGCCACAGGCAGCATCTCCTGTTTGTCAAGGAATATCCATAAGACCCCTACTTAACCCAAACAGAAGAAGTACCCGCTGTGGAGATGTGCCATTGGGGGCCCCAAAGGAGTCACCAATTGCTCCCCTTAAGGATGCTTCTACTCCCTCGGCATTTCCCATAGTCCTGACATCTGCGGCAGGGTCTGCACGCTGCGCCCTGACTGTAAGGCCACAGCTCCAGGACCTGAAGGCCCATTCCTCCTGGAAGATGCTACAATCTGAGGCCTGAAGCAAAACCATCGGAATAAGGTATGGAGTTCTACAGCCAGTTGGAAAGGAACCTGGAGGCTCTTGCTGTCACTTTGGACATGATACCTACCAGCACGCACTCCATTCTAAACAGGATGCTTGGCGGTGATCAATGAGCAATTTAGTTAAGAGCATCGTCATGTACTCTGAAGAGCCCCCCCACCACCACTAATTAATTTGGAGCGGGTGGCATTGCAGCAAAGAACAAGTGACGATCTACCCAGAATTCTGCTCAAGGACATCGAAGATGCCAAACATACCACACTCTGGGAGTTGCTACAACAAGAAGGAAATACCATGGCTGTTTCTCCCTTGGGTCTCAGGAAATAGCCCTGGGACACAGAATCTATTCCTGCCTCTAGACTAAAATGCTGGTCAAAGGGAAGAGGACAAACTCGGACGGACGGAGTCACAGAGTTGACTGCCTGCATTCTTTGGATGCTCCGACGTGAACTTAGGAAGCAGGAATGAGTGTGTATGTGGGCTGCCTGCATCCCATGACTGCTTAGCCCAGGCATGGAGCTACTTAACCCTGACGTGTTGTCTGCTACTCCTCCTGGGTGTGGGGGGCACTACAAAGGTCCTCTTGAGCATCTCAATGCTCATAGAGTCATAATGGAGACAATTTTGTCAAAATGATGATGTGTCAGTACCAGAAACTGGATATTCTATCCTGCACCAGGACTTGAATTCCTAACTTCTGGTGCCAAACCTTGCTGGCACGGTGAAGGGGCATCTTGACTCCTTGCTGCCTGGCTTGGATGAGCACCTAGAACGGGGCTCAGCTCAGCCTTGGTCAACCAGACTTCACCTGTGTTTCTATTGGGACTGTGATCGGGTGTGAGAATGGAAAACAGAGGCAAGAAGAAGCAGTTGGGGTTAAGCCCTGTCCTGCTAGGGTTTCAGCTCAGCTCCAAGAAGGACTCTGCCTCTCAGTGGCCCTCCACACCACCCTCTGCTGCTAGCCCCCTGCGTGGCTTCAGACAGCACCACCTCTGCCCAGACCTTTGCAACAGCCTCCTCACTGGTCTCGTTACCCCCAACCCCTCTCTCTTCTGGCCCATCCTCCAACATGCTGTTATGCACCTTTATAATAAATAAACACGAACTACGTTAACGAAAATCTGCTAATGATTTTCCACTTCCTACAGAATAAATCCTAACATTTTTGTGTTTGGCTTAAAAGAAAGGCCTTCCTAATCTAGAACTAACCCTGACTCTCAGCCTCATTTCAGTTTATGTAGCCAAAGTACACTACAATCCCCACCAAATTCCCTCACCCTCATCTCAGGCACGTCATTTTTAAAAATAAACTTTCACTTTAGAATAGCTTTAGAGGTACAGAAAAGTTGTAGAAGTTGTGCAGATTATGTCCATGTACCTCACAACCAGTTTCCATGTTGTTAAGATGTTACATTAGTGTGATATAGTCATTGCAACTAACACATCTTTAGCCCAATATTGGTGACTTCTGCAAAGCTGCAATAGAAATGATCCCCGGGGCCTTCTACTCTGGGCCTACGTCTGTGAGCCAGAGGTGGGATTTGGGTTTCTCACTCTGTTCTCTGGAGTCAAAACCTGTCTTCATAAGCTGTCTAGAACCTCAGGCTCTTGGGTGGGACCTTGTCTTGCTCACTCCTATCTCAGGATCTCCAACCTTCCCTCGAACACCAGGTTCTCCTCTCCAAGATCAACTTCTATAACTGGTCTAGAACATGGGAAATTGGAAGTATGACATTAGCAGATGTTTATGAGTCAGTAGACCTAGGTTCTAGCTGTTCTTACCACTTACCTGAGTGACAACACAGTGTTTGAAATGTAGGAGGCAGTCAACAAATATTTGTTCAATACATTAAACTTCACTGAGATTTCATTTTCTTATCTACAAAATGGAATAAAAATCTCTCTCCTGCCTACCAGTGAGAGGATGTTCAAAAGAGAAAATAATCTTGAAATTATCTATTATAAAATAATTAAGAATCACAAAAATAAAGAATCAGGATATGAAACTGTGTGCATGATACGACCTTAATTATTTTTTAAGCAGTGGTAAATATGGAAGGAGATACATTAAAATGCGATACACGGCTATATGTGTTACAAATACGCAGTGGAATCATAAATAATCACTATTACCTTCTCTATGCTCTTCATTTTTTAACAGGTTTTTCACGACTTTAATAGGAAGGAAAATAGGATTTTGATAAAAATAACTAGCATAGATGATTAAGCAATATCCCATCACATGGCTTTATATGACTGAAGACTGAAAACTGAATGTCGGGGAAATAATTGGAGTGAAATTATCTGTCAGTATGTCAAGGCCAACCTGAGAGTCAGAAACCATTAAACCAGCGCTCTGGCTCTAAGGAACTGTGGCCCGGGAGTGGCTCATCTCCTAGACGCGGCATGTTGCTAGCTTCACCCCACAGCACCTCCTGTCCTGAGACCTCTCCGAGACGGCGCAGGGCTCCACACACCTGCAGGGTTGGAAGACGGGACATGGCCACGGCTGAGGCACAGATCCGTGGAGATGAGCAATTTTTCTCCACTAAAACAGAGGAACAGCACCAACTCATTTTACCTAATAGTCAGACAACCTTAATGCCAGAAGCCCCTTTAAATCAAAGTGGAACTCCATGAGAGGAAAAATAACATTCCTCGAAACTTGTTGTCAATTCTTATCTTTTTGTCTCAAAGTGTTTAGAACTTAAAGGGTTTCTTTTGTTTGTTTACTTTATGTTGTTTTAATACAGACTTCTCTCTCCCTGGCCTTTAGGCATCCTGTTCCTGGACAAAGAAAGAAAAAAGACTTCAAAGAGAAACCAAAAAGCTGCCTTTCAAACACATCGGAGTGCAACCGTGGTCCAGGATCCAGGACCGTCCGTGCCGGGCAGGAAGGTTTGTTATTCCCTCACGTCGAGCCGAAGCCTATGCTCCAGGCACAGCCAATCTTCCTGTTTCCACAAAGCTATGTGCTCTTGCCCAAATCCCAAGGCCAGAGTGGTAAACTTTCACCATTTCCAGGTGGGACCATCCCTCTGAGCTCCTGATATATGAGACCAGAACACAGAAATGCACAGTCCAAATGAAAGATTCCAGTGTCATTTTTTTTTAAAGTAAAATAACACCTTTCAATGGATTCCCAGGCTTGCAGCCAGCCAGGATTAGGAAAGACTGGCTCCCACTCCACCCTGAGGATGCCTGGTGCTCCACGCCCCATCCAGCATGCCGAGGAAAATGTTTCAGTCAATAAAAGCCAAATGAGGCTGATAGGCTTGATAAATGGGAAGCCAGGAAAACCTTTTACCCTAAGAAGTCCTGACACTTAGTCGTACGGCTGCAGACCATTTCATTTGTACATGAGTGTGTCTACTCTCACTTCCTCTTGTATTTTGCAGACAGAATGTTTTTTATGGGATCGATGAATTTATGGCCACAGACACCCACTTTTGACAGCTGACCTGTCCAGATCAGTGCCTGAAAAACTAATTTCCAGCACTATTAAACAAAACAAGTACTGCTACTATTTGATAAGACAGCTATGGTTTTCGTTCATCGCCGAGATCTGCTCTACCCAGACCGGAAATGTAGATGGAGCCAGAGGTTACAGCACAATCATCACTTGAAAGGAGATATATGGTCTCAAAATCTGATTATGACAAACAATTGTTCAAGAGATCAGCCAGTTGGAGAATATATTTCATAAACCACTGGTCTCAGGAAAACGTATTTCCTGAGTCAATCAGGGTATTCTCCATGTTAGTGTTTCTGAGTTGTAAGATGTGAGGATTTGGGACTTTGTGGCCCTGTTCTTAATAAATGCAGGGCTATTAACCCTAAATGGGACAGGCCTCCTTTGGAAGATTGGGCTTGGTGATCTGCAACCTAGTTATAGAGGTGTCTTAAGGTGTCGTCTCTTTTCACAGGGAGGGAGGAAGGAAAGAAGAGGAAATCCAACTGCTTTATAGCCCAGAGACAGAACATGACCAGTTTCAAACAGAGAGCCTTGCCCATTCCTGGGGAGGCAAGGAAGCAGGGGGAGGGAGAGAAGAAGGGAGAGAAGGAAGAAAGGAAAGAAGGGCTTAACCCCAAATCTCATGTTTAACAATATCCAACAAGACAATAAATCAATAGCCTATATTGTCACACTCTCACAGCTAAGTGAGGAATAGTTTGTTGGTAAGCTTGTCTCAAGAGAGTACTGGAAACAAGAGGTGAAGATTTTATGACCATGTTTATCCGACCTCACAACCACAGCTGAAGCTCCATGAGAGCTGTCCCCTTATCAACTAGTGACTGTCATCCACTGAGTGCAGACGGCCCTGGCTTCAGGAATGATGGCCATAGTGGGTTTATCCTCATGTCAGTGCCATGGACTTTTCTAAAACAATAGGTCATCTATTAGGTTTCTTTTTTTCCCTTTGCCTACTTGTATTGGAAAATAATTGGGCTCAATGTACATTTCAAAGGATCACAGCCTTGGATGGGGGTGGGGTGAAGGGGAACCCACTATCTTGAATCAGCCTGAATTGGACATTTGGCCAGCACTAATTTCAGACAGTTGATTACAAGTCTTAAGCTCTGGCTAAATGCAAGAACAACATGGTTAGACACAAACACAGCCTCTCAGAAGGAGAGTGTAGAATCTGAGCGTAGAATATCATTATCTTATAATATTATCTGAGGGTAGAATATTGTTAGTAGCCAGGGCTCCTGCAGTACGGTATAATGCTACAGTTCATTTTGGGAACTCCAGCGCATCAGGGTCGCTAAGGCTGGGCGTCGGAGGGCAGCGATCACAGGAGTTGGCAGTCAGTATCAGGTTCATACACCCACTGAGGAAGGGGCTAGCTAGCGCCTCTTCTGAAGCCCCCAGACATGCCGTGCAGGAAGGGGCAGTTCTCAGTCTGAGATGGGAGAGATGGAAGTCTCGTCTCAGTCAGGACCAGTTGCACAGGGAATTGAGCCTTTGGTGAAAGTTGTACTATCTTAAAACAAGCCTCACAAGCACTTACGCTAAATGTCCAGAGGATAGAGTTGGAAGAAACTGGAGGAAGAGTAAAACAGGCAGGAGGGCTATCACACACGAGGGCTTATGAAAAACCTTTGGCAAGGGTGAGAAAAAGATGCTTCCCCAGTGGTGTTCGAGAGGAAGATAATGAAAACTGGCAGAAATGCCTTTGGCCCTGGCAACGGATCCTTGGTGATGGAGGCAGTGAAAATGCCCAGGCCCAGTCTCTGCTGCCTGAAACTCCAGGGCGGGAGGGGCTTGCTGGGCTCACACAGGGACAGAAGGACAGACCAGCTCTGATAGTGCCAGCCGTGGGGTCTCTCTGTCACATTAATAGCAAGGATGGGGACAGCTCCACTTCTGCTTAAGATATATAAAGCAGAAAGAGGATGTTGCTCCCATTGTAACAACAACAACAATAAAAGTCAGATAACCAACAAAACCATATATATATATTTTTTAAATTTAGCCTATAAGAAACCTGTAGTCATAAGACCACCTGGTGAACTCAATTTCACAGGGTAAGAAGCCTCTCCAAAGACAGGACATAGCATCTATGGCACAGCATGGGACGAAAGAGGTGGCAGTTTTAAAAGTGAGTAAGAAGAAAAAACTCCTGAAATTTAACAGTCGCAAACTCCAAGCGTGTGCCAGCAGGAAAACGAAGCCCCTGGGAGCATCAGAGTCAAGGGAGGTCCCACCTGGTCATCAGCTCTGCTCCTCCAAACCTGCACTGGGGGCAGTGGGAGAAAGCAAAACATTACAGCAACTAAGTTACCAGACAACGTCAAACATATGTATATCCAATACAGGACTTGTATGAGGTACATGGGAAGAAAACTCACAACTCAACTATAAGAAAAACAGCTCAATTTTTAAAAATAGAGAAATGACTTATTTTTTCCCAAAAAAAAAAAAAAAGACATGTGAAAGGCCAATATGCACAGGAAAATATATATGTTTCACATCATGAATCATCAGGGAAATGCAAAATAAGATAACAAGGAGGTATTATACCACTAAACCTCACTAGGATGGCTAAAACTCAAAGACTGGCACTACTAAGTATTGTTGAGGATCTGGAATGCAAAATGTGCAGCCACACTGGGAGACAGTTGAGCAATATCTTATAAAGTATATAAATATACTAAATATATCCCTGCCGTGCAACCCAGCAATTCCACTCCTAGGCATTTATGTGAGGCCAATATAAACTATGTGCCTACAAAGATCTGTATGTAAATGTTCACAGAAGCTTTATTCATAATGGCCAAAAACAGCAACTCTCCAAATGTGGATCATCTGGTGCATAGATCAACAAAATGTGGTATATTTATACAAAAGAATACTATTCAGCAAGACAAAGCAACAAACTACTAACACATGCGACAACATGGATGACCTCAAAAGCATTATGCCGAGTGAATGAGGCCAGACACGAGAGACCACACACTCAATGATTCTATGGATAAGGCGTTCTCACAAAGGCAGTGTTAAACCACTGAAAATAGATCAGCGGCTGCCTGGAGGTGGGACGGGAGGAGAGTATCGAATGCAAAGACAAAGCAGGGGGATTTGGGGTAACGGAAATGTTCTTATATTTTGAATGTTCTGCATACATACTACCGTATACGTTTGTCAGAGATGATCAAATGCTGTACAGCTCAAATGGGCGGATTTACTACACATAATTGCATCTAAATAAACTTGATATGTATATAATGATTTTGAAAATGTTAGAGCCATGTGCTGGAGTGGTAGGTAGTGGTACTAACATGTCATATGACCCAGCTATGACCTTCTGGCAAGGATGATTACGACTCCCAAAATAACATTAGGACCGACATTGGTACCCTCAAGGGACTGTGCTTTAACTACGTGGAGCTTGTGGTCTCAAACGGCCAAGAAATTATCTATCAGTCTTGAAGAACTGGATGCATCTTTATAAGGTTTTAGAAAGAACTTAAGTGCAGTTTTACCTGCAAATAGTTCCATGGTGTGTGGAAAAAAAAATAGGTTGCATAACATTATATATGGTATAATCCAAACTTTTTAATACTTATTTCTTTGTGAGTTGGTGCATGTATATGCCTAAGACACAAAAGTGGCTGTTTCTGGAATCGGGTGGAGCAGTGGGATTACAGGGAATGTTCACCTCTTGCATGGTACAATCCTGTAATGTTTGATTTGTTTTACAGACAGGAAGCATCGCTTTTATAATCAGAAGAAAAACAATGGAGCAATTTTCATTCTGGCACTGCATTACAACCTAGCTGATGACTGTAATGTTGACTTTGTGTCCCTCTTTAATTGTTTTAGGCGTATTGGTTTTGTCTCTCTGAATCAACTGCAAGTTCTAGCAAAGGCAGTCTCGGCAGCAGAACAAGCCAGGCCGGAATTCTGTTTCTTCCACTTGTGAGCGAGGGGACCTCTGGCAAATTACTTGAACTGGTCATATTTTTCCTCCAGGCTCAAGTGTCCTCATCTGTAGGTTTCACGAAATACTAGCTATTGTTATTAACAATACATTTTTTTTTTCTCTCAGGTCTCTACTATGCTAAGGCCCATACTAACAGTTTAAGAAATTCTTGTTAGATTGAACTGACTAGAATTAATGGCCCTACATACACTATGCATCAGTCTGAAGTCTGACAAGACACGTACAACAGCCAGTTCTATGAGTTCTTACACTGAAAAATGTGCCAGGTCTCTTCCATTATATTCTGTTCAAACTTTGGGCCATCTCCTCTCCCTGGAACATCTTCCTCTTCCCTTTTTGTCTGACTCCTGGTCATCCTTTGATTATCATTCTAGAGATCTTTCCCTACACGTCCAAGAGTCCCCTTTGGTGAGCCCACAATTCCCTGCCCATAGCCCCGTGGAAATGCTTTTCACAATATATTAAGACTCTTTTGCTGTCTATTCACAAATAAACTGCATCTCTATAAAGGCAGGGACTATCTCTTCTCTATTTTTATTCACTCAATACAATCTTATTAGAAAGATTTATAAAATTGATCATCCCCTGGCCACTACCTCATTAACTGGCTGGAATTTCATGCTTTTCTCAAATTCTAGATCCCCAGTTATGCCTCAGATCTGAAACTCGATAAAAGGCTTTCTCGCTTGGCACATATTTATTTACAGTGGTTGGAAGTTCCCGTGGGGATTTTCTCTTTGCATGATTTTGTGTTGAAAACTCACATTAAGACTTCTAGTCATGGAAAAGTGTTAGCAAAATGAGTGATTTTTAAAACCCCACCTTGTAAGTCTTTACCTCTAGGTCCTGGTGAGTGTGTGGTCTGTGGACCCGGAGCATCGTATCTATCCCACATCTGCTGAATCAGGGTCTGCATTTTAATAAGGTTCCCAGGGAATGCACAGGCACAGCTAAGTTGAGAAGCAGTTTCTAGATCATACCATTATTTCTTACCTAGGAGTTTTATGAGCTGCCTTACCTATCTCTCGGTTTCTCTCTTATTCACCTCCTTTCTAACCCCCATCCCCAGCAGCCTGTTTTCTT
>CM052446.1:5417003-5441555 GCA_028533085.1 Varecia variegata | reverse complement strand
AATATGCAATTGCCTAACAAGCAAGGACATATGCTCAATCTAATAATGTAGAAAAGGCAAGTTGTAGTGATACACTATTTCTTGCCTATGAAATTTTTTAAAAATGAAATATCTAGTGATAACACTGTGAAATGAGCACAGTATTAATAAGGACAAACTGATACTCTGTGGAGGGCAACTTAGCAGTATGCATCAAGAGCATAACAAATATACATCTTATTAATTAATAAATTTATTTGTTGATTTTTATTTTTTAGAGATGGAGTCTCACTATGTTGCCCAGGCTGGTCTCTAACTCCTGGCCTCAAGTGATCGTCCCACCTAAGCCTCCCGAGTAGCTGGGACTACAGGCAGGCACCACCATGCTCTGCTCAAATATACCTCCTGACCAGTAATTCTAGGCAACTTTTCTAGGGAAGAGCTTCTACACGTTAATGGCAAAAACAAAACTTATGCACAAAGGTGATCATTAGAGGACTAAACATAGTGGCAAAAACAAAAAAGGAAAATCACCTGAAATCCAATTATATAAGAAATGTTAAGTAGTTTAAAATTGCACCTCCTGGTTATAACATTAGGCAGCACTAAAAAGGATTATTAGAGATTGTATTAACATTAGAAAATGTCATGACCCTTCATGTTGAGCACTAGTAGTAATGCTGGGTAGACTCTTGTAACTGTTGAAGAAATGTTTAGTTGGAGGAAATAGAATGTGTTGTGTTGGCGAGTTGAGGGGAGGCCCTGGGAGGAAAGGACAGGAGCTGAAGAGGGAGATTCTGGATGTTTACATTCTTGCAATCTCAAGAGAGAAGAGAGCCAAGAGTGTATGAGAATCTAACCAAGTGGAGCAGAAAGTCTGGCTGAGTCTGAATTGCAAAGGCACCTCTTCTGTTGCCCTGGTTACGGGCCCCCTTCTCTTGGTAGTGATATTATAAATGAGACAAGTCACATGCAAACGAAGAAAGCAGATATTGGGGTAGAGCCAGGTTGGCTCTGAGAAGCTCTGCCTTGGGGGTGGGTCTGAGGAGGAGTTTGGGAAGTGTCTGTGCAGGAGACGAAGGCGACCTTAGAAAGAGTGTATCACACTGAAAATAAGAATAGATGGCTGCTGCAAGCATTGAGAACATCAGCTCTGCTGTCATCCCACTGAGATGGTCCCCCGAGCACCAGTGAGTCCTCAGGGCTCCACCTGCTCAGTCTGGTCTCTTTTGTTACACAGAATAGGAAACCCCAGGACCAAAAATTAATAGAGCTCAATCTCTTTAGTGGTTTTTGGGGCTAGTATAGGTAAAAGGTGGAGAATTGAGATTATATAATAAAAAAAACCCAAAAAGATAAATATATATTCTTATAACCATGTGCATATTTAATATTATATATGCATGTACATATTTATTATATATGTGGTATGGGGATATATAATACATATATAGATGGATAAATCCAAAATTTAATAATAATTTAAGTAATAAATTTATGGCTGAATTTTTTCTTTAGAATTCAATACATTTTTTGAAATTTCTATAATGAGCTTGACTTACTCTTATAATGAGAAAAATAAAGTCTATTTTAAATAAAGTATGATATCAAATAATTTCACGCAAGCCCAGGGATGCGGACTGGTACTGCCAAGTCAATGACTAGCTGACAGTAATCGTCCCCACGTCTGTGCTCGTCGGCCTGCTCTGACAGTCAGGATGGAGCCACCTCTGCCTTCCCCAAATGGTTTTTCTTTAATCCACATTCTTTAATGAAGCTTGGAATAGACAAACTGTAGAAAGAGTCGATGTGCCTCTTGAGTGTATCTTTATGATCCTTGTAATTGGTACAAGACCAAAGCATACACAATCCCAGCCCTCAGGCCCTTTATGTGTCAGAATTGGTGGGACACACATCTCAGGGCTGGCACTGAGCTCACACCCTTGGAGACACACACTCCAACTGGAGGAAGCCCAGAAATCTTGACTCGCCCTTGCAGGGTAAATGCTGAGACGTGACTGACCACCTTTGGGGCTTGGAAGGCCTTGGAGGTGATGTCACACCACGGTCAGAACCTTTCCTGAACACTACCCCGTGAGAAAACGTTACACCTCACACCAATATGTGGATGCTTACTTACAAATGATATACCTGCATATACTAACATATTGTATATACTATAAAACACATGCAGAAGATATTTTTACAAGTGGAGATACAGATAAAATAACTTGTTTTTATTGAGAGATCATATTGTCATTAATGATATTTTAAGACCCAGCAGTATATGTTTAACACAAGGTTCATTATTAACCACCACAAATTTAATTTGCTATTTTAAATAGTTTTATTGATAACTTGGAAATTTTTTAACCAACTTCCTATGTTGTCACTGTTTTTGCCTCATAATACGGCTGACAAGGAGCTCAGACTGCAGCCTGCAGAAATGTCCACTCGCGCTGTGTTCTCACATTGTTAGCGGCGTTTGCCTCCCTGGGAACATCTTCAGTCTGCCCATTATTCACAGGTAACCATTTTCTCCATCCTCTAAGGGTTATTTTGCTTAAAACTCAATATTATCTATGAATCCTTTTCCAGGTAAATGTGAATTGCAAGACATTACAATTTGTTGAAGTCAAAACTTAGGGCATTTGGGCAAACCGTCCGTGTGATGGAGTCCCTGCTTTGCCCTTGGGTGCCCCACTGTCCACGCTTCAGTGCCACTTCGAGTGCGGTCCACGGACCAGAGTCAGCCTTCAAACTGTTTGCAGTCCTCAGTGAGGTAAGCGAAGAAATCAAAAGTAAATGTTTGTAAACATTCAGAAATTTGACAGATGACACTGAGTGATCCCATTTAACTATAAAAGGGAGGCTTGTGTTCAGCTTGTATCAGGGAAGGGCTGGGCTGGTGGAGAGATGACACACCACGCTCGGATTCAGGCAGTTGATGACTTATGGACGGAGAAAGGAAGAGCAGCCAATGTGCCAGCTCCCAGTCCTCTGCCCACACACCAAAAAAGATGACACTGAAACAAAAGGGCAGGTGACTGTGGCTTGAGTTGTGGGACACCCCATTGCAGAGGCGCCAACTCCAGACTTCCCCTGCGAGGTTTTGTGGCCTGCAGTCTGCCCTGAGAGGGGCAGGGCAGGATGCTCGAGCCTCATCAGACCCTGAGGAGCAATAAGAAACTGCCTCAGGACAGCCACCCAGTGGCCAGGGGGACAGTGGGAGATGCCTCACAGCAGCTCCTCGCAGGCCTGTCCCCCTCTCGTGTGCCAGGAGGATCCCGAAGTGATGCATCCAGGACTTCCGTTAGCACAATTCAGGCTTTTGCCTGAGTGGCCCATCTGGACACATACCTGCGAGGACAGCAGGGCACCGTGGCAGAGCCGTTCCCCTACCAGCACCAGTGTCGACCCATATAGCAAAATATTGCAAAGCTTAATTTCCTTCTCAAGCTTTAGGAAAAAAAAAATCTGTAAATAAATGTTCTAATTTTATCCTCCATAACCCAATGATGTGACCATCCCACTCATGATGTCACTGATCTCGTGAAATCTCCATCTGAAGCCAGAATCCACGTGCCACCAGCCTAGAGGACAACACAGACATTCAACCAGCGAGGGGAAGGGGACTCTCTTCCATCAGAGGTGTCATTTTTTAAATCCGGGCAATGGTTCACAGAGTTGTTCCTTCTATCAAATCGCCAACATATTCACTAATTAAACAAACACTTACTGAAGTCTGCCACCTGCCAGAATCTGACAGGCACGGGTCACAAAGATGAATGAAGCATAGACCCCGTCCTAGAGAAATGTGTGGTCTGGGAGGGAGAAAGGTAAATGAAAGGAAGAAGTTAAAATCGTGGGTTAGACATGAGAAGAGGGTTTGCAGACGACACTGAGGGGAAACAGAGAAAAGAGTGATCCTCTGAGCCTAGGGGACCAGGGAAGTGCATGACGAAGAGAGTGAGATATGATATTAACGTTAAAGAATGAACAGGATTTCCCCAAATAGAGGACGACATGCAGGCCACTGCTGGTCAAAGAAACGACACATGCAAAGCACTGATGGTAAAGGAAAGCATGCTATGCCTAGAGACACTCCCTCCCCCAAATCCCTCTTCCCTCAAGACACAGCCAGTGGGCCAAGAGAGACACAACAAGGCACGACACATAGAAGCTGGGATTGGGAGTCAAACGTTCATTCAAGTTCTATTTCCTCCCCTTACAGACAGTGTGACCTTGAGCGAATGACTTATCCTCTTTGTTTCAATTTCTTCACCTGCAAAAATAATGAAATTAATGCCTACTTACCTTCAAAAGTTATCTACAAGATTAGAGGAGGCTGCATATAAAATGACTGGCATATTGCAGGTACTGAATTTATTTTTATCATCGTTACATTTTTCTTAGAGATCTTGGGATGCTTTTGAGTCAACCTGGTCTCTCCGGCATGTGACAGCCCTCTTGGTATGCGAAGCAGCCTAATCGTGTGCCTTTGCTTCTCACCAGCTCTTCCCACTTCCTTGTGAAGCAGCTTTTGACTCACCCGTTTTCTTATGCTGGTAAAACGGCGGCTAGAAAGGGGCCTAGAACCCCAGATCTCCTTGGACCTGGGCAAGTGTTTCAGTCACCTATTGCAGCGAAACAAACCACCCCAAAAAACCTGGTGGCTTACAACAACTAGAACTTATTATTTCTAACAATTCAGTGACCAGTGGGGCTTCCTCCTGGGATGTCATTCAGCTGGCAGATCAGGAGTGTGTGGGGGTCAGCAGAGTCGGCTGAGATGACTTGACCTTTCTCTCCACCTGGTTTCCATCTTGGGCTCCTCAGTGCCTGGCCAGCTCAGGGCAGCATCCAAGAGGGCAAAGAAGAAGCTGCAGGGTCTCCTGAGGTTCTAGAACTTCTGCAACATCACTTCCGCCATGTTTTATTGGTCAAAGCAAGTCGCGGCCAGCCCCGATTCCCAGAGTAGAGCAAAAGTCCCTCTTCTGCAGACTGTTGATCTGATACCTTCACACTGCCACGGGGCGCGCATGCTGAAATGAGGGGTCTGCTGCTGCCTAGAGACCCTAACACAGCAGGAGATGGTGCCACTCTCAGTTCTCAGGTTCTGAAGTGGCACATCTGCTTAGACACACCTGGGCACCTCTGTAGGGAGCCCAGAAGGCAAAGCAGACCCAAAAACACACAGGGGACGCTTGACACCAGTGTCTAAGGACCCTATTTTCTGGTGACCTAGATGGAAAAGGTCTGGGATGAACTTCCTCTGTGAATTACACAAGCCTCTCCCCTGGCCCTGGGCCTCCGGCATCCAACAAAGGGGTGGTACCTGGACATCTCAGAGTCCCTCCCACAGACACAAGGACACACTGAGACCCTGAGACCCTGCCATGCACTGGACACCACTGGAAGTAGCTCAGAACCTGCCCTCACCATGGTGATCTCTCTCCCACCCTCTCCACACCTGCTCTCCCTCATTCCCCACCCACGTGCAACAGTCCCCCCTTATTCAAGGGGGATACATTATGCTCCAAGACCCCCAGTGGATGCCTGAAATCACAGATAGCACCGAACCTAATCGCTGTCAATTGGAACATGTTTCTGTTCATGTTTTCCTTCCATAAATGTAATACCTTTTTCATCTTAACTAAGCACTTATCACACACCGTGGCCATAACTTTTGCAGATTGAGGTGTGACAGCACAACTAGCATGAATTTCTTTTTCCTTCTTTACAATTTCACAGGCAGAAGATTCATTCTCACCACGGATCTTGGCATATCCAAACTGCCAGCGTTGCTATTCTTGCACTTTGGGGCATCAGTAAGTCAAATAACGGTTACTCGAACACAAGCACTGCAATCCTGAGACTATTGATCTGAAAACCGAGACTGCTCCTAAGTGACCAACTGGGCAAGTGGCATGCGCAGCAGGATACACAGGGCAAAGGGAGGATTCACGTCCTGGTCAGGATGGAGTAGGATGGCACGAGAGTTCATCACACTATTCAGAATAGTGTGTAATTTAAAATTTATGAATTGTTTATTTCTGGAATTTACCATTTAATATTTTCAGACCATGGTTAACCACAGGAAACTGAAACCGTGAAACTGTGGATAAGAGAGGGCTATTGCATACACACAGGCATTCAGCCATTTGTCCGCGTGTCATTTTCACTGAGCTCACACTTACATAGGTTACGCCAGGTGCTGCTCTGACCACCATCAGGTATATAACAGCCCTAGTCCTGTGACAGCCGGAGGTAGCTATAGATTCCATGTACAATGGAGAGACTGAGGCAACAGAGTTTTTAAGCTTAAGGGTTGATAGCTTTTTTTAATCAAAATGACATAGTCTGTCAGCTACTTTCATACAGCCCCACAGAGGATCTAGCTTCTGCCATGTGCCCTGAGCTAAGTGCAGGATGAAAAACAGACCCAGCCAACAGAGGGGGAATCCAGGGGCTCCGGGGGCTCCAGGTGCACCCGCTCAGCAGATGCTTCTCCACTGGCCTCGGGCACAGCCTCAATGCTTCCACCTCCCTTTGAGGTGCTGCCACCTCCTCTCCCTAGGAAGAACTAGCCTCTCACTTAGGACACCTGCCCGCTCATTTTCTGTGGGTGAGAAGAAAAGACGTCCCCATGGCCCAGCTGAAGCTGAATCTTCACACAGCTGTGTGATAGCCCGTTGGACCTGCTGCTGCACAGAATCCAGGATCTGGGAGGAGCTGCTTCCCAATCTGCACAGGGGCGGGGTGAGGGCAGAAAATCCCCCCATCTGTGTGTCCACTATGGGAGTTGGCACCCGCAGGAAAACAGAGGTAATGGTCCCTGATCGGGGAGACAATGAGAGGCTACCAAGTCTCAGTGGTCGCACGATTGTTCAAAGCATCTCCAGGACAGCGGCTGGCATTGATGTTGAAGGAAGGGTAGGAGGGAGCTCAGTTTGAACAGAGTTCAGCAACAGCTCGAACAGTGTGACACAGCCTGCTGGGGGATGCTAAAGAGTGGGTACAGGAGACTAGATTGGTCATGTACTGTGCATGATGGTTGAGCCGAACCAGGTTCAAACTCTAGCTCTCCAAACATGCTGTGTGAACCTGAGCAAATTAGTTAAATCTCCAAGCTTCAGTTTTCCTACCTGCAAGGTGGGAGACACCATCCCTACTTGCTATAAGATTATATGATCAGCCTGCTAAAAACCGCTTCCATATCATAGCACTCCTTGTGCGTCCTCACGCAGGCTGCCCCTGCTTGGACAGTGAGGAAACCCTTGCAAATGCACCAACAGAGGAAGCAGAGAACGGTGGCTAGCGTGCACCTCTGCGCTCACACTCCTTGATTCAATCTGTGCATCCGCCACTTCCTAGCTATATCATTTGGGGCAAGTCCCATATCCTCTTTGTACCTTAGATTTTTTTCTCTGGAAAGTGAAGTTAATAACTATTTCAATTATCTTTTGCTACATTATCAAACAGTTGCAAAACTTAGTATCTTAAAACAACAATCATTTTCAAACCTTTTATTTATTTGCTCACGCTTTTGCAATTTGGACAGAGTTTGGCGATAGCTTGTCTCTGCTCCGTGAGCCATCAGCCAGCAGGGACCACTGGGGGTGGGCAATCTCCTTCCAAGAATCTCCTTCCTTCACATGGCTGGCAGGTTGGTGGGGCTATCAGCTAAGAGCCCAGCAGGGGTGTTGGCCGGGGCCTCAGTTTCCCTCCACATATAATAGCTTCTCCTCACTGCTGAGCATGGTGGCCTCAGGGTACTCAGACTGTGTATGTGGCAGCTGGCTTTCCCCAGAGGGCAAAATGAAGGCTGCCAGGGGTCTTAAGGTTGAGGCACAGCACTGTCACCATATCAGTTCTGCCACATACTGCTGATTCAAGCAGGTCACAGGTCAGCCCAGGTTCAAGAGGAGGATACTACAAAATTGTGTGACTACTAGGAGGTGTGATGCATTAGGGACCATCAAACAGCAGTTCACACAGGCGCATCTCCTTCATAGGACTGTGAACAGGATTAAACGTGTCCAGGCATCTATGTCCCTTGTCGAGTTGTGAGTGCCCTGCTGGTGCCGAAGGGCAGGACATTGGAGTGGGCGAAGCTGGTGGGGGAGACTCCAGCCAAACTGCTCCACTCTCACCACTTACTCAGAGACAAGCTACTTCACCCTCATGTGCTTCAAATTCTTTGTCTATAAATGGAGATAATGACAGCACTTGCCTTGTGGAACTGCTGTGAGGACTAAATGAGTTGATGTTTGTAAAGTGCTGAAAACCATGCCTTGGACTCAGCAAACAGGATGGAAGTGCCTGCTGCTATACTCCTAGGCAGAGCCAACTCCGATCTCTGAGTCTTGGCCCCGATGTCTAAAGACACATTGTCTTCCCCTCTGCTTCCGGATGTCCCTCAGTGCCTTTTCCTCTCTCTGCCACCCTGGTGCTCACTGCCAGGCAGCCCAGTCTGATGGGCCACCGACATTTGCTGCTGAGTCTTGGAACAGCCCTTGGCCACCCCAGGGCCTGGGCAGGCAGCTGAACGCATCTGCTCTTGTGGGAAGACCTGCAGCCACACCCAGCTCAGTCCCCACCACTCTGTCTTACTGCAAAGAATCACACTTGTTGTGTTTCTTTGTCTTCATCAACAACCAACTCCCTCTCGGAACACGTCTCCCTGAGTTTTCCTTTGACTGATCACTGCTGGAAACAACCTTCACTAACCAGAGAAAACTGTCTTCCAGGGTGGTAAAAGGCGATTTGCGCAGTGATAGAAAAATAACATTTTTTATCTAATCCATAATCAGGTCTTGAAGAAACAAATTAAGTGAAGGCAAGATTATGTTTCTTTAAAGCATGAATACTGATCTGCATAATGATGTACATTTAATGGTTTTAATTTCCAAGGGAAACTATTTTTAAAATGAGTTTGGAAAACGTATTTTTCCCTTCAATTCCATGTCTATAAAGTTAAATCCCCAGGCTTGGTACTGCAATGCCCCAGCCTGCAATCCTAGCTAATTAGTGATGACATTTTAAACCTAATGCAGCAAAAGTGTCTCCCACCTCTGAGGGCACCGTGCTATGCAAGGTAAAGAATTAATGCAAGAAAGAAAGAGTCCCCAAGCATGGTGCCTGGGGACCTGCCCTCTCTTTGCCCACATCACCACCACGTGCTCAAGTCTCCAGGCCCGAGCTTTCTCAGTGGGGCCCTTGGTAGTAACAATTGTTGTTATGAATATATAAAACAGCATTCTGACATACATTTTTGCTCGTAGCACTCTATTTTACCTCTTGGAGAGGTGGGGTTGCAACAGGAAACTTGGAGTCAGACAGCGTTGTCTGACCTAAGTTAATTCAGCCACAAATGAGATACATGGGAAGTGTTGACCTTCAATTGTTTCTGACCTGTACAGATGGCAACCTTATATCATTCAGGTTTATTAAATGCCTGACATATGGCAAGCACTCAATAGATTTTAGTTGTTATTATTATTATTATTGGCACGATTTGGGCAACACACTTGTAAATGGAGAGAGTACACCGCCTACTTCCCAGGTGGTTGGGGAAATGAGATGAAGGAAGGTGAGATAATGTGCTTAGCACTCTGCCTGGCACACCGGCCACTTTCAAAACAATTCACTTCGCTTCCTTTGCCCATTTCGGGTTTGCCCCATTCCTTTACTGCCAGGTAAACTCGAGCAACTCAGCAGAATTCGCAAGGAGCCCTGCACCCCTTTATCCTCAAGCCTCATGTGTCTTGGAAAAGCATCTGAGACTGCTCATGGCCACTGAATTAGCTCGTGAGATAGAAGTCAACAAGTGTATATCTGCAACACATTCCATGGTTTCTCAGGCATGACCTCCCTAATTTTCCTGTTTTATCTCCCCTAAGAGCTCCACGAGGTAGGACTTATGCCTGGATTTGCTGTCCAGTAGCCACTCTCTGCTCAATTGTAGTAATTTGAGGGTCCTGGGCTTTGGTAAAATGCCCCCACCAAGGAAAACTGCATCTCTTGGATACCAAACCCCAACAGGGCCACTGAACTCCACCTGAAGCAGTGGGGTTCTCAGTTGAAAGCACAAGTCAGAAGGCATTTCTTCAAGGTGGGCAGACTTGCCCACTAAGCACGCATACCTACGAGATGTGGCTTCAGCACCATGGCATTGAGAACCCAATAATAACACCCCGAACCTGGAGTTAAGGGCTTAGGCTTTTGGGTCCTTGAATTCTTGGCCAACTCTTCAAAAGACCAAGAGACTCTGAGCTCGGCTGAGCAAATACAAAGTAACTTTTCAGGATATCCCAGGAAGAATGGAGCACCTGCCACGTGCCAAGCCCCACCCATACACGATTTCACTTTGTCCTCTCAAGGATGCCTGCATCCAGTTTTAAAATCCTCACTGCGCCCCAGAGAAACTAACCAGTTAGCTCCTGGGCACACATCAAGTGGAAGAGTCAAGTGTTAAACAATAATGGTTTTATCACACCCCCAAGCCAACGATGGCAGCTTTGGAGGCAACTTGTTTGGGCTTTGGCATAGCTAGGGATGTGTAGTGAGGAGGAATTGACTCCTGTTCTTTCCGGGTTTTGATTGCCCATTAAAACGAGTATTTGCTGAGCCCTTTCTATGCAGGTGCCATGCTGGGGGCTGCAGAGCCAGTGCTGAGCCCGAGGACAAGGTCACTGCTCTCACAGTGCCCGTGGCGTGCAGAGGTAACAAGCGTATAAATTAGCAATTATGCTGTTGTGCTGTGCAAGCGAGTGCAGGGCAGCCGACCCAACCCTGGTCATCGACGAGGCCCCTAAGGAAGTAGCAAGGACAGTTGAGTTCCAACAGGTGTTAGCCAGCCAGGGCCAGGAGGCAGACAAACCCGATGCGGGTCCCCGGTAGGTCAGCGTCCAATAGAACAAGCTCTGAACACCTTGAGGTTCAAATTGCCATGGTCCATCTGTTCACCATTCAGTCCCTGTGCCATGCCCTCCACCTCCCCCCCAAAACACACACACTTTCAAAGTCCCTGTTCAGCAGTTTCCTTGAGTATTCCAAACTGAATCTGAACCCTGCAATTCAGAAGAGGTGAAGATACCACAAGAACAGAGAACAAAAGAAATGCTTAAGACAGAAAAACATTTTTATCAGCCTACTTGAAATGTAGTTTGTTCCTCTCCAATATGTTGCAAACATTGAAAAGCCTTTCCAAATATCTCAAACATCTGCTGAGTGGGCCGAACGCCCCCTCAATTTGCTCCACCCACAATCTCTGCATCCATCGTGCCTCATATTAAGTGACATTCAATTACAACCTGTATAATTTTGCACCATGCTCCTCAATTACGGGCCCATGCTGGAGAAGTCCTTTCCCCACCGTCTCTTGGGTGTGCATGGTGATGTCAATGAAATGTACACGTACGATAATTAAATTTGGCATAATTACTTTTCCAGATGATCACTGGCACTCCATTGTTCCGAAAGGATTAATCCTCAGAGCCTTCCAAATGCAATCTGGAAGTTCCTGGATCTCAATGAGATTTCAAAGAATGCAATTTATAATGGCCACGATCCCTAACACACACTTTAATATATCCTTTCTTTGTTACAGTCATTTCCTGGTGAAATCCAGCTGAATTAGAATTCTCTTGGGCCGATGAGCTACCTGTCTGGAGGTGCCAGCTGGGCTGTCACAGACATTCCACCATGGAGCTGGAACGTGCAAGAGTCATTTCCTGATCAGCTCCAATCTGGGAACTGTGTCTCACCCGGCATCCTTCTTTCTAGCTAAGCCCTGCACTGCTCCATGTACCAGGGAGAGAGGAAATGAACTGCTTGCTCCCTACCTGCTGACCTGAAAAGGGACTGGGGCTTTGACAGTCATGAGACACCAGGACAGAGGCAAGGCAGTGGAGAAGAGAAGAGAAACCCCCTTCTTGATGTTATAAAAATGCATAGCCTGCCAGCTTGGAGGATGGGGAGAAGTGAGTGCCTGCTATGAGCCAGGTGACTTGCCAGGTGCCTGACAGACACTAGCTCACTGATTAAGCACAATCACCCCAGGAGGTAGACGGGAGACCCCTGAGCAGCCTCAGGGTGAAACGGGGCACACTGTATGGGGAAGGACACACTTGTAGCCCTGGCTTGGGCGAGGCAAACGCATTTCATGTAACCAAAATATCCTGAATTAAAAAAAAAAAAAAAAAAAAAGCTAGCCCACAGTCACACACCCAGCACGTGGCAGGGCTAGGACTGACAACGGTCTGTATAGGACTACAGATCCCCACACCCTTTCTGGAAAGTAGGAAATCAAAGCAGAGCACAGCTTCTGGGGAGAGGTGGTGGGTGGACAGCAAACAGGCAAGGGCCTCCTGTGGCCAGAGCAAGGGCTCTGTCCTCCTTGGAAATGGAGACTTGACTTCCATGAGGACAGGCAGGGCAGGCTGTCAGTGACCCCGAGCCAGCTGCACACCCTGCAGCCCTCATCGTGTTTCCTCTGCGTTCCCACCTGCCGTGTTCTCTGCATTCTGCTTCTTGGAAGAAAGGAGTTACAGCCGTCTGCCAGAGGGTGCCCACCGAGAAAACAGGTCTCCGCTACGTTTTCTCTTACGAAGAAGAGCACGTGCTACCATCAACCTTTGTGAGGCTGTGGGAGGGAAGGACAGGGAGGACCCATTTACCCTCCCTCTCCCTGTCACCAATGCCACTGGCACACTGATGTCTGACTCTGCATTTTCTCATCACACCCTGACCACACACCCCTACCCCCCTTCTGATTTACAAAATGCAACTACAGATCACAAAATGTTTTCCAAATCGTAAGCCAGTTTCTCACAACAGTACCAATTTATCTAGCTTAGAAAACTCCAAGTGACAAAACAGCACCTGTGGACATCACCGACATGACTCTCATTTATAACACACATTTTTACCTTATTCACTAGCAGTGGATCGCACAGGTGGCATTCGCACGGGGGTGTGGGTATTCCTGCTATTTTGAACAGCATCCTCTGCGTTCGTTATAATCTTCAGTATTTAGATGAATTTGAATATGTATAACATTTATTAACCGTAACATTAGCTCTGACATTTCAGCTTAATCAGTGTTACTACAGACAAGTAAAGGCATTCTCTTGTACTCATACATAAACAGTGTTATCTTTTCATTTCCAAAAGGTACCATTTGTGATCTAAGATGCTCAGGGAATAATTTCATCTCCGTCTGGGGAGGCAGATGAGACGAATCCAGCCACTTCTCTGGGAGACCACATTTAAAGATTAAATAATACATAAATTACAGATGAGGCCACAGAGAAAGAACACTCTGGAGACTGCTGAATGTTTCAACATCAGTTCTTAATAAAAGTTAAATAGACGTGTTCTGTGCCGTAGAAATGCAGTTTGTTCAGGGACAGGACAATGAGCCTCTGAGACGGTGAGTCTTTCTGTGAAGGGTGACGGGAGGTGAACAGGATGCTCCAGAAATCCTTCCAGGCCAAGTGGCAGCTGTGTTTCCTAATCAGAGAGACCCAGTCTCCTTCTGTGCTGCTGAGCACCGTCCCGCAAAGTGCTGGCTCTACCACTGCGACGGCAGCACAGAGTCGCCCTGGTGAGGCCATTTTTAGTAGGGACACATCTGGCAAATGAACCCACCTCTGGAGTACATGTGGGGCCTTTGTGTAGTCCTGCATGGCACCTTTTGGCAGCGTTTGCAAGCCCCCAGTGAGATCCCACGGGGACAGGGAGAGCAAGCCCAGGGAGAATGAGGCTTCCATGGTCCCTATAAGAGCCAGCCTTCTTGGTGTGGGGAAAACCAGCCACCTGGGCTGCTGCAGGTGATCGCCAAGCCCCACAGGGTCCAGCACAAAGCAGGGACCAGGAAATGATGGTTAAACAGGGGCAGATGAATGTCCAACGTGTGCTGAGGAGCCATCCGACCCCTCACAAACATCCCTGGGCTTTGTTCCCGAAGCTACTCTAAGTCAGTAAGCTCGTGGCCTCAAGTTCACCGTGCTCTATGCTAAGTTAGTACCTTTGTGCCACTCTCAAAAAACAGGTGTTTTTGAAGCCACAGTTTGCTCTCCTTGGAGCTTGCACTTCTAGGTAATGTTGCACATCAGCCACGGCACAGACCCAGGTAGGTACAATTCCAGGAAAAGAGAAGGGGAAAATTGAAAACAAAATTGAGGGCCACTTAATTCAAAATTCTACTTGTCTGAAAATATGAAGGGTCATCAGACTATACAGCACAAATGCAGCAGGCATTTTTCTTTTTCCCCAAGGAGGACAAAGCACGTGGTCAAATGGTCTCTTAGAGGATTCCCAGTGCATCTTTATACCTGGCATTTATATAGAACTTAGGATGTTCCTGGTATTGAACATGGCAATTGATGTATATGGCATTTAATCCTCAAAACAACCCCATAACTTTATGTTACCAATATGTCAGCCTCCAAGCAGATGAAACTGAGGCTCCTAGAAGTTGAACACCTAGCCCACAGTCACACAGCAAGAAAATAGCTCAAATAGGTCCCGATGTTCTGCCTCTAAATCCCAAGGTTAAGCCTCTCGGAAGGCATGGGAGTGAGCACCGCTACCGCTCAAGAGTGCTGCAACCAGACTGAGATTCAACTAAAGGGATGAGTTAGGCCTCATCCGTTACTCGGGCCCTGCCAGTTGCTAGGAAAGGGCCTTAGCAGTGTGTTCCTAAGTGTCTTCAGTTTTGTAAAATTTGCAAAAGCAAGATGCAGCTTGAATATCTCTAATCTGAAAATTCAAAATCCAAAATCTGAAACTTTTTGAGTACTGACATGACAACACAAGTGGAAAATTCCACACCTGACCTCATGTGATGCAATCAGAACTTTGTTTTTGTATCACATTATTAAAATATTGTGTGAAATTACCTTCAGGCTATGTGTATAAGGTGTATATGAAATATAAATGAATTTTATGTTTAGACTTAGGTTCCATCCCCAAGATATTTCATTAGGTATATGCAAATATCCCAAAAACAGAAAAAAATCTCAAATCCAAAACACTTCTGATCCCAGGCATTTCAGATAAAGGATTATCAACCTATACTTAACTGAATCAATTAAGACCACTCTTCCACCTAAGTTCCCTTGAGTGACATTTTCATGTTTACTGCTTTTGTAGCAGCTGTTAGAAATTTTAGGAAGTTGAGTTTTGAATGTGTTTGGTTTGACTTTAGTAGGATACATTCCCATGGTCTAACGTCAGTTCTGTGCATAGGTAGCTAATTGCTGGCTACTCCAGGGTGGCAATCTAGGCATTATTTAACCACTCCGTGTGCTGACTCACCTGTCCTCACACCACGGAGGTGCACAGGTGAGGTAGTGTCATGGCAGTACATATGCTGTAGTGCTGACATCAGAAGTATGTGGTAGTGGAGGACAAACAAGGTTTGAAATAAACAAAGTTGGAAGCTAGCCATGGAAAAATCTTGCAAATCTTCCAACTCATGTACCCAAAAGAAACTTGGAAAGATTTTCTTAAATTTGACAATACTTTTAAATTCACAACACATTAACAATGATGAGAAGCTAACTAAAACTTTTCTAAACAACTATTAATAAAAAAAAACTTTCAATCAGCCATACACAAGGAAAGATGTAGTAATCTTTTCATTCTCTCTGTAGAACATTAAATTCAAAAGGACTGTCATATGAAGGGAGGATCAAAGAGTAGCCCAAAAATGTAGGGCAGAAAGTATTATAGAGCTGTGTGCAAAGCAGTTTTTTTTAATATCTGTCAACTTTTTCATGTTTTTAATGATTTTTTTACCATAATTTGTTTTCCCACTAAATAAATATTCACTTTAATACCTGATTTTACATTCACAATTTTATGGTTTTTTCCCTTAAAAAAAAAAAATCTCTGAAATTGTGCATACACTTCATGAAAATCTGGATTCACCCTTGCCTATGGGGCTGACTGGAAAGGAAGAACCTTGTCCTCCATATGGTAAGGATATATTTGTGCCCCGCTTGTTTCCTGTAGTCAAATCCACATCTGTGATTGCAAATCCCAGTGAGGTCTAGAATTTCTTTGTACTGAGCATTTGAACCTTTGGCAGAACTAAGCCCCAGAACTCTGTGTCGGGACAAGCAGGGCTTCTCCCGTGCAGCTTTTTGTCCGATAAAGGTCATAAGTAACATTTCCCTTTTTGCTTTGCCTGGTAGGAAATGTAGAACCAAATTTGTGAGCAATGTAGCCATTGCACAAACTCACATAATTTCCCCTTCTATGAGCCTGTCCTCCTCTCACACCATCAATGCCCCCGCCAGCTTTATTAATTTCTTGTCCTTCATTATCTAGGCTCCAATCCCACCAGTTATTTTTTTATGACCTTTTTTTTTTTGTTGTCAGCTGACTCAAATTTTTTATTGAATCAGATTCATTAAAAATGCAAATAAGTTAAATAGCATATCTAATACACAATGAGCATGCTTATATTTATAATGGGAAAAAGAACTTTATGTAGAAATGCGTAAATAGAGAAAGAGGACCCAAAAGTCCTGAGTCATTTTCACTTTGCTGGAGCTTTTAGCTTCTTGTTAATCACCCCATCCTCAGGAGTTGTTGGGTGGGGAAGATGAAAAAGGGGCAAGGTGGAATTCAAGGGGAAGGAGTGGACATTTCTTCAGTTACCTTTTCATAAGCTTGACAGCTGGCAATTTTTTTCTGGCTTTATGCACTCACTTCCCAAATGTGATTCTTGTGCCACCTTTGGTATTTCTGTAGGCTGGCAGCACCTACCCTGTCCTGATGCAGAATGATTTGGTGGAAATTGCAAAGCATGAGATATTTGTTGGGAGCTCTCTGCTTGCAAATGGCTATGGGTGGTGCTGTAGCATAGTGACTATGAAGGCACATCAGACACATCGAGTTTTTACATTGCTGTTTGCAAATACAGAATCCTGTTGGCAAGGGAAGCTAGCCACAAAAGCTTGGAAAGCAGAGTGGCAAAGTTAAGAGATGCATAGTGATCTCAAACAGAACAGGAAATGTGACACTAGGGACCGCCATGAAAAGTTTTACTACCTTCCCAGGAAATCCCAGGCTAAACTCCATTCAGACAGAATAAAATTGAGAATGTTTTTTTCTCAGCCAACTCCTAAGGAAGTGTGGAATATATAAAGTATTCAATAAATGGTGTTGGGGTAACTGGGTGACCATCTAGAAAAAATATTAAGTGGGATCCATTTTTCATACAAGGCACACAATACACCAGGATGAATTGCAAAAGGATCAAGAAGTTAAATGCATCAAATTGAAACTATAAAAATACTGGAAGATAACTTGGAAAAATTATTTAAAATTTAAGGTCCATAAAAGAAAAAAAAAATAATTGGACTACATAAAAACCTTCCATGTGGTAAAAAATAATAAAAATGATCATAATAAGAAGAAAAGTCAAAAGACCAAGAATATTCTGATGAAAATATTGGCAATGTACAACACAAAGGGTAATCTCCTTGATGTATAAAACTCCTACAAATCAATGAGAAAGAGACAGGTCAACAATCCAATTTTTAACATGGAAAAATTATAGGACTACCAGTTAACAGGAAAGGAAAAATGGCTCTAAAATATTTGAAAAGGATACACAGCCTCACACAGGATAAGAAAAATACAATTTTCAATTATTCTGTGTTACCATTTTCACCTATTGGGTTAGCAAAAATCCCAAAGTTTGGTAAAACACTGTGTTAACAAGACTGTAGGGAAACTGGTACTCCCATGCATTGCTGATCAATACGGAAATGAACTCAACCCCTGTGGAGGGCAACTTGGCAATATTTAGCAAAATCACACACACACACACACACACACACACACACACCCCCTTTCAACCAGCAATTCTATTTGTAGGTATTTATCTTAAAGTCATTCTCACATTCTTGTGAATTAATATGTGGTCAAAATTATTCATTCAATAATGTTTTTAATAGCAGAAGGTTGGAAACAGCTGAAATGCCCATCGACTGGGTACTGGTAAAATAAATCATGCCCCATTCACTCAAGGGAAAGGGTTATAGCTGTAAACAAGCAGACAAAAAGCCTGTGGTACTGTACCTGTAAAACAGGAACCAATTCTTTTTGAACTAATATGAAAATAAACCACAAGGATATTAGTGAAAATAGGAAAGTTAAGGAATACATATTCCAATTTATTTATGTGTGGTTTAAAGAATGGTACATGAGAAACTTACCACCTTAGGGTATCTATTCAGACAGGGAGGAAGTGAGAACTAGATACACAAGAGTTAACTCTATTTGTGGGTAAGGAGCAGGATTTTCACTATGTAATACTTTTTAAACACTTTTTTGAACCATGTGAATGTATTATACAATCAAATGATTTAAAAACTAAAACAATTTTAACCTGATGGATTTTTTCCAAATAATATCTGCCTGAGATCAGAAAAACACATGATCACAACAAAGTCAAATATTCTCTGTTGGCGGTCTCCTTAGCGTGGTGCTCTAGTTAGACACCACGCACGGGAGACAGGTTTGTATCCCGGCCGGGGCACTGACCAACTCCACGATCCTAGGCACATCGCCAACACCCCTTGGCCCTGCATGTTGAAGGAGATGGTATGTGAGGTCTCTGCCGCTCTGAGATTTAGGAAGCAGCCCTTGATGTTAGAGGCCCCAAAATAAGCACTTCACATATGCGAGATGAAATAAAAATTAATCCTCAAAGCAACCCTGTTTAATAAGTGAAAAGAGTAAGGCTCAGATCAATTTTGTGATTTCCACAACAAAGACATGGAACAGACAATTGATAGAAGATAAAATATAAAAGGTTACTAAATAAATAAAAACTCTTCCTCCCTCCCTCCAGGAACGATAGAAATAGAAACACAAGTGTACAAGGGAGTGCCAGGGCCCTGGCTGGGGCAGAGCTGAGGCCACCTCTGCAGAGAGCAGACATGAGGCATAGTGGCCTGTGCAGAGCCCTCCACGCAGCACCGAGTGGCTGCGGGAGGCAGGAGGGGAGCCTGCTGCTCACAAGCCAGACCCCGAGATGGGGAGCTCTACCAAGAGCACTGCCCACAGCCCCAACTCAGGTTGTCATCCCTGGACCCTCCAATGGCGACAGATAAATAGGACAGGGGATCCAAGTGCCCAACATCCCCGTCCCAGGGCAGAGGAGGTCACCCTGCAAGGTGGGTGGATCTCTGAACTTAGTAAGGAAAGGCAGCGATGAAGTCGACGGCCACATTCCAGCATGGTCCTCACATCTCTGCAGTGTCGCCTTAACCCCAAGTCCACTTGTCCCTGCATGGCCTGCTCACTAGCCAGGAGTTCTAGGGACAGAGGGATAAGAAACGCACACCGCAGTGAGATTCCAGCAAGAGAAGTACATTTGTTAGCCTTAGCTAAAATAGGTTGTGGTATCAGGAGTTAAAATCATTACCAGGATAGAAACAAACAACACAGCCTGAGCAAGAGTGAGAGAGACCCTGTCATTACAAAAAAGTAGAAAAATTACCCGGGCAGGGTGGTGTGCACCTGTAGTCCCAGCTATTCAGGAGGCTGAGGCAGGACGATTGCTTGAGCCTGGGAGTTTGAGGTTGCTGTGAGCTATTACGATGCCACTGCACTCTAGCCAGGGCAATAGAGTGAGACTTTGTCTCAAAAAAAAAAACAAAACAAAACAAACAAACAAACAAAAAAACACACCTTGAAAGCTTATATCAATAAAATTCACCATTGTCCACTGTAACAAGGATGGGGCTAGTGTCAGCACAAACCTCCACCTCCCTCCTTCTCCCCTTCATATAAGCACAGCTGGGCACTGTCCCCTCTGGCCTGCCAACCTGCCCTCTCCCCTAACATGTGGGCCTCTGAACCAGGGAGTTGGGCCAGAGGCCAACTGGCAACAGAAACTGGCAGGCGCTCTCTGTCCTAGGCCCTCCTCTCTCCCAGCTGGCCTGCAATCTTGCCACCTCCTTTCCCCACCTCCAGCCTCCTGTCTACCCGACAAATCCATTCACACCTGGGCGGAGCCCCCACAGCTCCGTTCACAGCAGGTCCCAGCTCTGCTGAACTTTGGAATCCCCTAGAAGACTTTCAAATAGTCTGACGCTCTGCTCCCACGCACAGGCTTATGATGTAAGTGGGTTGGGTAGGACCTGGCATTGGGATTGCTAAAAGTTTCCAGGTGATTCTAATGTACAGCAAGGACTGGGGGCCTACATCTTACTGCTGTCTCATTCTGTTTCTTTGAAGTTCGTATCATCTGTCTTCATGGAAATTATAATCTAATCTAATTATAATCTAATGGCAGCCACGATTTGTACAGCAGCAAATACCCGACTTTACTTGCCTTTCCTCTACTAAAGAGACTTTTAAACTGGCCTTAGCTCAGGATTGCACTGACCCTGGGACTCTCCTAGTTTTAATCCTGAAAGTCCCACCTCGTGGGAAATCCCTTAGTCCCAGGCAAACCCGTAGTGTTGGTCACCATAGCTTAGGATATCGGGTCACTCAGCAGTGGTAAGCAGATACTTAGCAATTACTGGACACCCTTGTGTGCAGAAGTTTAGCCCTAATTGAAATCATGGGGAATATATTGAGGAAAGAACGAATCCATGCCCCAAACACATTTCTGTGCATGGTCCATCACCTCATGACACGTTCATTTAACCAATTCTTGGCTCCTCAGTGCCAGGTTCTGCTGTCCTTGGGATCTCCAACAAGAGGTCGTGCCCTGTGTAGGATTCAAAGGAAGAGTCAAGAATGGGACCTGGGCCATCACGGAGGAGGAAAGGGATTCTGAGGAGCACACACAGGGAGCACCTGCTCTGGTGGGGCCCTGGAGGTGTCGGAGCAGCTGTGAGAGTCCAGGCTCCCGGGATGAGCCCACGCCTGGCACACCCGTGAGGCAGGAGGGAATTCCAGTGAGTGCTGTGGGCAGGGAGCAGGGCTGTGACGAGGTTAGGAGAAGGCGGCTCAGCCAGGTAAGAGGCCAGGGCGGGGGATGGCAGTGAATGACACCTGGCAATGTCACTCCAGGGCCAGGTTGGTAGGAACCATGTAGTATTCATATATATATGTGTGTGTGTGTGTGTGTGTGTGTGTGTGTGTGTGTGTGTATACAGTTTCTCTTTCCTGCTCATCATCTAGGTCCTCAGGATACTGGCCGTGATGAGGTTAGGAGAAGGCGGCTCAGCCAGGTAAGATGCCAGGGCGGGGGATGGCAGTGAATGACACCTGGCAATGTCACTCCAGGGCCAGGTTGGTAGGAACCGTGTAGTATTCATATATGTGTGTGTGTGTGTGTGTGTGTATAGTGTGTGTGTGTGTGTGTGTGTGTACAGTTTCTCTTTCCTGCTCATCATCTAGGTCCTCAGGATACTGTGCTGAGCAAAAAGATGTAGTTCCTGACCTCAGAAAAGCTCAACTGCTAGTGTATGGGGGGGCCAAGAAATACCTTCAGGGCAACAGGTCAAGTACACCACATCTGCTGTGCCAACGGTTTGGATTTTAACTTACAGTCAATGGGAAACCAGGAATTCCCAGCAGGAAAATGACCTCAGCATGTGATTTGGAAAAACATCCAAGGTGGAGATTAAGTAAACGAAAGGCCTCCAGAGCTGGGGCCTGACAGACGTGGACCAGGAAGAGCGCGGAGCGAAGATGACATCTCCAGGAAATAGTAATATTGATATTTAGAGGAGGATAAAAAGGAAGAAGGCACCTACGAAGCCTGAGAAGCAGCCAACGGCTTAAGCAGGGAATTGTTCTAGAAATGCTGTCTGTTGTCATTTTTCAAAGTATCTTCAGTGAAATAAAATACCCTTGTTTCTTCCCGCCGTTCATCTCACCAGTTGCCGCTGGAGAGGAGTGGGGAAGGGGAACGTGCGGCGCCAGCTCCGGCCCGGGAAGGCCCGATCGCATTTGCTGGCGCTTCTCACTCTACGAGGCCTCCAGGCAAAACACATAAAACACATCAAATGGAAACAAGACTCAATTTCTCTTCCCCTGCTTCGCTCTACTGGAAAAATCCAAAACCTGCCTTGGGAGAGTGAAATCGCTGTAGCTCAATAACTGGGGGAGCCTCTCGGTCCTCCTGCCAGGGCTCCATCCCTGCCGTGCGGCCCAGCCGTCCCACGCTCCCAGAACACCCGCTGCTGTCGCGCCAGCCTTTGGGCTCCCAGCACAAGCCACCACTCCCAGGTGTTTCAGAAGAACGGAGACCAAGAGAACCATAAACTCCTTTGCAAATCAGAAAGGACAGTTTCAACTGCTCCTCTCCCTGCCCAGCCCGGGCTTTTCTGTTTTAATCAAAATCTGTTGAATACCAGAAAGATTGGACAGCGTTTGACAGCATTATCCACTCTACAAGCGGAAATGTGACGAGGTTAATTACATCGTCTAAAGAGGTCCTAACTGCCCCTTCCAGGCTCCTATCGGTGTGCCCCTGAGTGAGCCGTCAGTAATTCCTCCTCATCTCACACAACAGGCACTGGCAGCACAGCCACCCGGAGACGAGGGTGGACAGGGAAAGGAAAGTTAGACGTGGAAGCGGGGGGTGGCTTCCGTGATGGCACCATGTGCAGGGAGGTGGTCCTTTGCATCGGGGCGTGGTTAGCTTTGCACACTAGTGGGGTCTGCCGGATGATGGGAAGATGCCTGCTGGGGAACGGGAAGGGGTGACGTCCAGGGCAGGTGCAGCCCTGTGCAGACTCACCATTCCAACTGCTCTGCAGGCACTGGCCCAGGTCATGTGCTCCCTCACAGCTCAGGCAAGACTGGAGCAAACAGAAAGAGCAAAGCAGCTCTACCTCATGTCATGCTCAGGGCTGGGAGGACGTCTTAGGCCCCTAGTCTACACCCAGCCCCAGGGCCTCAGAGCCACTGGCTAGACAGGAAAGGAGGGTCGTCCACTCAGCACCTTGCTGCAGTGAGCAAGGCAGCCCAGACGGACCAGAGCCATGACCACCAGCAGCTGGGATTCCAGAACGTGCCCAGCTTCAACTGCCAACTGATCTCCACACAGCCACAAACCCAGGCCTGCTTAGAGGAGGTTGGGGAGGAAGAGAGACTGGGGCGGGGAGAACCAATGTGATCTAGTGTTACAGAGAGCCTGGGTTCGCATCCTGTACCATTGGGTGAAAGTCCTGTTTCTCCCGATTACTATTCATGTGACCTGGGACACACATTACATCACCTAAATAGGCCTCAGTTCCTCCATCCGTAAAATATGGACAATAATCCCTCCCATGGGGTAGTTGCCAGCACTAAGAATCAATGTGTACAAAGTGCCTGGCACACGGCAGACCTGATACGAGATCAGACACATCAGCAGCACCCATGAGCCAACTTTGTGAGCATCCAGTCTGGAGGCAGATGTCGAGGGTCAGATCCTGTCTCCACCCCCACCACACTGTGTGGCCCTGGGGAGCTACAGCTCCCTTTTGTCGTAGAGGCCAACATCGGTCTAAATAATGGAAGCCAAGTCACAGTGGTGTTGTGAGTATTAAATTACTTATTCACTATAAGGTAGTTCAAAGAATTCCTGGCACATAGTAAGTGTAAGCGCCTTATAAATATTTCTTGCTATCATGATTTCCAGGAAACCAGGGACCCTGCTTGGCCCAGCAGGTGGCCCCGTGGTGGACACAGGCCTGCAAACTCAGTCGGCAAAGGAGGTCAAGGAACTGCCTGCTTCGGGAGCTCATTCACCGGAGTGAGTGATTCTCTGTGTCACAGACGTTTCCTCCAATCATTGCAGAGCTTTGGGGGCCTCATCTGGGCTCCCCATGCAGAAGGGAAAATGAAAAAGTAGGTGCTTGTAGAATTAAGAGCCGTCATTTGAATCTCTGTTCTCAGATTGAGTGTAAAGGTAGCAGAACCCAATTTAAAAAAATCAATATCGAATCAAGGATAATTTTTCCTCTGCTCAAAAGAAATAAAAGCTAATTCCCCTGGACTCCTGAGCCATAATATCATTTGGGGAAGAATATTTCCCTTCAAATACTGAGACACCTCTGTATGCTCCTACTACACTACATAAACACTATTAGCATCGCCAGAAATTAATCCTTTGTTCTTTGCTGTTTTTTATAGTGTGTCTCTGACAAATTAATCATCTTAACTTTTGTAAAATATGACATTATTGGCCAGGCACGGTGGCTCACGCCTGTAATCCTAGCACTCTGGGAGGCCGAGGCGGGTGGATCGCTCAAGGTCAGGAGTTCGAGACCAGCCTGAGAAAGAGCGAGACCTTGTCTCTACTAAAAAATAGAAAGAAATTATCTTGCCAACTAAAATATATATAGAAAAAAATTAGCCGGGCATGGTGGCACATGCCTGTAGTCCCAGCTTCTCGGGAGGCTGAGGCAGTAGGATCGCTTAAGCCCAAGAGTTTGAGGTTGCTGTGAGCTAGGCTGACGACACGGCACTCACTCTAGCCCGGGCAACAAAGCGAGACTCTGTCTCAAAAAAAAAAAAAAAAATGACATTATTGATCACATAAGCTGCAATATGGCAGTGCTTGGCCAGTTGCAAACATGTAGCTCAGATGAT
>CM052446.1:5351090-5416503 GCA_028533085.1 Varecia variegata | reverse complement strand
AAAGAAAAAGAGTAATTCTTGAAATCAGACAGAAGAAAACAACACGCTACATACAGGAAACCAGCACTGGAATTGCATTGATTTCACATCAGAGAATATGGAGGCCAGAATGAAATGGAACATCTTAAAATGTGTAATAGTGAGAGAAAAGAGCTGTCAACCCAGGATTTTATATCCTGTAAAAATATCTTTCCAGAATGAAGAAAAACCAAGACCTTCTTAGAAGAAAGAAAACAAAGAGAATTTTTTTTGCCAGGTCTACACTATAAAAAACGTTAAAGGAATTGCTTCTGGCTAGAGGAAAACAATACCAGAGGAAACTTTTAACTTCAGAAATGAAAGAAGAATGAAATAAATAGTAAATATCTAAATCCTACTTTTTTCAATCTTAAGTGCTTTTAAATGTGTATGAATGTTGAAATAAAAAATAATATTATATTATCTGATAGAGTTTTCCATATATATGCAGATATATATAATACCTGTAATGCAAAAACAACATGAAGGTAATGGAGGAGAGTTATAGGGACCTATATGCTACAAAGGTTTCTAAATTTTATGTAAAGTGGTACAATATTAACTCTAAATAAGCCCTTTAAATATTAACACAAAAAGATATTCCCCAAAAGCAAATAAATAAAATGAAATAGCAAAAAATATACAAATAACCCAAAAGAAGGCAAGAAAGTATGGAGTATGGAGAAACAAAATATAGAGCAGAGTTGACAAAAAAGCAATACTCTGCCATATGTTGCCTATACAAATCACAATTTAAACATAAATACCAGATAGATTGAAAATAAATGGATGGATAATTGTACAACTTATAAAATTTTGTGGAATGTAGCCAAAGCAGGACTTAGAGGAAAATGTGTAGAATTAAATGTTAATGTTAAAGAAAGAATAAACATATAAAATAAATAAACTAAGTTTACACCCTATGAAACTAGACAAAAAACAAATTAAATCTAAAATAAATAGTAAAAGGGAAATAAAAGCATAAATCACTGAAGTTAAAAACAGAAAATCAATGAAATCAAAAGCTGGTTATTTGAAAAGATCAATAATATTGATGAACCACTAGCAGACTAGCAAAGAAATAAATAAAAATGACCAAAACTACCAATATCTGGAATGAAAATAGGACATCACCACAGACTTTCAAATGATAGTGAGAGAATACTATTAACAAGTCTGTGCTTATAAATTAAACAACTTAGATGAAAATGACCAATTTCTTCAAGGACACAAACTATCATAGTCTACTCAAGAAGAAATTGACAAACAGAACACCCTTCATGTCTATTAAAGATACTGAATTTGTCATTAAAAACCTTTCAAAAAGAAAACCAGGCCCAGATGTTTCCACCGACGAAATCAGGAAGAAAGAATACCAACTCTACACAATCTTTTCCAGAAAATAAGAGAGGAGGAATGCTTACCAATTCATTTTATGAGGTCAGCATCATCCCAATACCAAAACCAAAATACATGACAGAAAAACTAGAAACCAAGAGATCTTGTGAATATAGATATGAAACCGTCAACAAAACATCAGCAAATTGAATTGAGCCATACATAAAATATATAACACACCATGGCTAAGTGGTGTTCATCCCAGAAATGCAAGACTGCTTCATCATCATATGGTTACATTGGAAACCTGAGATAATGTATATATACACATACATGACCATCTCAATGGATGCTAGAAAACATTCAACAAAATTCAACATCTATTCATGATAAAAACAAAACAAAAAACCCCAACACTTAAAAAACTAAGAACAGAAAGGAATTTCCTTGACCTACTGGAAGGCATCTAGAAAAAATCTACAGTAATATCGTATATAATGGTATATATGATGGTAAGAGACTGAATGCTTTCTCTCTAAAACTGGGAACAAGGAAAAGATGTTCCATCTCACAATTCCTAATCTCCATCATACTTGAAGGCCTTAAGTGGTGCTATAAGACAAGAAAAATAAACAAAAAAAAAAATAGGAGAAGAAATAAATAGAACTGCCTCTATTCACAAATGAAATGATCCTCTATATAGAAAACCCTAAAGAATTACATAAAAAGCTACTAATAAGTAAACTAATAAATTAGTAATCTAATAAGTAAGTTTAACAAGGTCACCCAATACAAACGCAAATTGGACCATAGACATAAATGTAAAACTTTAAAACTTCTAGAATAAAACATAGGATAAAATCTTTATGGTCTTAAGTTTCTAGAGATTTTCTCACAGGCACAATCCATAAACAACAAAAAAAAATGATAATTTAGAATTTATCAAAACTCAGGGAACTTTTGTACTGCAAAAAAAAAAAAAAACCCCACTATTAAGAAGATGAAAATGTAAGTCAAAGGTAGGATTTTTAAAACACTTATCTAATGAGCAACTTGTATCAAGGATATAGAAAGTTAACACTTCAACATCAATAATAATTAAGCAAAACAACTCCATTTTTAAAAATGGAAAAATAAGCTAAACAGGCAAATCAAAAAAAAAAAGATATACAGATGGCAAATGAGTGTATAAAAGATGCCCAGCACCATTAGTCATTAGTTAAATGCAAATTAACTCTACAATGAGGTACTACCATATACCTATTAGAATGGCTAAAATTTCAAAAATAATAACAATAAACTGAGAGTATAAAATGCTCACAAGAATGTGGAGCAGCATGAACATTAATTGCTGATAAAAATGCAAAATTGTACTGCCACTTTAATAAAGAATTTGGCAATTTCTTATGAAACTAAATATACCCTTACTACATGAACCATCAATCCCATTTCAAGATATTTATCCAAATGAATTAAAACCTTATTTTTACATAAAAACCTTTACACAAATGTTGATGGTGCCTGTATTCAGAATTGCCAAAAGCTAGAAATGATAAAGATGTCCTTCCAGTGTCTTCTGGATTAACAAACTCTGGTGCATCTAAACGATGGAACACTATTCAACAATAAAAGAAGTAAACATTAAATTTCAGAACAGCATGGATGAATCTTAAATGGATCTTGATAAATTCAAAAAAGAAAGAAGACAGACCTCAAAGGCTACATATGACATAACTCATTTAATAGGAAATTCTTATAAAGTCAAAACTAAAAGACAAAAATTGACTAGTGGTTGGTTGCCTGGGTTTTCTAAGGGTGGGGAGTCAAATGGAAAGAGGCCAGACAAGACAATTTTTAGGCGATGAAACTGTTCTTTATGTTAACATGTTGGATACATGATGCTATGCATTTATCAAAATTCGTAGACCTGTATGTATACCACAAAAAGTAAACTTTATTGTATAAATTTTTAAAAAAATAATTGTAACCAGGATGTCAGTAGATTCCAGGATGAAAGTGGGCTGTAAAAATATGAATTTCCTTCTATTACAAATGTATGCCACACTCTCACTGAAGGTGGTGCGGGAAAAGGCAGTTGACCTAAGCAGCTTTGGAAACTGTTGTGCTTGGATACTGTGAAGCTAAATACAAAAAGAGTTGCATGTAAACACTGCTCTTTAGTTGGTAAATTTGTTTCTCACAAGCATACTGATTAGCAATTCTGACACTCCATGAATCCAAGGGCTGGACAAATAAGTAAATAATTCACAGATAATGGGAGCCAGGTTTCTCACTGTCAGGGAGTGAAGTGACAAATACGGAAGGAGACATGACTAGAATGAACCCTTCATGACGGAGTTGTTAGAAATCATGACTATTTTTACATGCATGTATGTGTTTGTATCTATCTGTATATTTTCATCTATTTGTATCTGTGTGTATATGTACATCTACACACACACAGAGAGATGGTGAATAGATAGGTAGATGATAGCTAGATAGATATACAGAAATATAGACATGTGTATATACTCGGGTTAATATACATGCATATATTTCCTCACTCTGCCCACTGAAAAGTCCTAGAAGCAGTAGTATCTCAGTAAAAGCAAATACATTAATCACTCAGATTTTAATTTCTAAATACCATTCCCCAATAAAATGAGACAGAGCTCCTTAGAGAAATGTCTAATTCTAGGTCAGAGGCAGGGAAGATATAATACAAGGTAAGCCCGGAGCATGTTATAGCATCAGAAAGAAAGAAAGTCCTCAAAAAGGAGGTGGGGGCCGCATGTACAAAGGAGACAGGAGACTACTTGGAACAGCTCTCAGTAACCAAAGCTGAACAGTATAGCAACGGTATTTGCTTACAACCCAGAGATTCACATAAATATCCATGAGTTCATGCTGATATAATGCATGTTTGAACAAATAAATAAATAGGACCAGGGGAGAGAGAAATCTTCCTTACAAAAAAGTAAAGTAAGAGGCACAGAGGAAATTGAAAAATCACCACAGAAAGCACAATAGTAATAATTGCTGTGTGCAGGATCTACAGATAAATGCTAAAATGAGTGGGAAAAACTTTAAAGAGAAATAGGTTATTTGTACAGTTTCAAATATCTTCCCCCAGATGTTTATTAATTATTGTGATGATTTTGACAAATATCCACAAATTTTTAATACTCTTCATGCCAAGTGATGGAGCTTAACTCCGTTCCCTGCAAGCATAGTCTGGACTTAGTGACTTGCTCCTAACGAACATCGTATGAAAAAGAAAAACAGTAACTTTACATTGGCGAAACCTCACACACACCACTTTAAACAAGTGGTTACGGTCAACATCACCAGGAATGCATGGATATAACACACCGCCCAGTAGGATGCAGTTAGAGGGCACCTCAACTCAGTGGTGTTCTTCCCAAAACCCATGACACCTGTCTAGCATAAGAAGAAGAAAACTTCTGATAAACGAAAATTACAGGACATTCTATAAAATAAATGAACAATACTCTTCAAAATTGTCAAGGTCATTAAAACAATGAAAAATTGAGAAACTGTCATAGATTGGAGAAGGAAGGAGCCACAATGGCTAAATGCTAGGTGGCCCTCCTGGAAAAGATCCTGAAGCAGAAAAATAACATTGGTAGGAAAACAGGCAAAATCAGAATACAGTCCATAGTTTACTTAATAATATTGTTCCAAGGTTAGTTTCTTACATTTGATATATGTACAATTATCATGTAAGATGTTAAAATTAGGAGAAGCTGGGGAAGTTTATGCAAGAATTATCTGTGCCATCTCTGCAACTTTTTTGAAAATCTAAAATTATTTCAAAAAAAATTTAAAACCATGATGTTATACTACCATATTTCAATTATAATGGCTAAAAATGTTTAAACCAGCCTATACCAAGTGTAGGCAAGGATGTGAAAAGGCTAAAATTCTAATACACTGCTTGAAGAAAATAAAAATGGAATTAGCAGTTTGAAAAACAACTGGGAATTTTCTTTAAGAATTACATGTCAGCCTACAATGTGACCCAGCCATTCTCCCTCTTTGGTATTTATCCAAGAGAAATAAAAATATATGTTTACACAAAGACATTTTTTACACAAATGCTTGAATCAGCTTTATTGAAAATAGCCAAAATCTAGAAACAACTCAAACGCCTATCAACAGATAAGCTGATAAAGAAATTACAGTTTTCCCATATAACAAAATGATTCAACAATAAAAAGAAAGGACGTTTTAACAAACACAACAGCACAGATGAGCCTCAAAATCCTTATTCTAGGAAAAAAGAGTAAAAACAGCATATCATATATAATTCTATAATATTTATATGAAATTCTAGAAAATACCAAAATAACTGCTGTAACAGAAAGCAGGTCAGTGGTTGACCAGCGGTGGTGTGAGACGTAGAAATGGATTACAAAGGAGCAGAGGCAAATGCCAGAGTCATGCAAATATTTGTTATCTCGATTGTAATGAAAACTTCTTATGTGTATGGGTGTGTATATATATGCATATATGCATATATATCCCAAAACTCATTAAAATGTACAGCTTTCGATAATCTCCATTATTTTACTTCAATTATCCCTCAGTAGAGTTGCTAAAAGTCATTGCTAAAATAGGTGTATGATACAATGTATAAAATATGCCTCAATAAAGTTAATGAAAAAACCATGATAATCTGTTCAAGAAAATATTAGAAAAATTACAGAAAAGTAGAGAGAAATATAGGTAATTTGAGAGATAATTGGAATCTAGTTGAAAGATACATAAACAAAGCTAAAATAAATACAAAATAAAATGATGAATAATGACTAAAAACAAAGAGAAGGGGGGAAACATTAGCATGTGGGTTATGCTTAAAAGCTCTAACGTGTGTAATCAGTGTTCCAGAGAGAAGAGAGAAAATGTACCAAAAGCAATAAGATTAGATAAAAACTGAGAACTATACAAAACTGACAATATATTTGAATCCAAAGAATCAAGCAATTCTATAAATCTCAAGCTTGAGAAATGAAAAAGAAAAACTATATGTAGGCACAGTAAGACTATTGAAAACTTAAAAACAGCCAGAAGGAAAAGACACTGTCCCTTTAAATGAGAAACAATGAGACTGATTAACAGCCTGGGCAACATAGTGAGACACTGTATCTACAAATATGAAAAAAAATTAGCCAGGCATGGTGGCACACGCCTGTGGTCCCAGCTACTCGGGAGGCTGAGGTGGGAGGATCACTTGAGCCCAGGAGTTGGAGGTTACAGGGAGCTATGATTGTGTCACTGCACTCCAGCCTGGGTGACAGAGTGAGACCCTATCTCTGAAGAAAAAAAAAAACACCGAAAACAAAAAGACTGACAGAAATAACGGAATCAAGAAGCAAGTAGAATGATACCTTCAAAATTCTGAAAAAAATAACTACTAACTTAAAAGTCTGCACCCAATGAAAATAACCTTCACCAATGAGTGTTGGATAAAGTTATTTTCAAAACAAAGACTGAGAGAAGCTGTTGGTCACCAGCAAATCTGCATCGAAAGAAACAGTGAAAGAAGTTCTTTGGGTAGAAAATGATCCTAAAGGAAAACAGGAAGGAATAAGAATAACTGAAAAAGTAATTAAAATGTAATTAAATGGTGATTAAATAAAGATTGTTCAGTAAATAATAGCAATATCTTAAGGGGTTTAAAATATGCCCAGTTAAACTGAATGACAACAATAAGGCAAACGAGGAAAGAATTTAAAAGAGATTAATGTTGAAAGGTGCCAGTGTTAGTTGGGGAGGAAGTAAAAGAAATAATTAATAAGTAATAAGTTAAAATGTATGTTTTAATCTCTGGGGTATTCACCAAGAGAACAGTGAAAGTTAATGTGAATAACAAGTTAATAGAAGGGGAAAATTGCTCATTGGAAAAAATGATTAATCAAAAATATGGCAAAAGAGAAATACAACAGAAAACATAATCCAAAAGGGATTAAGTAAAGGACAACTGGACAGAAAAATACATGTGCAATGCAAAGAATATTGGTGGGGTGTTGATTGTATAAACTAAATATTAATAACTTGCAGGGTTTAAAATATAGTCAATATAGTCGATTTAACAGTTATGAGAGAGAAAATAGAACAATATCAAATAGAAAACGTGTAGGAAAATGATCATCATAAGGCCAAATAAATCAGTCACTACACTGAATGTAAATAGATAAAATACTACAAACAAAAGTCCAGAATTGTCAGAATAGATTTAAAAAATCAAAAATAACAGTAATTATATGCTGCTTAAACAAAATATACTTTTGTATGAGAAAAATATTTAAAAATTAAAATATGAAAAATGATAGACCATGCAAATATTATATATAATAAATCAAATATGCTAGCTATTTAATGTCATCAGACAAAATAGAATTTAAGCAATAAGTATTATTAGACATAAGAAAAGACATTTCATAATAATAATAAAGTTAGTTCACAAGAAAAATACGAACATTCTAAACATGTGTATCCCCAGTAAGATAGCTTCAAAGCATATCATTCAAACTAGACCAAAACGAAGGAGAAATTGACAAATCCACAGTCACAATAGGAGACATTAAGACAAAACACAGTGTTTTCAAGGGCACATGGAATATTTACCCAAGACAAGCATATGGTGGCCATAAAGTAAGCCATAATAGCTTTCAAAGAGCTAATATCATTCACAAGTTCTCAGATCATGGTGGAAATAGCTTAGAACCACTAACAAAAGAATGACTGTTTGGAAAATAAGCAATACGCTTCTAAATAAACTCTGGGTCAAAAAGAAATTTTTAAAAATGAAATAATGTTTCAGCTGGATAACACTGAAAGTAAAATATGTCTTAACTGTACGAAATGCAGCTAAAACAATACTGTGAAGAAATTCATAGTTTTAAATGAACAGAAGAAAAACAAAAAAATACATGATCTAACAATAGATATCAGGAAGCTGGAAAAGGAATAGTAAATCATAGTGAAAGAAAGTAGAAAATGGAATAAATAAGAACAAAGATCAGTAAAATTGTTTAAACATAATAAAGTAATAAACAAAGCCAAAATTTGTTTTTTAAAAGAACAAGGATATAAAGTATAAATAACAAAAATCAGGAATAAAAAGGACAATGTATTTTGTGCCCTGATATTTGACAATTTAGATAAAGTGGACAGATTCCTTCAAAAATCACAACTTAACAAAACTGACTCAAGAAATGATATAAAATCTAAATACACATACTAATGTGTGTATGTATGTGTAAATATATATATTCAATGTGAACTTTATTCACTAGTAAATTCTTCCAAACATTTAGGGAAGAAGCTGCACCAACTTCACACAAAAGCTCCAAGAAATAGAGAAACAGGACACACTTTCTATGTCATTTTAAGAGCCCCAGTGCCTGACAGTCTTGATGCTGAAACTTACAAGGATATTACCACATAGGAAACAGATAAATTTTCCATGAACATAAAAAAATTATCAACAAAATATTATAAAATTAAATGTGATATTATTACAAGAATAAGAAATTATGATCAAGCATAATTTAAGTAATGATAAATGGCTTAACTTTCAAAATTCCATCAATGTGAGAGTTTCTGAACAAGATGGTGTAGAATGATTTCTGTCTGCTCCTCCCTGCTAAATGCAACTACAACCACTGGAAATAATGCGCAAGGCAATCAAGGAAGAACTCTGAAAGATGGAAAGAGAAAGACGAACCAGTAAGGAATACAACACTGAAGGAAAAACACAGTGACAAGATGTCTTGTGGACTCCAACCAATGGAAAAAAAGGAACTCAGGCCTAGAATTTTCTACATTCCACTCTAGCAACAGAAGATGACTCAGGTAGGCTCATGCTTCCCCCAGCCAGGCCAGCCCAGAAGCACCAATAAGGATAATTAGGAGTTCCATTAAAAAATAGATGGTACAGCCCTGAGAATGGAGAAACACTGTCTGTCCACACCAACCTGAGATTCCCCTGAACCGTGCAGAGACACTATGCAGCTGAGCAGCATTGGCAAGGAGACCTCACCTTTATAAGCACATAGCCCAGGAATACTCCTTGTCATTGTGGGTCTGAGACTCCAATCCCCCACTGAGAGACACTCAGGCAGCTGGGCAGAACAAGCAAGGGTGATTCCACCAAAAGTGCTCAGTTCATGGAAACTCTTCATCCCCATGGCCCTGAGTCTCTTCTCCTCCACGAAGAATCAGAAGGTGGCACTGGCAAGGGGAATCTTGCCACAACCACGCTCCCTCCAAGGAAATGCAATCCTTTCCCTATAGACAGGAGAGTCTGGCCACAGGTGCCCAGCCTGAGAAGTGCTTCTCATCCTCATAGACCAGAGACTCTCTTTTCAACTAGAGGTGCCAGGTGGCCCGTCTTGAGAAAACTTCTTTCATGCTCATCAGGAAGCATGAAGAAGGGGCAGTGGGAGCCCCAACAGCATCAGATAAACTAAGCAGACCAAAATAGCACCACAAAAATAACACTAGCTCTTAAAATTAAGGAGTCATTGAAAGCACACCAGACAAAAGTGGGCCAGACCTGTGTACTAAGACTAACCAGGATAACTCCCTATTACAAAAAAAAAAATTTAAATAGAACACAGTCTTCTAAGACAATTACAAAAATGTTCAAGATATAATCAAGAATTTCCCATCATACCAAAAACCAGGAAAGTCACAACTTGAGTAAGAAGAGACAATCAACGGATGCTAAAAACAAGATGAATCAGACATTTTAATTATTTGGTGAGAATTTTAAATAAGTCATTATAAACTTGCTTCAACAAGAAAGTATAAATTCTCTAGAAACAAATAAAAATGTAGAAAATCTTAGCAAAGAACAAGAAGGTATAAAATAGAATTAAATAGAAATCATGGAGCTGGGAAAAACAATAAAAAAAACACTCATGGGATGAAATCAATCATAGTGTTTAGATGACAGATGACAGAGTCAGTAAACTGGAGAACAGACCAATAAAATTTACCCAATGTGAAAAACAGAGAAAAAATAGATTTAAAAAGAAGTGAACAGAGCCTCAGGTTTCTGTGGGACAATAACAAAGGATCTAACAACCAATATTCATTCCACTGGAATACCAGAAAGAGAAGAGAAATCGAGTGGGACTAAAAGACTATTCAAATAATTAATGATTAGCAGTTTACCAAATTTAGTGAAAGATACAAATCTATAAACTCAAGAAGACAGGAATCCCAAACAAAATAAGCCCAATGAAAGCCACATTAAGACCTAAAACTTCTGAACACTAATACAAAATAAAAAATCTTGAAACTACCTAGAGAAAAGCTACCCAGAGGAATACCAATTTATGTTACTGTAGATTCCTAACATGAAACTATGGCAATCAGTAGACAATGGCACAACACTTTTAAAGTGCTGAAGGAGAAGAACTCTCAACCATAACTTGTACGTCTGGAAAAACATCCTTCTGAAATAAGGGGAAAGACAGACATTCTCAGATGAAGAAAGACCAGAAGAATATGTGGCTAGCAGACCAATCCTTCAAGATTAGCTAAGAAAGTTTACTAAGCAGAAAGGAAATAGTAACAGCAGGATTCTTGGAGCATCAAGAAGTAAGAAAGAACAACACAAGAGCAGAAATATAAGTATATACTATTCCTCTCCCTGTGAGTTTCATAAATTAGATTTGAAGATTGAAACAGAAATTATATCTAAGGGAACAAATCCAAGTTTCCCACCACACAGAGAGAAACACTGTGCTGGTTGTGAGTGTTTAACAAAATTGTTACAAAATAAATTAAGATAGCCACCAGGCACAACAGATGTGCCACTTTCTTGCTTGAGATAGCTAGCTTAATCCAGCCCTGACTGCTATAGGACTGCTTTAGTTGTCCTATAATACCCATTCACTAATTGCAATACTAAAATCTTCACCTAGTGTAGAATTATAATATCATTAACATAGCATGGGTTGTATGATGGCACATGATGATTGTACTGCACATGCTTGATTTGTTTCGATGTGAACATACAATACAACAATGTAAGAGCTCTGTGTTACTCATTAGGAAGGGATTTGAGGCAACAACACAGGGTGGGCAGATGTGAATTTTGTTAGCAAGAAAGCTCCTATGGAAAAAGTTCCTGTGCTTCCCAGGAGCAAATGCCCTTGTAAGTAGCCTCTAATAAACTCATCTAACTTGCCAAGCTGGAGTTGTCTGAGTCATTCTTTGGTCTCTCGACTCCATCTCAATTTAGGGGAAGTTATTCCTGAAACAATAACACTATCTGATACTGAAGAAAATGACATTTAGAAGTGGGGAAGGTAAAGAGATCTAATGGAAGTAAGATTTCTGCACTTTACTCAAAGTGGTAAAATGTTCATACCAATAGACTGTGATAAGTTACAAATGTGTATTATAATACCCAGAGCAACTACTAAGAAAACAGTACAATGAGATACACTAAGGAACACTATAAATAAATCAAGATTGAATCCTTAAAATATTCAAGTAACCTACAGGAAGGTAAAAAAAGAGAAACCTAGAAATGAAAAACAGAGGAAACAAACAATGCAATTATGATTTAGCACTTACCTGAGTGCTAAAAAAAAAAATAATTACTTTAAATTTTAATAGTGTAAATATACCATTATTAAATTAAAATTTAGTAACATAAGTTTTAATAGTGTAAATAATATAAAATGGAGAGATTAAAAGAGTGGATTAAAAATGATCCAGCTATAGGCTGCTTGCAAGAAACTTACTTCAAAGGCAATGACATGGGTTTAAAGTCAAAGAATATAAAGATATTTCACACAAACATTAATGTTTGAAAAGCAGAGTAACTATATTAATATCAGATAAATATAATCACCAGAGATAAAGAAAGACATTAAATAACGTTAAAAGGAGCAATCCACTAGGAAGACATAGTGATTCTAAGTGTATATACTCCAAACAACAGATCCTCAAAATGTATGAAGCAAAAATTGATAGAGCAGAGAAATCTACAATTATAGTAGGGGAAATCAACAATCTCATCGCAGCGTCTGGTAGAACTAATAGAAGACCAACAAGGATATTGCAACTCTGAACAACACAATCAACTAATAATATCTAACTAACCCATGTAGAACATTCCACCAAATAGCAGCAGAAAACACATATTTTTCAAGTGCCCACTGAACATTCACCATGGTAGATCATAAACATAAAAAGAAAAGCCCCAATAAATTTTTAAAAATTGATATCTTACAGAGTCTGTGCTCTGATCATAATGGAATCAGACTAGAATTTAATAATAGAAAAACAAGAGGAAAATCTCTAGGCTTGTGGAAATTAATAATACACTTTTAACTATCCATTGATCAAACAGTAAATCTCAAAAGAAATTTTTAGAAAATACATAGAACTGAATGAAAATGAAATATAACATATAAAAATATGTGGAATGCAGCCAAAACAGTTTCTAATAGGAAAATTTATAGCACAAAATGCTCACATTAGAAAAAGGTAAACTTCTCAAATAATCTAAGGTTCTGCCTCAAGAAATTATAAAAAGGAAGAGCAAAATAAATCCAAACCTAGCAGAAATAAAGAAATAATAAAGATAACAACAGAAATTATTAAGATTGAAAATAGGAAAAGAATAATAAAGAAAATGAATGAAACAAAAAGTTGATTCTTTAAAAAAAATTAATAAAATTGATAAACCTATATCAAGACTAACAAAAATAATGAAAAAGAGGAGACAGAGCACCAAACTCAGAAATAACACAGGAGATATTATAGATACTGTACCAATTTAAAGGATAAAAGGGAATAATATAAACAACTTTACACCCATAAACTAGACAAGTTAGAAAAAATGGACCAATTCCTTGAAACTCACAAACTACTAAAATATAACCATCATGAAATAGATAATCTGAATAGTCCAATAACCATTAAAGAAATTGGATTTGTAATTAAAAAGCTCCTAGAAAAGAAATCCCCAGGCCATAATGATTTCACTGGAGAATTCTATCAAACATCTAAAGAATTAAAACCAATTCTACATAATCTCTTCCCTAAGATGGAAGACAAAGAAGTGTTTTCCTACATATTTTATGAGGCTAGTACTTCCCTGATGCCTAAAGTAGGTAAAGATAGTACAATAAAGGAAAACATCTCAGTATTCTCATGAGAGTTGAATAAAAATGTCTTCAATAATGTATTAGCAAATACAATCCAACTATGTATAAAAAGTTACAGTAATCAAGAGAGTGTGGTATTGGCAGAGAGCAGGCACATTGATCAGTGGAACAGACTAGAGAACCCAGGTATAGACCCACACAAATGTGTTCAAATGATTTACAGCAAAGATCCAAAAGCAATTCAGTGGAGAATGGATAGCCTTCTAAGCAAATGGTGATGATGCAACAGGACACCCACAGGCTAAAAAATGAACTTCAACCTGAACTTCACAATTTATAAAATAATTAATTCAAAATGGATCATGGACCTAAATGTAAAATATAAACATATAAAACTTTTAGAAGAAACATAGGAGAAAATATTTGGAATGTAGGGATAGGCAGGAATTTGTAGACTGGACATCAAATGCATGATCTATAAAAAGAAAAAATAATAAGCTAACTTCATCAAAATTTAAAACATTAGCTTTGTAAAAGATCCTTAACAGAGAATGAAAAGACAACTAGAGAGTGCAACGAAATATTTGCAAGCCACATATCCAATAAAGGACTCATATCTGGAATATACATAGGACCCTCAAAATTCAACAGTACAAAATAAGTAATCCAACTAGAAAAACAGGCAAAAGCCGTGGACAGATATTTCATTGAAGAGGATACCCAGGTGGCAAATAGGCAAATAAGCACATGAAAAATGTTCAACAGCATCAGCCATTAGGAAGCACAAATTAAAACCACAATAAGATATCTCTACACAATTATTAAATCAAAAATAATGATAAGACAAAAATACTCGTGAGGATGTGGAGGAACTTTCTCTTATGAATTTCATGGCTGAAGTACAAAACGGTATAGCTACTCTGGCAAACAGTTGGGCAGTTGTTTGTTTGTTTGTTTGTTTGTTTTAAATAACACTAAACATGCAATTACCATATGACCCAGCAATTGTACTCTTGGGCATTTATCCCAGAAAACCTGTAGACGAATGCTTATAGCAGCTTTATTCATAATAGCCCAAAACTGCAAACAATTCAGATGTGCTTCATTGGGTGAATGGTTAAACAGTGGGACATCCATTATCTAATATATCACTTAGCAATAAAAGGAAGAAATTATTGATACATGCAACAACCTACATGGATCTCTAGGAAATTATGCTGAGTGAAAAAACCTGATAAAATTATAATACTATATGATTTCATTTATATAACATTTTAATAGGGAAGAGAATAGATTACTCGTTGTCAGGAATTAGGAATATGAAGGACAGGGAGATGTCAGGGAGGTACATGTGGCTATAAAAGAGCAAATGGGGAATCTTTTTGGAAACACAACTATTCTGTGTCTTGACTGTGGTGGTGGATATGCCAACTTACACATGGTAACACTGAACAGAACTAAATGCACACAGACACATGGGTACAAATACAACTGGGGAGATGTGGATTTGAGTTAGATCCATGGGTTGCATCAATGTTGGTATCCTTGTGTTATTGTACAACAGTATTACAAGATCTTACCATTGGGAGAAACCAAGTAAAGGGCAGAATCTCTCTGTATTATCTATTACATCTGCATGTGAATCTATGGTAATCTCAAAGTAAAAATCTAATTAAAAACATTCTGAAAAGGAAGAGAAATCAGAAGGTAACCTTAGCAAATATTAGAATATATTATAAAATATTAATCAAAACAGTAGGACATGGTGTTGATACAAAGAAACAAATGGGCAGCATCAAAAAGAAAAAAAATCAATCAGCATAATTTATCATATTAAGAAGAAAAATAAAAATTACATAATTATCTGGATAGATGCTAAATAGCTTTTGACTAAATACAATATTCATTCTTGACAAAAATATTAGCAAACTAGAAATTCAAGGGAATTTTCTTAATCTGAAAAAAGAACACCAACCAAAATTAGGTAGTAAATATAATATGAAAGAATGAATTATTAAAAGCTACCTTGTACTAACAACAAGATAAAGATGCCCAATATCATTAGATCTATTTAATTTGAACTAAAGATTCTAACTAGTACAATGAGACACAAGAAAAAAATAAAAGGAATAACAATTAGAAAAGAAGATATAAAACTCTTATTCATAGATGACATGATTATGTATATAGAAAATCAAAAAGAATCTACAGGTAAACTAGTAAAATAAATCAACAAATATAGTTGGTTCACTAGAAATATGTTCAATATATAAAATGAATTATATTTCTATATACACACAATAAACAAGTATAAAAATCAATTTGAAATGTACTCTATACAATATAATCATAAATATCAATATCTAGGAATAAATCAAAAGTTATTCAAATCTTCACAGTAGAAGCTATAAAACTTTCCTGAGAGAAATTGAAGAAGCCATAAATCAATTGAGGGGTATACTATATTCATGAATTAGATTATTCAATATTGGGAAGATGTTAATGCTCTCTAAATTGATCTAAAGTCAGTCAAAATCCCAGTTTTTTTGTGAAAAATGAAAATCTAATTTTAAAATTTAGGAAATGCAAAGAGCCAAGAAGTCAGTCTTGAAAAATACGTATAAAACTTGCCCATCTTTTCCTCTGCCTCCTGCCTGACCCTGGTATGTCCCTGTGTGGCCCTGTGTGGTGTGGTGTGCCCCCTCCTCGTGGAGACTGTGAGTAACAAAGTATCTTTTCAATGGCAATTGTCTTCTGATTCGTTGGCTTCTCCATACCTGAATAATAAAACCCTCATATTTAAAAACAAAACAAGAATAAGTGACCTAAAACTCTATAAAACAATAATAATGAATCTTAGACCATAATGTTGAGCAAAAGAGTACAGAGTATCTGATATCATTGATATCAAGTTTAAAACAGGAAAAATTAATCAAGAGCATTAGACATCAAAACTGGTTCCACTCAGTGAGTGCAGTGATCAAAAGGGGGCACAAGAGAGACCTTTGGGGGTGCTGGTGATGTGTCTTGATGCAAGTGTTGATTGAATGGGTGTGTTTACTTTTGAAAATGCACTATGATTCACTTAAGATTTAGGCATTTTTTTCTGTGCAAGTGTTACACTTCACTTTACATTAGGAAAACCACTAAGAATTCAGTACCAACTATATTCAGAATAAAATATAGAGCATGCCAAAACCAGAAAGAATAAAACTAAATTCACTAACACCTCATATTACAAGTTTTAAAAAATAATAAAACAAATACTAGGTAGCAGGCAGACAGGAAAACATAATCAATTAATTAGAGTAACATAAAATACAAAAATGTTAATTAAACAAATTAGACCTAGTTATTTGAGAAAAATCAATTTAAAAAACTTCTATCAAGTCTAATAAAGAAATAAAGGGAGACAACACAAATACATAATAGCAGGATGAAAAGGGAGATATTTTAACAGCTAGGTATTTTAGAAATCATTTGCAAATACTATGTAGACCTGTTTGTTAGTAATGACTTTGAAAATACCAGCAAAAGGCAAGATTTTCAGTGAAGTTGATTACTAAAAATGATGCAGTGAAATGTAGAAACCAAGAAAGGAAGTTTCCAAGATATCAAAGTAATAGCTCCAAAACCAGCAACTAGCCCAGATAATTCTGCAGTCAAATTCTTTCCAACTTTCAAGAGTTCTGTCCATACAAGTGCAAAAGAAGGAGCATTTCCTTATCCAGGTTATGCAAAGAGCACAAGCCTAACAGGAGCTGAACACAAGCATCTGGGAGAGAAATTATGTCACTGTGACATTGGTCAAGGAGGAAAACCTCAGCTGCAGTAACATAAAAGCCAGTGTGCATGACAGAGAAAAGGGAAGCCAGGACAACTTCTAGGAAAGGGCCCCTCACTGATGGAAAGGAGATACACAGAAAAGAATAACTTTTTTCTTCCATTTACAGCTATCTTTCTGGGTAAGACAGCTGGGATTGTCATTGCCATTCTGAAACTAAGAGGAAATTAAGACTATGCCCTAAGAATAGCCATGTAGAAAGATGAAAAAGCCCTGAGCCTTTGATCTTGGCACTGAATGGCTGAATTGGCCAACCCTGAAGCCACCCTTGCTCCAGGCCTCTTTAATGTGAGATAGTAAGTCTTCCTCATTGTTTAATCCCTTTGAGATGGACACTGTTACCTGCAGACAAGCACATTCTAATAATGTACAAAAATGAATTAAATTTAAGCTGGCATAAAAAAAGGAGAGAAAAAAGACTAACAATTTTAAAAAATCAATGAGAAGATATGCAAATTTTAGTATAGTATATATAAGAAAGTGTGCCATTTAAGGCAATGAGGTAAGGAAGGTTTACTATGTAAGTGGTAATGGGAACCATTTAGTGAAAAAATGTAAAAGCTAGGCCATGTCACAATTTACTCCAAATCCATCCCAGATAAATGGCAGATTTTGTTGGAAAAAAAAAATCAAACCATAAAAATAACTAGAAGAAGGTATGTGTAAATAGTATTCACTTTGTGAACTGGTTATGACTTTCTAAGAAATACAAACAGAAAAATATTGCAAATGAATAATCTAATCATTTGACTACATAAATTTTTAAATGCCTCTATGTAAAAATATTTTTTAATTCAAAGACAATCTATTGCAACGAAGTATTTGACACAAATAACTATCGATTCCCTTCTGAAAGAGAGGTTATATGAGTGTGCAAGAAAAATTTCACCCTCAATATAAACATGCAAAGGACTTGAGGTATAATTTACAACATGCAAAATGCAAATGATCAATAATTATATTTTTAAATGTGTAATCTCTCAAGAAATTCAACTTTAGCACATTGCTTTTTTCCTACTGCCACCAAATTAGCAAACATGTTGAATATATATCAATCAGTTTCTTCAGCATAGGATGTAACAGAGACATAGGACTTCTGGATGTGAAAACTATTAAGCCTTTCTATAATCAATTTGAAAATATGTATCAAGTACACCGAGAGCCTAAAAGAATTACTATTCTTGGTCTGGCAATTCTACTTCTAAAAAATATAATAAGAGAATAAGTATAGATATAATTAAAATTATGTGCATTTTAGCTGTTCATGATTACACTATTCTATACTAATATGGTAAAATGCCCAAATGCTTATCATATAGGAAGATAAAATAAATGATGGCTGCCTGTAAGTTGAGTAATGTGTTTCCACTGAAAAAAAAATTAGTTGTAATGAATAGTTATAGAAATGAGAAAATACTCTCAGTATAGCATTTAGTGCGAAAGTCAGGATATAAACTATATCTACCATAAATAGCAATTTGATAAGTGTACATATCACCTCTATCTCTATGTATGGAGGGAGGAAAAATATAAAGAAAAATGCACCAGAAATGTTAACAGTATTTATTTCTTGGTTTAAAGATTATAACTGACTTTTATACTCTTCTTTTCATTTATCTATATTTTCTAAACATTCTACCCTAAATGAGCATGTATTGATGAAATGTCACGTACAATGAAATACCTAATTGCATCTTTTCCTTATCCCTTTACTCAGGTGGGAAGCAGCAGTGTTTGTTTTGGTTCTCAGCTCTGTCAGAAGCAGTTCTGCACAAGGGTTCAGAACGGTTGACATTTTACTCAGGATATACGCTGGAAGAATGTTAATCCACGAAGGGACTTAAGTTTTTTTCTCCAGTGCGACCCAGCGTGCACAGCCAGAGTCTCTCCGCGGGCAGCTTAATGCAGACACCGCGCAGTTCTCAGGCTGGGTCCTCCCAGCCCCCCTCCAGCCACAGCCCCCTCCCCAGGACTCGCCCACTGCCAGGCTGCTGCCACCAGGTAAAGGCAGCGTCTGCATCATTACCAGAGTTCGCCTTTTCAACGTGGCCTCACCTCTTGCAACTTCTGAACCCGGAGAATGTGGGACAATTTGTAACGCAGCGTGGCGGGTCTGGGCGGGAATGTTAATGATGTGCTTTCAAGCTCGGGAGGCCTGGGGTCCTACTACCGCGTGGCAATCGCGGCGTGATGAGCAATTATCACTGTGAATTATCAGCAGCCACAAGGCTCTCCCAGGGACATGGCATCAGGGGGGACATTTGATTCCCATCCAAAGCCAGCTTTTATGAAGAATCAAAATTGACAGAGAAGATACAGGAAGCCTATTAAACAAGTAAAGGAGAAGGAGGCTCCTCCATTTCCCAGGGGAATTGCTGGAACGGGGAGGCCAAGCCAAGGGCAGTAGTGAAACTTTAAGTCAGCAGGCTCCACGCCAAGGGGAAGGGACTGTGACACCTTTTGCTGGCTCTGGGGGAGGAGGAGGAGTGGGAGGGTGGAGTAGAAAGTGAGCTGAAGGGGAGGAACTGCACCACCTCAAATTCAGAAAAGATGTTCTGGGTCCTCTGCCAACTCCCCCCCACCGGCCCCACCCCAAGAAATCTGTCTTCCTGGGGCTACATAATCAAGTCTCTCCAACCTCTGGGCCCAAATGGAGCTGAGCAGAAAACCACAGAGATTCAGAGGCTGCGAGGTGAGCCTCAGTGCTTCCCACCCCAGACCCCTCCTACTACAACTACCACGTTTGTGCTTCCACAACTGCTTAACATATTTGGCTCCCGGTAAGTTTCTGCTTGACCAGACCTGGGCCAGAGAAAAGCTTGAACCCCAAAGGACTAAATACTTCCTCAGCTTCTCTTGGTCCTAACTTGATTCTTCTCTATAGAAAGGGGCAGAAAACAGCTGTGTTCTCTCATACCACACCAGAGTCTCTGCCATCCTGGGATGTAAGGCAGAAAGCAAACCCACAGCCTTTTTGGGTGTACCCACCCACTCCCCACCCTCCTGCCCAAGGAGACCACTGCCTCCACCGAGCCAATGAATTGGGAGATGCCACCTGTGGAAAATGAGGGTCCAACGGCCTACGGGCAGTTGGCAATTTCCCCAGGGTTTTGCTGTATCAGGGACCCAGCATTAGTGGGAGAGAGTAAGTTTCCCACACCACCACCAGGATGGAGAAGGACAGGCAGGCTCAGTGATCAGGTCATGGAAAATGCTTCCTCAGGGCCGTAACTGGTGCTGCCATCCAGGCAAGTCATGCTTGTGGGGACACAAAAAGACAACCGTGTTTGCCTCCTGCCGTTCATCACACCAACACTGGAACAGCCCTGAACATAAAGTCACACCAGAAGTGAAGCTCCACAGATCCCTCTCCGCCCTTGGTCTCTGTGAGGACTGGACATCAGCTTGCAGGCACAGAAGGGGAGCTCGGCACTGTCCCAGCGCACAGAGCTTCATGGCCCCAGCTGCGCCTGCTCAGGGCTGCACCAGCGGCTGCCATCTCTGGCCTCAGGCTTTGGCACACGGTGGCAGGAGCAGCAGGCCAGGGCACTGCGAGGCAGACGGCTGTGCGCTAGGCCTGCGCTGCCTCTCTGCTCCACGGGGCTGGGGTAGACATGCTCAGAGAAGGCGTACGGCCCCTCGTGCCAAAGCTGTTGCCCCGTGCCACGTGGGAGAGCTCTCACTGCCAAGTCCTGCACAGGGCCATTACCCTGACTGACCCCTCTAGTCAACAAGTAGGCTCAGGTCACCTGCACCTTCCATCTGAGGAAACTGCAAACACTCAGGAGAGTTAGGTCTAGGAGCGACACGAAGGCCCCCAGTCAACGACACAACATACATATAATGCACCTTTGTACGTAGTATATGTCCGATAGTTCCTGCTTCACCCCCTCTTGTCCTGTATCAGACAGCTTCCCACACACCCCACCTTTGGAAACTTTACTACAGGTGCCCTCCAGTAGATCTGTCAGAGCTCATGTCATGAGCTAAGGACATTTGCATGGACAAGCTCATGGGACTGTCCTTTGGAGATTTCTGTCTGAGCAAAGAGAAACAAAGTCAAGTAGAAAATTGTGGAGCACCTGTTATAGCTCTGAGTCCTGAAAAAGCATGCTTCCAGTAGGAAGAAGCAGGGACAGCCCCCCGCACCCCCAAGACAAATGTCAGGCCAACTCCTCCGCGAGCTGGAAGTGACTTTCCAGCAACCCTTGCCCCTGGTGGCAGACCCATGCCAGACAGCTCCAAGTACAACACAGACAATTAATATTTTGCTTTGAGTTACACAGCAAGCCGGTGACATGGACCTTTGATTTTGCCATCCGGCGCTTCCTCAATGAAAACACACTTCCTGGATGAGATAATTGAATTAGTATTTGCCCAGCACCCTGCAGTGCAAGACAATCACCCACTCCTTCCCTCTGATGAAGGGGCTGAGTAATCCACAGTCTCTTGATGCCACTTAATCTAAAATGTCTGGGTGACTCACCCTCCCCGAGATTTCCCCCAGGGTATTTAGTTTAAGAAAATATCTATTTGCTCCCTAATTTAAATAAGTTCTATTTGTTTAAATCTTAAAGAAACTACTGGGTCTTTGGCTCTGTTTCCCGCATTGTTTTGCAATATATATTAAATGTATATGATATATATAATCTTTGCAGGGAACGCTGGGCTCTGCCCAGAGTAAAGCATGCAGGGTCTGCCCTGCTGGCCCCTCTCGCAGCTGTGCCCTGTGCGTGGCCAAGACAGCCGCCGTCTCAGGGGTCCTCGGAGGGCCAATCTGCCTTTGCATGGCTCAGGACCCTACCCTCAAATCTGCCACCCGACCTCAGTCATTTCCCCTCTATGTGAATATCCTTTATTTTTAAGTCACCCCGATTTCCCAGCCCCACCCCTCACAGCCCCATCTTCCACCAGGAGCCACGGCTCAGCCCTGCCTTCAAATGCCGCCCTTCCCTGCAGCACCGTCCTAATCCCCTCGCCTTGCTTCATCTGAAACCTTCCAGACCTTGCTTTAATGCACCCTGGGCCTGAATAACAAACATTTGCTAAGGTAAATCCCATTCCCTGCTTTCCAGATAACTTCACTTTAACAGCAGATAAGCTGCTAGGCAGACAGATAACAACTGGGATATGCAGTTATTAGGGGAAGATTTGCAAATGACAAAAGGATACATTTTAAAATAAAGCCCACTTGAAAATCAGTTTCCCTTCCAACTCAATTATGTTCAGGCCTCCTGCTCGGAAGCTCCTTATACTCAGAGATTCCGGTTCCCACTGGCTTCAGGGTTTTTGAGTAGCGTTGCCTTGGCAACACGGAAGGCCCAGACACCTGAAACAGGAAGTGCAGGACACAGTGCCCCTCCTCTCTCAGGCACCTGGAGTGGCCAGCCAGGCACCCCGCACAGAACTGGAGAGTCAGCTGCCTAAGATTGACCCCCACAGCCAACAGTCCCGCCCACAGCGGGGACTTCCGGGTTAGAGCTGAGCAGAAAGAAGGCAGGTGGGAGGTAGCAAAGGAGCCAGCAGGCTGGACCCGATTGTCACTCACCTCAGAGGAACACTGGGGACGAAGGCGAGTACCCCAGGACCCTGGCAGATGCGAATGTCGCTTCTGCAGGCAGCTACACTCTGCAAGCTCCTTCAAGTCAATGGCACTGAAGGAGCTCCCCTTGCCAGGTGGCAGTCCCAACGCAAGCCAACTTCTCTTGCGGTCATGACCCAGACCAATGCTGACCCCCAGCCCCAGCCTCCCACCGAGCCTCCCAGCTTTGGGCCTGCCTAGCGGACAACAGAGGCCAGCCCTGATGCCCTGGACAACACAGGCCACACCCTGGCTCTCCAGGGGGTCACAGGATAGTCACAGGCTGACCCTCTCTAGGAGGCCACCAACAGACCTCTGAGCTCCAACATGTCATCAAGTCACGTGTGTCAGCCATTGTGTCACAACTGATGATTGAACCTCTTATTATTTATACGAGCAGCCCATGACTCTATCTTCCATCTCGATCAGAGGACTAGCTGGGAGTTCCCACCCTCCCCCTCACGAGCAGGCCCAGACCACCTGGCCTCTCCCTGAGGAGCATTCCTCCTCCCAGTCTGTCACCAGTGAGCCCTGTGCCACCCCCTCCTTGCCCCCAGCCTCCCCCACTCCATGTCCACATATGTGTCCTTCTACCCTGGCCCTGCAAAGAAGCCCCCGCCCAGACTCTCAGTACCCAACGTCACTTAACCCCTGCTACCCCTCCACCACCCCTAGCCACGCTGGAGACCAGGGTAGAGGTTCTTTTAGGCGGGTACTTGCAAGGACTTTCCTTCATCTCCCAGGCACTGTCATTAGTAGGGACAGCTTCCTCCCAAGTGTAGGGAAGTATGTGTGTGACATTATACGAGCCCATTCCTGAGCGTAGGCCTGCCAACTAACGCGCTCATTCTTTCCTGAGACACCCAAGCCCTGTGGCCCTGACGTCATGAACACAGGGGCCTCCTGTGCAGGCCATTTCTCGTAGTGTGCCCAAGCCAGCCAGGTTGGCGCAGCCCTTGGCAGCCAGCCACTGACCACCCCACACCTCACCATCTCTCCAGTGCACACAGTGACCTCATCTGAGTCCCTCGCTTGGATAACTGACCCCTCGCTTGCCACAGTGACCTCTTGGCTTCACAGGTCACCTTAACTTTGGGGGTCCCCACTCTGGATAAAAAGCTACTTCCCTGCTATCTTTAATCCTGCAAAACTGTTCTCCACCCTGCAAAAGAGGAGGAAGAAGAGGCAAAGTATCACTGGAAAGACACCCAGGTCTGCCACCTGTACCAGCATCAAATACAAAAGCCAAACCTCACCCCAAGTTAATCGTCTCATCTGCCTCTCTCTTCTCTCTCCACTGGGCTCCGGCGTCCCCACTTCCCACCCTCCTTGTGGCTCATTTTTCTGTTCAGGGTCTTGTTTCACGCTTGGATCTGGTGGACACCCTGGCTGCGCACTCTCTCTCCTGCCTCAGCCACAATTAACACCTGTCCCCACGGTCAGGCTGATTTTACTGCTCTGGGAAAACACGCTGCCCCTTCTAGCCTCCAGGTGCCCCCCCCGCCCCCCAGTACAAGCAGTGGGACCCAGTTGTGGCCAGGGTCCCCTGCTGTACACAAAGAGACTACATCAGTGGCAACTTCTGTTTGGAAACCTCTGTGCCTCCTCCCAAGCATGCCCGATAAACATCAGCCAACAGCAGCACCAACAGAGAGACCGGGACTGGGGGTTTCCGGACAGTCAGCAGTCCCTGGGAACCTAGGGGTCCCTCGGGCCCCTGCTGTTTTCAGCGGCATCACAGCAGGAAGACTGGGAGGTGGGGACCCTGAGGCTTACCTTGCGCATGTCTTTGCCGAAGGTCTCGCTATAGGTCGTGCCAAGGATTTCAAACTGGACGTAGGGATTCGAGCTGTCCTCCCGAAACTCCATCACGCCAGTGAGGCCGGTGATGTGGCCCTGCAGGACAGGAGGAAAAACCAACGGCGGTCAGAAAAATATGACTGGGGTAAAGGACAGAGTCCCAAAGGCTGTAATGAGGACAGAGTGGCTGGCAGTCCTAGAGCCTCGGAGCAGGGTCCTGCTTCCCACACCCTTTGCTGACAGGCGAAATCCCTGAGGCCTGCAGTCAGCATGTTTAGAGGCCCTGCTATGTTCCAGGCACTGTGCTAGCCACGAGAGTGAAGAGTGACAGCTTTTACCCCACCCTCCTGCAGCTTACTCTTGTCCTTGCAACCTGCTCCAGGGGTCACCTTAGCCTGACCCAAAAGGGAAGTCAAAGGTCAACGAGAGCCATATCAGACACGTGGCAGAGAGTCGCAGGGCAGCCAGCATGAGCACTGGAGGCCAAATGCAGCCCGAGTTCTGGCTTTGCCACCTGTGCCACCTTGGGCACATGCCCACCTCCCGGCTTCAGCCTGTGTTAATTAGCTCCACATCACGGAGCCTGTGAGGACTGAAGGAGAAAATGTGTGCAAAGCACGGCGTCTGGCACAGCCTGGCTGAGGTCCCCGCGCCTCTCCTTGCCAGCGCAGTGGGCATCAGAGAAGCAGCAGGGACCAGGGGGCTGAGGGTGCCCTGGTAAGCCCCCTTCCCGCTCAAGCCTAGAGGGGGTCTCACCAGCCTTGTCTCCCACAGTCTCTGGGAACCAGAGGGGCCCGCCCCTCCCGTGGGCTGCAGTAGACCCAACCCAACACCAGAACATGTTTGCTGCCACTGAAACCACTCGCAGCTTATCGTGACTAAAATTCCTAACATTACAGAGCTCCCTAAATGCTCTTCGGAAGCCTCCAAAAGCCAATTCACTCTAACAAGTCCTCCGTGGATCATTCAATTCACTTCAAATCCAGCCTTCTAACTTGGTGTCACTCCTCAGCACGTGGGACACATCACAAGTACAGAGTGTGTGTGCACACACATGAACACACGTGCACATGCACACACAAGCACACGCACACACGTGCCGTGGTCCTAGCTGATCAGCACGTGGCGGTGCCAACTGAGACCACCCGCCTCTCTTGGAGCGTGGCATCCTGCCTGGTGGGGTATCGCAGATGTGGGATAGGCAGCTGCCCCCATTTTTTACTTACTGGTGACCTTGGACAAGTTACTTAACCTCTCTGAAGCCCAATTTCCTCATATTAAAATGAGAATAATAATAGCACATATAACAGCCTTCAAATGCTGGGACAGGAAGAGCAGCAAGAAGAGAGGCCTGGGAGGCCTGCCAGGGTGGCCACACAATGGGCCCGGCCTCAAGCCAGCTGCCAGTGGGGGCAGGCAGTGGGGGCTGTAGTCTTTGGCCTTGGTCTGGGCAGGGGGCCCCTCACGCTCACCTTTTTGATGGTGTCCAGCATGGACCGCCCTCCATTCCACGGCTTGGTGGACTTCCGTATGCAGTTGAGGCTCGCCATGCTGTGCCACTTCCGGTCCTCCAACTTCCTGTGGAAGGCGTTGGCCAGCATCAGAACGCTGTCGTACAGGTAGAGGTTGGAGATCTGCAAAGACAGAGGTGGTAAAGCCCTTTCCACAGGTGCATTTCCAGAGAGAGCTGGAGAAACCCACAGAAAGCTGGGGAGATGTGGGGTGCCCAATATCCGTGCCAGGATCCTCTGGCTTCCAGGTGTTCATTCGAAAACCCAGGCAGGTGCTGGAGTCCTGGGTAGGAAAAGACCTTGCCCTGTTTCGGGAACTGGGAGGCACATCCACACGTCAGCAAGGAGCACCAGCATGAGTAGCACCTGACTGAGCCGGGCACGCAGACCAGTTACCCGCTCAGGTAAGAAGGCTGGAGGGGAGAAAGGGTGGGAAGCTCAGGTGGAAGGACTAGCAGGATAAAAGGAGGGTGCGGCATTTGCAAGGCACACAGGTATCAAGGAGCAGGGCCAGTTAGGGCAAGATTCACCAGAGCTTTCTGTAAAGGACCAGATAGTGGAGATTTAGGCTTTGTGATCGTTTGCAACTGCTCAGCCCTTCTGTTGTAACCTGAAAGCAGCCGTAGCGAATATGTACGCGATCGGGTGCAGCCACGTGCCAACAAGCATTATCTGCAGAAACAGGCAATGCGCTGAATTCACCCCGTGGGCCACTGTCGGCTGACCCCTTGGTCAGAGGCACTGAAAACAGTTCAATGTGACTGTGTGCGTGGTCGGTGGGGAAGGGCAGGACTGAGGAGGAGCCAGGGATTGGGCCATGCAGAGCCTGTGGGCTGTGCTAAGAAGGAAAACAACAGAGGTGACTTTAGGGAGAAGGGCGCCATCGGTGCACAGAAAGCTGGTGATCAGACATGGGCCTCAAGAAGACGGCTCTTGTGGCTGGACAAGCCCAGGGTGACAGTGGCCTGAGTGACCACCTGGCAACGAGGAAGGTGGTAACAATTGGTAGAGATTCCAGTGTCTGCCGTGCAGTGGAGTCACAGCCACCCAGGGAGACATGTTTGGGATTTGTAACTGTGCCCATCTGAGAGTGACCCCTCTGCTTGGCTGTCTGCAGCGAGGCTGCACCGTAGAGGAGACACAGCCCATCCCGGAGCTCTGGAGAGTCAGACCACGCGTGGGCCGCGGGATCCAGGGGTGGACAGGCCCGGCTCGCCCACCCGACTGTGACTACAGAGCCTGTCTGGAGGAGCAGGAAGGCCAGCACCTGCCCTCTCGGGGACCCAGCAGTGGCTCTCTGCAGGGAGGAGGGCAGCCCAGGCCGCTGTGGGGCAAGGGGGCACGCAGCAGAGGAGGCGGGAAGGGGTGAGGGAGAGGGAACGTCCACCCCCAGCCAGGTGTGTGGCCCCCGCTGATAACTGTTGCACAAACAACCGTCCGCCAAAGTGGGTCAAGGGGACCATGCTCTGAACACCTGAGCAGCAAGTAGTCTGCTAAAAATATTTCAGAAAAACAAAATCACCAGATAAAAATAGGAAACTATGTCGGCCTCACAGGCCTCCTGGGAAGATCAAACAGGCTCCTTGGGATGCAGGAAGAACCCCTCTGCCCCCAGCTGCACCACCCACCTCCCCAACATGTCCCCACACCCCAGCTCTCCATGTCCTGCTCTCTGCACGCACACACTTTCCTCACACGTCTTACTCTGGGTGCCCAAAAAGCAGAGGCCCAGACACGAACTGTGCTCGGAGGATGGTGGGAATTCTCCCCAGCAACTGGAGCTGATGTCCGGGACATCTGCTGTGTTGTGCCTGTCCAGCCACCCACGCTGGCCCTCGAGGGTCATTCCCACCCTGTCACGTTCAAGCAGAGCTGACCGTTTCCCCTGTAGGTCTCCCCGTGCATGGGCCATTGCTGAGGAACACTGTCTTCCATTGTCCTGTGTCCCTGCTATGACCACTGTGGGCCTTGTGCCCTGTGCCTGCCCATGCTGGAGGTGTGAGAACTGGGGGAGGGTGGCCAGACATTGCAGAGGCAGCAGGATGAGCCTAACACAAGGGCCTCGGGCTGCCCCTCTGCTGTCTCACCTGACAGCAGAGAGAAGAGTGATTCCCACCACCGGGAACTCATCCCCTGTCCTACAGAGAACACTATGACAGAACTGCATCCTTGGCCCACTAAGGCCTGGAGGAGCATTTCCTCAATGAGCAGGACTAAGCCATGCCCTGTTCCTGACAGCTCCCCAGCCCCCGGCAGCACCCACCACTGCAAAACTGCCTGGACACGTCTTCCTCCCCTCTGGAAAACAAACTCATGATGGAGCTGTTATTAGTAGTGTCTAAGGTAAGCCACTTGGAATTGGCTTGGTTTTTGTTCTTTTTTTTTTTCCCCAAAAAGGATAACTGGAAGCTGAGAGTCCTTGATGATGTGAAAATGTCTCTTCTCAAGACATTCATGTGTCTCCCAGCCACCCACTCAGAGCTGAAGCTATTCAGCCAGCCGGGAGCCTCTGGCCCACACCCACACCTACGCACACTCACATACCAGCAGAGCCCACGCACCGCGTCTATGCAGCCCTGGCCAGCACCTGAAGGAATTTCCTTTTTCCCTCCGGCACTTCTATTCACAATGAATTAAGGCACTCAACAAACACATGAATGCAGAGAGGCCTGCGATGGGTAGGAAAGAGCAGGATGTGACTCAGAAAGGCCAAGGAAGCCCTCAGTCCTGCCACAAGCATGTCTGCTTGGAAGCAGAGGGCCCTACCGGTCACAGGAACAAGACTGAGTAATGTTCTTTCCCAGGCCCGGGTGGGCCATCCCCCTGCCCTCACATCACCCTGCATGTGCCCTCTTCCATGATATTCTACGTGCTGTCAGTTCACAGATGCGCTTACTTCACCAAACTTTGAGTTCCTAAGTGTTACCTCTAGAATCCAGCACCTACCAAGGCGTATGGCTGGTGCTTAATGTATGCGTGATGGACAGATGCATGGCAGAGACATGTATGCATGGGTACAGGATGGAGTGATGGATAGATGGGTGGATCTTCTTCTAAGAAGGTGCACAATAATTGTGTTTTGCAACAAGAGAAAATATTGAAAACAGCAGAAAAAAGAGATTTGCTGCCTCCAACTTTAACTTGGGAGGAAGCCTCCTTTGTTCAAACAGCAATTTGCTTCTCATTTATAGCCTGTTCAAAATACCTTCTTGATCCTCCCTGGGAGCTGTTTCCATCCACTGGTCTCCTGGTAAGACGCTATCTCCATACTTCCCCCGGCCTAGGGCAGAAGCTGACACTCCGGCATTGATCTGCGGATCCGCTATCTGCTCCTCAACCTCAGCATCCTCGCTTAGGTGACACACACGGTGCAACTAGACCAGCTGACATGCACTGGTGGGGAGGCAGAGGGTGGGGAAGGCCCTTCCCTCACAGTCTGGTTGGCCGGAGAAGGGATCATTGGAGGAAAAGATCAAGAGGAGTTGGTAGAAAGGCAGATCCACCAGATCCTGATAAACTTAAGAGAAGCCTTTTCTCAGGGTGGATGCCAGGGCCAGGGTCGATCATGCCAAGCCTGTGAGCCTGGAGGAGAGGTCTGGAAGGAGAGAGGCTCCCAGCTGCATGGGTACTCACTCACCATCGACCCCCCAGGGGCCACCAGCTCAAGCTGGAGCCACAGGCCACAGGGGCAGAGAGGGAGGCCTGGCCTGAAGGAGTCCTTGCCTCCCTCCTCACATCTCAGGTAAGGCACGGCAGAGTTCATTAGCAAAGGTAAGACCAGCAGACCAGATACTATCACTATTTAAGCGCTCATTCCCACGCAGGTGCAGACAGAGCCCAGGGCTCTGGCTGGCCTAGGAACAGCACAGCACAAAGTTACAGGAACCAAGAAAGCATTCCAGGTGAGGGTAAATTTGAGAAGCAAAAGAGAGGTCACATTATCAAGGCCAAGGGCATGGCAGAGGAGAGACCTGGCTGCAAAGCAAAAGACCTGGAACCAGATCAGAGACACCAGAGGGAGGGAGACCGGGGGCAGACAAGAGCCAGGGCCAGGAGAGTGGCCCCTGGCTTTCCCAGGAGCTGTGGGTGCTACTCTAAGTGGGAGCGAGCTGGAAGCAGGACTGGCTGGTGCATTTAGCCACCCTAGAGATTTAAGTCAAGCTCTTCTTTCACTCATTGTCATATAGTATGACCCTCAGCCTACCATGTGCAGGTTAGGCGGGTGGCCTCGTAGGATCAGCAAGAGCTTTGGAGTCATCACAACCTGGGCCACCTCTGCTCACTGCTGGACCCCAGTGTCTACAGCAGTGCACGGATATAGCAAGCACTCAATAAATGTTTCCTGAATGGGTGAAGTAAATCTCCACTCACACTCACTTGCTGAGTGATGTTGAGCAAGCCATTCAACACCGTTAGACTTACCGTGATAACAATAAAATATCATGTGACCTGGGCCCCTCGGGAGGTGTAGTGTGGCGGTTTTGATCTACTTGCCTGTAAAATGCAGATGGTAATACCCCTGTATGCCAAGGACTGCCCTAAGCCCTTTGCATGCATTTTCATTTTTGGAGGGAACAGGGACAGAAACGAATAGAAGGGACAAATAAAGGACCTAAGCTAGCTCCTGACTTCAATGTGGGGGAGCTGAGGGCTCCTCCTGGGGTGTCCCCAGTACCTGGACCCCAACACGGATCTGGCACACAGAACATGGGGACTACTGGGAAAATGAATTTGTATCTGCCAACATCATTCGTCCTCCCCACCAAGGCCCCGTGGTCCTGACGCCTTCCAAAGGTTTGCAGGGGTCACGTCTGGCTTCTGCAGTTTGTGGATAAAGGATTGAGCAAGAATCAGTGCTGAGCATTAATCTCCAGCCCCACTTGAAATCTGCTCACCTGGGCACCTGGGCACATGACCTTGGCCTCTGGCCACAGAAGCACAGCCACAGCTGCCACCACCCCCAAGGCCTGGGCCTGGCCTTGCAGGGCTGCCTGCCCCGAGGTGTTGCAGGGCTACCCTTTGAGGGAAAGGCCATTTCTCTGGTCCCTGGGATGTTTCCTAAAAAGTAGCGATACAGGAAGGTCCAGAGTGGAGTCAAGTGAAGCTGTGTAGTACCCTGACCCTGCTTCCCGAGAGGGAGGTGGCGCGGCCCACTGCAGTCAAAGGCCAGGCACTTGCACTGTGGGGCAGGCTCAGCACAGGAGCCTTTGGCACAGCGGATCTTGCAATGAGACTACGCGGATGTGCAGGAGGGGTGGGAAAGGGTGGCAGGATGTGGCAGGATGTGTAACGAGGGTCGGCTGCAGCCCAGCGCCATGGAAGGCACATGCTCTGCACTCTGCCTTCCGAACCCATCCCCTGCCAGCTCAGAGGTTTCAGCTCCAGCGAAACTTCCCTGATGTCCTCACCAAATGGTCACCTCCCACTGCTGCAGCATGGTTCAGGCGCCCTCATCACCCGCGAGGGAGATGGTAACCACTGGTTCCCCTGTCTCCAGCCCCAGGCCCTCCCTTTCCACACTGCACAGACCTTTCTTTCTGGAACCCACATCCTGACATATCACATCGCCAAGGGCCACACCCTGCTGGCTGCCCTCCTCCCCAAGTCACCTCCCAACACTTCTCACCTCTGGCCCCTTGCCTCGGGCCCACTGAACTCTGCCCCTGCTCTCCCAGGCCTCTGGGCCTTTGCACATGCCCATCTCCCTAATCAGAACAGGCTACACAATGGAAATTAAAACTCCCTATTCTGAAGGGTTTGTGAGAATGAAGAGAGAATATTTGTGAAATGTCTACCATAAATGGGTAGTGCATAAATGGGTATTTGTGGAATTAATGGAAGTTGAGTGAATAGTTCTAAACATGTTCTTAGAAACACTAAGGCAAAGAGATGTCAAGGCATTTGCAAAGAGGATGCCTCCTAGAAGAGGCATGATGGCTGATGGAGGCCACGCTGGGGACAGAGACAGCAGCTCTGTGCAGATATAGTCCATGTGGAATTGCTCATCTTCCATCAGAACTCAAGGCTATGCATTTCCACGAGATGGGAGGATCCTGGCAAGGCATGAATTTTCAAGGTCAGTTACCCATGCAGGAGGTGGGTCCTCAGAAAGGTAATGGGAAAGGTAGGATGCATCTCTGGGAGGCAGAAGAGAGAATTCAGCCAGCCATGAGCTCGTGATGGGGGCTTACAGCTCTTAAGAAACCCAGGCAGACGCTCTTGGCTGCAGACTAACTAGAGACCAATCACAGGAAGTCAACTGAGGGCCAGGGATGGAAAAACAGGCTTTATTTTTTTTTTAAAGTTAGCCCCAGAATGCCCATTACATCAGTAGCTATATTTTATTTAGGAAAATACCTTGTGTCAGCAGGAGCAAAGGCTACCGGTAAGATGGTTAAATTTATCTTCATGAGAAAATAAGAAGAATTTACTCTGGAGTCAAGACCCTGAGGGAGAACATAGAGGGAGGACAGGGAAGCCGGCAGATGGGGAATGAGGGAGCACCGGGGCCAGGGGAGTGGTGTCCAGGGTCACTGAGCGTTTCCCAGCCGGAGGGCACTTGGAACATCAGAGGCCGTTCGTGCAGCTGCAGTGCAAATGCCCCACCCAACACCACCTCTGAGACTCACAGGCTGCCTGACTCCGCTCAGGCCACTGTGACAAAACACTATACACTGGCTGCTGGCTTACAGACAACACAAACTTATTTCTCACATTTATGGAGGCTGCAGAGTAAGCTCCACGGGCCTGCAGATTCAGTGAATGGGGAGGGCCTCCTTCCTGGTTCCTAGGTGGCACCTTCCCTCTGTGTTCTCACAAGGTGAAAGGGGACAATCTGGTCTCTTCAGCCCCTTAGAAAGGCACTAATCCCACTGATGGGGGCTCCACCCTCATGACCCAATCTCCTCCCAAAGACCCCACCTCCCTAATACCCTCACCTTGGGGATTAGGTTTCAACATATGAATTTTGGAGGGACACAAACATTCAGGCCATAGTGGATGTCTTGTGTGGTGGGGATTTGTTGCCCTCTTGACACCAGGAAGGCACTGATTTTCCACCTGGGCAGGCACAGGGTGGGGCAGAGGCAGCCCCACCTGAAGCCCAGATCCTCTGGTCGCTTACTGGATCCTCAGAGCAGGGTTAGGACCAGAGGTGAAGAACATATAAGCCCCTCATGAGATGTGCTGAGCTCTTCAGGAGAGCTGAGAGCCCCCAAGCCCATCTGGCTGTGAGCAGGCTGCCATCTCTGTCCCCACCACACTGGGAGGGGACCCCAGAGGACAGGAGGATGCACCTGCCTCGCAGCCGGCTGTCTGCCCTCCTGGCGCTCAGCGCGAGTCTTCTCCGTAGCACATCTGAGACTCCAGTCAAGTCGTATTAGGGTGCTGCAGCCTTGGATCTGCTGTGCTCTAGGGCCCAGGGAATTGTTGTGCATCCACATTAGCACGGTAAAAAATCATCCTCGAAGGCAAAGGAAGATGAATCGCAGGCCAGGTCAGACCAGACCATTATCCTCCCAACACCAAAGCTGGAAGTGCGGGAAATGTTTTCATTAGGACAAGCTGCATTTCCTCCAGGCGTCTACAGAGCTCGGTTTTCTCTTCCCTCCGTTAATCAAGCCAGTGGACTGACTGTTCAGGGGGCACCATAGTGGCAAACAGCAGGAGCTGACCCTGACCAGCCCTCAGACAGGCTCTGGCTGGCCAGCAACGTCAGACAAGCAGCGACAGAGGGTCCAGCTGGGCGGACAAGCTGACGCCCAGATGTCACAGCTTGAGGAATCCATCCCCAGGCGAGGTCTCTCTGCCAAACTGCTGCCGACCCACCTGTCCTGAGAGAGGGCACCATGGCCAAGCCTCAGGAGGGAGCAGATGGTGGCAGAGGGCAAAGGGGACACAGGGAGCTCTGCTCAGTGCTGAATCTGAGTGAACGGTGTGGAGAGTGGAGAGGGGCATCTGTCCACACCACGACTCTCTGGGCTGCAAATGCACACGTGGCCACCTGCTGCCAGGACAGCTCCAGGTGCATCCAAGGAGAACACCCGTGCACCTGTCTCTGACAAAGCCTTCCCCACCCTCCTGGTTAAATGCTCCTGTCTGAATCTTTAGGGTTAAGTAAAACATTGAAAGTGACTTGAAATTGAAGGTAACTGGTGTGGGGAGGCTCAGTGAGGCTCCAGAAGAAATGCTTCCACTGACAGGTTGATAAAAATCTCGTAGCCAGGGAAGAGTATGAAAGCCCTAAAGAAGTAGGGATGTTGTGGGGAGGGGGGTTGAAATGCTTTAACAGATCGAGCTCAGGGGAGAAGTGATTCCACAAAGCCATTCAACAATTTTAAAATGCAAAAGGAAGAGAAATTCCAACCTGAGGGAGCATTTTGTAATAATACCACATTAGCCCTCGCGGCTTAATTCAGGGATCAGGCTCCACAGTGACCAGACAACACATTTTATATCATTTTGCCTGTCACCCTTTGGAAACACATTTGAATATAAACGGGGTGGCAATGTGATAATATGTCTGTTACTTCAATTGCAGCCCCGAAGTCGCCAGGCGATGCAGTTCCAAAGACAGAGTACGTTGCAGATTCTCCTCTGAGCAAAGATGTCCGGGAAATCTTAGCAGAGTCTCCAGGTTCCGAGGGACTGGTTATCACTTTTATTGCTGGCTGAGTCAGACAAGCCCTAAACTAACTTGTCAAGAAAACAAGAGTGAGAAACACCCACATAAGACAGTGCTTTGTAGGGAAAAATAAACAACAGTACTGAATGCCGGCAAATGCAATGCTTTTGGAGCCACTAAGAAGCCACGTATTTAGGTATTTTTCTTCCAAGGGACTTTGTATCTGCTAAATAGGAACCGAATTGATTTGCTATAATAGCTCCTGGTTGGCACTAGAGCACAGAAAGCCCTAACCACAGGCCTAATAGAGGAAGATGGAGTTTCTGAGGCCAGCTCAGCGGAGAAGCCGAGAGACAGATGATCTTGCAAAAAATCCCTGGTCTTAAAGGTCCTCCCAGAAACTTCTAAACCAGAACCATCATCCTGTGTGTGGGAGGAGAAGAACTAAAGATGGACTGGAGAGCTCCATTTCCAAAAAGATTTTCATTAATTTCATCAAGATGAAGTTAATAATCCATGACATAAATGGTTTTTTTTTTCCTTGAGTTAGTTGTTCTAAACATGTTAGAGCCTTCTCGATAAATCTCACAGCTAGAGGCTAGTAGAAATTAGTTTGCCTTCCATGCTGTCATTAGGAAGAAAGAAGTGGTAATAGCTCCCGAGGAAACTGGAAGGGAATGGCTTGTAAATGAGATGGATCTACAAGCCGCCCGAGTGGTCGTTGGGCAGGATGAGTAAATAAATCCACATTTCCCTCTCATCATCCCCGCCTCACAAGGGTGCACATGCAAAAAATACAGATTCCTTTAATAAAGCGTTTCATTTGTGTTTATATATATAAAGAGGCATCTAGCGTCAGTTTAGCTTAAGACCTGCATTCTTAACAGTTCCACCCCGTAAGCCCTCACTGAAGATCTTCAAGGAGCAGGATCTTATATGCAGAGCTGCGTGGGTCTAAAAGACATGGCCTCTCTTCTCCCAAGCAAGGCGGCTATGACCGAGGGCCCACGGGAGTGATGTGGACAGCATGTGGTGCACAAAGCCTGTGATAAGGCTCTAGACAGATGGGAACTGCTCTCCCACCAGCAGTGATGCTTTTAAAAAGCATGCTCAGGAAGAAAGGGGGACTATATCATACCAACTAAATAATAAATCAATGAGGCTATGCTCAGCCTTTCTATGGGAAGGAACCTGGCCATCTTGTCAGTAATGATAGTAACAGGTTGAATATCCCTTATCTGAAATGCTTGGGACCTGAAGTGTTTCAGATTTGGGGTTTTATTTCAGATTTTGGCATATTTGCATTGTACTGGTTGAGCATGCCTAATCCAAAAATCCAAAATCCAAAATGGTCCCAGGAGTATTTCCTTTGAGCATCATGTCAGTGCTCAAAAACTTTTGAATTTTGGAGCGTTTTGGATTTTGGGTTTTCAGATTAGACATACTCGACCTGTACCACTAAAAGCTCAGCCCTGTACTGAATGCTTTCTACGTGTTCTCTCGTTTAATTGTCATTATGACTCGAGGGGGTAGGTAATATTCTAATATCCAATTTACAGAGGAGGAAACCGAGGCACAGAATGACAAATAAATAATAATGATGAAATAATTAGTAATTAGAGTTACTGGGATTTGAACCCTGGCAATCTGGCTCTTGTTCTGCTGCTGCTGTCACTACAAGATCCCTGCGGTGTTGCTCTTAAACTTTGCTCTTTACGCAGCGCCTGGGTCTCAGCCGGCACAGGGAGAGGTAGGGTGTCCCAGGGCTTCTAGGTCTGATGCCTCAGTTGTCTCATGCAATGATGTCCAGCCACACACCTGAGAGCTGCGCCTTTGTTTCTCCCCTTCATGGGTGTGTGTCACTGAGGAGGTCCTCAGCTGGGCCCCTCAGCAGTGCCCTCCATCTCCCTCCCTTTCTCCCGTCCAGAGGACAGATTCTTTGCATCCAACGTGTCTGACGTGCAATCGAAGAGCCGATCTGCACCTCACGGTCCACAGCAAAAGGAGGCATCACAGCCCTGAGGACAAACACTGTCCCCTCTCCTCCTGCACTGGGAGGGGGTGGGCACACGCTGCCTGAGCCCCGTTGTCTAATGCCACTTCTGTCCACGTAGAATATAGGAGCTATAGATACAAAGGTCCAGTGAGAGGACTTGCCTGGCCCTCGCCACTTCTTCCAAACTCCACAGAGGAGGAGGGCAGAACACACCAGTGGCATCGCAAAGTACGAAGTCTGCATCGAGGGCCTTTCACTCTGCCCCATGTGCTCTGGGCACTCAAGTCCCTGGGTCCTGCAGAGGCCTCAGGTCCACTCTCTTGGCCCAACCTCCAGCACTTCAGAAAGACTCCAGAAATTCCCATGGGCTCCCTGGAGGAGTGGACACTGGCAGGGTGGGAATATTCCAGCTAAAATCAATCAAGAATGTATTTTTCATGTTTACCTTCTACTGAGGCATGTTTCATTTTTTTCCCTCAAATATAAAACTGTAGAGTAGATTGAGTACTTTGCCATATTACACATGTCCACAGCCTGCTCGAGATTCCAATAATCACCTCCCCAGGATGCCCAATGTCCTGGGGTGGGGCTGATACTCAGGGGGCAGATACAGCCGTCTCTGTCCTGAAATGCTGGTTTCTACCCCCCACGGTTGGCTGGGTAAAGAAGGTGCAACTAGTTTCAAATGCTGAATGGCAAGCACACCCCAGGTACAAGCTTCTGGGCAATTCCCACAAACCTAAGTGGGAGAAACGTCCTTCTGTCCTGTGGCTCCCAATGAGCATCAGTGAAAATTTTCTTACGCACAACGTTCCTCATGGAGAAGCACTTCCTCATTGCTCCCAAACATCCAGAGAGAAAACCACCTCTCACGACAGACACGTAGCTCCTGTCCCACCCCAAGGCCCCAAGGCAAGCTGATACAGATGGCACACAGGCTGGGGGAGCGGTCGAAGGACTGACCATAAACTCTTGGTATCTGGCCTTGGAAGGAACAGGGCAGGTGGGCAGGTCATGGCCTTGCTCTCTTGCCCCTCCCTGCCCAGCTGGGAATCTAGCCGTGTCCTGGGTGTCCTCGGCACTCAGCAGGTGTAAGGACCAGTCCCTACTTGTTCTGCAAGAGCCCTGTCTGTGTTAGGAAGAGCCTAAAAGAGGTTCAAAACGTTGACTTCCCAAAGGGAGACTCCATCCCCAGTCCTGCCAATGAACCCATCCCCACCAAGCAGTCATCACAAAGGCCTAGAGACAGGAATCTCTCTACCCCCTAAGTATGTAAGTTTTAAATACCAGAGGCACCCAGTGAGCCAACAGTCCCTGTCTGCCGACAACAGGCATAGTTGCCTGCTGATGCCACTCGAGACACTGCCCAGTCAACTGGTTTCAATTTCAGCACATGACAGAGTTCTGGTAATTACAGTCGCTGGGCACCGGGAGGCCCCTGCGTGTCTCCCGCAGCAGGCCGAGGGCATGGGTGAGACGCCGGCGCGGAGGCAGCGCACTGACCTGCAGCATCTGGAGGTAGCCTTCCTGGGGGTCGCAGAGCAGGGAGGAGATGCGATGGTTGTTCCTCATGCATTTCTGATTGTCCTTTGCAGACGGGAAGATTTGCCGGACCACAGTCATCCTGCCGAGGGCACTGTGCACCAGGTCCAGGATCTCCGGGTCACTGATTTCCTAGAAAAATAACCAGACCCAGGCTTACCATCAACTCCAGAACTGTCTCTGCAAAAGGCCTGTCAGGAAACATACAGACCCAGGGCCTGAGGGTCTAATGCCTGAGAGGTTAAGGATTGGTCACACAGTTCATCAGTTGCTTATTTGCGAATAATACTTGCTATCCTTAAGGTGCAAACAGGATTAGTCAACATTGTCCCTGAAGGCCAGGGAAAGATGGCTAAGGCCAAGCCACCCACACACTGGTTTCCACGGTGTCAAGCTTTTAGGAGCCACCGCTGTCAATGCCATGGCAGGCATCAGCCGTCTGGGCCACGCGCTTTTCTTTGGGAGTCACCCACCTGACTCAGACAGCGAAAGCTGGGTTTCTCTGAAATAGTTCATAAAAATGCAACGAGCTTCCCTGAATTCTTTCATAATTACATTTGTTTTATAAAACTATTTGTATACAGATTTTGAAAATACATCCGTCCACTCCTTCATTCCACAAAATCTACCCAACTCTCTGAGGCTTGCTCTGCACTGAGCACTGGGGATGCAACGGGGAGCACATCAGGTCTGATCCCGGCCCGCGAATGTCACGGGCCTCACGGGATATGCTAGTGTCCCGGGGCAAAGGCAACCCCATGCTTTCCATGGCAGACACGCACCAAGCTCTTTGCACACATTAGCTCACTTATTTAGTGCTCACGGCCTCCCTAGGAATGCTGTGAGGCAGACGCTGGTGTCCTCCCACTGAGAATGAGCACCGTCAAGCATGGAAATAGCAAAGGGGCTGCAGGACGAGGCTTCTATAGGACTCAGTACTTAGACTGGACCCGGAGGATGACTGACTTGTCAGGCAGAGTGCTGGTGTGTGGGGGGTGCAGTTGAGGAGCTGGTGGTGCTGCAGAAGGTGGGCAGTGGGTGGCACCCTGTTCTGGGTAGCAGCAGCAGCGGGTGTGCAATGCCACGGTCCTCACCAACCCAGGAAGGGGCAGGGCGGCTGGCTGTCCTCACTGGGTGCTTGTGAGGGGCAGAGGAGGCGCACTCAGAGCAGGACTAGAACCAGACTCAAGGCCAGATGTGGGGACAGAGGTCTGCACCCCCAGCCAACATGCCCACACCGAAGGAGATGCGGAGCCCTTGACAAGTATGGGGCACAAACAAGCCACAATCAGCTTTACATTTTTGAAAACCTCTGGCTGTGATATGGAGAATCAGAGAGGAGGAAAACCGGAGGAAGAGAGGGCAGAGGAGAGCGCCAGGCTCCACGGCGAGGCACATACAGGACTACGAAACAATGGAAACCGGTGCCTACAGACGCTCCTGCACTTACAACGGGGTTATGCCCTGACAGACCCGTCATAAGTGGAAAACACCGTAGGTCGAAATGCATTCGATACACCTAACCTACCAAACCTCACAGCTCAGCCCCACCTGCCTTAAGCATGCTCAAAACACTGACATTAGCTGCAGTTGGGCAAAATCACCTAACACAAAGCCGATTTTACAATGAAGTGTTGAATATCTCATGGAATTTATTGAAAAATGTACTTAAAGTGAAAAACAGAGTGGTTTTATAGGTACTCATGGCACAGTTTCTACTGAATGCCTATTGGCTTTTGCACTAACATAAAGTCAAAAAATTATAAGTCAAGCCATTATAAGTTTGGGACCATTTATCTAAACCAAGGGTTTCAGTGGGGAGAGAGGGATAGTCAGGTCAAAAAAAGCTCTGGTTCATGGCCTGTCTCTAAGAAGTGATTAGATCAGTGGTTCGTTGCAAGACCAGATTTTAACTGTGAATAATTATGTTTTAAAATAGGTCTGAAATCCTTCTCCTTCCAGATGACACTCTCTAGCTTTGAGACACTGTGATGGTACAAAGGGAACTAACGAGGTTAGAAATTAGTGAACAGTGGTTTCAAAATCATTTAAACAAGAAAGTAACATTTTTAAGGATATCGTGGTGAGCAAAGCATTTCAGGAACTGTCTTAGGAAACTGACTGTGTGACGCCTGGTCGGTTGAAACCACGTGTTGGATCTGGGAGAAAGTAAAAGTTAAGGATTGTGTCCTTTTAGGGTGATCAATGGTTCCCGAGTACACTGAATTACAAGGATTGCAAGAATTAAAGTGCTATGACCTATCGAATTTGGGCTTCAATTACTAAACTTTGTATTTCAGACAAAAGTCTGTTCAAAGGAAGATCTTGTATCAGAACCAACAGACAATCCAATGTGGGCAAGTTAGAAAATGTCCACAGCTCAGGACCGGCAGATGGAAGGGCCCAGAACACAGGTGGGCTTCGGGAGCGGGGCAGAGGGTGCAGCCGAGCCTGGAGGTGCACGCTCAGCTCCGCTCTCGGCTGCCGTGGTGACCAAGGCCCTGCCTGAGCACAGGATGCAGATGAGAGAAATCACATTCCAATCTAACAGTAAGTAGGAATATTTGAAAAAGCAATGAGAGGATTACTTAGCTATGCCTTGGAGAAGGAATATGAAGGATTTGGAGAGGAAAATTTTTATTTAGGAAAAAAAAAGAGATCATGAAGAACATAATTTGAATTATGCATAAAGGGATGAATCAGAGCCAGCACACCTCCGAGAGGAAATGGATATACTCTTGCCTTTTGTTTTTCCCATATTCTCTTGGTGGCAGAAGTCCCTGTAGGGGCAACCAGCCACCTCCCTAGAAGGCCTTGTGTTAAGCCTCACCTGCTTCCTCAACGTTCTGGTGGAGAATCAGTAGCACTGAGCTCTCCCACCACGCCCCAAGCAGGACCCTGGAAATCGCATTTCCCTGCAAATCTGTGAGGGAGCTGACTCCCAGGGAGGCACAGTACCTTTCTGTAAGTGCAACCATCACCTTCCCTGGCCACCGACCTGCCACAGCCCCTGGGGTGAGGGGCTAAGTGAGCCAAGGGCAGCCACAACATCAGGGGCTCGGCCCCTGCCCCAAGGTGCTCTTCTGCCCACCTGGCACCCCTTAAAGGCTTGGCACAGCTCTCTGCCATCCTATTAGCTGCCATGTTCCTTCCTCACAGTGAGGGTCTGCTGGAGCCTTGTGGACCTTCCTGTGTCCCCTGGCCCAGTTCTCATCCACTCGCTCCGGGTCAGAGCACATGCACTACCTGCCAATGCTCTCCGCACTCTGGGACTATCCTTCCTGTCCAGCCCGGAGATGTCTGCAGTCAGAACCTAAGAATCCACGAGCGTAACTTCCCGATGCCTTGGGGACAATGAAAAGGGTCACCTCTCCTCGCCTCAACTCCAAACTGTGTGACCAGTCAGTTCCAGCGGCTCTGTGCCAGGCCCTGCTCCTGTCCTGTGGTCCTGAGGGGTCCCTTCAGTACCACAGGGGTCCTCATCTTTTTCTAGACAAAAGATTTCCCTTATGTGCCTTTTCCAAACCAAAGCTAAGTGATTTACTCATTGCTTTTTCTTATATTCCTACTTCCTGATGGGTTAGAATGTGATTTCTCTCATCCGTATCCTGTGCTCGGGCATGGCCTTGGTCACCACAGCAGCTGACAGCAGAGCTGAGTATGCACCTCCAGGCTCGGCTGCACCCTCTGCTTCCCACCAAAAGCCCCCCTGTGTTCTGGGCCCTTCCATCTGCTGGTCCTGAGCTGTGGACATTTTCCAATTTCCCCACCTTTGATTGTCTGTCGTTCCAGTACAAGACTCTGGCTCAAGACACATGTTTCCCCTGAAGAGGGACAATCACATCTCATTCTCTTCCTTTGTGTCCTCTACAAGAAGGACAATTTTGCTTTCAATCAGTGAATTAAGTACATGCCATTTCTGGTTGTTGATATGTGAGGAGTTTCTCCATGATGGAGTCTGAGAGGGTTTGCTCATTCCTAAGAAGACCTGGAAGAGACAGCGCCTTTCTGCCTCTGGAGTTTGGGGTCACGGGCAGATTCTCCCGAGGACGGGTCCATCACACTGCAAAAAACAGGGCTCCTGAGAATGCCATCTGGACTCTGAACCATCCTGCCCTGAAACGTCATGACCTATCTCTGAGCTTTCCGTAAAGTGAAATAATAAATTCTGAGATCATTCAAAGAAATCTGATTCAGAATTTTCTGTTACTGTAATCAAAAACAACTGGACTGATACTGAATTTATGAGACTTGTAATCGGGTACAGAACAGATTTCCATTGTATCTAAAATTGTCAATTTCTTAAAATATGAGGTCTCAAATGTGGCAAAATTTGAATGGTGGACATGTGGGTGTTTTTTATATCTCTGTACCTTTTAAGCTTCTTAGAAATATTTTATTGAAAACAGAAAATTACTGCAAAGGTCTCACTCCAAGCTGGGTTGAGTAGCAAAGAGGATAAATTTTTATAATGAGGAAAAAAATTTCAAAATGATAATTAAAGTGGTAAGACTATCTTTTATCTAAATATACATTTTGGCAAACCTCATGCAAAACTCAAGCACAAAGAAGTTGTGTCTGATCTGTAAGACTTCAGTAAAAATTTTTGGTATCAGGGGAAAATATTATTAAACATTTATATAGATTTCTAAACTTATATAGGGCTACACAATCACATTATTAATCATTCCCTGTTATTTCTTAGAAAGACCTAGATCTATCAAACATCTGTGTGATACCAGCATTATTCCATTTCTGGAGAAGTAATGAAGTTTATTTTCCTCCTCTAAACCATGGCATCAGTAATCTAAAGTTGATGATGGTAGAGAAACTTCGCAGACAAGGCCGGCTTGAGAAAAGTTGAGAAAACAGAAGGAAAATTCAATAAAGTCATGATGAGAAAATAACTCCCACTGAAGTCAACAGGATTTTCAGAATGTCTGTTGCACTCAGATCCCTACCGAGCATCCAGGGTGAGGCGGGCCAAGGCTCCGTGGAGATGGGGACGTCTTGGCGAGGAACAGAGGGAGGGAGATGCTGCCAGAGCTTGGTGTTGGTCACATTTCCAGCACAGAGGATGGCAGACAGAGGGCTATTCTCTGTGGGGTTCTTCTGACCAGAGACACACCCTGTCTCATTAGTTGTCCCCTGAAAACTCAGGGGTATGCATGAGTCTCCCTAATTTACGCAGGCTGCAGAAAATCACCTAAGCGGATCCCCTGCCTTGCAAGGTGTGATCCGTGGGCCCACAGCATCAGCATCATCTGGGAGCTTGTCAGAAATGCAGGGTGTCAGGCCCCACCCCACACCTAGCTAATTAGAATTTTAACAAGACCCCCAGGTGATTCATAGGCATCTTGAAATTTGAGAAGCCCTGGTCTTAGCTATCAGGCAGTAAAGTGAGGAGACTATAGGATCTGCAATCTGGCGGATTTGGGTTCCAATCCTGGCTTCTCCTCTTCTTGGCTGTGTAACTTGGACAAGGCACTTAATGTCTTTGAGTATCATCTACAAATGGGATAACTACTTCCGAGGGTTCTGACATAGTTCAGTGACTTTAATTCAATGGAGTACAATGTGGCTAGCACGGCAGCCAGTGCTCCTTATCCTTCTAACTCAAAAGCTAAAGCTCTCTCTACAACCTTTGAAAGCCAGCGAAGACCTGCCTCCACCTAGCCGCCACGCAAGCCATAGCAGCCCTTTTTCTGCCCCTCCTGTCACTCTGTTGCTCCTGCAGCCTCCTGCACACCCCAAGGGTGCCCACATGAGACCACCCCAATTTGCATTCAGCTCTTTCTTGCTCCTCACCTCCAAGAGATACCAGGTACCCTAGACTCCCTGCCAAGACATCAAATCAAGACTCAACCATCATGCTGTTGAAAAAAATGGGCCATTCTTTGAAAAGTAGTACATCTCCCTTTGTTTGTATAGATGACACAAATGACTTCTGCTCGCAGTAGAGCCAGCACTCTGCCTGCCCCTCATACTCTGGGATGCCCAGCGTAGAGGTGGCAGGGCTCTCCCCCATCCCACCTTCTCCGTCACAGTCCTTGCCATGAGTGGGCCCTGTCAGCCCGGCCAGCAATAGGCAGTGGACATTGTTCCCTAAAGACCAACACCTAGTGGGACAGATGTCCCCCCAGGCTCTCTGCTCCAGGTCTTCTGGTTTACCAGGAGAATCTGCTAACCCAGCCAGAGGCGTCCAAAGAAAGTCCTGAGAGCTTTGCATTGATTCTACTTCATTAAGTTGAGCTTATTTTTCAACACATTTTCTTCTATTATATTTGTCCATGAGCACAAGGTGGATATCTGTCCCCTAATAAGCCAAGGGAACTGCACATGTCCCCAGCATTTCCTGGGGACAGTCACTGAAGCTCCCCCAGCTGGCTGTTAGTTATAGATGATGAGCAGACTTGGGTGGGCTGGCTGTCAGATTAACCCCCTTCTCCGCAGCTCTCTCCCCTTCCCTTCTTTCCCATTTTCACTTTCTCCTTTTTCCATTGTGTTTACTATTTCTCTCTCACTCTCCTCCCTCTCCCTCTTTTTCCTTCCCTCTCTTTTTCCTCTATCTTCTATGGGCTTCCTGCTTCCATCAGCCTAGCAAGTTCTAAATTCTTGTAAATCCATTTCACCCCTCCGTGCTCATGCAGTTTCCCTTAATTCCAATGGACCCACACATCCAAGGTAGGTCAAAGCAATTCCCAAAAGTGGTTTAGCAGTCACTAACCTTACCCTCGATTTTTCAGATGTGATACTCCTGAAATATGCTCTAAGTTGCATCTGAAATGTAAACTTCTCCAAGTCTAAACCAGGGTTTTAAAAGCACTAAAATAACTGTAGGGACAAGCTAAGAATAGCCTGGCATTTGGAGAGCAGGGTACACCTAGAGTCTCTGCAGTTCAACAACTCAGGGCAGAGCCTGAGTAGAAGTTATTCAGGTAACAGGACTCTGCAGTCACAGGTAGAGAAGTGAACCTGCCTGCCCCCCACCCCCAGCAGAGCGGTATGGAAATAAGCCCAGAAAAAGGGTTTCATTTTTGTAACCATTGACCAACTTCTCCCCATTCCCCCTACTCCCCTCTCCTCCCCAGTTTCGGGTAACCACTGTTCTACTCTCTACTTCTCTGAGATCAGCTTTTTTTAGATTCCACTTATGAGTGAAATCATGTGATATTTGTCTTTCTCTGCCTGGATTATTTCACTTAAAATAATGTCTTCCAGGCCAGGCGCGGTGGCTCACGCCTGTAATCCTAGCACTCTGGGAGGCCGAGGCAGGAGGATCGTTTGAGCACAGGAGTTCGAGATCAGCCTGAGCAAGAGCGAGACCCCGTCTCTACTAAAAATAGAAAGAAATGATCTGGCCAACTAAAAATATATAGAAAAAATTAGCCAGGCATGGTGGCGCATGCCTGTAGTCCCAGCTACTCGGGAGGCTGAGGCAGGTGGATCGCTTAAGCCCAGGAGTTTGAGGTTGCTGTGAGCTAGGCTGCTGCCATGGCATTCTAGCCTGGGCAGAGCAAAGACTCTGTCTCAAAAAAAAAAAAAAATAATAATGTCTTCCAGGTTCAATATTGTCTCAAACGACAGGATCACATTCTTTTTTATGGTTCAATAGTATTCCAGTGTGTATACACACCACATTTTCTTTATCCGTTCATCTGTTCTTGGACCCCTAGGTTGATTCTGTATCTGAGATATTGTGACTAGAGCTGCAATAAACACAGGGATGCAGATAACTCTTCAACATACTGATTTCATTTCCTTTGGATGTATATGTGGAAGTGGGATTGCTGGATCATATGGTAGCTCTACTTTCAATTTTTTGAGGAGCCTCCATACTGTTTTCCATAATGGCTGTACTGATTTACCTTCTCATCAACAGTGTCTAAGGGTTCCCTTTACTCCACATCTTCACCAATTCTTGTTATCTTTTGTCTTTTTGATAAATAGCCATTTTGATAATGAGCGAGGTGGTATCTCATTGTGGTTTTTAAAAAATGTTTTCAATTGACACAGGATAATTGTACATATTTATGGGCTAAACAGTGATGTTGTAATAAACACAATGCATAGCGATCAGATCAGAGTGATTAGTATATCCATCATCTCAAGCATTTTTCATTTCTTTGTTTTCAATATCTTCCTTCTAGCTATTCAAAACTACATAATTTATTGTTGTTAACTATAGTCATCCTACAGTGCTACAGAACTCTAGAACTTATTCACCCTATCTAGTGAGTCACTGTGATTTTGATTTGCATTTCCCTGATGATTAGTGATGTTAAATAATAGGCATGAGTTCTGGTGTTCTATCGCACAGTAGGGCGACTATAGTTAATAATGCATTGTATATTTCAAAATAGCAATTGGAGAGTTTCTTAATGTTCTCACCACAAAGAAATTATAAATATAGGAGATGACAATGTATATATGTACCCAAACATCACATTGTTCCCCCAAAATATGTACAATTACTATGTGTCAATAAAAAAAAATTAAAAAGGGTCTCAAGATTCACATAAGGAAATTCCATTTACTCAGATCCAAATTGCATAAGGATCTTCTGGTCCTTTACTGTACAGCCCACAACTCTGATTCAGTTCAGGGCTATTGTAAATTCTCAGTGCCCCCCACAAAAGGAAACTGCGGGTGCTAAGCCGTTGCTCCATCTATGCTGAAGTTAAAACCAGAACCTGCTCCTCCAGGGCTGGGCACACGTTTCATATTCTGCTATCTTCCCAGCGCTGAGCACCAGGTCTGGAAAGTAATGGTGAAGGGAGAAGAGAAGGAAGAAGGGAAGAGCAAGGGACGAAAGAAGAGAGGGAGGGAGGAAAGGAAAGAGGGGACGAATTAGAATTACATACACACACACACACACACACACGCACATGCACACACACACGCACACACACACACACACACAAAGGAAACCTCAAAAATTTTAATATTTAAAGTTTGACCTAAGTAACTATCTCCATAACACAAAGCCAATGATTTTCACTCTGTTGTTAAATTTTTAAAAGCCAGTTGGGCCCTTTAATCTGCAGCTTACTCCCCAGGCAGATATTCAAACAGAAAAATAAATATAATAGCAGCTGATCCTTCACAGCACTCATTTGCTTGCTTGTTACAAACCACTTTAATTATTTTGTTTGTAATACCTATTTGTTTATCTCAGGGGAATATTTAAATCTGTTTCTATTTGTGCACCACTGTCCCTACCACTAGGAAAATGAGACCTTATGTTTCACATTAGCACCTCATGGTTTTTTTATCCCCAAGGAACTGACGGGAAATTATAATTTTAATTGCATATACAACTTTAAATGCTGAAAAATTACCCATAAAATTTCCAAGGATGATTTGAAAATAAAATTGCTGAGCCCAGAACCCTGAAGTGCCATGGTTCTGAAGTTTTCAGCCCTGTGTTTAACATATCAAAGTCCTTCCATCTGAATGAGAACTAATTGTGTAGACCCAAGGGTAAGGATCTGAGAATACAAATTCAGAAGGACATGTAGCATGGTGATGAAGAGTGTAAATGCTGACCATGATGGATTAATAGGGGCTGATTTCACCTGTCACCTTAAATAACTGAAAACAAACAAAATATATGAAACAACAGTTTTCAGACATTGGACGACAAGCATAATTGGACGACAGTGATGCTCAAGAGAAGAGAAACAAATGAACTGAGCCTGAGCTTATTGTTTAGAGAGACTTTCTCTTTTGTAGCACAGGAAGGAGAAACTCAGGAAGAGCCCAATGGTCCCTCTGAGTTGAAGAGAGAAGTTTGAGGTTTTAGGAGGCCAAGGCAGTTAGAATTCATGAGGCAAACCTCCAGAGAAAAGAGAGCTACACAAAAAAGTTCTCCAGAGATCTGATGAGCATTCTCTTTGAGTCTTTAGCTGAGTTTTGATTAGCATGTCCGTGAGGAAACCCTGATTCTGGTTGGGAAAGGACACCTGGAAGGCACAGGTGCAGCATCCTCAGTAATGGCTCCAATCAGCAACAGACTAAACAGATGTGCCCAGGAAAGCTTCAAAGCAAGTCTTGAAAAGCAAAATATTCCTGAGTAACTTAACTATGTCCCAAGGGAAGAAAAAAAGTATTTAAAGGAATAAAAATGAATAAAACACCCAACCATGTAAAATCACAATGTCTGGCATCTAATCAAAAATTACCAGGCATGCACAGAATCAGGAAAATACAGTCCATAAAGAGTAGAAAAATCAAGCAATAGAAACAGACCCAGAAGTAATACAGATGGCAGACTTAGTAAAACAGGACATTAAAACAGATATTGTGAATATTATAAATACAAACCATATGTTCAAGAAGATAAAGAAAAATATGCACATGACAGGGAGAGAAATAAAAGACAGAAATTGAATTTCTACAAATAAAATACACAATATCTGAGATGAAAAATACACTGGATAAAATTAACAGCAGATTAGATACTGTAGAAGTATAATCAGTGAATTGGAAAGTATGCCAACAGAAACTGTCCAAAATGAGTCAAAGAAATAAAAAGAGACCAAAAAAATCAACATAGCATTAGTGAGAAGGGGACATTTTCAAGCAGCCTAATGTACATACCATTTAAGTCCATGAGGGAGAAGAGAGACGGAAGAACAAAAAAAAAAAAAAAAAAAAAAAATTTGAAAAAATTTTTCCAGCAAAATTTTTCCAGATTTCATGAAAACAACACACAAGCACATAATCAAAGAAAGACAAAGAAAAAATCTTAAAAGCAACTAGAGGAAAAAGATCTAATATGCAGAGAGAAATAAAAATATGAATGACAGCTGACTTTTCATCATAAACAAGGCAAGCTTGAAGTCAGTGAAGTAGCATCTCTAAAGTATAGAAAGAAAAAAAAAATTTCCTAGATTTCTATACACAGCAATAACAAGGCAAAAGAAAGATGTTTTCAGAAAAAAACAAAAGGTAGAAAATTCATCAAAAAATATAGATTACCTGAATAGTCCTATATCTACTAAAGAAATTGGATTTGTTGTTAAAAATATTTTCATCAAGGGTCTGTAGGGGAAACTTTCAGGTCCAAATAACTTCTTGGTGAATTCTACATGTAATTATGGAAGAAATAATACCCAATTCTACACACATTCTTTCAGAAAGTTAGAGGAGAAAACACATTGCAACTCATTTCAGGAGGCCAGAATTATCCTGATAACAAAACCAGACAAAGGGTTTACAAGATAAGAACACTACAGACCAATATCTCTCATGACATACATACAGTTTCTTTAAAATACCTTAGCAAATACTTCAGCTAAAAAACTTTAGCTAATGTTGAATCCAATAATTAAAAAAATAAAAAGGATAAAACATCATGATCAAGTGGAGTTCATCCCAGGACTGCAAAATTGGTTTTACATTTGAAAATGAGTCAATTTAGTTCTCCGTACTAAAAGAATAAAAAAGAAAAAACAAACAGTCATCTCAATACATACATCAAAAGCATTTGACAAAATCCAACATCGAATTACGCTAAAAACTCTCAGCAAACTAGGAATAAAAGAAAACTTCTTCAAGCTGGTAAAAGACATCTATGATCAATCTCCATCTACCATCATAATTAATGGTAAAAGGCTGAATGTTTTCCCTTAAGATCAAACAAAAGGCAAAGATGTCCACACCTATTACTTCTACTGAAAACTGTGCTAGAGGTTCCAGCCAGAACAGCGGGGCCAGACAGAGAAATGAAAGGGGCCTGTATTGGAAAGAAAGTTCAGTTCTCCATACTCACAGACAGTATGGTAGTCTACATAGACAAATCCCAGGAAATCTGTTTAGCAAGGTTAGGGATACAATGATTCAGAAATCGACTGTATTTCTACATACTGGCAATAAACAATTACAAATTTAAATTGAAAAAGCAACACCATTTATAATTGTATCAAATATATTAAATACTTGAGATGGGTTTAACAACAAGACCTGTACACTTCACACTGCAACACATTGCTAAAACTAATTGGAGAGGACCTAAATAAACAGAAAGACACACCTTGCTCGTGGATTAGAAGACTAAATGTTCAGATGTTAATTCTCCCCCAAATTATCTCTAAACACAATTGAAATTAAAACCCTAGCAGGATTTTTCTACAAACTGACAAATTCATTCTAAAATTTGCATGGAAACGCAGTGTCACAACTAGGGTGAGGCACTACCACAAGCTTGCAAGTAAATTCATCTTCATTGCTGTGATCCAGGTGCCTCACTTGCCTAACCCTAGTCCCAGCCCTGTGAAAATATGAAGGACCTACAAGGGTAAAAACAGTTAAAAAAAAAGAAAAAGTGGAGAAATTAAAAAAAAGAAAAAGTGGAGAAATTGTTCCACTTGATTTCAGACTAACTACAATGCTGTAATTACCAAGACGGGGTGGCAGTGGTGGGAAGACAGACATATAGCTCAATAGAACAGAACAGAAAGTCCAAGAATAGATCCCCATGCTGAAGGCCAGTGGAGTTTTGGCTAAGTAGCCAAAGAAGAAAGGATAATATTTTCAACAATTGGTGCTGGAACAATTAAATAACTATGTAATAAATAAAATAAAAATTAACCTTGACCCTTACTTCACATCATCTACCAAAATTAACCATCACTATACACAACATGAATGAACCTCAAAGTCATCATGCTGCGTGAAATAAGCTCAACAAGAAAACAGTACATAGTGTATGATTCCATTGATTTAAAATTCTAGAAAACGCAAATCTATAGTGACAGAAAGCAGACCAGAGGATGCCTGGGGAGTGGGTGGAGGGAGAAACTGATTATGTGGGGCATCAGGAAACTTTTGTGGGTGATACAAATGTTCATTATCACGACTGCGGTGAGAGTTTCACAAGTGTCTACGTCAAAACTCCAAGTTGTACTCGTTAGATTGTGTAGGTTTTTTAAATGTCAATTATATGTCAAAGAGTTTGTAAAATAATAACAGTGTAGGCACTGGAGTCAGACGACCTGGGTTCAAATCCAGAGCTCTCTACCTACATAAAATACCACTCTCTCCACACACACCCAAAACCTCCATCTCCTTCCTTCTGCTTTAAACACATGCAAGGTGCTTGCCCTTTGGCTGTTTGCCCTCTCTGTGCATCAGTCTGATCCACTGTCAGCAACTTCAGAAAAATCTCATTCCCTCTGCTTGGACCATCCTGGTTCATGCCACCATCATCTCTAATTAAAGGCCCTAACTTTTTAACTGTTTGTCCCATTTCTACCCTTTCCCACCCCAACCCCTGTGGTGTATTTTCCACACAGAAGTCGGGGGATCCTTCTAAAACACAATTCCGAGCACATCACTCCTCAACTCAGCACGCTCCAGTGGCTCCTCAGCCCAACCAGGATAAAAGCCGCAGTCCTTGTGGGAGAGATGCCACAGGGTCCCCTCCCGTCCTTTCCCGCGTTATCGCCTTGTGCTTCCCGTCACTGCCCCATTCTTACATGTCTGCCCATAATTTCATCACATTTCCCAGTCCATGTGGCTCCCAGCTGCGACTGCTTCTCATCTGGGGGACACCCCCCCCAAACTGTATGGTGTGAGCTGATGTATAGAAACCTAATCGTTACAGAGCCCTTCCTCCTCAAGCCAATCTTTGGGGGGAAATGGCATTTCATATTAAACTGAACCACTGTGTGAAGCTGAAAATTTCCTTTGAGGTATTCAACAATATGAAATTTCATAGTGAAGTGCCTGACCCGAATGCAGATCATCCAAAGGAAACGACTAAGAATCAATTTCTTGACTTCAAAAATCCTCACCCGCAAGGAGGATGTGAAAAGTCCAGGAGAGTAAAAACTGTGGGAAAAAGGATTTAGTGAGGAACATTTCTTTGGGGTGCAAAGAGAACGTGGACATGATTCCACTCCTGCAATAGTGAGGCGGGTGGTTCTCCTCCCCGCAGGTCTTCGAGCTGGGGCAGCACAAAGGCCACTGAAGACCCCACACAACACAGCCAGGCTTTAGAGGAACAGGATCCTTTGGGCTTACCCATAAATGCTACTTCATGTTGTCTTCCATTGGCCCTTTGAACCTGCTCATTCACTCCCTTCTATTGGGTGAGAATTTGGGCACATTTCATGATGTTTCTGTCTATTCTTAGTTAATAGAAAGTTCGGTCCCTTTAAGTTACAAAGGCCAAGTTTTGATTCAGAAATTAAAATTATCTACTCCAAAATAAGAATCAGGAGACTTACTTGGCTTGAAGTAGAAATTTTGACCCTTAAAAGACACATGTATCTCCCATTGAGGTAGGACTGGACTGGTTCCAAGGCAGTAGTACATGAAGATAACCCAGGCTACAGAATCATACCAGCCTGGGCTTAAAAGGCCAGCTTGTCTTTTCATAGTTGTGATACCTGAGACTTTTTCAGAGCCTCAACTTCATTATCTGTACTTAACTGTTCATAATACCTCTTTTATAAAGTTGTTGCAAGGACCAAGTTGTGTAATACAAGCCTAATACATCTGCACAAAGGAGATGGACAAGCAAGTCACAAAATCAGAAGTAAACATGCTGATCAATAAACAAATATTAACAGTGTTTGACTTGACTAATAAGCAAAGAAATATAAATTTTAAAAATACACCTTTTTCACCTATCATGTTGGTAAAAATGAAGAACAATTGATCATATTCATGTTCACAAGACATAAGAGTGAGATGAGACAGGCACTCTGATAAAAGTAGTCTAGGCTCTTTGAGAGTTCCCAGACTTGGAAACAATATTATTACCATCACATTGTTATCATAGCACCATCATAAGGAGACATCAACAGATTTAGGTATAAGGATGTTGATTGCAACATTATTTGCAAGGGCATTGAACAATCTACGTTTCCAACAACGGAGAAGATCTGAACAAACTATGATTCCTCCTCCAAATGACAGAATACTACAAAGTCAGTAAATATTATCTCAAATGCGATTTACTGACATGATAAAATGTTAATGATATATTATTAATTGAAAACAGTAGGACACAAAACAGAACATAACAGTAAAATCTCAATTTGGCAAAATAAAGCACATCTATAAGGCTGTTTGAAAAGATAATTCACTGGTATATCAATTTACATTTTGTTTTACTATTATAGAAGAATCAGAAAGAATTAGAGCAGTATTTGTGTGCATTCCTCCTATCCGTGCCCCTCCCCCTCCATTAGGCACACACCCACACACACCCACACAGTGGTAAGCGACACTTTATGCTCTAGAAAGTTTGTGCTCCTCTTTCTCCCAAGATATTCTATCTCAAAACAGAGGACTGACAGTGATGGCTGGCTGGGAAGTCCCATGAGCCCTGGAGATGGGGGTGGGGGGGCAAGGAGGCCTGACCCAGGAAACTTCTAGTAGAGATGAGGAGGGAGACAGAGGAGAAGCTTATGGGTCTACACAGCCCCTCATACACATGGGTCCCCAGGGTGGGATGTCAGAGAAGGGTGGCTCATGGCCACTTAGGAAGGCTGGGCCTTAGGCGTGGGTCTCTCAACCTCAGAAAAAGAAATCGCCATGCCCAACTTGAGGCCTAAAGTGGGTTGGAGTTGATATTATTGAGTGTCTACAGAGGCTTTTCTTTTTATCATTTTTATTTATTTTTAATTGACAAATAAAATTGTATATATTTATGGTGTACAACACGATGTTTTGAAATATGAAATACATTGTGGAATGAATGGCTAAATCAAGCTAATTAATATATCCATTACTTCACGTACTTATCTTTTTTGGTGCTGAGAATACTTAAAATCTACTCTCTTAGCAAATTTCAAGCATGTGATGCATTGTTATCAACTATAGTAACCTTGTCGTACAACAGATCCCCTGAACTGTTCCTCCTATCTTATTGAAATTTTGTATCTTTTGACTAATATCTCCCCAACTCCCACCCCCATCCCTGGCCCCTCGTAACCATTATTCTACTCTCTGCTTCTGTGAGTTTGGCTTTTTTGGATTCTACACACAGTCATGCGTTACTTAATGACAGAGATAATTTCTGAGAAATGCATTCTTAGAAGGCTTCATCCTTGTGCAAACATCACAAGGTATACTTAGACAAACCCACATGGTGTAGCCTGCTACACACCTAGGCTATACGGTATGACCTCTTGCTCCTAGGCTACAAACCTGGACTGCATGTTACTGCTCTGAATACGATGGGCAGTTGTAATGTAATGGTAAGTATTTGTGTAGCTAAACATATCTAAACACAGAAAAAGTACAGTAAAAATGCAGTATAAAAGATAAGAAATGGTGCAGCTGTATATGGTTCTTACCATGAACGGAGCTTGCAGGACTCGAAGTTTTGCTGTGGGCGAGTCTGAGAGTGAGGCGTGAGTGACTGTGACTTACTGTAACTTTTTTACTTTATAAACTTTTAAATTTTTTGACTTGATTCTTTTGTATTAACACTTAGCCTACAACACAAACACATTGTATAGCTATACAAAAATACTTTATATATTCTATAAGCTTTTTTCTATTCTAAAAAAAGCTGTGCACCATCTGGGGGATGGACACGCTTGAAGCTCTGATTCGGGGGTGGGGGGCAAGGGCAATATACGTAATTTTTGTACCCCCATAATATGCTGAAATTAAAAAAATAAATAGAAAAGAAAAAGAAATAAAAAGAAAAAAGGCTAGCTGAAGTCAAGAGTCAAATCCGTTAAAAAAATAATAAATAAAAGTTACCTAACTTAAAAAAAAAAAATTTAAACTTTTTTGCTAAAAACTAAGACACCCAGGCCAATACAGGGTCAGGATCATTAATATCACTGTCTTCCACCTCTACATCTTGTCCCACTGGAAGGTCTTCAGGGGCAGTAACAGGCATGGAGCTGTCATCACCTGTGACAACAATGCCTTCTTCTGGATACCTCCTGAAGGACCTGCCTGAGGCTGTTTTACAGTTATGATTTTTTCTAAGTGGCAGGAGTACACTCTAAAATAATGATAAAAAGTATGGTTCAGTAAATACATAAACCAGGAATGTAGCCATTTGTTATCATTATTAGGTATTATGTACTGTACGTAAACCAGTAATATAGTCATTTATTATCATTATTAAGTATTATGCACTGTACATAATGGTGTGTGCTATACTTTTATACAACCAGCCATGCAGTAGATTTGTTTACACCAGCATCACCACACACATGAGCGATGCATTGTACTATGTAACATCATGATAAATACTGGTTTTTGTCTTGTAACTCCCATAGCCCTTGTTACTGTCTTTCGTTATAATGTTGAGGGACTTGATCTCAGGAAACAGTATCTCTCTCTGCGTTCCACTGTCCTTCTTACACCTGCGACTCTTAATCTGATCATGGGTCAAAAGCCCCTCATTCCAGAGAGAGCCCTGCCCCACACCCTGGAGGAAGGGATGCTGCACAGAGAGGCCAAGAAAAGTCTGGACAGACAGGCCTTGCTGGGTTTAGATCATGCACTTTTTGTCCAGTCACATTTCTACATGGTATCAATCACGCCTATGTAATGAAGCCTCCACAAAACCCCAAAAGTACTGGGTTTGGAGCTTCCAGACAGCTGAACACGAGGAGGTTCCTGGAGGGTGGTGTACCCGGGAGGGCATGGAAGCTCCACACCCCTTCTCCCGCCTCTCCCTGTGTATCTCTTCACCGGTATCCTTTGTAACATCCCTCATAATAAACCAGTAAACATAAGTAAGTGTCTCCCTCAGTTCTGTGAGCCACGCTAGCAAATTAACCAAACCCACAGAGGGGGTCCTGGGAACCCCAACTTGAAGCTGGTCAGTCATCTCTGGACGCACAGACTTGTGACTTGTGTCTGAAGCAGGGGACAGTCTTGGGGACTGAGCCCTCAACCTGTGGGATCTGATGCTATATCCAGGTAGACAGTGGCAGCACTGAGTTGGAGGACACTCAGCTGGTGTCCACTGCAGAATTATTGCTGGCTTGGTGATAGGGAGAAGACACACACACAAGCATGCACACATTTGGTCACAGAAGTCTTCTGTGTTGAGGATTGCTATGGTGTGAAACCAGAGGAAAAACAGTTTGGTATTTCTCTTTCTGTGCCTAGCTTATTTCACTTAACATAATGTCTCCATGTTCATCCAAGTTGTTGCAAATGACAAGATTGCCTTCTATTTTTTAAGGCTGAAGAGCATTCCATTGTGTATACATACCACATTTTCTTTACCCATTCATCCATTCTTGGACACTTAGGTTGATTCCATGTATTGGCTACTCTGAATAGTGCTGCAGTGAACATAGGACTGAAGGTATCTCTTCAACATACCTATTTCATTTCCTTTGGATATATACCCAGTAGTGGGATTGCTGGATCTATATAGATCTTTCTATGATTGATCTTGTTAGTGTAAAATCCAGGCACCTTTGCACAACCTTTAGGAGGGCAGAGAGGAACCAATCCTATTAGAACTGGGGTAAAATTTCTCACCATCTCTTTAATTGAGTTCATGGACAGATAAAATTTGTTTTAAAATAATGTCTATATGCTAGGCACAGTGGCTCACGCCTGTAATCCTAGCATTCTGGGAGGCCGAGGAGGGAGGATTGCTTGAGCGCAGAAGTTCAAGACCAGCCTGAGCAAGAGTGAGACCCTGTCTCTACTAAAAATAAAAAAATTAGCCAGGTATTGTGGCGCATACCTATAGTCCCACCTACTCCGGAGGCTGAGGAAGGAGGATCGCTTGAGCCCAGGAGTTTGAGGTTGCAGCAAGTTATGATGATGTCACTGCACTCTACTGGGGGCAACAGAGGAAAACTCTGTCTCAAAAAACAAAACAAAAAAAATTCTACAAAGCATCCAAAGCAGGGCCCGGCACCCAGCAGGTATTCAGCAATGTGTGTTCCCTTGCTTTTGAGGGCAGCCACTCAGCTGGCTGTTCTTGCAATGCCCACAGCAAGCAAGCAGAAACCTAAGGGCAAGCAGAAGGTCCTTCAGAACCGACTGGCCTCACAAGGTGGCTCTCAGCAATTCTTGACCAGGAGGAAGGTGAGGTGCGAGAGTAGCAGCAGCCACTCCTCCACCGCCTGGGAAGACTCAGTCGCTCCTTGCTTCAGAAGCTGACAAGCTGGTCTCCAGGGCTGCTGGAAACTGCACCCTTGCTCTGATCACAGCAATTAGATGGTTTTCTCGCTCCCCTTTCTGAAACTGCATGGTATTCATTTGGGATTCTCCAACCAGCTCCAGAGACAGGCTGCCCCAGTGCACATAACATCCCCTGGTTTGAGGCCGTAGAGAAAAGACAGCCAAAGCTGAGAGTACTGTCTCTGCGAGCCCTCAACCATCCTTTAGGACACTTTACATGAAGAAGCTCTGGTGGTTTGAACTGTCTCCTGCTTCTGCTTCTGTTTCTGCGTTCCGGCTTTGAAAGGACCGTCCCTGGGGAGCCCCACCAGAGGTCCGCAGTCCCCCATGCTGTGGGAAGGCAGCAGCCGCGTGTGCGTGCAGGCATGCTGGCCTCTCCTTCTCCACGTGGTGCATAATGATTATCCAGCCTGGCAAAGGACGTGTAATAACAGGGTAGAAGGCACAGATAATAGAGCTTTTCTGGCATGCGCCATAGGTTCATGTGAATCCACCAGAACCCATTTGTGGGAAGAGCGATGGACAGGGAAATGCAGAAAGGTAGATACTAACCTTGAGTTTTCAGATGCATTTGCTGCACATGGTAATTAAAGCTATTTTTAAACCTCCCTAAGTGTCAGCACTCTCTTTCCCAAACGTTCTTCTGTCAAAACTCTGCGAAACGGCAACACACTTGTTGGGACCCATTGACTCACATCTAAAATCATGGAGTCCGATTTCACAGCAGTAGCAGGTTGTCCGTCCACAGGGAGTTTGAACTTGAATTGCAGAGGATCAGGAGAGGCTCCCACAGCCCTTGCTCAGGTGTGTTAATAATTTAGTGATCCATGGACACGTGTTTTTCACCCACGATACTACAAGCTCTCTGAGGGTAGCGGACACATTTCAAATTCTTATGAGCATCCCCAGCATCTCACAGGCATTCAGTACATGTATGATAAATGAATGACAGTGTGTCAAGAGTTATATGTCATGGTAAGGAGACAGGACGTGAAGGAAAAAGTTAAGGACCACTGAAGAATTCTCAGCCTGAGTTCTCTGGGGGGTGTGGGAAGGAGGGAAGGCCGCGGAAGACATCAGTAGGTACTACAAAAAGGGTGAGGGGGCAGTAATTGGAACTGAGCCTTAAAGGGTGCACAGGAGTTTGACAGGCAGGGCCAGGGGGAACTAGGGTCTCAGCAAGCCCAGAACACAGACAGAAATGCAGCAATTCAGATTCATACCAAATACCAAAAGGAATCACTTCCTTAAGTCTCCATGTTTTCCTGATTAAGATCCAAATACTAACTTTCCCACAGGAAATCAGTTACTTGCCACTAAGAAGAGCTACCTTTTAAGAGTGCTTGCTATCTGCCAGGTGCTGTGCTGCGTCACTTCCTGCATGTCAGCTCATTTAATCTTTAAGACTGTCCTGGGAGGTGGCTACTATGAACGCTACTGAACAGATGAGGAAAATAAGTGTCAAGGAAGGAAATAAAACAGCTTGTCCAGGGTCAGAGAAGTGGTAAATGCTGGAGTTGGAAGCCCGTCCATGGGGTGTTCCCAAAGACTGTGATCCAAAACACAATGGCACACCATCTCTTCTCAGATCTGCTCCCCAAATCCACCGTCTGTGCAGCTGCAAACACCCTCTCCATGGGGCTCTGAAAAGAGCTAATGAATGATATTATGGAACACCAATGTCCTCATAGATCTGTTACCATAAATGTTAAATCTCATAGGCTCCTTTAGGGCTGAGAAAGGAAAATAGATCTACTCTGGTTAACGAATGGCAGTGTATTTCCAGTAAATATAGTTTCTTTCCTTCAGGTACTTCTCATGTGACATGTAGCTTGTTTGTGTGGGCTTTTACAAGGTTCTTTTCACCTTTTCCATGAGAGATTTTAAAAATAAAGTGCTAATATACAAAATACATAAAAGGAGGAAATAAAATCAAAACCACAATGAGAAATCACTTAACTCCAGTGAGAATGGCTTTTATCAAAAAGTCATAAAACAATAAATGTTGGCATGGATGCGGAGAGAAAGGAACACTCATCCACTGCTGAGGGGACTGGAAAGTAGTACAACCCCTGTGGAAAGTAGTATGGAGATACCTCAAAGAACTCAAAGTAGACCCACCATTTGATCCAGCAAACCGACTACTGGGTATTTATCCAAGGGAAAAAAGACATTCTATAAAAAAGACACTTGCACTCAAATGTTTATAGCAGCACAATTCACAATTGCAAAAATGTGGAAACAACCCAGGTGCCCATCAATACATGAGTGAATTAATGAAATGTGGTTTATGTATACCATGGAGTTCTACTCAGCCATAAAAATAATGGTGAACTAGCACCTCTTATGTTAACCTAGATGGAAGTAAAGCCTATTCTTCTAAGTGCAGTATCACAAGAATGGAAAAACAAACATCACATGTACTCACCATTAAATTGGTACTAATTGACCAACACTTATATGCACATATGGAAATAACATTCATCGGAAATCAAACAGGTGGGAGAGGGGAGGAAGGGATGAGTAAACTCACACCTAACAAGTACGATGCACACTATCTGGGGGATGACCACACTTTGATTCAAATGGTACAAAAGCAACTTATGTAACCAAAACATTTGTACCCCCATAATATTCTGAAATGAAAAAATAAACTAAAAAATTTAAAAAAGGTAAAGATCTAATACAATAGTCTCCCCCCTCACCTTATCCTCAGTCGATACATTTAGAGAGCCCAGTGGCTGCCTGAAACTGCAGACAGTACCAAACTGTACATATACTGTGGCTGTTCTACCTGATAAGTGACTAATGGGAGGGGAGCGTCTACAACGTGAACACACTGCACAAAGGGATGATTCATGGCCCTGGGAGGCACAGAGCGGGACAGGGCAAGATTTCATCAGGCTACTCAAGACAGCAACCCAATAATTTAAGACTTGTGAATTATTTATTTCTGGAATTTTCCATTTAATATTTTTGATCTATAAGTTGACCACAGGTAACCGAAACCACAAAAAGTGAAACCACAGATTGGGGGGATGACTGTAATAAATAATAAAAGTTTCATAGTAAGACTTTTCATACTAAGAACTATATTACTGCTTCCAGATTATGAAAAAGTCCAACGGTGGAACTCAGTCATTTACGCAGCATTCAGTTAGTGCTGGGTACGGGGGGAAGGTGAGAGAGGGGCAATGTGGCATCAGTTGTATACTTTGTAAATTCAGGACAGCTCCGATCCCAGTTCAAATCCTGATTCTGCCCTGACTGATTATGTGACGTTGAAAAGTGAATCTGCCTCTCTGAGTCTGTTTCCCTTTCTGTAGGATGGAGTAATACAAGTTGCAGTTCCCGCGGGCTCAGTCCTCCAACCTTTCCCAGTGCTCACCCTCCAGGTCACACACCCCTCTGGCAGCAGCACCTGACATCAACCATCTCTCCCAGCCTTTTGAAACAGTTTCTTCCCTTGGCTCCTCGGACTCCACCTCCTCCTTGTCTTCCTCCTCCACCTCAAGCTGCTCCTTCTCAGTCTCCAAGCCAGGTTTCTCCTCCTTCCTTGGGCTTGGTGTACTCCCCAAGGGTCAAGGTTTGGGCTTCTTCTCATTTTTAGCAAGGCACCCCCTTGGTGATCTCATCCAGTTGCAGAATGTTAAGTAAGTACCCCCTATCTGCAGATGGCTCCCAAATTCATACCACCGCTGTCACCCTCCCTCTGAACTCCAGACTTACATAGCCATGAAACTACTCAGCTTCTCCATTTGACAGTCCAATAATCACCTCAAAATTAACACATTCAAACCAAATTTTTTATTTCATCCCTCAAATATCCACCACTGCAGTCTCCTCATCTCAAGAAATGTCTTCTCCTTCCAGTTCCTCAGGCTAAAAACAAATACATAAAAACCCTAGAGTCATCTTGATGTCTCTCCTTCTTTCATAACCCACATCTAATCTAATAGTAAATCTTATCTTCTCCATCTCCCAAGTATATCCAGACTCCAGCTGCTTCTTACAACCTCAGTTTTACCCCCATGGTCCAAAGCACCACCCTCCCTCCTCCCTCCTCTGGATAATCACAATAGCCTGAAAATGGTTTCTCTTCTCCCTACCCCCTTATTCTTAAGGAAGTTACCAGAGTATATTTTAAAAATAAATAAATAAATCCTATCTTGGCAATCTTTTGCTCAAAACGCTCCACTTGATTCCCACTTCATGCAGAGTAAGAGTCACATGTCTTACATTAGTGAGGGAAGTTCTACATGACCTGGCCTCCTATAGTGCCTCCAACCTCCTCTCCCGTCTCTCCCATCACTCGCTCTACTCCAGCCACACTGGCCTCTGTGTCATTTCTAGAACCCACCCACCAGGCTCCCACTCAGAGACTTCACACCCATTCTCTCCTTTGCCTGGAATGCTCTCCCTTCAGATATGTGCACAGCTTCCTCACTCCCTCGCTTCTTCAAGTCCTGGTTCAAATGTTACCTCATTGAAGAGGTCTTCCACGGCCACCCTGTATAAAGTAGAACCCATTCCTTCTCCCTCCTTCCTCCTTACGTGGTTTTATCATTATATATAGAATCTGTCAAATCCATCAAATTATATATTTAATTATTATCTGATCATCTGCCTTGCCCCATTCAAAATATACTCAACAAAACCAAGGTTTTTTTGTGAATTAAATAAGAAAGATAACTTCCATAGTTGACCAAGATGGAATAAGAAGGATTGGATTTACCTGCCTGCCTGAAATGACCAAAAGACTAGACAAAATGTATGAAACAACAGTTTTCAAGACACTGGACAACAAGCAACAAAGGATAGTGACCCCTCAAGACAGGAAACCAGGTGAGCCCTGTGACTGAACTAAATTACCATCTTGAGAGAGTTTCCATGCCACAGTGTAGGGGGAAGAAAACACACAGAAGCCCTTGGACCCCATCCTTTAAGGACATGGATATGAGAGACTGGAAGGCCAAGGCAGTTGGAGTCCATAGGACAGAACACCAAGGAGGAGAGAGTTGCACAGAGAGAGAAAAATGTGGTCATTTCCATCAGGTCCCCTGGATCCTCAGCAGAGTTCTGACTGGGGCATGCATGGAAGGAAATTACCTGAAGCTGGAAAAAAGACCAACCAAAAGGATTAGAGGAATCAGTGTTTGGAGCTCACACAGGGCTGGAAACCTTCCCACCATCCATACTAGAAAACCTCATACTTCATGTGCATTGAGTAAAATACTCTGGAAGTCTAGCCCCAGTAGTGTGGAATGATCAGCCCCAGAGTGAGGCCTACTTGAGAAACACCTAATAAATCACAAAAGCAAGAGGGTCAAAGTGTTTCCAAATAACTGCATCCTAGGGAAAATCTCAAGAATACAAAAATATCCAGAACCCAAGAAGGTAAAATTCACAAAATTTGGTCTTAAATCAAAGCTTAACGGGTACTCAAAAACCAGAGAATCAGAAGCCATAGGAGAAGAGTAACAAATTCATTAAAGTTGACCCAGAGCTGAAACATAAATTAGAATTAGCAGACAATGACCTTAAATCATTATTACAACTGTATTTTACATATTCAAAAATGTAATAAAGACATTGAACATTTAAAGAAAACACTCAACTTCTAGAGATCAAAATTGCAATATATGAGATGAAAACACACTGAATAAGGATTCTTTTCCCCAGAGTATATTTTTGTCTGCTTTGTCAAAGATTAGATGGCCATATGAGGATGGTTTTATATCTGGATTCTCAGTTCTGTTCCACTCGTCTGTGTCTCTGTTCTTATGCCAATACCAAGCTGTTTTAATAACCACAGCCTTATAGTATAATTTGAAGTCTGGTAAATTAATACCTCCCATTTTGTTCTTATTGCCTAAAATTGCTTTTGCTAAACGGGGTCCTCTCTGGTTCCATACAAAGCGTAAAATTATTTTTTCTATATCTGTGAAAAATGATGTTGGTAATTTAACAGGGATTGCATTGAATCTGTAGATCACTTTGGGCAGAGTGCCCATCAATATATGAGTGGATTAGTAAAATGTGGTATATGTATACCATGGAGTACTACTCAGCTATAAGAAACCATGGTGATATAGCGCCTCTTGTATTTTCCTGGATAGAGCTGGAACCCCTTCTACTAAGTGAAGTATTCCAAGAATGGAAAAATAAGCACCACAAGTACTCACCATCAAATTGGTTTCACTGATCATCACCTAAGAGCACATTTAGGAATAACATTAATCGGGTGTCGGGCAGATGTGGGGGCAGGGAAGGGATGGGTGTATACATACATAATGCGTGCGATGCACACTGTCTAGGGGATGGACATGCTTTAAGCTCTGACTCCGGGGGGGGAGGGACATGGGGCAGCAAGGGCAATATATGTAACCTAAACTTTTGTACCCCCATAATATGCTGAAATTTAAAAAAAGGGAAAAAAGGAAAAACACACTGGACAGGATTATTGGCAGATTAGACATCGAAGAAGAAAATATCAGTGAACCTGAACACAAAACAACAAATGAAACACAGGAAGGAAAAAAAAAGAGAAGAAAAAGAACATCAGTGGTAGGTGGGACAACTTCAAACGGCCAAATATTTGTGTAACTGGCATTCTCAAATAACACTATGGAAGGCAGAAAAAATATTTGAAAAAATAAAACATGGACATTTTCATATATCTAGCTAGTAATGGATGAAAGTTTTGTTAAAAAGTATAAACCTACAGGTTCAAGAAGCTCAACAAACTGCAAGCACAAAAAAAAGAAAGAGAAAAATAGAGAGAGAAGAAGAAAACAACACCCAGGAACAGCAAAAAATCAACTTGATCAAACCCAGAGAGAAGAAATATTAAAAGAAACCAGAGATAAAGCTGCTTTGTACAGAAAAACAAAAGTAAGGATAACATCAGATTTTTTTCAGTAATAATACAAGTAAGAAGACAGTGAGGTGACATTTTAAAATTAGTGAAAGAGAAAAAAAAAAAAAAAAAAACCACCTGCCAACCTAGAATTCTGTACCCAGCAAAAATAACTTTCAAAAATGAAGGTGAAATTAAGTCATTTTCAGACATACAAAAGCTGAAAGGATTTATCACTAACAGAGCTGCATTACAAAAAATATCCAAGGAAGTCCTTCAGACAAAAGAGAAATGATACCAGATCAAAATACAGATCTTCACACAAACAAGAGCATCTGAAATGGTAACTACACAGGAAAGTATGTGATTATTTTCTTATTATTCAAATATCTTTAGAAGATAATTGACTGTTTAAATATAACAGCAATGTATTGTATCGTATATAATATATATCAAAGTAATATTTATGACAATAATTACACAAAGACCAAGAGAGGAGAAATAGAAGCATACTTATACTGTACTATATGTGTAGGGTAATACTATTGCTTAAAAGCAGATTGTAGTCAATTAAAGGTATAGACTGTAAATCCTAAAGCAATTACAAACTTTTTTTTTTTTTTTTGGAGACAGAGTCTCGCTCTGTTGCTTGGGCTAGAGTGCCATGGCGTCAGCCTAGCTCACAGGAACCTCAAACTCCTGGATTTAAGCAATCCTTCTACCTTAGCCTCCTGAGTAGCTGGGACTATAGGGGTGCACCACCATGCCCAGCTAATTTTTTCTATATATTTTTAGTTGTCCACTGATTTCTTTCTATTTTTAGTAGAGACAGGGTCTCACTCGTGCTCAGGCTGGTCTCGAATGCCTGACCTCAAGCGATCTTCCTGCCTCAGCCTCCCAGAGTGCTAGGATTACAGGCGTGAGCCACTGCGCCCGGCCTTACAAAATTTTTTTAAGAGTCATAGCTAAGGCCGGGCGCAGTGGCTCACGCCTGTAATCCTAGCAC
>CM052446.1:5316548-5350990 GCA_028533085.1 Varecia variegata | reverse complement strand
GGGCAACAGAGTGAGACTCTGTCTCAAAAAAAAAAAAAAAAAAAAAAAGAGTCATAGCTAATATGCCAATAAAAGAGTTAAAATGGAGTCATAAAAAGTTCTCAATTCATCCAAAGGAGGTTAGAAAAGAGAAAAAGAGAACCAGAGGGGATGAAACAAAGAGAAATCAGCAAGAAGACAAACTTAAATCTAACCATATCAATGATCACATTAAATGTAAATTATTTAAGATCCTTAATTAAAAAACAGAGTTGTTATAATGGATATAATAGCAAGACCAAAGCATGTGCTGCCTTTAGGAAATATACTTTAAACATACAGAAAGAAGTAGGTTAAAAGTAAAAGAATGGGTAAAAATGTGCTATGCTAACACTAGTCAAAAGAAACCTGGAGTGGCTGTGCTAATATCAGATGAAATATAGTTCAGAAAAGAAGAAGTTACCAGGGATAAAGGAGGTCTTTTCATAATAAGAAAAGGTCAATAAATCAAGAGGATGTAAAAATCCTAAGCATTTATGCCACTTGTAGCAAAGCTTCAAAATACATTAAGCAACAACTGAAAAAACTGCAAGGGGAGATGAACAAACTCACAATTAAAATTGAATATTTTAATAATTGATAGAAAAAGGAGACAGAAAATCATAAAGGATACAGAAGGTACAAACAACACTGTCAACTAAAGTGGCCTGATTCACATTTATAGAACATTCCACATAACAGATAATATGTTGTTTTCAAGTGCACATAAAACATCTACCAAGGAAAACAATATACTGGACTATCAAATTGGTCTCAATAAATTTAAAAGGATTTAAGTAATAGAAACTGTGTTCTCTGACCACAATGGAATTAAATTAGAAATCAATAGTAGAAAGATGCCTGAAAAAGAAAATCCCCAAATATCTGGAAACTAAATAACACACTTCTAAAACCCGTGGGTCAAAGAAGAAATCAAAAAGTAATATAGAAAGTATTTCAAACTAAATAATGAAAACACAACATATCAAAATTTGTGGGATACCAACCACTAAATCACTTAAGGGGAAATAGCACTAAAGCGAAAGAAAGGTCTTAAATCAATGATCTCAGCTTCCCCCTAAGGAAGTAGAAGAAAGAAGAGTAAATTAAAGCCAAAGTAAACAGAAAAAAAGGAAATAATTAAGACAAAACTGTAAATTAATATAAAAGGAAATAGAAAAACTGTAGAAAAAATCAATGAAAGAAAAAACTGGTTCTTTGAAATCAATAACAGCAATAAACCTCTAATCAGACCGATCAAGAAAGGAAGGAGACACAGTTATAAATATTAGGAATGAGAAAGATCCTATATCTACAGATTCAGCAAATATTAAAAGGACAATAATGCAATGTTATGAACTTTATACCTACAAATATGACAACTTAGAGGAAATGAAAAAAATTCCTTGACAGACACAAATTACCAAAACTCACTCAAGCACAAATAGATAGCTCTATGTCTATTAAAGAAATTTAATTTGTAGCTAAAACATTCTTCCAAAGAAAACCCCACATGGCTTTATCACTCAATTCTAACAAACACTCAAGGAAAATATAATAACAATTTTCTGTACAAACTCTTCCAGAAATTGAAAAGGAGAGAATAGTTCCCAACTTATTTTTTGAAATCAGCCTTACACCAATACCAAAATCAAAGAGAGACACTAAAAGGAAAAAAATATGTAAGGACCAATTTCCCTCATGAACATAGGAGAAAAATTCTAATCAAAATTTTAGTAAATCAAGTGCAAAAATACATACAGAGGATAATATAGCATGGCAAGTTGGTTTATTCCAGGGATGTTGCACTGCTTATTTAATGTTAGAAAAATCAGTCAATGTAATTTAGCACATTTACAAACTGAAAAAAGAAAAACCATATGATCACCTCAATAGATGCAGAAAAAGCATTAAACAAAATCCATTATCAATTCCTGATAAAAAGTCTCACCAAAAAGGAATAGAAGAGAACTTCCCCAATCTGAAAAAAAGTCCTCTATGAACAATTTACAGCTAACTTGATACTTAATGGTGAAACACTGTGTGTGTTCTCCCTGATACCACCACCAAGAAAAGGATGTCCGTTCTCACAGTTTATACTCAGCATTGTACTGGAGGTATTTATCAGTGCTATCAGGCAAGAAAAAGAAACAAAAAGTATCCAGATGGAAAGGAAGAAATAAAACTGTCATATTCCCAGAGAACATAATAGTCAAGAAAATATTTTCAAAGAAAATATTATGGAATCTATGAAAAATTACTAGAATTAGTGAGTTTAACAAAGTTCCAGGATACAAGATCAACATACAAAATCAATTGAATTCCTATATGCTACCAACAAACAATTTGAAATCGAAACTTTTTTACAAAGTGCTATTTACGATAGCATAAACAATATAAAATACCGAGAGATAAATCTGACAAGTAGACGTGAAAGATCTGTACACTGAAAACTATGAAACACCACTGAGAGAAATTTAAAAAGACCTAAATAATTGGAGAGATACCTTGTCTGTGGATAAGAAGATCACTGTTGTTAAGATGTCAGTTATCCCCAAATTGGACGATAGATTCAATGCAGTCCCAAATAAAATCCCAGTCAGCTTTTTTTTGTAGAAATGGAGGTGATGATTTTAAAATTCATATGAAAATTCCAAGGACCTAGGATAGCCAAAACAACTTTGAAAATGAAGAACAAAGTGGAAGACTAACAAAATCTAATTTCAAATCATCTTATAAAGCTATGGGAATCAAAAGAGTGTGGGATTGGCATAAAGACAGGAGAAAAATTGATCAATGGAACAGAATAGAAGAGTTCAGAAATTTTTCAGGTACTACACTAAAAGCACAATCCATTTAAAAACTGATAAACTGGACTTCATCAAAATTAAAAATGTCTGCTCTTCAAAAGACAGTGTTTGAATGAACAGACAAGCCACAGACTAGAAGAAAATATTTTCTGAGTATTTATCTGATAAAGGACTTGTATCCCAACTATATAAAGAACTTTCAGAACTCAATAATAAGAAAACAAATAATCCAATAAAAATGGGCAAGACATTTAAACACGCACCTCACCAAAGAAGATATATAGATATAGACAGAAAATCATCACATGGAAAGATGCTCAGTACCACTAGTCATCAGGGAAATGAACATTAAAATCACAACAATAAGGACCATTCCACACCCATTACAATGACTAAAATCAAAAATATTGACCATACTAAGTACTGAAGAGGATGTGGAGCAACTGCAAGTCTCATCAACTTGGCAGTTTCTTAAACAATTAAACATACATCTACCCTATGACCCAGCAATTCCACCCATAAGTATAAGCCCCAGAAAAATGAAAGCACATGTCCATACAAAGACTTATATACAAATATTCATAGTAGCTTTGTCATAGCCAAAAATCTAAAAGAAGTCAAATGGCCATCAACAGGTGAATGCATAACCAAATTTTGGTATATCCATACCATTGAATACTCCTCATCACTAACAAGGAAAGAACTATTGCTACACATTGCAATAGAGATGAATCTCAAAATAACTACATTGAGTAAAATAAGCCATACCAAAAAGAAAAAAGAGTACATACTATATGATTCCACTTGTATAAAATTCTAAAAGATACCAATAATCTACAGCGCCAGAAATAGATCAGTATTTGACTAGGGAGTGGGAGAGGATGGGGCAGGAGAGTGGGATCACCAAGTGGCATGAGGACATTTTTCAGATGATGGGTATGTTCACCATCTTCATTGTGGTTATGGTTTCATGGCTGCATACACATGTCAAATTTAACATCTTGTACACTAAAATATGTGCATTTATTATATGTCAGTTAAACTTCAATAGTGCTGTTAATTTTATTTTTTTAATTTCCTCTTATTCTGTTGCTAAGTCAGAAATTCACATTTATTAGATTATCATCTATTGCCATGGAAATTGTTTTGTTATATTTCTTTTTTTTTAATTTTTTTTAATTTCAACATATTACGGGGGTACAAATGTTTAGGTTACATATATTGTCTTTGCCCCACCCGAGTCAGAGCTTCAAACGTGTACACACCCCAGACCATGCACGTTAGGTGTGTATATACCCATCCCCTCCTCCTCCCTCCCATCTGCCCGACACCCGATGACTGTTATTACTACATGTGTACTAAAGCTGTTAATTTTAAAATAAAAAATAGATCATGAAGGTGATACTCGAAAACAGTGTCTGGCTCTAATGTCTGATAAATGGCAGCTCCTGTTCTTCACTCAAGGGTTCTGGGGCTACAGAAGTGGGTAAGATATGGTCCCTGTCCTCAAAGACTCCTCAGTGGGGCTGCGGAGAGAAACAAGTGAATAGATTACAACAAACCTAATTGTTTTTGAGTGTTACTGAATTAAATTTGAAGACAGTAAATGGTACAGGGACTGAATATTCAAACGGAATTGGAATCTTCAAAATGAAAGGAAGAAAAAAAAATCAACTCTCTTTCCCTTCCTCTCTTCCTCTGCATCCCAAATAGAGAATCTTAAAGCTTTGTGATTCCGCATTCACATCATAGTGTTTCTCTTTGTTTTCTTCAATTAGAGCTTTAGCATCTTCGTCCTCCACGTTACACACGTGCCACCTACTCTCATTTTCATTTGTTTTAACTCAGCGTGTGCTTTGGGGTAGGAGAGATGTGAAGGTCTGGACTGTACACAGAGCCTGCTCTGGGGCAGAGCAAGGGCTGGCCGGCTGCAGGAGCCTCACTGAGTACTGGCTGGTGACAAACCAGTGAAAGTGATAAGGTGGGGGCTGGGGACTGCAGCCTGGAGGCAAGAACAGGGGAGCATTCCAGGCAGAGGGGCCTGCAGAGGCCCCCCAGGGAGGACCCCATGCTTGGGGTGCACTGGAATGATCCCTCTTAAGATACGGTCAGGCCATTTAACCCAGAAAAGTCCTCCGTGTGTGAACCCCTCATGCTGGGAACTTTAGGGAACCTGAGAGAGAGGAGATCTAAGCCCTCACCAACAGGTTGTTCAGGGAATCAGGCACAGGCAACAATTCCCCAACACAGCAGGGCTGGGGTGAAGAGCACAGACAGCATGAGAATAACTCTACTGGGGAAATCCGGAAGTCTTTTAGGCAGAGACGATATTAAGCAGGTCCCTGCAGGAAAGGTAAGTCCTGGACAATCACAGATTCAAAAGGACACACCAGGTGGAAAGAAAAATCCTGGCAAAAGCCCAGAGCCAGGAGGGGAAAATAAATAAGGAAAATAAGAAGTTGCTAATCCACTTGCAGGGATGAGCTGTGAGAGAGTGAGCAGAACAGTAAGTAAATAAGGGTGCAAAGGTGGGGTCAGGGTCCTCCTGCAGCAGGCCGGGATGGGCTGCATGATGGGGGCTTTTCTCTCTGGCTGGGGAGCCAACCAGAAGGACACGGATGGTGGTCTCTGAGATTGGGGAGCACTAAGTAAGAACCAGGTCTGGGGGAGGATGGTGAGTTTGAGGTGGTGATGGGGCTTCCCAGCAGCCAAGTCAAGAAGGATCCCGAGTGAAGCTAGATCTCTGGGTCTGGAGCTCAAGGGCAAGGTCTGGAATGGACATGGGACACGGAGTCACTGGTGTACACTGACAATGGGGGCAGAGAGCCAAGGGCCTGCCGACAGTGCCCCCTCCCTCCCTGGAGCCCACCTCCTCCTGGCCCTGCTGACCACAGATCACCGCTCAGAGCCTCGCTCGCCGAGAAAACCCAGGTGCACAGGTTATACGTGCACTTCCTCTTAAACCACTTCCATCAAAGTGTGCTTTGGTTCCCTGTCTGGAAGAATTCACGTAACAACGAGAGCTGCCCAGCAACAAACAGCACTTTCAGTCCCTGTCACCGTTGGTTCTTCAAGAGGCTGGAGAGGCACACTGCATATTCCATAAAAGAATTCCCAGGAGGCCAGACTCAGGAGGACACGCAAGGACACCTGTGAATCGCTGGACCAGCCGGGTCATGGCTCCCTGGGAGGTGCTGAAGGCCACGCAGGGAGGACGCACTCTACCCCAGCTGATAAAGATGTTCCCAAGCCACCCAGCTCACCCAGAGTTAAGTCTGACTGGCCTTGAACTGGCAGCTTCTGATGAACGACCGGAACTGCGGCCTTAATAGTTGCCTTTGTCTTTTCTCTGAGGCAGACCGGGAAGTGCTTGTCAGTGCAATTCACTCTACTCTGTGTCCATCGACCGGCCTTCAACCACGCCTGCTAAGAATCTGTTCTTTGTACACGGCATTGAGGGTTCAGTGATGAGCTGAGGCTGACCGTGCCCTCAAGGGACTCACAGTCTAGTGACCACCATGAATAATGGCTCACTTTGTTTTCCACAAGTTCTTTTGAATTCCCCACCTTCCTCTAAGGTAACTTGTAACTTAATCAATCAATGAGACTATACTTTATACCTGAAAATGCATCTGCTTGCCCGTGTCCCCACTGTGGTGCCCAGAGACCTGTAGGGCTGTCAGTGCAGCCCACAGACTCACCAGCCACCCTCTGTATCCAATTACTTCTCCAAATAACACTGGTCTGGAGTATGCAACACCGGTACTCACCAAGAAAACCACGGCATGGGGAAAGCAGACAAAAACATGTGCTCTTCAGTGTTTACCTGGAATCCAGGGAAATGCATTACGCAAGTCAAATACAGGGGAGGACACTGAAGGGCAGAGGCTGTGAGGAAGGAGGGAGCAGAGGGCACGGCCAGGGGCCACCTGCTGGAGGCCCAAAGACGAACGTGGTGGAGTGGGGAGGAGGCACGGCCTGAGCTCCGTCGAGGAGCTGAACTTCCTCCAGAGAAGCAGAGAGCTCTTTCAACAAGTAGGAAGACAAGGACTCAGGGTAGCAGCTGGATTCTGGAGGCCACACTGGAAAGTGAGCCGTCAATGCCTGCACCTGACTCTTAATTTTTTTCTTTATTTCATCCCTAGACATCATATACAACCAACCAAAAGTAACTGAGAAACTATTAATATTTGTCCGTAGCTCCATACTGGCATAGCTTAAGAAATGTGCAGAGCCTGAAATGATGCCACACTGTCCCAAGAGTGTCAGGGCTTTTGTTCTCAGTGGCGCAGGCTGCAACAGTGGCCCCGAATGCAGCTGGCTCCTAAGGATAGGCCCACGTGTGACTTGGAGAACACCTCAGTCATCACCAGGCTGCACTGAGTGCATGGGTGGGAGCTTGACAGGGGGCCCTATCTTCCGACTGCAGACTTCAAGAATGTTCGTGAGCTGGCACCGAGGGCCAGCCCAACAGTGTTCCCGTCAGTGTGCATACCTGAGCCCCACGGACGGGCTCTACTGAATCAGACAGTGTTCACGAGTTAAGGATCTTTGCCAAGGTCATGTGCATTATGGTGTCATTTGGTGAAGAGGGTTTTGGAGCCAGGCGGTCTTCACATAGAATCCCAGATGCACCATTTAATAGCTGCATGACCTTGGGCAAGTGATTTAACTTCTGGAGCCTCCGTTTTTCCTGTCTGCAGAATGAGGATAACGGTAACTGTCTACAGGGTTGTTGATGAGGACTAAGCCAGGCAGCAAATGCACTGACAAGTACCTGGCATAGAACAGGTGGCTAAGAAATGTTAGCTGTTGTCCCTTCCTCTCAAGGGGAAGATCCTCCTCACAGAGAAGGAAGCCAGGAAAGAAGGTGGCCAGGGCTTCCTGGAGCTCAGGATGCTCGCACAGTCGGTGTGGGCTGCCCAGACAGCTCAGGGGCCCTGCTGCTCGTGGTGGCACAGAGCTGCCCTCGTGGGTGAGGCTGCTCCTGGATGGCTCTGACAGGTGCACCACACATCTGACTCCTCTGGTGACACTGAGCCCTGGGTTCCAGCTGCCCCAAAATGCCAGTGTACCTACCAGTATGGAATGCCCTGGGCATCTCCCTCTGGTCAGTCTGAATTAACTCCAGTCCTGAAGAAGGAGTCAGGAGAAACAGACAGGGGGCCCTGGGGCGGGCAGGGATTCAGAAAAGGAAACTGATTAGGAATGTGAACACAGAGCACTTGTTTGAAGACTGGCAGCAGAGAAACACTGGCTATCCAATTTGGATGAGTCATCAGAAAAGTAAAACCTACACCAGATATTTGACTTAAGGGACACGTGGAATGCATGCTTTCTCTGGAACAAAGGAAACTGGACTTTGAAGAAACTGTAAAGAAGTCAGCAAACCCCAGAGAATCAAAAACTTTGTAAGGATCAAGGGGGTCTCAAGCAGGCTCCAAAGAACAGGGAGGAGGCGGTTGTGTCCCTTCTCATCACCAACACAACCATCATACCCCATGGTAAACAGACGGTTACCACGCACGATCCAGCTGGCCTCTGTGGACATGGAGCTAATAAGATGTGAATTCATGGAAGAAAACCATGAAAAGTGGGCTTTGCAAGTGGTTACTGACATTACCTGTACAATTATTAAAATAAGTCACCCAGGACTATTTCAGCCATATTAAGCACTGAACTAATGAAAAAACATACATCATAAAAGAATAAATTACCTACATGATAAACTTTGCATCGCCCAGAATGAAGCCATTAGAAATTGATCAAGTAATTTGGAGCAGCTAAAGGCCACAGCCCTGATGAAAGCATGTGCCAGGAAATGCCTCCGAGTCAGCTCTCAGTGCTGGCACTGGGGTCACAGCGGCTGGCCTGGCTGGTGCTCCCTGAACGGACATGTAGGCAAGAGGGGATTCTTCAGGAAAGTGGGGGCGCGTGGTCACAGACACTCCTGTGCAACACCTGCAGCATGGAAGAGGCCAGGGCCAGGCAGGGTGCAAGTACTAAGGAGCAGACCAGGCCCCCAGGACACCTCGTGTTCCCACTCCTCCCTGGGGCCAAGCCAGTGGGATGACCAGTCCTGGGTGAGACTTCCTATTCACCCCCTTCGAATGGGTGCACTGAACCTCGCCCACACTGGCTGCACACACGCACGCACTCTCACACATACACATTCAACTCACACATACACAACCCCACAGAAACACTCATACACATATACACATATACATGTACACTCACATACACTCACACACATATAATGCACACACATAGTCACACATGCAAACCCATACCCACACTCACACACACATACACATACACTCACATGCATACCCACACACATATACTCACACACATATACTCACACACAAATAATCAAACTGGTATACACACTCACACATACACATGCACACTTCTACACATACAACTCATCCACACACACACACACAGACACACACATACCGATACACTCACACATGTGCACACCCTCCACACATGCATGCTTGCTTACACTCACACACATAACCCTCACACACACCCTTAACAGCCTGCATGAAATGCGGTCTCTCCATTGGCCCCATCCCCTCTGCAGCCCACTTTGTCACCAGCCCTGACCTCTTCAGCCCCTGGCTCCCAATGGCTGCCTCACCCCACGCATCTCACACCTGACACCACTGCCCTTGCCTTGGAACTTCCTTGTGCACTCAGGTCTGGTCCCTTCCCCTGGTTCCCACCTGCTCCAGGTGAGCATCCTGGCAGGTCGAGTCCAACGCCCTGACCTCGTGCCTGGGCAGGGTGCAGCCCCAGGCTTCCCCCCAGCCCCCCCGTCAGATCAGGGCCTGAGAGGGTCGCTCTGAGCTTCCCCAGGGGCAGGGGCTCACTCCAGGCCGTGCCCCTCACCATGCTGGGGCTCTTACCTCGTTCACAAAGACCCAGTGGCTGTCCTTGGAAGCCAGGTTGGTCTCCACAGCCTGCGGAGAGAAAAAGAATGAACATGAACGGAAGCAAGACAGAAGCTGGCAGACACACAGGATGATGCCAAGACAGGGCTTTATAAACATTGTTCTAGGAGAATTTTTTCCTCACAAAACACGCCGTCCCCCTGGGGCCTGCTCTGGCTGCCTGAGCCACAAGAAGCATCATCTGAACACAGACACCTGATTTCCCGCCGTACCGCATGCTCTCCTGCACCAGCCCGAAGCAAGGCTGGACGCTGCGGCTCCTGCAGGCTTCACAGGGCCACAGGTGCGGACACAGCCTCCCCTCCCCAGGAACGCCTGCAAACCCCTTTCTGCAGGTGCGCTTCGGGGAGGAGCCTCCTCATTGCCTGGGGCTGCAGAATCAGCAAACTGGAACAAGGGATTTATGGTGGCTTCTCCGGGCCAGCCATGCTGAGTGACACCCAGGAAGACAGCAGCTCACAGCTGGGACTAGGAGCTGCCTTCAGGTCTTGAGGATGCACAGAGCTGGGCTCTTTCAGCTCCCGGGCAGTGGTTCCACCCTGCCATTCTCTCTGCTTCGTTCTGTTTCTTTCTAGCACTTGCCATGCTTGTGCTGCAATAGTTATCAGTTTATTTATTTCTTATTGTCTATCTCCTCTACCAGGCTGGGGGCTCCTTGAGGTCAGGCACCGCATTGCTTAGGTCACAGCTGTGACCCATAACCTCAGACAATAACCAGCACATAGCAGGTGTTCCATACATATTGCTGAATATATGAAGTAGAAGGCCAAGGCAGACAGAACCCAGGTAATTATTTTGTCTCCTGTATGTGTTTATAAGTGTTTTGTCCCTCCTTTAATTGGAAAGGCAATAGCTTGGAAGAATTGGAAGAGACTGATGGTTTTCAAGCATGTCCCGTAAGAATACACCCAGCGAGCATGTGCCAAGCGCTTGCTAAGCCCGAGGCTCCGTGCCAGGCCATCTACAAACCTGAGAAACAGCAGAGTGCTATCAGATTATAGTCCTCTTTTTTCCCTTGTATTTTATAATGTAATCTTTCTTACTCTTTTCATTGGAAAAAATACAGAAAAATGGAAATGCTCAAAACCATCCCATAATCCATATCCATTTAAAAAATTGTGCTGAGGTAGTGAAAATTCCCCACGTACCCCTTCAAATCCATGCCCCCCCCAGGGGTTTTGTGAGGTGTCCCCTTCTAGGAGCTTTTACAGTAACATCTGCAAGTACATGACTGCAAATGGATAGCACAGCTGTTTTTATTAAAATCAGACCGTGACATACACATAAAGGTAAAACTCTCATTTTTGATTTATCAATATATCAGAGTATCTTTCCTCATCGGTGCACAGGGCTCTGACTCATTCCTAACACGAAGCATAGAGGTGCCAGGGCCTGCACCAGCGACCCAGACAACACGTGGCCGAGCAGGGCCCCAGGCCCGCGCAGCGTGAGGCCCACACGCTGGCATCGCACAGGGTTCTGTTAGAACCTCACTACATCCAGAGGGACAGGTTTGCTGGCAAACACAACAAGCACGTGCAAATGGAGCCCGTGGGGGTGCACCGGTGAGCTCTAGCCCCCAAATCCTTCACAGACAACACCCCACAGGATACCAAGGGTGGGCACAGGGGCATTCTTGGGCCTTGTCAGGGCCGAAGGACACAGACTGTCCTCTCCAGCCTAGGGACAGGACAAACGGGGCAGGAGTCTGGACTGGACAAGGACTGCCTCCACCTGGCTGTTGTTTAATCACATCTGTAAAATGAAGACAGCATTTGCCCCTTCCATCTGCCAAGGTATGTGACGTATTTTAAGTTCTCGGTCTCAGGAAGAGGAAAACACCAATACGCCCATGCACGTGCCAAGCTTTTCCCAGGAAGCAGTGATGGGAAGTTGGCTGTTTCCACCCTGTCAGGGCTCTAGCTTCACTCACATCCTAGCTAGCAACGGGGGACACTGCTCTAGCCCCACAGGCACTCCCAAGTGCTTCCTGAGCACGCTGCAGGCACGAATCCTCTCTTCCCCAGGATAAATGCTATAAGGCTAAAACTCCTTGGCTGCTCCTTCCCACACCTCAGGAAGCAGCTGTGGTGTTCTTCCCTGCGTGCCCCAGGAGCCGTGTCCTGAAGACGCTTTCTGCCCCAGTCTACACACTCAGTTAACCAGGCTCTCTCCAGAGAAGCTGCAAGGACTCAGGATCCAGAGGCTCTCGGAGGAGCTCTCAGTCTGGGTGGAGATGGGAGGGCACCTCAGGGTGCAGTCTCGGCCGCCAGCCCAGAGCGTCTCTCCCCTCCACACGCAGACTTTCACAGAGGACTTCAGAAGCCCAGAAGCGCCCAGGGGGGTTGGGGGGGTGGGGACCGGGTGGTCTGAGAATGCTCTGAGCACAGCGCTGGGCTGCGGCTCACCTCGACTCTCAGCAGTTCCGCATTTCCTTGACACTCACGTGGAGGACACTAGTGACACTCTTACAAATCTGCGCATAACACAGAACTGGGAGGATGTCATAACATCTCAGAATGCTGGAACACCAAATTGAATCTAAAGAGATGCAATTTAACAAGGCTGAACTCAAAGCCCTATGCTTGGTTTCCAGTAGCAGAAGGGCAAACAGGGAAATAAAATTTGAAAGCAACACCCTTGAGTAAAGACTAAAGACTCATGGAAAGGAAGGGGTTGATCTAACTGGGTCACCCCACTTGATGAAGGAGCCCAGTCATGGAGTGGGGAAGCCTGAACCGACTGCCAGTTAAAGTGACCAAGGGTGCGTAGAGGCTGGGACAGGACAGGTGTCTTTAAACACAAGAAGCACTCTCATGTGCAAGAGAGATTGGAATTTCTCTGTGCAGCCTCTGAGGGTTGATTTAGAACCAATGGCTCCAATAATCAGGGAGGCAGATATCACGTCAGTGTAGGAAAGAACTTTCTGAATTTCCACGTAGTTCAAGATGGAACAGGCTGCCGCAGGAGTAGCGAGGTCCCATCACAGGAAGTGCCTGAGCAGAAGGTGGGCAGTGCCTTGTTCACAGTGCCACACGGGTACCTAAGTATCAGCACACAGGCTGACCCCAGGTGAGGGGTAAGACTCCATCATGCACTGGCATCCTCAAGTCTGGCTGCACATAAGAACCTCCCAGGGAGCTTTTACCCCCAGGCCACCCACCTCCATGGATCCTAATCCACCCACAATGGCAATGTGCCTTAGATCTTGTGTTGTGTCAGAGCTCTGTCCCTGGCCTCAGGGGCTGGGAGCCCTGCTTCAGGGCCAAGCTGTGCATTTGAAGGTGCAGGTACACTTGTGCATGTGAGAGGTCCCCCACTTGTCCCTGCAGAAGCCAGCACTGCAGATGACCTCAGTTGCTGGGAGATCCGAGGGAGCAGGTGGGAGCCCTGGCTACCCTAAGGCATCTTCCCACCTTGTGTCAGACTCACACAGAGAAGATATTGGTGGAGAGAACTGATCAGAAAACCCCACAGGACAACTGGCCAACTTTCCTGTCCTACTTTTCCTACCAATTAAGCATCAGCTAATGTGTTAAGCCTCTTTCCACCACATGGAGATAAATAGCGCTTGGCTGCAGCCTTTTCCAGAGGGTGCAACTCACACAGAGGCTGAGATAGACGGGGAGAAGGAGAAGCTACAGCAGACTTAGCAAGAACACCACCCCTCTCCACCCCACAATTACTGGAGAGCTGCCAGCTCTGCGGGAAGAGCCCTAAATGTTCACAGTCCAGCGGGTGATGTCCCTTCTTCCCCTGTCCTCCCAGCTGCGTCCCCAGGTGGAGGCAAGTCCCCCCTTTTGTCTGCAGGGTGAGGACAGTATGCAGAGCCCCGCAGGCAGGCAGAGAGCTTTAGAATCCCAGCCCTGCCACTTTTCAGCAGAGCACTCCTGGGTGAGCTGTTCTACCTCTCTGAGCTGCAGTTTCCAGGCCCATAAGGCATTCGAATAGCAGCAGTGCCACGGACGCTCTGGCCACACCCCCTCCAATCCCGGGAGCATTTTCCATTACGCTGATGCCCACGTGTGTTCACGCCCAGCAGCCAACACCCCGACTCAGGCTGCCGGATCCCTGCTTGGCAGTCAAGGCACGTGGGAATTTACATCCTGAGGATGGAGGGTGCCATGAACACAGGTCCCAGCTGCCTTGCTCCCCGATGGGGCTTCTCCCAGGGCACTCTCAGCTGTTTCCAGAACTCCTCGGCAGGACAGAGCCAAAATCACCTTGCGTGGCTTCCTGTTCCAAATCCACACTCCTCTGCTGTCTTTCTTTTCTTAATTCCCCTAATTCTCAATAAATCATTGTCACCCAAATCCTCATCTCAAAGTTTGCTTCCCGGAACCCAGCTTGAGACAAACACCTCCCACCTGGGGCTTCTGTTAAAATTAAATGGAATGACGTGTGATGCTTCCAGCCAGGAAGGAGGTCACTAGAGACGATCGGTTCACGCAGAGCTCCTCCCCTCCCCTGCTCCACACGTCTCTTGTGAATGTGGCCCAGCGCACGATCCTTCCTTCCTTCCTTCCTTCCTTCCTTCCTTCCTTCCTTCCTTCCTTCCTTTCTTCCTCCCACAGACAGGGCCCGCCCCGCCCTGAGAAGCGTCCTAACTCTCCTGGATGGGGAGTGGCCATGAGCCTCGTCTCGGCCATCATGGAGCCATCAGTGACCAAGTGCAAATGCAGCCTTGCCAAATGGTACGACCACCTCCTCCATGAGCCCAGAAACCCTTCAAGGCAGCACAACACGGCACTTCCCCTGTCCTGGCCACAGTGTGGGTCGACAGACTGTGGGTGTCTGCAGGGAAGTGCTGGCCCGACCAGACAAGCAAGGGCAGGTCCTGTGTCCTGTGGGTCCCAGTCACTCACCCTCAGCAGGTGGGGCAGCTGGTTCCCTGCAGCCGGGCTTCTCTCCTGGAGCTGGGCACCGTGGCTAGGGGACAACCCTCAAAGTAAAGCCAGGCGGGTGGTGGAGGCCCCCCATGCTGGGAACTAGGTCTCAGCCCAAAGGGTTGGCTCTGGTGGCCCAATGCCAACAGCCCTGCTAAGTCGCTGTGAATCCTGCAAGACCTCGCCAAGCCATCAGAGCCCGTCTGCCGGCTCCTGTGCCCTGCCCTAAAATGGCAAACAGAGACCTTGGGAGAAGAGCTGAAAAAGTGGGAACTTTCCAAGGGTCAAGCTGACTTCTCTTCTAGGCCATTTTGAACACAGGAGGTGGCACATGCTGATGGTGGTAACTGGCCCACGAACCTGGTGGGAGGGTGGACACAGGTAGCCAGCAGTGAAAGGCTGGATGTCCACACCTGTATTGACTCGTGTGCATACACGTGTTGACATCTGCATTCCACCCTCTGGAGAGAAAAGCGTGCCTTCGTAGGCAGATGCGGCTGAAGGAAGCTGAGGACGGCTGACCCTCCCAGGCCTGGGAGGCCAGGTGTCTTCTCGTCTATGAGCAGCAGCCCCATGCTGAACCTCAGGTGCCTTTTCCCAATGGCATCCACAGAGCTGGGGTGTGAGTGACACAGGACACCCACATGACATCCTGTGGGACCCCTGCATGCCAGAGGACATGCGGGCCCTGCTCTGGCCACTCTAATCTCACAGTTTTCATAGGGAAATAGATGCAGACCGAGCACCAGCTCCCAGCTCCCAGACAGGCTTGGGACAGAAAGCAGCCGCTGAACGCTGATGAGAATGCCAGGTGGGAGGGCCGCTCGCCTGGACGGGGGCTAGGGACCACATGGTGGTGAGGATCCACTCCAGGATCCCCCCAGAAGGAAGCACAGAGGACAGGGGTACAGAGGAATCACCTCCAGCCTGGACCCCTTTCCTCTGTGTTCATGGCCTTTCATGAAGGACCAAGCTGGAGCCATTGCCAAGGGTGACAATAGCCTGCTTTTACTAAGCACCCTCCTCAAGCACCTGTCAATACTTAGATACATCGCCTCCACTTCACAGCCCACGAGCCTCATTTACTCCCAAGAACCTAACAAGTCAGGCTCCCCAGACAGGGACCTGAGACCTTGATCTAGATGCGTATCTTGCAGTAGGTCCCTTAGCCAGTACCCAGGTCCAACTCTCCCCAAAGCCTGTGTTTTTTCCCTCGGTCATGCTGCTCCCCAAAGGCCCAAATGACAGTCCAAGAAAGTGTATGAACCTCTGGGCCTGACCCTGGCCCCTGACAATGGGAACAAAATGGTTCTCTTTGCTCATACCTGGGAAAACACCGTAATCAGCATGAGTGCCTTCCTTCTCCAGGTTAACTGCTCATAAGCCTGAGACCATTATTCCACTTGCATTTCTAAAGTAGGAGCCTGCTTCACTTTATCTTGGCCTAAAGGAATAGTACATGGAGTGGAAAAAACCTCCACATGGAAGCCTTCCAGCAACACTGTTGAGGATTTATTTTACAAAGTGCAAATGCCACCGATTATTTATGTATGTGTTAATTGTTGGCCACTTATCTAAGCACCCCCTCCCCAACACTGGGAGCTGGAGATAATGAAAGCTTGTCGGCAATTAGCATCTTTTTAAAACCCCAACTCTAACATTTGAGAACATTCCCTCCATGGAGCCCAGGGCCTGGCATTTTCCCAAGGACAGACACTGAGCTAACTTTAAAGGCCCACTGCTGCCTTTGCAACAAAACGCTATTTAGGAACAATGCTCTCTGTGCAATGTCACCCCTCCGAAGCATGAGGGAGCGCAACATCCTCCATTTGCAAAGAAAGGGAGTAGCTGGCTGCATTGCAAGACAGTGGATGATGTGAGGAGCCTATTTACGAGATCAACCACGCACCCACCAGGAGGCCCGAGGTTCACAAGCTGTGTCCAGAGCCACGAGGAAACATGTCAAGAGCAGTTAGCACTGAACCATCTAGGGCCACCCTGTGCTTCCCAGGGAAAAGAGCCCAGGATCCTGGCCCAGCTGCTTCCACTGTTTTCCCCTGCCTTGTCTCTGGAACCTCTCTAGGCCTTGCTTTCCGCTGGAAAACTGTCCTGTCCTGAAGGTCCAAGTCTCCCACGGCTCCCACTTCAGCTCCATCCTTACTCCCAGACCCCACTGGGAAATCCTGGACCCAAGCAGGTCTCTTTCCCAGCATCTCCTCTCAGGCCCTTCCCAGGAGCCAGGCCCTCCTGACCAAGCATGAGTCATCTGTTCCCACCTCACCCGTCTCTCTTCTGGAGCTCTCTTGAAGCCCAGGGCCCCCACCCTTGGCAGGAACAGGAAGCACACAACTTGGGCATGGGAAAAGGTAGCTTAGCATGGGTTGGCGGGGCGGGGTGTTGGTCACTGAAGGCTGGTGGATACCAGGCAATCAATCCCAGCTCCAGCAAGGCCATCTGGGAAGGGGGGGGCAGAATGTAGCTCTAAAACACAGCTCTGGGGGATCCTAAGAGGGTCCTTTTTGTTGAGGGAAAACTGAGCCTGTGCCTGGGAGCTCAGGGAAGGTGCTGGCTGGGAAAGGCTAGAGCTCCGGGCTGGCTGTGGGCTGGTCGTGGGCTGAGGACAAGCACCGGCACTTAAAAAACACCTTCTCCAGCCCAGACCCCGAGCTAAGCAAGCCCTCTACACACACTCCCGCCCTGAGCCCTTACAACAGCCTGCCGAAAGAGGCTCTGATTTGCCTTCTGCAGATGGGGAAACCAAGGCTCAGAAAGATTGAATGAGTTGCCCAAAGTTCCCCAGCAAGTCCGTGTAAGCGGGCCTTTCCGATGTTAACCCATGTGCTTCCTACTGCCTCCCACCAACGTGGGGACGGAGAGAAGACAGGGCTCATGCTCAGCACTTGCCACAGGTGTTCAGTGCGAAAGCAACAGCTGAGACAGAAGGCAGTGCAGGCGATGGCGTGCCCGCAGGGCGGGGGCCTGGGGAGCTGCAGGGCCTTCTGCAGAGTCTGGCCCTGGCTTCCAGAGTTTCCTGCCGCCCGCCTCCAGAGCTCCTGGGTCAGGTAGATCTCTGGTTGCCAAAGGATTTCTGCATATGGTAAGCAGCCTCCTGTCCCTTACTAGGAAGTGACCTCCTGGAGGTCCAAAGTCTGCTCTAATTACCACGTGCCACTTGTCGAACACAAGGCCTAGCAGGCAGTGATGTTCAAAATGTGGCTAAGGCATGAATGAATGGGTGATTCACATTCCTGCATATTTCCCTGCTGCTGAGTAGGAGGAAGGCTGGGCACAGGAGTGGAACCCTAGTACAGTGAAAAGGGATATTGACTTACAGACAGCCTTTGCTTTGCACGGTACCACGTTAACCAAAACCTGTGCGTACAGGACCTGTGTCCTCACTTTGCATGGACTTAATTATGCACTTGATTTTTGGTTAACACTATGCCATGCAAAGTGAACACTGCCTGTATTTGAAAAAATAACGCCCTTTTTCTACACATCTGAGAGAACCTGAGAATAAAACAAAGTGAACTTGAAAGTGGATAAATGCAAGATGCCATGACCTTTGGGAGCTGACGGAAACATGATCAAATTCAGAGCTTTCCCAGCGGGACACAATTTTCTTCTTTTGGGCCGTGTGCTGATCCTCCTGGTGCAAGTTCCCCATACATCATGCTTAACAACACAGTAAGTTCTAGACCAGTTTGGTCAATCCATGGCATTTAAAAAGATATTACTGTAATACTAGAGAAAGAGTGTTCGGCATTAGATTTTGTTTGTTTGTTTTTACATTGGCTAGGATCTCAGAAAAACTATTATGTTGCTATGGGGAAAAAAGCAAGAAAGCAAGCATTATGCTTTCTAATTCATGTAAAAATCCGACAGATGTGAACAATTCGGAGTCCGTCATTAGACCTCCCAGGCCTCAGTCCTCGCTGTTGACCAAGCCTGAGATAAACCGAGTGAGTCCAAACTGCCTTCCTCGTGTGTGAACCGATGGCAGAAGTGCCAGCTCACAGCCTCCGGGGGATGAAGATTCATTACAGATCATTTGTGGATCCTTTAGATGAAATAGAGGCAGGTTCCAGGGCTGTGCAGGAAGCGCAATTTACTGTAATAAAAAGTGAGAATATGCTACATGTGGACAATTTATGAAGAAACGTTAATATCAGCAGAAAAATGAAATGGAGTCTGCTCGCAGGCACGATCTATTTAATAAGATCAACCTGGAGAAGCAAAGCCAGGCAGTGCCGATGAGTATTGGCTGATGGATACTTGGATGTTAATCAATGGTCCATAATTTCCCTGCCACCCGGAGGGCGCAGAAGCCAAATAAGGCCCTCAGTGTTCTCACTCATGCAGACACTCGGGCTGTGTCCTGATGGGTGACACATACAGCCGGCTTGTCTACCCGATTTTGTCTCACGGAGGAGCAAGGCATTCTAGGCCCTTGGCCACGTGGATGCCGCCACACAATTCCTTTCGAGGACCTGGATATTCAGTAGAACAAATCACTTCTGAGATTATTTATGCCCACTCTGCTTTGGCGAAAGCAGCTGCCAGCCTCTGCAGTGTGGGCTGTGAACAATCTCATGACTCGGTCCCCCAAGGGCAGGGGACACGGCCCTTGGGTGGCAGGCGGCGGTTGCCGAGCCATTTCTCATACACTTTGCTGTTCAGCTCCAGCTTCAAGCGATTTTCATATACAAGCAAAGCTAAGTCCAAAACTGATTAGAAATGTTTTCTTCTCCCTCCCACGGGTATTTCCACATTCATGCTGGAGCCCGAGAAGCCACTGCCTGCATGGAAAGGCTAAACCACAGCATCAGATGCTGCTGAAGGAAGGTGTGGGAGCCATTTGGGACAGAAGGTCCCTCCCCTCCTGGTGCCGCTGACCCGCAGGGATGTCCACTGGGAGAAGAGCTACACTGCCTCGCCGCTCAACTAAAGCATCAGCGTTCAAGGTTAATTCCACGACCCCCTCAAATAGCGCTCAGGCAAGCCGCTTCTGCACATGGGTCTAATTCCTTTCCTCAACCCAAATTGTTTTTAAAAGATGGAAGATGTGAATTCTTTTTAAAGCAATAAAGTTGAAAGTAGCTATTCTTTACCAAGCTGATAAGAGCTGCTGAGTGTAATCTGTATTCTTTTTTTATGAGCCTGACTTTTTAGAGAATGAAACAGAAACAAAAATATCTGCTATTCAGTTCTGGAGACAAGAGTTTCTTCCTCCTTGGGGTGCTGGGGAGGAGCTCCCCGGCCCAGGAACTGTCAGGAAACAAGTCCCTGATTTGTGACATGGGGAAGTGGGGACAGGGGGTGGGCAGAGGGGACAGCTGGGGTATAAACAGCTGCTCACCTGAGCCACCTCGATGCTTAGCTTAGGACTCTGGCCCTGGTGAAACTAAGAGGCCATAGTGGGGCTCTGAGGGCTTGGCAGAAAGCAGGAGAGGATATTACAAATTCAGCAAAAAGAGAGTGTGGGAGAAGAAATCTGTTTTCTTTAGAGTCCACAGTATAAATTGCTTGACAACCAGTAAGACTACCTCTCCGCAAGGACAAAGCCCCATGCAGCTGAGTTCCAGACCTGGGAATGGCCAGGAGCTTAGTTTTTGCCCAGAGCTTTCTGAGTCCTGCAGTAAAGCCACACAACTCTGCATTTGCCCCCAGAGGAGGTAGAAACAGAATCAGGAACCAAATGTGCATGAGCATAGTCCTCTGGGTGTCACCTACCTGCCCCACCCCACCCCTACTGCCAGCACAAAGCACCTGGCATGGCTTGGAGAGAAACTGTGAACACAGGGCTTCTAAGGAGACAGTTTGCAGAAGGCTGGAGGTGAGAAAGGGCGTTAGGTCTGTAGGGACGGGGGTGGAGTCACATCTTCACATCCTGTGAATGAGGATTTCACACGATGAGGCAAAAATCAGGCAGAATTAGCCATGAAGATTTCTAAACTCACAGATAATGTATGGTACAGAAAACATAATTTGTATAATATAAAGACGCCTGTATCTGTTCCCCTAACCTGTAGCAATGACTATTTCTCTGCCGCCCTCAATTAGAACTTCACTTTATTCCCTGAGGATATTGACTAAACCATCACCCACTTGCCCAGCTCTGTCCTCTCAGGTCACTGCTCTATGCAAATGGTCAGACCACTCTGGAACCTCTTCCTGCCTTGCAAGTTAGGACAGGAAGTGCGTGGTCTGATCTGCCTTCAGGGCAGCCTGGCCCTGTGGAGAAGCCCTTGAGACCCTGCACCATTCTTCTCAGCGGGTTTCTTGTGCTCAAACTGTGTCAGGCTGCACTCCACCCACCACCTGCTGGGGCAGATGTGGCATTGTCTGGGCTGAGAACCACTCGGCTGTGAGTTCAATGTGCACATGAGGCATCTCCTCCCTTGGTCCTGCTGTGGCTTAAAATCCAAGGTGGGAGGATCCATAGCACAAGGCAGGAGTTACTGCCTGAAACGCCGCCAGGTCCCAATACCCAGCGCCTTCTGCCAGGCAGCGGAGCCTGGTTCTCACCCTGTAAATCGGGAATCCCCAGATTGTGTTCCATGGAGTGAATGGGTCTTAGAAAATGCTAAATGTTTCTTACAATAAAAAGGAAATCTGTGCTCAGAAAGTTTGAGATACAGCACATGTATACCCTACCTCCAGAATCACAAAGCCCACTACAAGAAAAGTCCTCTTTTCAGAGAAACTTATCAACTTGGTTGCACCCAGTGTTTATCAAACTCATCTCCCCAGAATATTAGGTTTCTTTGTTCAAGGCACACACTGAAATTTCACAAGATGCTAAGGTTACACAGGAACGGAGCAGAGCAAGGGAGCTCCAGGCCTTGGGGGCCCAGGAGAGGGGGTTAGGGTGGGGTAGGCCATGTGGGCAAGTTCCCAGTGGTTTGGGGAACTCGGTGGTTTGGGAGGGAGGGAAAGGGTGTCCCACATGGAGGGTGTGAGAGATACTTGCAGGATTTTGGTTACCCAACATCAGAGAGTCCTTGATTTGTGGAGATGCCCACTGTGTGCATCTTGGCCAGAGGGACAAGGTCCCTCTTTCCAGCCCTCAGAGGCCGGCACAGAACCTAGGCTTAGCCCAGTGGATTCCTGGAATCTTGAGAGAGTGGCCCAGAGAACTAAATTATTCACAGTGAGAAAGGCAGTCTTGTGTCCAATGACGGTCTCTTAAACGGTGTCAGCTGGGGGTGACCTTGGCCATGTCTGTGCCCATCCAGCCTCCCACAGTTTTCTGGGCCTCATTCTCCAGCATTCTCCCTACCTCCGTGAGTTGCCCAGTATCATTTGAATAAATTCCTTTTATTTCTTATTAACTCTGTTTTAAAACTTTATATAAACAATAGGGAAAATAAGATTTCTTTTCTAAATTTGAATATCAAACACTAGTAAGACCAATGTGCTGAATAAGAGTATAATCAAATGTTTTAAAAGGGAAAATAAACTGAGTAATTTCAAAGCACAGTGTGACAATTATGGACAATAGTTTATAAACCTATTATTCTATGCTCAATCATAATTTTTAAAAGGCAAGTATTAAAAGCCTTCTAGTGACAAATGGCAGTCCCTGATCCTACTGCTACTCCTAGTCCTTCTCCCCAGAGGCAAACACTTGTAACTCTTTCATCTATTTCTTTGAGATTTACTTCCATGTTTCTTCATCATAATTAATCAAGTTCACTCTGCTATACTTGGTTGATCAATTTTAAACATTAGCACTATCTATTATCTTCCTGATATGGTACAAGCAATTTAAATCGCTCATCCAATCACTCACTCTTTCTTTTCCCTTCCCAATATTTCCAATTTGGTTGTATCACAATTTTTAAATTCAATCAAAAGTGTTGACTCTACTGTGGTTATGATACTGTTCATTACTAAGCCTAATAGCGGACTATGATTATATCATTTCTTTGCTTATACAACTTTTGCTTTTCTTGCATTAAAAGTTGCCTTGATTTGTAGTTATTTGCACAAGTTCTATAATATATTTTTGCAAATTCTCACCCATGTTAATAGGCTTTCAGTTTCCTTCTGCCCTGGAGACTGCCCACCACAGCTTCCGCCGCTGCCGTCTAGACCCGCGGGTCTCTGGTCGGATGACAGGGGCTGTCCTGAGACCTGCCTTTCTGCTCCAGTGGTTGGATTCTTTGCACCTGCGGTGGCTTACTTTTATCATTTTGGGATTTTGGGCTTTATTTTTCTGAAGCTCATCCTAAGAAAAGGTGCATCGGGTATACATTTTTGAGTCTTGTATATATGGATTATTTTTATTTTGATATTATGTTGATTGCTAGTTTCATTTAGTGCAGAATAAATTATCATTAATTTTCCCACAGAAATAGCACTTCCCCACTATCTTCTAGCATTGGTGTTACTCTTAAACATCCTAATGCCGTGCTGATTCTTGTTCTTTTCACATCATCTGCCCCTCCTCCTCCCTTTGCTCGGCTCCAATCTGATGCCTTGGTGTGGGTGTTCTTTTCAGTCACTTCGACTAAGAGCTAAATGGTTATAGGACTGTTTAGTCTGGAGACACATGTCTTTTAGCTCTGAGACATTTTCCTATTTATTTCTTTGATATTTGCCTTTTTCCATTTTTTTCTGCTCTCTTCCTAGAATTTCTATTAGAAGAATATTGAACTTCCTGAATTGTGCCATGCATTTTATCAACTTTTCTCTCCTATTATATGCCTCTTTGCCTTTTTGCTTTATTTCAACTGGATTTTTAAAGTTTCAGTTATCATGTTTATCTTCAGTTGCTACTTTGTGCTCTCTGTTCTTTTTCATAGTATCTTGTTCATGTCTTAAGGGTACAGTATGTTTTTATCTCTTTAAGACTATCAATAAGAGGGTTTTGAAGTTTTCTCTTTTTCCCTACATTGTTCAGATTGTCTGGGAACCTTTTGTATGTTTACTTTGTCCTTTCTCTTTCATATAAGAAACTTTCCTCAAAGGCATAATGATCCTTAAATGTCCTTTCATATTTAAAGTGGGGCATGACAAAGGTCACTGAAGGGTAGGGTGTAGCTTGTGGGTTGGTGGGCTTCCTTGCCTTTGCACTGGAAGACAGCCCTCTCTTCCACAATGCCAGCACTGGGAAGTCTTTTCTCCAGAGTTGTTCACTTTCTCCAGAAAAGATTCCTCCAGTGTCCTGTCTGAAGGGTGAACTCCAGCCCCTGGCATTCTGGGAGCAAATAAGAAAAAGAAGCCGAAGGTCACACTACCTAACACATAAATCTCTGCTTCGTTTCTCCTGATTTCTGCCACCTGCCTCACCCCCATTTCCTAGGGTCTCCGGTGTTGAGGCTCTCAGAAGCTCAAAGGTAGAACCAGCTCACTTCCCAAAGCATCTCCATTATGAAGCACTGAAGTTGTAACATCCTCACATCTGTTGAACCAGTTATCCATCCTCTATCCGCTTTCCATTTCCCAAAAACTGGCCCTAAGCTCTCATCCACTGTGGACCCCTCTCATGAACTCTTTGATCTTGTGGGTTTGTAACGTCTTAACCTTTTACTGTCATTTCAGCATAGTTTATAGGAAAGAGAGATAAACATGGACAAACAATGAGCACTGTCTAACCAATCAGAAGTCCATAAATCCAAGGTCAACCAAAAGGCAATAAATTTTCTTTTTGTGCAAGCTAACTAGAGCAGGCTTGCTTAAGTTAACTAATAGAAGGAGGCTGGAGGGGTCACAGCAGGGGCTGGGGGTGACAGAAGAGGGCAAGTCAGTGGCCAAACTAGAAGTAAAAGGAATATTGGTTTTCTGCACTGAGCCTGGAAAACTAGCTGAGAACCCAAACTCCAAAACTTCTTATACAGAACTTGCAATGGTTTGAGTGTGTCCCCTAAAAGCACGTGTTGCAAACTTAATCCCCAATGCAACCGTGTTGGGAGCGGGGGCCTAACAGTAGTTGCCCGGGTCATGAGAGAACAGCCCTCAGGAGAGGGTTTATGCCATATTTATTGCAAGAGCAGTTTCCTTATAAAAGGATGCATTCAGAGCCTCTTGCTCTCTCTCTTTCGCTTTGGCTCTCACCCTCTCTGGCTCTCCTGCCTTCACCCATGGGATGATGAAGCACAAAGACCCTCTCCACATGTGGGCCCTCTGACCTTGGACTTCCCAGCCTCCAGAATTATAAGAATTAAATCTCAGCTCTTTATAAACTACCCAGTCTCAGGTATCCTGTGATAGAAGCACAAAATGGACTAGAATATAACTTACTTTCATAAGCTTTGGGAAGGGGGGGACTTGTGGCCAGGCTTTGGGATGAGAGGAGGACAGCTCTCTTCTCCGCTCCAATCTGCAGGCCTTGGAGGCTGTTCGGGACTGTGTGTTCTTTGGAATCGAGCAGTGGAACAGGCACGACTTCATAGAGAATTCTTGATCAAGCCCACAAGTCCGTCTTGAGCCCTGGCTCTGTTTATCACTCGTACAGGGGAAGGATGTCAGATTCTTATCCTACAACTTCATTCCACAGCCCATTTAAATGAACATCCATCAGGCAACCCAAGGTAAGGAAAGGGGAGGACCCATCAGTAACCTCAGGATTGACATTATATCAACAGGATGTGCACGCGGGCTGGGGATTTATAATAGGCTGTTCAAAGAAATAGTTCAAACATACTGGCTCACTTTGATCAACACATCTTTGTAGAAGGATGAATGACTTAAAAATGTACAGAACAGAGGATCTGAGCTCCTTCGGCATAAATACAAGCTGGGTGTTTCCTACGCATGCTGTCCTCAGTGACGGTGGGTGTCGGGGCACAAGGGACATTGTCTCTTTCCTCAATCAGATCAGGGGTGGAGGGGGAGAGGGGAGGGACAGACGGTGCGTGCAGTCTGTGGGTGGGTGAGCTGTCTCAAGGGGCCTCTGCTGGGAGAAGTGAGAGCAGGCTGGAAGAGGAGGAGCGGCTTCATGGAGGGTCTGGAAGAGTGAGGAGGTTCGGATAGACGTCAAGGAGGAAGGAGGCCATTGAAATCCTATGAAGCCAAGAAAGAGCAAAACATCTCCCTGCCCTCAAAAATAACAATACATATGTGGATAAACTACTCTGAGTCCAATGTGCCCACAGGGTGCCCCAAAATAGGGACTGGAAGAACCCCAACCTGCAGAGATTAGAAACACACAAAAAATGCAACAAAGATAAACAGCTCACCAAGTGACACACCACCAGGCCAGCTGTGGATCAGAGCTAGGGTCTGGGCCATACTCTAAGAGTCTAGATTCTCATTTATTGCCCCAGCACGAATCATATGTTCTTCTCAACAAAACCACTTTACACATCACTATCTGCACAAATATGATGAAAAGTACTTAATTTTCCTTTCCTAATCCCTTTTTTGTTGAATATATATGTGCCTTTCAGAGCAGAAAATGCAGTTAGTGTGAAAAGGGCAGTGAGAAGCCACAGGCAGACAGAAGGTCAGTCCAACCAGCTGGGGTCACTGGCCAGGCACGGCCCGAGTGCCAGGCTGCCCACCTGCTACAGGAGGGCCAGGGAGGGGGCTGTGCAGGGAACAGCCATCACTCCGGGGGCAGGTCAGTGAGCACCAATCCCTGCCCACGGTAAGTCTCGGGGACCTTGGTTAAGAAGAAGCCACTTTGTAACTTTAAAGCCTCCAGAGTTTTCCTGGCTATTTTTACAATGATGAATTCTAAAGAGAGTTCATATCATGGATAAACTCTGTAGACTGCAGAGAAGTGGGTTTGCAAAGTCAAGAGCAAACGCATTTAACATTGTGTGCTGACCACGTACAGGGCCCAGCTAACCCCTCTATACAGATTGCCCCACTGAATCCACAGAGCCATCCCATCATGGGTACCACCATCATCTCTGTTACGAAAGATGAGACAACTGATGCCGGAGGTGTTATATCACTCAACCGGGGTCTTGCAGGAAATCAGAGTCTGAGCTGGGAGAGGATGTCAAGTCTGCTAGTGCCCAAAGACTCCTCGATTGACTTCCAAGGGAAAGCATGGCAGGGTGAGAGGCCACCTGAAGGCTGGAAAGCCTCAGAGATGAAGTCCTGACCCAAGGATTACGAATGTCCTGCCACAAACCCGCCCCAGTGTGGCTGGACACAGAGCTCTGAGAAGGGAGCATGGGGGTGCCCAACCTCCAGACAGAGGGGGCCTCGAGGGCCATCATGCACAGAATGTCAGCCCCGTCCTCGGCACACCCGACAGCCTGGGCACCGGAGCTGCTTTTGAGTGACCAAAAGGTGGCTGTGTGCCAGGCCTAGCCCAGACCACAGCTCAGCCCCTCTGCCCACTAACCCTGGCAAAAGAGCCAATTATCATAGCCAATTGCATGGCAATTTCCATGTGCACACAATGTGTTCTCTGTGTTAATTCCCTTAATCCCCTCAGCAAGTCTTTGAGGAAGACACTGCTGCTAGCCCCATATTACAGATGAGTAAACGGAGGCACAGACTGACTCTTTTACTTGTCCAAGGCAGCAGAGCTAGATAGTGGTAGAGGCTTAAATTTGAACCTGGAAATCTGGATCCAAAGCTCAGAATCTAACCTCTCTGCAAACTACCTTGCCTTATACCAGAAACTACTCTACTTTGGGCATGCCTAGTAAATATTTGTGAAGGCCTACTATGTGCCAGAGCCAGTGTGTGAGCTGGGAATACAAACATAACTGAGATCCTGCCTACCTTTCAGGGTCTGTTGTCTTCAACACAGACACATAAACAGGTATAATGAAGTGGGGGTTCTGAGGAGAGAAGGGGTGCACAGGGCACTCTGACAGCACATATTAGGGCCCCTAGCTCGATCTCAGAGTGTCAGGGAAGGTTTCTTGGAACGGATGACACTGGAGCTACATCTTAAAAATTAGGTGGATGCTAGCCAGAAAGACACCCTAAGAAACATCAAATTTTAATTCTTCTAAAGCTTTTAAGCTCTACTTTGTGCCAAGTCAAATCCCTAGGAAGCTCCAAGTCTGGATGATATCATTTCAGCTTTCCACAGAAAAACTCACGCTGAACTAGAATATCACACTGTTTATGCCTTTGGCTTTCAGCCAGGGCTGATATAAGAAGCAGCCATTTGAATCATATTTGCATTGTTTGTAAAACTGCAAGCAAAGACACTATCCATTATGTTGTTCTGTGTCCCTTATCTAGAAACTCATGTGATAAATGCCTCCTAAAAAAAGCACAAAACTGAAAAAAAAAAAAAAAAAGAAGTTAAAAAATAGAAGCCTCTCTCCCAATGGACTTGTATTCTTCTTTGTAGTAAGCATTGAGGGCTATGAATTCTGTCCGATTCTGCTTGTTGCCTTGCCTACCAGGAAGCTCAGGGCACAGCTCAATGTTAAGAGTTTCTTTTAACTTATTTTTCTTGGTATAAGGATCCCTTTGCCCTTAGTTATTTGACTCTTAACATTGTAACTGTGTTTTAATGAATTTATGGTTTTATATCTTGTTGTAACTAGGCTTCCAGTTATCAATACTGTGGTGGCACGGTGCAGCACGTGGAAAACAGCCTGGCAGGCTTGCTTAACACTCAGAGCACACCCTGCTCCCCAGCTCATCGATACCTCCCACTTCCCAGTCTTTATTTTCTTCAAACTTGAGTGTCCCTTTATAACCTGAAGTGATGAGCTCAGATCTGCAGTCAAACATAAAAGGTCTCATGGGCAACTATCGCTATCTGCCACCTGTGGGATCTCTGCCAAGGGGTCTCCCCAAAACAGAAGAAAGACTCAGCCCTCACCCCTCTCCAGGTGTGCCCCTGCCCACTCCAGGACTTTCGGACTGCTCTGAAGACGTGTTCCTTAGGAACTCCAAGCATCAGGGCCAGCTGCTGAAAGCCATTTGAGATCACTTTGGTGAAAGGGGGTGCGTGGCCACCTGTCAGAATGTGTGTGAATGTCTCTGCATCACCCAGACTCTGATGCTCCATCTTGGCCTGACCAGTGATTTTTCATCCTTTACACAGAATAAAGTTGCTACGAAGCATTACAAAGATGACGCCTGTGAAGCATCTGGCATGCAGCTGGCACTTAATAAAGATGATCTCTTTGTTTGTCCTTTCCATGCTAGACTGCAAAGCCCATGAGGTGAGGACTGGGTCCGTCTCACTGACTGTTGTCATACCAGTGCCTGACGCACCCTTCCCCCAGTGGCGTCTGAGTGAACGGCGGGGTTTGCTGACCTACTGTTTGCGTGGAGGGGCCTCGGAGCCGATTGCTGTCCTCTGACGCTGCTTCTCTGGTCTGGTCCTGCCCTGCTTGTGCTGGTCTCACTACAGGGGTGGGGGCTGGCTTCCCGGCTGGGTCAGGACTGGGGGCCCTGCCTTGGTAACTTGGGCCCCATGATTCTCAGACCCCTCTCGAATTTCTATTGTATTCTCTCTTGGTCCTCCCCAAGGTCCCTGTAGGAGGGACATTTCATCCTTCTCCACGGTGGGTTCTGACCCAGTTTCCTTCTGCCTTCTCTTGGGGACATTTGAGAACGTTCATTCCTTACCCATTTTCCCTACTTCCTGGCCTGGATGGATGGATGGGTGGATGGACAGACCAAAGGCACACGTGTATACTCCTTGTGCCAGATATTATTTCCTCAAGAAACTGTCCTTCGCCTATCTGCCTCCCAACTTCTGTGAGCTGGGCACCTGGCAGGCCCCTGGAGGTCTGTTAAATAGAAGTGAGCTGCGCTGAATGAAATGCAACGGAATTGTTTGAAGTGGATATGGATCACTCCTTATTCCCAAGTCTATGCTGAGGAAAACTGGAGAAACTGCAGTTTTTAAAAAAACTAGCTTATAGAACATATACAGGAGAAGAACTTGACCCTACCTTGAGAGAAGTGAACTTGCAATATTTATATTGAATTATTTTGATGTTCAATTAAAAAATATTTGATTAACGCCTGTAATCCTAACACTCTGGGAGGCCGAGGCAGGTGGATCCCTCAAGGTCAGGAGTTCGAGACCAGCCTGAGCAAGAGCGAGACCCCGTCTCTACTAAACATAGAAAGAAATTATCTGGACAACTAAAACTATATAGAGAAAATTAGCCGGGCATGGTGGCACATGCCTGTAGTCCCAGCTACTCGGGAGGCTGAGGCAGTAGGATGGCTTAAGCCCAGGAGTTTGAGGTTACTGTGAGCTAGGTTGATGCCACGGCACTCACTCTAGCCCGGGCAACACAGGGAGACTCTATTTCAAAAAAAAAAAAAAAATTTGATTAAAAGATAGCAAGTTTTAAAATGATACTAATACAATCTCTTCTGGCCCTAAGTTTAAAGATCAGTTTAGTAAGTTAGTTTTAATTCACACTTGTTTTTCAAATCAATGGAGTTTAATTTTACAAATGAAAACAATGCTCTGATTCCCAGTGGAGGCCAACACCCAACTTTGCTGATGTGAACCCAGCCCAGACTTAGAAAGCAGCTCCCTGGAGGTGCCATGGTTTATATCTTGGTCCCTTCCCCACGAATCCTCACTCAGCCTGTTCCTTCTTACTTGGGACCAGTGCTTCTCAACCCTGCACATCTGGTTCACCCGGGCAGCTTTAAAACATCCCTGCGTCCAGGCCCCATCCCCAGCAATTCTGCCGTAATTCGTCTGGGTGGGGCCTGGACAAGCATTAGCCCTTCTTGGGAAGAGCAAGGACGCCAGAGATAGAGACAGCCAGGAGCAGCAAGATGTGAAAACCAGCAATCCAACATAGAAAAAACCAACACAGGAGGTTCCAAATGTCGAGTAGCCTGGGGTCATTTGCTGCAGGGGAAAAAAGCAACACTCTCTGATTGGCTCCTGTGGGTATCAGGAAACCAGAACTGATCCATATGCACAAGAAAAGGACCATTTCTCTTTGTATCCAGCAAAGAAGCTGCGGAGAAGGTCCTGCCCACCCCCTCCCCATCTCATCTTGGTCTTTCTTAGCTCCTGCTCAGGGTCAGCCCTGTGTCTGACCTGGCTGCGTGACCATGGCCCGTTGCTCTCAGGGGTCTTCCCTGCTGAACTGTGAGATTCCTGTTGCTAGGAGCTGAGTCTGATGAATTTTTGTAACTGCAATGTCTACACCAGTGGTTCTTAGCTGGGGACAATTTTACTCCCCCACAACCAAGGAGCATTTGGCAATGTCTGGAGAGATTTTTGGTTGTCATAACTTGAGGGGAGAAGGCTGAGGGGGAATCTAGTGGGCGGAGGTCAGGAAAGCTGCTAAACACCCTACTGTGCACAGGACAGCTCCCACCACAAAGAATTATCTAGCCCAAAACTGCAATAGTGCCAAGGTTGAGAAACCCAAGGCTGGCCCTGTACTCAACACAGAGTAGACACTGTGTATCAGAAGGCTGCTTAGTTCACATCAAGAACTTCCTTCTTCCCACACTTATTCATCATCCAGATAAGGCCCAACATGACCTATCAACACCCAGGCTCTTCATGCCAGATCTGCTGGCTGGCTGGTCTCAATGTGATGAGCGTTTGAACTTAGTATTAATATATTCTACAAAGCCATCCCCCCAGCAGCGTTCCCTCAGGAGGTGTCAATGCCTCCATTCCAGTGATAATCCCAAAGATCTTGCCAGGGGGAATCTGGGTGGGAGAGCCTGGCTCTGTAGAATAAGGTTCTCCAGGAAAATCCACCTGAATTCAGGAGGAAAATATCCATACACATTTATTTATCAGTAAGACCCAGTATTGCAGGAGAGGTTCAGCCACACCCATTCCTCACTGTTGGATCACCAGCGTCTACACATGCAGCTGGGGTTAAACTCCTGCCCTGCCCTTCAACAGGGCATTCTCCAATTTTCATATCACATATTCTAAAACTAGAACAACAATGAGCGAAATCATTATTTTTATTTGCGCACTTACTCTTTGCAGAGTTTGACGTAGCTTAGGTCCTGCAATTCTCACAGCAGCCCTGTGGGGTAGTTCCTATCGTGGTGCCCATTAGACAAAGGAGGACAATGAGGCCCAGAGACATCATGGAATGCCATGACACAACACAGCCAGGACTGGACCTCAGGGGTGTGAGTCAACATGCTGCAAACGTACGGAAGGCTCTCCAGTTCCAATCAGCAGTATTCTCAGGGCCAAACAATTAACAGCCCCAGCCCCTGTGGGACATCACCGAAAACAGCAGATTGGAAACAAGCCAGAAAACAATTCTGCCAGCCCTTAGCTGGATCACGGCAGGCAGCCACTTAACCCTTGAGTCAAAAAGCTTTAAAAAATTAAAACTTCCTAATGCCAGCAATAAAAATCTCTCATATCAACCCAAAGAAATCACAAAGAAATTCATTAAGTAAAATCCCTTTTTAAAGTTAATTTACTAAAAAAAAATTAATGAAGTGAATTTGAGCATAGTTGTTCAAATCTGCCAATAGCTGATATTTAAAAAGTGGATTATGACACTGGTAGCCCCCTGGAAAACTTGCCAAATGGCTGTCCCCTAAAGCCAACCCTCCACAGGTAGGTGGTTGCCCAGTCCCAGCCCCACCTGGTCTCACCTGGGCCAACAACAAGGTCAAGGTCGTTCCCAGCTCCCCCTACTCAAGTAGGCCTTGCTGGGCCCCATGATGCAGACAGAGATGTTCTTCTCAGTACACGGAAAGGATCCTACCTGTGTCAGTTCTCCATTGATGCTGCAGCAAACTACACTAATTTAGTGGCTTAAACAACACAGATTAGAAGTCTGTAGGATAGAAGTCTGATATGGGTCTCACGGAGCTAAAATGAAGGTGTTGGCTGGGCTGTACGCAGTATTCCTCTCTGGAGGCCCTAAGACAGAGTCCATTTCCTTGCCTTTTCCAGCTCCTAGAAGCCGCTCGCGTTCCTTGGCCCCTTCCTCCGTCTCAAAACCAGCAGCAAAGCATCTCTCTGTGCCTTTCCCCAGCAGTCAAGACGCTTCTCTTCTGCCTCCCTCTTGCACTCTGATAGCCACTTGGGATCACCTCGGGCCCCCCTGATAACTCAAGCTAAGCCCCCTATTTAAGGTCAGCTGATTAGCAACCTTAATATTTGCAACTTTAGTTCTGTTCTCTTTTGCCACGTAACATATCCGTAGGTTCCCAGGGTTGGGACAGGGCCTGCGGTGGCTCGGGGGTCAATATTCTACCTATCACACTTCTTGGATGGGGTAGCAAATTATCAGAGGAATTATCACAGTACTTTCTTGATTCAATTTGAATGCACTTTAATGGTAATGCCCTCTGCAGTTTGCCCGGTCCCTACCCCTCTCTGCCATCTTTCCTCAACCCTCTGCCTTCATTTACATTACCAGCCCAGCCCAAAGAGGCCTCTGAGTTTTCTGACCCAGGCATAGTGAATCTTCAAGAAAGGCCAGTCTTGCTTAGCTTTAGCTCTTCTCTTAGGAAGCTGAGCTCAGAGGAGTGACCTTGTACGCAGACCCTGAGCACTCCTGGCACCATGCCATCTGCAGTCTTCTCCAAAGCTACTGGGGTGAGTAATGAATGCAGATTCTGGGGTACACACTGACATGGCTTCTGAAAAAGAAATTGGAGAAACAGCAGTGTCTATTGACATCTGGGTGACTTACAACTCTATATATATATATCTGGAATGATTTATCTGAATTTTATAGACCCTACACTTCTCTCAGCCGAAACCCAGTTACCGCCTCCACAATAACTCATTGGATGGATTGCTTTAAATTTAAAGGGGTTCTGGGAGAACTTTGCCTGCACAGTTTAAATCTTGTCCTCTGTGGAGGTTCTGTTACACTTTCAGATGGCCTGGACAAAAGCATTATAGACCCACAGTGACAACATGGTGCCAGTGGGGTGGGAAACACAAAGGCATGGAGCCAGAGGCCGGCTGGACGTCTCAGCCAGGACCTTGGAGAGGAGACGACCAAGGCAGAGACGCAGGATGCCAAAGGAGCAGCTCCAATAGCAAGCGCTTCCTCACAAGGGCTGTTATAGACTAAGACTGATTGCCAAGAGGTGGAAACCCTGGTAGAGCATAACAATTGTCCTGTTTGGGGAAGACAAGCTTAGGGGTGGGGAGAGTAGAGAAGAATTGTATTTATTAAGGACCCACATAAGTCAGGTGCTTTACATAAACCTGTGACATTTATTCATTTATTCTTCCGACCTTGGGAGGGTTGGTCTTAGTAACCAGGAGGACATAGGTTCAAATCCCAGCTGCACCACATGCCAGCTGGGTGTCCTTGGGCAACATACTTACCCTTCTGACCCTAACTTTTTCATCTGTTTTTAGAAATTACAGTATATACTTCACAGGGCACGTACCTTTTAAAGGGTGTTTTCAAAGAGTATTTAATAGCATGGAGCATGGGAAAAAGCTCATTAACAGCATTAAAAGAAAAAAAAACAGATGATAGAAAAAATATAATTCTCATTTTGTAAGAATATACACATTTGGAATATATGTATATCTACATCCTTTGGAGATACATACATAAATAGATGAAAGAAAATAAAATATTAACGGTTATTTCTACATGGTGGGAATTCAGATGATTTGATTTTTAAATGTACTTTTTGTATTTTGCAAATCGCCTACAATGAACGTGACATAGTTTGAAATATTTTTCTAGATTTGCATTTTTATTGCAAAAGTGATCCATGTTCAGCGTAGGAAATTAAACTTTGCTACCACAGGGAACAGCTAGTTATGAATCCTTCCCGATGTTTTTCTGTACCTATCTAAATACATATATGTAGAAGGCATGAATTTCATAGGCCACAAACTCAGGTAGTGTGCGAAAGACGTCATCTTTAGT